>JBAJMU010000003.1:5127407-5154554 GCA_037952995.1 Hyposoter didymator | reverse complement strand
GAGGGGGGGCGGTGGGGGAGGCAGTAAAACGACATCACGTGTATATATAGAAGAACCGCGGGATACTCGTCGGTACGTAATAAGGAGGGATCGCGGCGGCAGCAGAACGCGATGGAGAATATTCTCCATCTCTTCCCCCCTTGGCTTGTCCGAATCCCAGCATGGTTTTTATTAGATAAGGACGGAATTCACATCCGCGACAGCGGTGGTCATAGTTACGCGTACGAGAGGAGAGGCAAAAGATTGATAGAAAGAAAAAGATCGAGAGGGATGGAATTCGGAAGACAGTGGGAGGACGATGCGTAATGGGCAGTTAAAAAGGGAAAAATCGAGAGGGAAATTTAGAAGAAGGAATTGAGAAAAAACGATCGAAATGTAGGAGGCCGATGCGTTATGAATGAGGAATAATAAGACGCGGAATGAAATTTCCAGAGAAAGTGTTGAGGAAAGGCAACGGAGGCAAAAGTTGGATAGAGTATTAAAAGGAGTCAAAATTTGGTGGCGAGTGGGTGGAAGAAGTGAGAGAAGGAGCAAAATTTAGAAGAGAAGAAGACCGAGAGATGGCCAGGCGGGGGGAGAGAGGTCGATAGAAACCGCGTCATGTTGGCTCAGCGAGCGAGAGAGAGACAAAGAGGAATGACATTTGGACGAGTAAGACGGGAGAGCAAGGGAGGTTGACAGAGACAGAAAATCGCGAAAGGTCGAGGGGGCATAGTGTCGGAACAGTGGAAAACAGTGGAGGAGGGGAAGTGGGAGGTAAAGGAGAGCGAGGGTGAGGCGCGCACATAGTCCAAGAGGTGTGGGAGGCGCAGGAGACCATCGAAAGAGAGAAAGAGAGAGAGAGAGTGAGAGAGAGGGAGAGAGAAGTGTTTGGACGAGGGAAGGCGGTGACCCGCGGTGCCTGTCTGCTGCTGCTGCTGCTGCTGCTGCTGGCCGCGTTTTCAGAGTCGCACAGCGAGAGAGGCTCTCCTCTAGCGTGTGTTATGTAGCGCGTGGGGTGGCGTAGCGCGGACGCTCTCACATAGCAGCAGCGGGAGAGCAAGAGAATTGAAGAGAAGAGAAAGAGAAAGAGAAAGAGAAGGATAGATAAACGAAAGAGAGAGAGAGAGAAGAGAGAAGAGAAGAGAAGAGAAGAGAGCGGCAGAGAGCCGACGTCGTAGAGGCGCGCCGAGGCGAACGGACAAGCCGAGGGCGCGCGGGAGGAGTAAAAGGTGGAGGAGGGTCGTGAGGGACACACACACACACACACACACACACGCACACATATATATGCTCACGTACATACTCTCTCTTTCTCTCCGGCCTGGCGAAAAAGGGGGACGACAGGGTGGCGCGCGCTCAGCACACAGAGATAGAGGGAGCGAGAGCACCAAGAAAAAGACAGAGTAAGAGAGAGAGAGAACGGAGGTAATTTGAGCGTCACACGCTGAGCGAGAGAGCCGCGGCAACGAACGAACGCCAGGGCAACGTCTATGTGCTACATAAAGAGCCCCAGAGAGCCAGCAGCACAACGAACCAACGAACACGCCCGTCTCGCTCGCCTCTCAACTGCTGCTATCCTCTATTCCTTCTCCCTCTCTCTCTCTCTTTTCTCTATCTTCATCTCTCTCACGTGTATCCGACCCATCTCGCGCGGAACCTCTACGACGCGAGAGAGGCGCTCGCGCGAAACCCGCGCCATGTACATAGCGTCCCAAAAGTCCTCTCGAGATATAGAGAACCAAGAGACGAGACGAGAGTCAAGACAACCGCGCGTGGACTCGCCTTATCTACGCTCTTCTTGTCTCGCTTTACGAACTCGTATATATATATATATATCTATACCAAGGTAGAGTGAAACAAAAACTAGACTGACGCTGTATGTGTGAATTCATGTATAATTATCATCAATCGCGCAGCAAAGATACATAAGCGCGAATTACAGTGAAAAGAAAAAAATGTCCATTATTCTATTTTTATTGCCTCGCGCAAGTCGCGACCATACGGTTTTGTGGTCGCGACGAGCTTGGGGACTTTACAGTAATATTGTACGTATACACGATTACATATATGACTAGTTGGCGGTGAAGGGTACAGCTAGCTTATAATATGAAAACTTTATTGAAAAATTTCAGAATCTTCAAACTTTGATTTCACGAAAATGGCTATAACTTTTTTTTTCAGAAACTGGCACTCGAGCTACTGCCCGTTATCTTTATTTTCGAATTATCTTTGAATTGGTAATTAGCAATATCTGATTTATTATAAGTTTTTAGTTGCTCGTGTACATTGAAAGCAGAAAATATGACGAAGGATGCGGTTTTTCGGTTCGGGTTCCCAAAAAAAAAAAATAATCGGAATACAATAGCGCCCAAAAGCTATATTCTGATTCATAAGCTTCATTCCTGTGAAAGATTCATTAAAATTGGTTCAGTGGTTTTTGCGTGAAAGGGGCACAAACACAATATTGCAGTAGAAGTGCAAGAGCAAAGACAAGAGAACACGAGAACGTGAACGAGAGTTTACAAAAATTCGTCTCTTTTCCTTTAGCATGAGGATACATTAATTGTTTGTGTACGTTGTAATTGTCGTATGTAATTATCTTGAACTCTCACTAATGTAAAAATCACTCCGGCTGCTAAAATCTCGTCGGTCTTCAACGGCACTTGGGGCCAAGGTGATGGTATATTTAGTATTGAATCAAGGAACTTGATTTTCTCCGCGTTCACGCTGGCCGCAACGGAATTTTTCGCGTCCAGCTGAAAGTCGTTGGGAATTGAGCCTTCAAAGCAGGAGAAAATAATGCGAAAAGCTAAATCTTTACGATTGATAAGTCCCATAAAATCGATACCTTCGATCCACTGAGGGCTTTCACTCTATACAGATCGACTTATGCACTATTTTTATATTACTTCATGGTTTGTCAGTTTCAATTTGTCGTCGACACGGCCACGATTTTTCTTCGGACCTCCAACCCTCAGGCAACACCAGCAAGGTGACGAAAATTCTTCGCTATTGTTTTCTAGAGTATGCAGCGTACATCGAGTAAAACAGGAAACTCCATGCCGCGGGTATTGTTTATTACTCTCTTGAAAGTCCCTAAAAATATCTGTTTCTCGGATTTTTCGAAATTTCATCGTTTCCATTTGTCAATGTGTATATGGATCAGGTAGTGACGTGTAGTGGTCAATACAATAGTTCGTTTTGAACATGTCGATTGGTTCCTTTGATCTAATTGAGCAGTCTCGTTTTCTCACTGTGCGTCGATCCAAGTTACGAATTTCATAGAAAGCGCTCGCGTATGTGTATACGCGATAATATGTCGCATGCTGTACATAATACGGGTCGGTTGGATTGCGTGGCTGTGGAAGTTGGTGGGAGCAGCAGAAGAGAGGTAAGGGAGAAAGAGGGTGAGAGAGAGAAAATTGATCGCGCAGAGAGGCTCTCGCGTTCGCAACTCTCCCCCATCTCGCGTACAAGAGAAAGAGAGAGAAAGCTTAGCGCTTCTCTCCTCGCTCCGAAAGTTTCACAGGCTACGACGTAGAGTTGCTGCTGCAGCCTGCAGGCTGTCGGGTGCGAGAGTCTCGGTCTCTGGCTGCCTGCCGCCTGCTTGTTCGCCTGCCCGGTCCCCGACGAGTAGTACGTGTATCGGGTCGGTATCGAGGCGGAACGACGAGAGCTCGCGAGGCATAGAGTCCGAGGGAGAAAGAAAGATACACAGGGGGAGAGGGTTCCGCGGGTTATATCTACCGCGATCCAACGCAGCCTTGTACAAGGCGATTCAAAAACTTTGGCCTTTAATTACCACGTGCGACTCATAAATGTATAGAATTCAATCAGGCACGGATTCCTTATTTTCAACTGCTCACAACACTTTTTCTTCAATGTCCACTTGTTAAGGGGTTAACAAAAAAGGTGTCGAACTGTGAGCACGGAATCTTCGGTTTAAGGAATAAGATTTCCGATACAATTTCTACCTTTTAAAACCACTTGAACGAAAAAAAATTTGGTCGAAAATAGAAACATTTTCTTTTTGGAAAGAATCTTTTTTGAAAATAAAAAATGCCGATGGAAAGTCTAAAACTACGACTACATTTACTACCCTTAACATATGTTGGTCAAATGAAAGTGCTTTTCAGAAAAAAAATCGTGAAAAAAACGACCCTTTTCGGGCTTGCAACTAGATATGGTTCCCTAAGTTCGTTCAGACTTGATTGGAATTTGAAAAGCCTTCAAAACACGACACAATCGATATCCTTAGAAGCCTTCATCAATATTATTTACCTATTTTTATTACGATTCTCACATTTTCATGTTTCATCCTCAGTATCAATGTTCATTTTTCTAAAATGTGCTAATTCATTGTTATTCTTATTGCGACTAATGACCGATCGGAAGGTATATTTTCAACCGTTCCAATGTCTCCGTGGGTTCTTTCAAGCTTAAATTCCTTCAATTTAATTTATTTGTGATGACTTCCTCCGAAAAGATTTTGCAAAACTGGAACGAGTGTCATAAAAAATTTCGCTCACGTCATGTCCATGAGTCTCGTGAGGGATATACTACGTGAAATAAAAAAGATGAGAAAAGCCATAGGGCTGGTGGCGGAATTTTTTGAAAATTTCAACCCCCACAAAAGGTCAGTCCTGATTTTTTTTTTTTAATTTCATATTTCTCCGTTTTTTCTCCTAATATTTAATGCAATGAAAACAAGAAGATTCATTTTATATAGTTCTTGTCATTCAACGTTGCGAACTACAGCGTAATCAATTGAACGCTCAAAATGAATCGACTCACCTATTATAATAATAGTTCGGTATAATTGTAATTATTCGAATTTAGTGTAAATGACTTTAGCAACGTATCATCGTCGTATTGGACGGAACAGGAAGGGTCTAATCTACTCGTGGATGAGCAGAAAGCTCGATTATGAATGAAGTCGAATCCTTTAACAGAACCGACGACGCACAAACATGAAAACAGGAAGAAAATACTTTTTCGCGATGAGAATCCTCTTGACATACGCGGCAAAAAGCGTGTGTCACGAGTTTCTTTTTGTTCTCTGATGTACAACATGCATAGAGCAAACTCCCGAGGGATGGGTTTTTTGCTCGCCCTTTTTTCTTCAGCTCTATCGACGTCACGTGAATTCCGTCGATACAGGTTTTAAAGGACTCTCGGTTCTTTTTCTGCTTCCTGATTGTCAAAGGCGAATCTACCGCGTGCTCTTTCTCTTTCTTTTTTTCAATTTTACCGATTCCTTCGAAAGCCCAGCTACCGAGTTCTCGATCCATGAATGAATGAAGCAAAAAAGGAAGAAAGCGAATAAGACGAAGAAGAAGAAGAGCCGAAGAAGAGGGGGCAGGTGCATGGCATAGAATGCACCACACAACGTTTCTACCGAAAAAACGATCTGCGCAAGAATCTGTCGCCCATACAGAGAGTTCTATTATTATTGTTGTTGTTATTATTATTCTGTACGGAGAGGATGTTGATGTGGACCGGTGCGAGAAGGTTTCTGCGTACCTCGAAAGCACCGTTTTATTGTATGCCATCTCTCACCCTCTTTTTCTTTCTCTTCTTCTCTCATTCTGTTCTTCTCCACCTCGCACACGCTTTTCTCTCTTCGCGGTCATATTTCTTTCTTTATCCGACGGTCTTTGACCACGCTTTGCCTTTGCCGGACTCCGCCTTTTCTCGTTTCTTCTCCAACGTCCAAATTTCCGGCCAAGCCGTAATGAAAATGCTAGAAAACTCGTACTCTGCTCTGACTTTTGTACATATCCTTTCTCGTTAGCACTGCTGTGCAATCTATATATACAAATATACACACTCACTAATACAGGATGTCTCAGGTTGGACGGTCAACAACTCAAGTTCGGTACCGAATATTAAGTCGTCATACCCAACACCATCTTGAACTAAGCCCTTCAGCCTTCTCATGTGTTCTCGCAATCATTGAAGTTCACGATTCCGTTAATTTTCATAGGCTGTAGATTGTCGAGATGAAACAGGAATCGATGTGACCAATTGGGCAGAACGTTCAGTATCTGTCGACAAAGTCGTTGTCGAGTTTGGTCCATCGCTCCAATGTTTCGATCAAGGTCGCATGTGTACAGTGCTCAAAATCTTTTGCATCAAAGCCAGAGCCAGAGTATATGGTACCTGGAAGTCTTTTGAGCACACTTTGCACCAAACAGGAGGCAAAGAAGAAGAGGTCATTTGGAGGAGGCCCAGCAGTGTATTGAAGTATATGGGATAATTTTGGTAACATCTGTGCAGAGGTCGACAGGGAACGGGGATGCTTTTGGACACGGAGAATAATTTCTCTGAGCACGGGGAATAGGGAACCGGAGGATTCGCAATGTGTCTTCTGGCCGGGTCTATGCATCCATGCCTGCCTTTTGGGGCGCTCTGTATATATACCCTCCTGCCAATATATATCTTCACCACTATATACATGTATATAAAGAAAAAGAGAGACCCATCCGTGCCGAAACGAGCAGAAACCCAACCTCGTACGTTCGCACACGTGTATAGTTACGAGGCCGAGGGTTCTCCCTCACTTTCACGCTGCGGCAGAACGGGAGAGGACTCTCGCGAGAGCGCGCAAAATACACGCGGCGCCTCGCACGTAAAACGTTCTACTCACTCTCTCTCCCTCTCTCTATCTTTTTCTCCCCTGGTCCCGCGGAGCACACAGACTCCACGAATAAGGGTGCCTCTCTCTCTTTCGTTAGCTTCCTCTCGAGTTTGCTTTTCGCTGTCGTCTCTTGCAAGGCACACAAGAATATAGCTGGAACCAGGAGATCGCTACATACACGTATATGCATATACATATGTAGCAGCATAATATATAAATAGTTTAATATGTAGCGGTGAGGAGAACGATGAGGCACAGAGAGAAAGAGAGAGAGAGAGAGAGAGAGAGGGTGGAAGAGAATTGCAAGAGTAAACGGGGGAGGCTCGCAAGAGGAGGCATTGCAGACTCTCCGGGCTCCCATGTACATGGGATGCTCATATGTAAAGGAAGCCGGAGCCGCGACTGCTGCTGGGCTCTCGCGACTCACCACATAGAATCACTCCTATATACACGTATATTTACACGAACGTACATGGATACGTATATGTATATATACACACTAGACTGAAACTAGCCTAGGTTCCTAGGTCCACGAACTCAACGGTTCTCCCTACGTGCAATGATGGTACGGGTGCTCTCGGCGTTTCTGCTGCAGAGAGACCAGATCCATAGTTAATTACCGGCCTAATCTCTATTCGCGATTGCCCGAAACCGCTCGTAAATCCCTATCGGCCCGTTCGCCGCACGCACAGATGCCTCTGTCTATATACATATATATATATATATATACCTATCCACATTGACGGATATATATATGTATATAGCCAACCAACCATATATTCATATACAGGTTTGTACCCAAACGAACGGGAAATGCTATAGAGGAAGAGAACTCTGCGCGTGTAGAGACCGAGAGACAGTGCGCGAAAGAGGGAGACTAAATGGTAGTCTATACGCTGCGGCTATGGATCCTTCTCTCTCTCTCTCTTTCTCTTCGTATGGGCTAGTGAGCCCATCGAGGTCCTTCTGATGGTGTTCGAGAATATCCGCCTATCTGTATGCATAACTCTGTAATGTGAATGCACAATCGACGATATCTACATATTCTCGATCCCTTAACGTTATACGCATCTGCTTTCGATCATACTTTTCCAGCACTTAGTTTCAGGCATTTGAGATCTGTCACGGCGAGGTGGCTCACGTGCCGCTACAGTTCTCGGTCATCGTTTCAAAAGAATTCACTCGTCATCGGATTTCACTGACGAAGAGGATTTTTCTAGTTTTTCTTAAGTAACTATTATTTACGTGATTATTGCACCTTTTGGCCGAGATTCATTTGCAGTTTTCCTGTGTTTCTATCGTTTCTTCGATCGTTTCACTTTTGCTCAACACTGGTTTTTTATTTTCATTCGGTTTTTGCAGCTTTCGCCCTTGTAATTGCATCGCGTTTCCATCCCGACGTTCGTATAGACTTTCATCGATATTTTCGACCTTTTGTCTGTTCCCGTGAGTCCTTATGCATTGCTGTTTCGCATTTTTCGTTCCACCGTTACACCAAAACTCATCGCGGAGCATAAATGAATCTCAAAATCAATATAAATATCGCTTTTTCTTCGTCTCTCGCGACATATATACACATATATGTTTATGTCGCGAGCGTGAGACGTGTTCCAATACACTACGCGGGTGTACACGAGCGAACGAAATCGGCGAGTTCCGGCTTGACCGGTACCCCGTTTCCGGTCACGAGTTTAAGTAACGTATAGTCGCGCCAACGCTCTCCTCGCAAAACTGTTATTGCTCGAGTGTACTCTTCATTCGCGAGTTGCTCGCCTTGTCTGGTCTTCGCTCTCGGTTTATTTCCGAATTACGCTACAACTGGATATTAAGTATCTCCACATATTCCAAAGCTACGTTAACGCGTAACTCGGGTTGGAAAACGGAAAAATATCGAAATTGAAATAATTAGAAATCAAAGTTGAGGAAAAATCTGATTTTCATTATTTTTCATATCGTATTCACGCATTATGAAAAACCCCAATAAAAAACGCTGCAAATGTCTTGTTGCTGATTGGAAAATTAATCAACTCCCATCAAATCGTTATTTATAAAATACTTCCCGAGATTTTCTCTCCTGCCACTTGTTACTCGCGTAACGTACGAAATATAAGCTGGCAGCTCGATCCTCGCTCCGTGCGTATGATTTACTGTATGAAAAATATAACCGAATGGTTTCTCTTCTTCCTAGGGCTTGAAGAGTTTACCATATATTACTGTATTTCATTTCCTTCACCGTTTACCTCTTTTTCGCCTCAGTTTCGCTTTCGCTGTCTCCATTTTTTCATCACCCATTCTCTCTTTCTCGCGATTGTCCATCATCTACCACTTTGTTTTCCATCTCATTTTTTCATTTTTTTCTCTTTGCCAACGACTCCGGGACACTCACCAACGCGTGGACGGATTATAAAAACTCGACGCACGCGGCCACGTGTGCATCTCCACATAATAATATATATGCCCCGGTGGGATAAAGCCTCAACCGCCGTTGAACAAAAAAAAAACAAAACTCTTTTCTGCACACATGCTCGTTAGTTTTTTTGCAGGTGGAAAAATAGCTCCAACAGTTCTCTAAATTTTTTCTCCTCAGCAGTTTCGTTCACACTTACTCGCGGTGACGATTATTTTCCATCATTTCAGTAAAAAAACACTTTTATTTATCTTAATGCTAACCCTTTCTTATTAGTTCCCTGGGTATACGAAATACTTCAGTCTCCGATGGTTTTTAGGGAGAACCCCTCGTCGCAGCAGGCACATCAATTAGAAACGAGCTAACGGAGCGGAAGACTCTCTCGTGACCTGTCGCGGGATATTCCTTCTTGCTTACGCGTATGTATACGTGCACGTATTACACGCGATGGTATTGGCACGGCAAATTTACAGCATATAACGTAAAATGTCTCGCGTCCACGTACCAAGTAAACACACACTTTTGTCGTGACCGGACGTACGGAAACCTTTCTCAAGTTTCACTACATTACTCGGATGAACTTAACGAAAAAAAACTCTCGAGAATATTAAGAAAAAATCTTAGGGCTGCATCTGACGAGATCACCAGCGAGCATATGCGTTTCTTGAGCTTTTTAACCCTTCGAACTCAATAATGAATCTCTTCGCGATTGAAACCCCCTAGCTGCAGTAGGGAAACTCGTATCTTAAATATCCTTTCCTCAGAATAATACGTGCATTTAGTAAAAGATTTTCATTATAAAAAAAAAAAAGAAGAGAGAAGAGAAGAAAAGGTTTGTGTAAAAATGCCGAAAATCGTGACAATTTTAAAGCTTCAATCCAATGATTTTTAAAATTCAATCACTTGGAAAAACTTCATGATTTTTCATTCACCAAAATCGACAATTATCATTATTTTACTACCAATATTGAGTATCTCATTTTTGTACTATTTTTCGTTGTATATTTGATGTTTAAAAATAGCCATTTCTTCGAAGCGCGAATTAGTTTGCCTCGCGGCGGTTGTTTCCATCGCGAGACTCTCAACGGTCGTATAATTTCGGAGAATTCGGTGCGATTGCGTGGAGTGAGATGAGGAAAAAATAATATACATATATACGAATGGATAGCCCGAAGGCGAAGCAGTCAAATGACGTAGTAGAACGCGCGACTCTCGCGCGAGGGTCGCGATCGTTCGCGAGAGATTGTCCATCGCCTAAAAGAGCAGCCGACGAAACGCTGGCTCCGACATTGAAGATATCACGGACTCGAGATTCGCGTTGTGCCGAGATCCCACAAGCGCGAATCTCCAAAGAAAAATTTGCGTACACGCGTGCTTGAGATCCCGAGAACTAAAATTCCATCATGGAAATACGAAATTTTAGTATATTAATTATTAATTAAAATTATCATCATCGCATCGTTGTCACTTTTGGTCGGAACAAGCAGCCCATCTAATTGTGTGTTGATGAAGCTGTATGCAAAATTTCTTATCGGTAGAATTAACCTTTCAGGGACGGGGATTTTTACGTTGAAATCGACCTTTCATTTTACACGAAATTTTTGCATATTGTCGAAGAATTATTGACGTGGAGTGTCTGACCAAACCATTGGTCGATATTTCGACCAGACCTGTCTGTAACGTAAAGCCCTATGTTAGAAATTTCATCTGACGACTTTCCTACGTAATTTGATGCCCTAAAAACGAAAAGAATGGTTTAAAAAATCTCGGAGTCATCCTTGACCTTCAAAATTGCTTTGTTTACACTTTAGCTTCAATATTGATATAATTACGATTTTTAATGCGCTGGTTTCTACAAAATTTGTCTTTTTGCGAATATTACTCAAATGATGACGCACCAGTCTCCATCCCATGGATCCCATTGGTTTTGTATCCCATGGATGGTCGATATATCGACCAGACCCGTAAATATTTCGATTTCTAAATGGTGAAGCCTCTTAAAACTTTGCATACACTTTTATGTAACATGGAAGAATTTTTTTTAGTTTTCCAAAAAAATTGGTTGTCAAATTTTTTCGCAATTTTGTTTATTACACAAGAAATACAGATTACCTCCGTCGATCTTGGATTTATAGAGTACTCTGTTCTTTAGTCAATTTGTAAAAAACTTTTGTAATGACCTTGGGCTCGCAAACCATTTTTTGTGTAAGAGAAACGGAAAACAAAAATTTAGATTAATGCCGTGTCGTACCCATCGCAATCACCGTGCTATCAGAAAAAATAGCGTCGCAGTGACGCACGAATTTCCCGCTGGTATACCGCAGTAGATTCTCCACCGTCAATCTCATCCACTAAAATCAATTTCTTGTATTCATATATTCATATGCACTTTGTCCCAAAAGCATGTGGCAACATTGCCAAGGAATTGTTTTCAAAAAATAACTACAAGACAACAACAAACGATATTTTTCTTCGCTTCGCGATATTTTACTGACAACAAAATTCAATTATTCAAATTCCGAAAATGATTAATTTTCCGAATGTTGGAATTAAGAATTTACTCGATAATGGAACGTGCGATTTTTTGGTTAATCATTTCAAAGGATTCAGATCGCTGCGAAACTTTCGTACCGTATAGTGTTTCGATATATGAAATATATATAGCGACCCATAGAAGAGTTGTTTGATAGAACGCCGGATTGTGACAAGTCGAGAGTGCTTGGATACATAACGCCGCGTGATCTCGACCGCTCTCTGCTACGGCGGAGCGCACACGGTCGCGTAGGTAGACAGGGCAGACAGCATCGATTCGTGAGGGGACTCACTTGGACGCGGGGGATCGTCAGGAGCACATTGCCCGTGGAACGACAGACGTGGGCGTCCTCGCTGACGCCTTGCATACTTATAACTACATATATCTATATATCTCCGGGTATACAATATGTATGGGCAATTTCGCGCCAAATCGATTAACGCTTGCGACACTAACATCCGAGACTTAATGGGTTCTCTTTGCATGTTTGAAATAAATCATTTTTTTTGCTTCGTATTTCGAAAACAATTGCTGAATTAATTGACAATTGGCATTACCATTGCTCTCGGAGGATTTAGACTCTGTCTATACGTTGCGCAGCGACGTTTTTTCAAGCAAAATAACAAAAACACAAAATGCTGTTACGCGTGCACGATTAATTCCAAACAGTCGGGCGGTAAAAAATTCCGAATTTGCAAAACAGTCGCTTTCGGTAATAAATTTTTTGGGCAAATAACGTCTGAAAAATATGAATATTCCAACGAATCCTGCGCTTACGCAACACATAATATTTTCAGCAAAATCGGAAATTAAGAGGGTTGAACGAGGGTCGATTGAACAGAGGATCCTCCATATGTTCGCGTTTTTTATGTTTTCGATATATATATAAATATAAAAATGCATTTCGCTTTAGGTGTGTCGTGTATTATAAAGGCTTCATCGTGATACCTCCATGGAGTTTGAGACAATTTTTTTTCTTTGCTATGCGCAGGATTGAATAACAAATTAGGCGTAAAAAGTCCTTCGCGAACAAAGAAAAGTGTTAGGCATTAAAAAAAGTAAACTTTGTAGAGGGAGAATGAAGCGATGGAAAGCATCGCGAATATTCGCAGCGATGCCGTAATTGGGCCAAAAATAATGCCCTTCGCGGATGATACAAAATTATGCGTTTATTTATTTCAATTTTGTCAAAAGTACAGACATTTTTTGTGTCAAAATTCCCGAAACTTGACGCCTTTTTTTGGTCAGTTTTCGGGAATCATTTTCCAGATGCTTGTTTGCCAATTGTTTTTTTTTTTTTTTTTTTTNTTTTTTTTTTTTTTCTACGACCGCCACTAAAAATTCACAATGGTGCAGCATTTTTGTTGGAATAATCGAAATCCTAAATTATCTGTAATATTCTGAATGCGTTGGACGTTTTTTTTTATAATCCAGTTATGTGTCACTTGCGCGCTCATTGTGAAAAGGACGGTATAAAATGGCGGGGTGTCGGTAGCACAGTGCTCGCGTTATTTTAAAACTCATATATAACAAATCTGAGTCTCACGGGGTGTAATTCTCCACCATGTGGGTTATGAAAACGTGGGCAATGTTTTGCATTTGACGTCAGTTTATGTTCGTGACGTAGTTTTCGAGAGCGAGGGAAAGTGACAATAATAGAAATGTAAAAACGGGGATGGAGACAGAGAGATAGAGAGAGAGAAAGAGAGAGAGAGAGAGAGAGAGAGGGAGAGAAGACTCGGAGAAATATAGTAAGTGGAAAACACGTGTTTTCATCGAAGGAGGAGCCTCGTCGTATAAACTCAGCCGAATACCTTCACTGAATGTATTTTCCCCCACGCTCTTTCTGTCCGTCTCTGTCTCTCTTTCCTCAACAGTTTCACGGCAACTTTCAATCGAGGCCAAGTTCAATGCAGTTTCAACTTAGGCACTTTAGGGTCACAAGGTTTATCGCTCGGAGACATACTATCCAAACAGAAAATATGCCGAAGAACAATATGACGAACGAACAATTCTCCTATGCTGTTTATTTTAACATCATTGTTTTCGATGACCACGTAATTTTTTTTGGTAAAATCGCGATAAATACGACAAATTTTGCAAGTCTTTGTAGAAAATCTTGTAAATTTGTAATTCAAAGCTGCGAAGAATAACTCCATACGAAGATCGAAAACAGTGTGTTTTACCACCAAGAGGGATGATTTGGATCTCTGGAAAGTTTATTTGTTATCATTGAAAATTTCTTGCTGAGAGATATATGCCGAATGAATATTCCGAAAGAACAATCGGTAAAATGTCATTGTTTTGAAAAAATACGACGATTGTATAAGGAGGTGAAGCTTTAAATGAGGGGGAAACGGTTGGATGACGTCCGTTAGGATAGCTCGGCTTTAAAAAGAATACTTTAAAGGCTGTAGGGTTTATAACGGGCTGCAGGGCGAGGAGGATGAGGTAAAGGCTCGAGGGAAGGGGAGCAGGAGAAGGCGGCAGAGAGAGAGAGAGAGAGAGGGGGGGGAAGGGAGGACTGAGGATATATAGGACGAGAGTGTACAGGGAAGGAAGAACTACATATAGAGGTGTAACGAGCAGCAGAACTCGACTCACGAACTCACTCCCAGTTTTTAGTGGCAACTTGTTGCTCTATGCCCATTCATACGGCTCTAACTCCCATTACGTCACGTCACATCAACTTATAATAATGGTAATGCCAGACTGGAACAGCATTCGGCGCTACTGCTCGACTTTTCTCCTAGGCATGGCCTCGAATTCTTGAATTACGGCAACCGATCGTTTCTTAACGTTTTAACATTTATTACATTCCGTCACAAACGAATCCACATTAAAGCGGAACGATTTTTCTCGCAGCAACGCGGTATAATGGCCAGTTGGTTTATTATTTTATAACACGCTACGATAAAGAAAAAACTCGTACAAACTGACCTCAAACACTTTTGTTTTCAGTTCGTCACTTCGGGTTCGATCGTATTGTTTGAAATACCATTCGCCGATTCTCGACTCCGGAAATCGGCATCGACGAGCTTTCGTTTTATGATTTTTTTTATTTTTTTTTCGTTATTGTGGGCACCTTTATCGGCAGAATTCTTACCTGCTACACCACTCTGCACATTACTTTTCAAAGCCTGCTGCGTCTTTTCTCAACGTTCACCGCCGCACGCCGACGCACATATATACATACGTTCTTCAAACACACCGTTGTGATCCTCTCGGATTTACCGATACACCCCGCCAAATCCTTGCCCGGGGCTACTTCCGTGGCGGCATAAATTTCTGTCTCGTCGTGCGCGCGCGTGAAAGAGTAACCGAGCTAAGCCTCGAGTGCCGAATTTGGAATTCGCAAATCCTTGAGGGTGACCCGACTGCGTATTAAGTGCGTCCTTGGAATTATTCGCACTCATTTTCTTCGTCAATATCGTGGATATATATATATACACACAAGATTGTATAACCGCGTGGCCTTGCCAGCCGGCAGTACAGCGGTACTTGTCAATAAATCTTGCCAGCAGTCTTCCTTACATCGCTAGAGTCTCAATAGCAAGATGTATATATTAAAAAAGCCCGTACGGTAAAATCCACTTTTCTACAAAGTTTGTCCAACTTTTCCGGGCCATTGGGACGACGGCCCGGAAAATTCGTACATTTTGCAACTTTTGTATACACATCAACATTTTCAGATTTAATATGGTTCGGAATGCATGGAGCTGCATGCATTTTGCGTTTTTTTCACCCTGCAAATCTTTACAAGCTCGCGACGAGGTTTTACTCTGTGGAAATCCCTCATTAAAGTCCATCGAACGCGCCTGAGTAACGTTTTGTCTTAATTTATATCTCGCTGCTTTATTCTTAATCTTGATGTTGAAAATGCTTTCGCGTGAGTTTCTTCTTTTCGGGACAACCGATATTTTTCTTTTGTGGCGTTCTGTAAATGTACGCGGGCGAGCGTGTCGAGAAACGTACGTTCCGGACGAGCCACGCGTTTCCTTCATCCGGAGCTCGTTCTCGTGCAGATCGCGCGGCTAGAAAGAGAAACAAGAGAAAAAGGAAAGATAGAGCCTGCATGATGGCCAAAGAGGCGGCCGCAGCAGTCGAAAAACGGCGCGAGTCGATTCTTGGAAGGGCCCCTCTTAACTTTGAAAGGGCACAACAGACGACCGCGGCGAAAAGCATCAGCGTGTGCGTGGCTCTCTTCCTTTTACTCCCTGTTTGTTGAACAACTATCTCGCTCTCTCTCTCTCTCTCTTTCTCGCAAAGGACAAGGATGTGGCACCATAGCGCTTAAGTTTCTACCGCTGCTGTTATATATATTCCGCTGTTGATGCCCTGCGGAGGAGTGGAATGGAAGAATCGGAGGTTCCGGGGGCTTCGCGAGGTCGAACCATCGGGATCTCCCTCGACCGGCTTTGCCCATCAACCAAAATCGCCCGACGTCTTTGCGCGCGACGTGCTTCACGCTTCATTTTTCGACAAAATACCCATAGGAAAAAATCCTCCTTCCTCTCTGCCTCCCTTAGACCAACGGATGTTTCCAATTTCTACGAAAATAAAAGCGCGACAATTCGGTGCAAATTTGGACCGTTTGCTTCTACAGTCCTCGCAAAGAATCATCAAAAGTCCGCGGAAGACACGGAAGAAACAGCATTATAGCTCAACTTTAAAATTTTCTATTTCCTGCTAACATCTCGATTTTCGCCAGATCAATAATTGAATAAGTTGTTGTAATACAAGAAAATTCCAATAACCACGTATACGCACAAGCGAAACGGAAAAAAGAAATTGGCGTTTGTGACACGCGAAAATCTACAAAAATATCAGCAAAAGTATGTCCGATAGTCCCGCGCGTGCGAAATTTCACGAAGAAGATCGCTCGTTTCGCGTTTTGGTCTCTGCCGAATAAAAAAACAAGAGAACAACAAAAAATCGAATCTCGCGCTGGGGCGTCTTCCGTCAAGGTCGCGGTCCATCTCTTCAAGACCGCAGAATGAAATATTAATTCGAGTGGAAGACAACAGTGGGGGAGGAAAAAAAAAGGATTATGACATTCGGAGATATTATAGTGAAGAGAAGTTGAGAGAGCGGTCGCGAGGAACGAATGGATGAAGAGAGAAAAAGAGAAGCAGCAGGAGAGCCTGTTGAGAGTGAGAACTTGAATTCCTGATCTGATACCATTATATGTATATATATGTATATGTGTGGTGGACGTAGATTACAAACACATTTGCGGTAAAGAAAAATTCTCCCGTTATTCATTAAGTGAATTTGTCGAATATTTTATGAAGCGGAATTCAGTCAACCGAATAAAAATAAGTAAGACGTAAAATATGACTAATTAAGAAAATAATTTTGAAGAAACTCGAGTTTATTCTTCGACTAAGGAACAAAACTCATGAGGATCCTGAATCGTTGTGGTTCCTTCCATTCAAATGTATACAAGCTTCTCCTTAATTTTCCCCCTTTCCGAAGTCTGTGTAATTGCCCGGATCGTGAGGAGAGACGAAAGTATATACGCGTTACATACGTGCGCGATATTCGACGAGGACGTCGACCTGCGGAGACCGTGGCAACGATAGTTACGTTCCTGCGACGAGTAAGAGAGAACAGAAGAGATAGAGAGAGTGAGAGAGAGAGAGAGAGAGAGAGAGAGAGAGAGATTATGGTAGTGGCAACGCGAAATGGGTCCCCGCGAGGCGTAACGTAGAACGTTTTCAGGGCCCTCGGGCTCAGAGACGAGATAGTAGGTAGTTAGCGAGAAGCCCAGCCTCATAAGATTTTCGGTGTGGTCGTACGTGTGTATATATATATATGTACACTTCATCCTGTCCATCCTGCAGAATCTCTAAGCTTTCCTCACACCGGGGACGAAAAATCTGACGACTTGAAATTTCGTCGATAGTTATTTCGATGCCTGAACATTGCTATTTCTGTATCGATGTCCGGCAAAGTTGCCAGTGCGAAACTTTTTTCGAAGAAGAAAACCTCAGGCTCTAGTTCTGCGCATATGCGATATGGAAAGAGAAAACTGACGAAATTTTTTATGGCTTAAAAGTTGTCCGTCTCCTCGCTGATGGTTTTGCAATTGTTGTTGATTTCTAAATTACAGAGAATTCTTGCAGAATTTGCAGTGTGAATGTCCCTTAAGGCCCCACTGCCCACCCCCGCGTCCACACAGACATGGACACCACGAAGTGTGCACGTGAGGCCACACTGCACACGTTCGTGATGCGACCTCTTACTCTCTGTCTCTCTCTCTCTCTCTCTCTCTCTCGCGCACACACAAACTTGCCCCCTTTGCGTCCGTACCCGCTTCTCCGCGCTTTCCTGTTCCTCACCCTCGTACGTTTCGGACCTGAAGACCGAAGGCAGATCGATCGTACGATTTTCCTCCTCCGGGTTTTCCGCGGCGGTCAACATATACCCTCCATGTATATATATAATATATATATAGTTAGTCAGATAGGAGTCTATATACATATATGTGGAGGGAAAGGAACACAGGAGCCAAACTGCAGACTGGCGTTGCTCGCGATTCCTCGACACCGCGAATTTTCTCTCAGCTTTTCTTCTTTCTCTCTTTTTCTCTCTCCGGCACATCGACTTCGTTGCTCCAACCGTTTTTCCTCCATCCTCATTTGGAACGTGAAAACGGCCACGATCGATCGGTCGCGATTTTCCTCCGCTAGGCACTTTCTTTTTTTTTCTTTCTTTTTTTTCATCGCATCGAGAAATATATACTGCGCGGAATGAAAGACTTTTCGTTTTTTTTTCTTATCCTTTTCTTTTTAATTTCGGGAAACAGTCGTGCTCGCAACATTCTTGCCGATTGCGCTGCCGCGCTTGTTCGATTCCCGTTCTCGATCCCCCTTTAATTAGAACACAACTGCTCACGCGGTCAGCGAAAAAGTTTCGCCTTTATTTTTGAAGCATGAGACCGGCCGGTAGGAGGAACAGCCCTTAAAAGAAAATTGTAGCTCTCACACCTTTGACGTAGACAAGTAAATCGTTGTCCGATGTGAATGATACATGTTGAAGAGATTATGCAGAACAAATCTGTTAAATGACATTTTTAATTAAACTCAATCGATCGTTGGCGAGTTTTGACCGGAAATCAACACTTCCGTAAAGTAGAGATTCACCTAAGCGGTCAAGTTCCGATTTTCTAAATTCCTGTTTCCCAGTGAGCTCATTTTGGATGAATGAGTATCTATAAACTGTATCATCGAAACAGTCGGTATTGTTGAAATTCTGAGAATAGTTGCATCGTTTGTGTAATATTGAAAATTTGATTCCGAAAGTTGGATGTTTGGCGATGATCTTGCCTCCTTAACGCTGTAGCCACGTATAATGTACGTATTTATATGTATACGTCTACGCGAATGGGCTTTATAGACTTAACGTAATGCAATGCTTCGTCAGTCATTGAGCGATGCTGACGGCTTCGTGGGCCATAATAGTGTTCTTGAGGTGTACAAGAAGAGGGAGCTTTGGCCAAGAGGAGGGATAGGTGTACCCGGACCGAGACACGCGCACAAAGACACATACGTGTGATGGAAGACAGAATTGTTGTGTAAAGGATGGTCGACGCCTTTGGAAATGCGTTGGTTCCCTAGCACTAAGTATAGACGTTCTCTCGCGACACCGACCGTCAATATACCACCCCTAACTAACCTCCACCCTCCCTTCATCCTGCAAGTACTTGGTGGGTGTTGGGAGAGACCTATCTGTATATATGATCCATATACGAAACTCCCCTGCTGTTATATAGCAGCGGATACGACACAGAGAGAACGCGCAAGGGACTCTGAGAATACTTACACCGGTGCTGTATGCGCGTAGATATATATGTAGTGTAGAAAGAGAACAGTATATACAGGACCGAGGAGCCAAAGGACGCGATGGACACAAGCCTGAGCGAGATATATGCATATGTATGCATATATTTATATACCTATATATGTATGCATACATGTATATAGGTATGTATACGTACGAGAGAGGGAGGCAGTCGGAAAATGGGATGAGGGTTGGGAAACGTTAGGGTGGCAAAGAGGGTGGTTGGTGGCTACCAAACCATCCACCCTCTATCCTATCCCATCCTATTCCATACTGCTATACCCCATTCTATCCTCCGACTCACCCAACCTCCTTCCTCTTCACTATCCTATATCCTCCGCTATCCTCACTCTCTCTTCTTCGTCCTTCATTCCCTGCTCCCTCTCTCTCTCTCTCTCTCTTCATCTCCCTCTCTGTCTGTCTCTATATTCTCTATGCTATGCTCTATCCTATATATCCTCTCATCGTTCTCTCCGCTCTGCCACTATCCTAACCTCTGCAAGCCCAGCAACACAGCCTGTCGTACACCGCTGGTCCTCTCTTGTACATCCCTTTACACCGCGAAACCATCACCTACATATATCGACCATTCGCGACGTATATATATTACTGATTTGCCATGTTGAACAGGCGTATGTTGCAAAGTTTCGTACGTTGCTTAAATCTTCTGCGCCCTTGTTATATTTCGTCTATGCATACCATTGCATCGAGGGTTACTTGTCGAGACCTCCAACTCCCACGTTCTTCTTACTCCCAGAACATGTACACGCACCAAAAACCGTTGGTTCGTTCCAATTTTCAACGGTGGTGGAACTAGTTTTTACTCGGTGAATGCTCCATGTTCCTTGCTGTGTCGAATTCATCTTCCCAAGTGACAAAACGGATATTCATAACCATCCGAGGAAAACATAACTGGCGCATTGCTTCTTTGATGACCTATTCTGCTAAAGTTGATCCGTATTCGAAATCTTTTCTTTCGCGTTGACTGGATGCACGTAATGGAACTTTCATCTGCATGCACAAATCAATAGAAAAAAACGATTAACTTTGTAATCGCCTGGGCATGGTAGTGTTAGAAATTGTTGATGCTCAAGAAATCGGGCCAGAGGTAGTGTCAAAAATGACGAAAAGGCTCTTTTTCCGTTGATAGTGAATCTCGCAACACATATGGATGATTCTACAGTAGGAAAGTGAGTCTACACGCATGGATTTGTTGGAGACAGGGTATTCTGGGAGTCTAGGTGGTATTGGTCTTGGTAGTCTAGCTTAGGGCCGCGTACAGGCCTCGTTGGCTAGAGGTGCGGGAGGGCAGGAGTTAGACCGGAGGCATCCACCAGTCAAGCAGGCATGCATGCTGCAACCAGCATCGCAGAGACCTAGGGAGAGATAGAGGCAAGGATAAAGATAGTGAGTGAAGAGAAGAGAATGGGATGAGAAGGAGAAGGAGATGTATAGGACAAGAGAACAGCCAAGAGAGCACGAGGGTTTGGTAGGACATTGCGGATATATTCGCGAGCAGAGCGCGCAACCCCGGCTTGTTCTCTCCTCTCTCTCTCTCCCTCTCTCCGTCTCTTTCTCTCTATACTACTTCGTGTGCTCTATACCAACGGACAACGGTATAACCAGAGCCAAGCAGAGCTAGTATACATGTGGATAAATATATATGTACGTGTATAGCTAGCGAAGCATAGTATAGACCGACGACCTCGACCACGTCGCAGCAGCAGCAGCAGCAGCAGCAGCAACGGTGTCCTCGCGCCCGGCTATCCTGCGACGTAATCAGCGAGAGGACCACCCTCCCTCTCCCTCCTTTCCTCTCTGCCTCACTCGCTCTCTTCATGGTCCCTCGCTTCTCTCTATACATGCTCTTCCTCTTGTAGCCATCTACTGTACCATCCACCCTCGCCCCATCCCCTTCACTCTCCGACTCTCTGTAACGCTACCTCGACGTTCTACGAACCGCTCTCTATAACGTTCCTCTAGATACACACACACACACACACACATATATATATATATATCCACTCTACGGCTCCGAGTCTCCGTCCATCTTCGTCTGTCGACTGTATACGTCTTTGTCAGCTCCCACACGATCAAGCGAGATACAAACTCCTAGCAAACATTGCTTCGTCCCCTTTCGACCCTCTACCCAAGCTCCTTTTCTCATTTCTCTCTCCTTCTCTCCTCCTCTCTTTCTTTCGCTCCCTATGACTATCTCTTCTCTGTGCTCCACTCTCGTTGTCGTCGTTGCCGTACATTTCGCTACGGTCACATCGTGTGTTGCCCTTATTCCTACGAAACAGAGTGCACATCGCGTACTGGACTTCGTTCCACGCAAATCCCCCATAGACCTTCCTCTCTCTCTCTCACTCTCTGCCTCCCTCGCTTTCGCTCTATCGCATCAGATACCTTTGATAACCATTGCTATTCCATGTCCTTGCATGCTTTCTGTCATCTTATCGCTCCCCCAGATATTCGTACAATATCCGGAATCCTTAAATATTCCTGATTTTTTTTTTAAGATCGCCATATCAATGATTATTGATATTCGAAATTGCTCTTCCTCTTAAGTAAAATGACCAGTACGAACGACCCGCTGGGGATTCTGTTTTTCCCTATTAAGAAAATATTGATATGAATCTTCGTTATTTATGTACCTTTATTTCCACCAGTCATTCATGGTTCTGCTCAAAGTTGTTTCTCTTTATTCTCTCATTATTTTCTCGAGGATTTTGAGTCCCAAATTGCAAATGATGAGAAAATTGTGATAACTTGGTATGTTTTTGTACCAAGTATTTAAGAGATCGTGTCAAAATTTCACGACCATTAGGAAGCTCGATATAGAACAATTAATATTAATAAATTTAATGTAGTCAAATGTAGTCGTATGGAATCTGATATAACTTCGCGATCAGTTCTTTAAACGTAAACAAAGTAAAGTTTATGCCTAAACATTTTTCGTATTTGTTCAAAAAATTGTTCTCAACCAAATGTTTATTTTTTTATTAATAACGAGCTTTCTAATCATCGTGAAATTTTTACACGACCTCTTAAATACTTCATTCAAAAACATACGAAATTATCAAAATTTTCATACCAACCCCTGAGGTGGTCAAAGTAATGACGGTAGAATTCTTAAAATTTGGCATATCACGACACGAAGTATTCGAGAAGTCGCGTACAAATTTCACGACGATGAAAAAGCAAGTTATTGAAAAACTAACATTAACAAGTTTCATGGGTACTCAACATCCTTAAATAGAGTCCACGTTTGAGGAACGGATGGCATGACAGTTTTGTCGTCAATTATCCGTCGACCTAATTGGCTGCAGTAAAGTTGTAACAGTGAAAGTCGATAAAATTCGTTTTTGACTGGAACTTATACGACTGGATGATATTTTTTCATTGATGCTTGGCTATTTTTCGATCTTTTCGCACGATGCATGCAAATTTCGTAAACGATCGCTCATTTCGTTGCATAATAAAAATGCATGCATTAACGAAGCTCCGCGCTCAGATAATAAGAAAAATGAAGAAAATCGCAACAAACTGTCTGGTTTTTATGAAAAATGACTAGACGCAATATGATTTTTGTGAAACGATTGGTTGAGGTAGGCAAGTGAAACGTATATGCAAAGTTTACTGCTCTGTAGAGTTATATGAAGGGGTGAACACGCCAGCGATCAGTAACGGGGTAAATATAGCAACTGTGCGAAAGCATATATGATGGGAAAACGGAACCACTAGTCGAGAATGTACCACCCGTTGTGATATATATACATCTGTTATTGCGATATGGATGTTAATAGGTTAGGGGGTCTCCGGAGAATGTCGGGTGAATCACGATATCGATAAGGCTTTTCAACCGACTGTACACTCTGTATCCCTTTCCCGGTTGTTTGCATCGCATATATATATAACGCCTTTTTACTCCCACTAATACATTTGCCTCTACCAACACATACGCATGTATCAAAGATAAATACATACATATGCGTGTACGTATAAATCGATCTAAGCAAATAAATGCATATGGATGAAAACACGTGCGTTCATATGAATATATATATTTGAAGGTATGTCGATATATGTGTGTGTTCGTTTCTCTCTCGTTCAATCTCTTGCTCGCGACTCACCCTCATGTACTCGAGCATCCGTTCGTCGTCGTCCTCCTCCTCCTCCTTCTCTTCTTTTGCACAACATCTCTTCTCTCTTCCCATTGCGTACGCTTCGAGTGAGAGGGCCGCGACGAGAAAAAACCTCGAGCTCACGAGAAATCTCACTTTTTTTTCCGCAGCTTTCCTTTCGTTTTATCCGTCCGTTTGTCTCCCTCTCTCTTCTACCTTTTCCATCCATTTTCCGTTTTTTTTTTTTATAACTTTTTGCTCTTTTTCACGCATTTTGTCGTTACCTGCGAGGTTCCTCTCGTTGAAAGCTTCTGCAGCGATGTCACTAGCACATTGCGTCCAAGCATTTCTAAAGGCACGCAAAAAATCTACCGAGAGTACCCGCTCCATTTTTTCTTTCGAAATCATCGTTTTTCACGTTATTATTTTTCGATACCGGCAGTGAAAATTGGACGCAATCAACGATGAAAAATGGTCCAGCACTGATATCGAGTATGAAAAGAGGTTCGAACTTTTCTTGAACGTGCGTTGGATTCACGCAACTTGTTATCTTATTCGAGAAGCCGAAGATTAGTTTGTGCGCATCAATATGCAAAATTGGGGAAATTCGTAAGTTGGCGTTTTCTAATCAGTTTCTGTATGTACGTATTCGTAGTACGTGTCAGTGCATCCTCATATGCATATCCATAGCCAAGCACATATGTAGTATATTCATAACGATCGACCGCGGCCGCTAGCCCGAGGAGCCGCATGCAGTCGCGTCCGCGTGAGTTGCTTTCGCGTCGACCGATCCCTTTCCCCTCCGTCCCTTCGTCCCGTTTTTCACTCGCCCCGCTGGGATAGGGAATTAGGGAGCGTGAGAGACCGAGAGCGAGCGAGAGAGAGCGAGAGATAGGGACAACGATCGGCCGAGCAATCATGAGTAAAGTGGCAAATCGTCCGTTAAACGAAGCCGTCGGCCGTTCTCGTCGCGAACGGCCGCCGGGTTTTTCCGAACATCGCATGTACACATATACATATGACACGCAAATCCTTGAAACATATAGATATACGGGAATACGTTATTCACATGCGTATTACCGAAGCCCCAGTTCACGCGTGAAGAATTTTCTCATTGAAAAGTATTTAGAAACGTGATATTGAACTTGAATAAGCTTCGAATTCTAATGGAAGTTGATAATTGAATCTCTCGTGCGATTTTTCACCGACATTAACGCTTCCCGTTATCTAAATGGCCATTTGCCAAGGGATAAATGACAATCGCGATCGGTCACATTGAATCTTTGCTTTATTGGCAAAAAGCCATTATGCACCATATGTCGATTTTTTCGCTATTGGCAGGCAATTATTCGGCTGCGTTCGTCTGCTTTATGTTATCCGAACGAATTTTCGGAACAGAACGGTAACGCAGGGAGAAAAAAATCTTTCGTTTTCGCACTTTGTGAATCTTGTACGGGTTCGTATATGTTATCCTCGGATTTTTGCGAGTTAGCGAGCTCTCCTCTGGCTCTGGACGAGCCTGTCCGCGTTTATCCATCTTTCTCACTCTTATCCCGCGTGTCTCGTCACATCCAAACACACACACACACACACACACACATTCTCATAAAGACACATATAGCCACGTATATATGTGTAATTTAGTATGCCTCATGTGTACGAGGCGAGTCCTGCGGCTCGACCCGTCCACAGATGTGTGGGTTTCGTGTACTTCCCTTGGATTTTCTCGCTCTCTCTGGCTCCTTTACTCCTTCTCGCGATCTCTCTCTCTCTCTCTCTCTCCCTCCCTCTTTCCTCCCTCGTGGCCCCTTTCGATCTCGCGACCGTGCTGTGCGGTGCTCTCGCGTATAGTACACACGGGCCAGCAGCGGCCGTCGCGCGTTTATGTGCCCCGAGGCTTATGTACAACGCTTTCTGTCTCTCTCTCTGTCTCTCTCTCTCTCTCTCTCTCTCTCTCTCTCTCTCCGCAGCGAACGAACCAACGATCGCACGTAACGTTCTCTGGTGCGAGAAACACACCTATATCTTCGACGGGGGAGAAACGACGTACATAGGCCAAGGGGACTTGGCTATACACCATATATACTTATATGTAAATATATGTATATATGTATGCGTTTATATATAGTATGGCTGGCCGCGGTAATACCGGGTACTAGGTACGCGGAGAGTTCTCCTAGCTAGCTAAGCCGCTCTTCGGGGCGCGGACCCCGAATAGCGGTTCGCATATTCGCCCATAGATCGCCGACGCTTTTCCTCTTCGTAAATTAGTCCGACATTATTACTCAAAGCTATACCACTGAGAAATTATTTGCTTTCGAGTACAAAATATACTTGAGCTTTTCATTTTGTTCCAACTAAATATTGCCTGCTTCTCCGCGCGCGCTTACGGGGCTTTCCAGCCATTGCGTTAATAATCACGGGGATTAGATGTTAAACGTTGAACATGGTAATTTTTGCCCATTTTGTCTCAATAATTGCAAATTCATACATCGTGACGATTCTGACAAGCATTTTTCATCCTTGGATCGTTTATGGCAGTTGAGAACAAAATAATTGAATAAAAAATGTTGATTTGTCGACGAAAATAATGAAATTCATGTTTTTCACGGTTTTATGTAATCCTGCCATTTTTTTTTTCGACTCTTTCCCTCCTTCAACGATGTCAAGGTCACTGAAAGGGAGGTTTTTTCCCCCGCAGTAGCTTTCATTCTTTTTTTATAGGCGGTGTAGTTAGGGGGTTAGCATTTCACTTCCCGAGGGTTTCCAAACGAATTTGCATTTTTTAAATCATCATCATTTTCATTTTTTTAATACGTCGCAGCCTTCTCAAATTACAACCGAGCAACGAAACAAAAAAGAGAAAAAGAAAAAAACCGTTATCAATGACTGCGTATTATCACGTTTGACTTGCACAAAAGTTACGATTCTTCTTACTTCTCCACCAACAGTTTAATTTTTCGTACAACAAACGCGATTCCATGGTAACGGAAAGAATCTAGAAAACATCGCAAAAGCGATCAGTATTTTGACCCAATAAACAAAGATTTTCCTGAGCTCTCGGTACTGCAATAAATCAAAGAAAAAATAATCGACTTGTAAAAACGATTTCTTTCGATAAATTCTGAGGAAGAAGGAATTGAAGCAACGAATCTCTTTTGCCGAGAAGAACAGACGGGCATCGATAATGTCCGAATCATTTCGCCTTGCATACCTACTGCGAAAAATGTAAGAGAAAAAAAAACACGTTATATCTTTGCGAATAGATTGAGAGCCACTGAGCGCAGCTGCCGCGTCGGCGGCCGCGGCAACGACGACGACGACGACGACGACGACGGCGGCGGCGGCGACGACGACGACGATGGGAGAGCGGCGGTGGTATCTCCGCGCGTTGTCTGCTCCCTCACACCCCCTCGACTCCGTCCCACGTGGGTGACGGTCGAAGGGGTCGCACGGAATGAGGGTGACGCGAGCGCGCGCGGTGTACGATGGCTATTACGTGTATGTGTGTGTGTGCGCGCGCGCGCGCGGGTTCCAGCTTATGCGAATGTGTGCATGTATAAATGTTCACATATATACGTATATATGTAACATGGGCCATATAGCACGGGGG
>JBAJMU010000003.1:5072224-5127401 GCA_037952995.1 Hyposoter didymator | reverse complement strand
GGGGGGCGGGGGGGGGGAGGTTTCTCCCTCATTCTCCCTGGCTTCGCCAAAAGGGAACAAGACTCGCCACCCACTGGCCATCTCTCCACCCTGACTGCGCCCTATGCTCACCCGCGTTACGTGTTTTCGCGAGAAAAGAGAAAAAAAAATAAAATAAAATAAAAGGAGCGAAAAAAAATACGAGCGGGAGAAAAAAGATGAAGAAGCAAGGACTCTGTGAGAAGACGCAAAGACCCGTTGCACGCTTTTGTATCTGGCTGTGTGTGTGTGTGTGTATGTGTGTGTGTGTGTGTGTCTCTCCACGATGAGTTTGTGTGCGAAGCTCTTTTCGCGTGAGCCGCGCTCCACCGTTCTCTCCCTCTCGCTCTCTATCTCCGTGCGATGCTCGTATTACGGAAAATTGCGAGCAAGAGCTCCGAGAAAATTCACCACGTCTCTTGAAATCACGAATTTTTCCAGCTCCGCCGAAACGAAACTTGAGAAACATGCTTTTTCTCTATTTATTTAAAAAAATTACCTCCTTTCTGCGCAAATTACGTTTTTCAACTTTTTTTTTTTTTTTCATTAATCCGATACTGCGTATATTCTTGTTTTTTTTTTTTTTTTCGAGAAATGCGCCGGGTTTACGTCACGCCATTTTTTAGAACTCAGGCTTTTGATTTTTTTTAGACCAAAAATTCGCTCAACGCAAGTTTTTTTTCTTTCCGATAAATTGGTACGCATTTTTTTTTTGTTTTTTTTTATGTTTCCTAACGACATATTCATTTTTTCCAAATATCTACTCCGCGCTATTCATCACTCCGAATTATTAATACATTTGATAATTTAATTGAATATAGGATGGAGATTTTACGATTAGAGATAATTAAATAATGCAATCGTGAATGATTTATTCGCTATGCTGGAGCAACGAGATTATGGAGATAAAACATGAATCGAGAGAGAGGAAAAATAAAGAGATGAAAATCGTCGGAGTCGTAGGTCAAGATTGTATATACGGTACGTAGTACTACGCTCCAACCAGCGGCACGTGGTCGCGTTTGCGAATATAGGTTTCTCGCAGGAGCGTTTAATACTCGTGTATTTACAGATTATTATTGTTATGCTCTTTCTTCTCCCACTCTTGAAAATTTTCTTCTCCCTGTACCTATGCTTGTATATATCCACGTGAACCGATTATAAAACCTCCAGATTGGTAGCGACATCTTTTTATTCACTCCGCAACTTTCGGCACAAGTACAGATTTTTTCTTTTCCATTCACCGATAATAAAACGCTCTTTATTTCTTAAAAAGACGAGGGATGACACGTTTATGAAGAATGTTGCTGTACACGCGGATTAACTTTTTCCTCGAAATGCTCGAATTATCGGGGATTGGTAATTTTTATTCCGTTGTAAATTCGATATTTTTCATTATTTTTTTGTTTTCTTCCCACTGCGGATTTGACGTATGGTTCAAAATTTTCTACCAAAATTTCAACCCTTTCTTATTGCGATCAGCCGGTAATTCTTCGTTCTCCAACTTGGTTGATGACTTTTCAAAGAGGAAATGCTTTCGAGTACGCAACCTTGTTGGTCAGCTTTCTTTTGGGAAAGGGATACAACGCTTTCGTCGCCAGCGGATACGCGTCTCGAGAACAAGTGTTTTATGACACGAGGATGCAAACATGTCCGTACTTAATGGAAGAGGAAAAACCTCAGCCAGTTTCAGAAGCAATTGATACGCCCCGTTACAAAATAAAAAGTCCGCCTGACTTCCGGAGTCAACTTTTGTTGGAACTAGAAGCCAGGGAGGCCAACAAAATTCGAGGGGAATTGGAAAAACTTGAGAAAGAACGTGCCGAGATGTTACTCGTACGTGGAAATAATAGAAATTTCAATTATTTGCTGGTGAAAAAAAAAAACAAATTTGTTCGATTTTGAATTTTTTGAACAGGGACAAGAACGTCCGCTTCCGGACGACTTTTGGGGCAACAGAATACACGCATGGGTTTTAATTTTACCGGAAGCGGGTGGTCCGCGCGAACAAGAAATAGAGAAAGCATTTTTCATTGAGCCTACTTCCGGCTTTGCTTATTTTCCGGACCAGCGAGAAACGAAGCTTTTGTATCAAGGTATTGAAAGCGTTTGGAACGATAAAAATTATTGGGTCATGCAAACATGCGAAGAGGGCTGTTTCAACCTCGATTGGGATTTGAATAATACGGATAATTGGCAACGCTTGTTACCCCGTGAATCGGGCTTTGCGCCTGGAGTTAACGACGAGGTGGATGTTGACGAAGATGATCGCCAGCAACAGGACAAGCACCTCGAAATGCCATTTTCCTACGTCGAAAACATCGAATTGCAGAGTTTGGGTAAATAGTTTTGTCAAATCTCCACAGCGATTTTTTTTTTACCCATTTCATCGTTTCATTAATTTTAATGTAAAACTATTTCATCAATTAAGTTTTCACATTGTTTTTCGTCAGATTTTGAACGACGATACCCCAATGGTGCGAAAACGGTTTATTTTAAAAAAACAAAAGTCGATTTTTATGCTCCCTACGTCCAGATGGACGGCCTCGTACGAAAAATAACTATTTACGAGGATTACGAGTACAAGTTTCCAGTCGAAGTAAACGAAAAATATTCAAACAGGACGGATATGCTCATAGAATCCAAAAAAATGATAGACACTTGTGTTGCCATCGATTCTTACGGGAGAGGCCGTGCGGATGCTTGCACAGGTATGCTGCCAAGTAATTAGTCGAATCGAATTAATCGAAAGACTTTGAGCTAGAATTACTACAAGTTATTGGCGTCCGAGACGGTTGGCATCCTCTCCAGTGGTGCTTCGTAGTGCCCGAAGAAATTTTTTTTTTTTTTTACCCATTGCCTCTGTGCTGATTTTTTTTCGCCATTTTGAAAATTGGATCGAATAGTTTTGGCGTGATATCCTGAAGTTTTATATCTCGTTCATAATGACTCTGGCAACGCGGCAAGCTTTTAAACATGGCTGGGCTCATTCTGAGCTCGCGTGTGACAAAAAACAATAAAATATTGCTATAAAATCAATATTTAATGATCGTAACAGAACATCAGTATTCGACAAACGGTAACGACGCAATAGACGAAGGAAGAACGTTAAATTTTTTCCATTCCGTACGATTCGATGGTTTATCAAGAATTCAAATGGATCCTCTTCATCTGACCCAGCATTTTGTTGGGCGTAAAGATTTCCTCTACTACCGGTGACGTTGACTCATTTTTTCACATCAACCCAATAACTAAAATCCTTATTAATGAATTTCTCATAAAAATATGAAAAAAAACTGAAAAACCAGGCATGTCGAATATTCCAAGGACGGAGAAGATAACCATAAGGCTAGAACGGTATCGGTAATGAGAAAAAAAATAAATAAAATAACATATTTCATCGAAGTTTCAAATAATTTTCCATTAATTAATTAGACGAATGCCATTTTTTCAGAGAATCATCGAAAAGTATAACAGGAACGGAAGTATCCCAGCGTCGAGTGACGTCGCCATAAGAGATTTTGATCTGGCCAAAAATCAAATAATACTGCATTATCATTACGAAAAAAATCGTGTAACCAGAGCCATGAAAAGATTCATGAAACCGTCAGCCTCCGAGAGTGGCGAACATCCTGCTTTCAATCTCGATTTGATTCAAGGATACAACGTAATATACATGACACTTTACTATAAATTTCTGTTTGTGCCCTTTTCACGCGAAAACGACCGAAGAAATTTTCAAGAATCTTTCACAGCAATGAAGCTCATGAATCAGAATAAGTTTTATGCTGTATTGCATTCCGATTTTTTTTTCTGGTTACTCGAAATAAAAAATCACATTTTTCGTAATATTTCCCACTTTCAAAGTTGGCAAGCAGCTAAAAAATGTTGAAAGATAATTCGAAAGCAAAAATAATGAGCGATGGCTGGAGTGCCAGTTTGTAAAAAAAAAAGTTGTAGCAATTTTCGTAAAATCAACGTTTGAGGATTTTGAAAACAAATAATTGACTTTTTCCACGTGTGCCGCAGGGCGAAGCCCGCAGACACCACTAGTTATATATGTGCATCTCCGAAATGTACATTCTAAATTGAGAATTTTTGTCCAATCGATTTACGTAGAGAAATAAACTCTCATGAGAATCGAATTTTTCATTTTAAATGGCAGCCCGATCCTCTAGCAAGCCCGGAAAAGCTATTGTCAATTTATTACGAGCTGGAAAAGCAATTGAAAGATGAAAGCGATTGCTTGATACTTGTGAGGGACGTCGAGACCGAGGTTTCGACATTTTTGAGGAAGAGAAGCTCCGAATACATAATGCCAAAGTTGTCGGTTTCATTGTTCGATAGAAATCGTAATGAAGAAGCTAAAGCCAAAATGTTGGCCCAGGTAAACGAAACATAATTGACTAGGACAATATCATCGTTTAAATTGCAACCTCAAAAATGAGTGATTGTCTTTTGTTTATCGACCGAGTGAATATTTTCCATTCATTTCCCATAAACAACGTGCCTACAGGAAGAACTATTGAAAGTTCAGACTGAGAAGGAGGTCGAATTGGAAAGCGATTATTTGGGTCCTTATTTAGCACGTCTTGGCAATCCATCCACATTGACTAAAGCACAAGCTACGTACGTGCGAAACGAGTGCTTGAACGATTTGAAAAAGTCATTGGCTGATCGTGCGAACCATATATCACGAACGTTCGACGAATGCAGCAAAGAATTGAATCAAGTTCAAAATTGGTTGACTCAGGTAACACGAGATATGAAACGTTAAATAAAATCACTCGGTTCGCTTCAACGCTTTCCTTCTGTTCGCAGCCGGAGAGCAAGACGAGAGAAGAGGAAGAAGAATTGTTGAATCTGACCAACGATATAAATTTTCATCTCCATACGCTTGACGTACGACTGCAGCGTCATTGTGAATTGGCCCCGGAGCGATATCGTAAAATGTTGATGACACTCAAAGCTGACAAACGACTTGGAGCATTGTCCGACTGAATGAGGATGGAATTTATTTTCTTTTTATTAAAACAGAAATAAAACCATACCGTGCATGTTTTTCCTTTCTTTTTATCAGTCTGACTTTCTTTCGTTTTGAATGATAATAAAATTGTTTTCGGGCAAGAAAAGTCCGCTTGTAGTTTTTCATCCTCTCGAAATTTTAGTGATTCATTGAAACGACCAAGATCCCATTTGTCCGATGCAGCGACCTGAAAAAATTAGTCATTCAAAATATCAGCACATTTCCTCGAGATGGATGGAGGAAACAAATTTTTCGTCATTGCCTCTAAATTTTCGCTTTCGTTCTTTTCATGGAAAAAAATAAAATGTTACTGTTCAATTTTGAGGCTTAATTTCTATGTAACCCTCCGTGGTCACCATTGGTCGGAATGGTTATTAGCACGAGGCGGTTGCCATCCTCTCCAACGGTGTTTTGGAGTCCCCGAAGAAAATGTTTTTTTTTTAACACATTGCCTCGTTGCTTATTTTTTTTCACCATTTTGAAGATAGGATGAAAATTGTTGGGCGTGATATTATCATTCTCAAAGGTTCAAACTAATATGCTGAATTTTTATATGTCGCTTATAACGATACTGGCAGTGCGACAAGCGTTTAAACATGGCACGCGGTCATTCCGACCCTGTGTCACCACGGAGGGTTGATACTAATGAACATTCGCACTCTGATTCACCTTGATCGTCGAACGTTGCAAGCGTGAATTTGCTAAGTTTGTTGGTGAAATTACCGACGTTCGTAATAACGGAATTTTCGGTTTTATTACTTTGATTGCTCTGTTCGGCATTTGAGTCATTGTTGCGACTTTCTTCCGCGAAACCGGAAATGAGAGTATCCATCATTATTGCCTGGAACGAATGACGATTAATTCTACAATCTCAAATTCGGGGACAGGAAATTTAGTCTTTCTACTCAAGCTCACTTGTTTGGAGAACACTTGGAGTATTTTGTAAACACGAGCACCATTTTCACGAACCGGAAATTGGAGAAAGAGACAAGGCAGACAATCAGGATTTCTTTCATCCGACGGTTTAGCCATTTCCCAGCTAAGCTCACAGTATTTCAATCCTAACAAGAGACTCTGGCAAAAAATTCATTTCATATTAATGACACGAACAATTCGAATAATCGAATGAATCTTCCACAGGAATGAAGAAGCTCATGAATCAGAATAAGTTTCAGGCTGTATTGCATTGCGATAATTTTTTTTCTTCTTTTGAACCCGAACCAATGATTCACATTTTTCGTAATATTTTCCACTTTCAAAGTTCACAAGCAACTAAAAAATTATGATAAATGAAAAATCGCTAATTACCAATTTAAAGATAATTCAGAAACGAAGATAATGAGCGATGGCTCGAGGGCCAGTTTATAAAAAAAAAAGTTAAAGAACTTTTCGTGAAATCAAAGTTTAACGCTTTTGAAAAAAAAAATGTGAACTTTTCATATTGAGCTACTCTTCAGCACCAATCATAATATTATCGACAAAGATATTGGTAACCGTTGCTGATCATGGTTTTTTTTATTACGTTGGCCTTGCGAGAATAATTCGAAAAGTCATTCTTGGCCCAAATGCAAACTTGTAGACGCAGTGAAAAAAAATGGACTCACACAATGCATATCGTCGACGATGTAAACCCCTGTCGTGTTAATGGCAATGAGTACCGATAAATCTCGATGCGTGATCCACGAAGCAAGTCCACGGACCGGTCGTTCGATTTGACCTTGAAAAAAGGCTGCTCCATAGGTCGGTAAGCCCCAACAAAATTCGAGATACTTTCTTACAAGTTTTCTCGTGTTTGGATTAGTTCCAGAGTGATTGGGTATTCGTTTGTACTGTTCGAGAAGTCTAGCTTCTGGTGCACCTTTGCCACCAACAAGACCCAAGCCCAGACCAAGACCAAGCAGTAAACTGGGCGAGTTGTAATGATGAGGCAAAAATCTGGCTCGATGCTTTCGGAAATAGGCCAAAGTGTGGTTTTGCGAATTGTAAGGTCCTAATTCTATTCGAGCTTGGAGAGCTCCTAGACTCGCATACCGAGCTTGTCCCTCACATGGATATCTTCCTGCGGGAATCAACATCAAGCCACTGACACTATTGACGAATTGTTTCATTTAAAAAATAAAAATCGATTCTTTGCAGTGTTTATTTCCTACTTACCTTCGAGCACGTTGTGTCTCGCTTCGGCGTAAAGCAACTCAAGTGTTTTCGGATCCTTAACTTGTTCTTCCTCGCGTCTTGACAAGAAAACATTTCTTCGGAAGTACAACAACGGCTCTTCGTCCTCCGGAGCATCTTGAGATCCATATTTTTTCACCAGCCCCGACCACTTTGCTGCCAGTTCCAATGGTCGATGATTTGGACGCAATTGTACTTCCAGTTGCGAAGAGCAAAGCCACAGTGCAAATACCGGCTGACTTATTATCGGCGGCGTTCTCGAAAGGCCTAGTTCACTTTCGCATTGTACGATATTCACCATTTGTTGCGACGTTGTATTTCTTTCAACTTCCATTGTCATCAGTACACCCGACATCAAATAACAAGCAATTCGTACACTTGCACGTGGTGAAACGTACAATTGTTGCTGCTGCATATTTTCCAATTTCGGCGCTTGAATATCTGGCGAAATAATAATTCAAAGTAAACAATAATTTATTGCACTTGCCACCACGAATTTCTATAACGTTTATCTCCTTTTTATTGTTATTTAAAGAATTTACTCTCGTCCAATTATTTTCAAGCGATCGCAAAACAAATTTCTTCAACTTGATACTCACGAGGTTGTTGATTATCTTTGTTGTAGTCATTTTGGAACCTTCTCGGAGGTTGGCCTCTCCTCATCGTGTTTTCATCGTGTTGATTTTCCATGATGATCGTGGTCGGTTTTTCGATTGTCTCAAAATATGATCGACAATTTGAATTTATAAAATTTCAAATTCAAACTCGTTTAGATGCTGTGCGAGGCTTTCTCTTTCCTCTTCGTCTTTTGTAAACAAAATTTGGCTGTACAATGTTTACGAAACTTTCATTTTCCTGCCACCCTGTAGGGTGTCGAAATACACTTTTGTCCTCATTAAGAATATTATCGTATAAAAAACCGTCTCGTAGCTTTTCTCCATTCGTGCATTTGCTTCTCTGTCACATTTTCAAAACAAAGCTTCGTAATCTCATTTCAAAGTTGCTTTAACCTCTCGACGATGACGATTCGGGCACTATTTCCATTTTGCAAATTAGACTGAAGGTGCAAACGCTTCTCGGGGTGAATCATCAATCACCGACCACAACTACGGGATATTTTATACAATAAATTTTGTTGTAAAAAATCGCTCATTTAAAAACGAAATATTTCGAGTCAATGAAAAATTCGTGTCTCGAGAGTTCTAGAGCCACGGGGTATAGTTATTGATTTTTTTCGCTCAGTCCACAACACGGCTGTTGCGCGAGTCACCCCTTTGCGTTCCTTCACCAAAGCGCTTGCGTGCTTTTCGATGCTCGAAACCTGAATACACTTCGCAATTTGGATTCCGTGATTTTTGAGTTTCGCATTAGTTTGATAAACTTCTTGGATTTTTTAATGAAACATATTTTGAATAAAAATAATGCCTCCGAAGCGTAACGTATCGGGGGGGAAGAATACTTTAGGTTTCGTGGAATAAGGAAAAAATGTATAATCCTAGAGTTTTTATGAATTTTTCTAGAAAATAGGAATTTTCGGAGGCTACAAAATCGTGTTTCTGGTAAATCGATGTTTTTTTTTCTCTTTTCAATAATCTGTTTATTAGAATAATTTCGCCTCCGGCGAAAAGAAAATACATCAGTTCGATCATTTTTGTTCGTCACCGTGCGCTTCAAAGAACAAAACATTGCGGGTGGAAAAAGATATTGCTCTCATCGGATAACCCGGTCGCGGTTTGTTTCTCACCGCGTTTGTTTCAACGACGACTAGCTATTTTGTAGAACGAAAAATATCATCGTTTGTTTATCAAATGTTGCCTCAAAACAAATCGATGGCTGGTAGTGTCTAAATTAAATCAGCAACGTTCATCGGCATCTCGTCGATTTGTGTCGAGTAATACTGCTCGATGTCGCGAAGAATTCTAATGTCGTCGGTCTTAACGAAATTAATTGAAACACCTTTTCTTCCAAAACGACCTGATCGGCCTATTCTGTGAATGTACAACTCACGATTGTTTGGCAAATCGTAGTTTATGACGAGCGAGACTTGTTGAACGTCGATTCCTCTTGCCCAAACGTCGGTCGTTATCAAAACTCGGCTGGAAGCGAAGAGAAAGCAACAAATTTCATTACAATTATAATCCGAAAAAGTAAGAAACAAAAAGGAAATGGTGGGTGGAGGACGAATGGAAAAACGATCATTTTCATTTTCTTACCTCTGTCCTGAACGGAATTCTTTCATTATATTGTCTCGTTCTTTCTGTGGCATATCTCCGTGCATCGAGCAAACTGTGAAATTTGCTTCCCGCATTTTTTCCGTCAGCCAGTCTACCTTGCGCTTGGTATTGCAAAATATGACCGCTTGCGTTATCGTCAGGGTGTCGTAGAGATCGCAGAGCGTGTCGAATTTCCACTCCTCGCGTTCAACCGCCACGAAGAATTGTTTTATACCTTCGAGGGTCAACTCGTCGCTGTTGAGATTAAAATGCACATATTCTTAACGGTTCGAAGCATCGACGAGACGAGTTTTTCGTTAGAAACAAATTTTTAATGTTGCAAGTTAATTTCTAGCCAGATTCTCCAGCGAATAACATTTTTTTCCTCATCAGCTAACATTTCATTTTCAATTTGATGAAAAAAGTGTCTCTGTGAATTCGCCACCAAGTTTTCATCAGTAATTCACAAATCAAATAAATAATATTCAACGTACCGTTTGACCAAAATACGAATCGGGTCCGTCATGAATTTACTCGTCATCTCAAGAATTTCGTGCGGCAATGTGGCCGAAACTAAAACTACTTGAGTCGCTGGCGGTAAATATCTATAAACGTCGTAGATCTGCTCTTTGAATCCTTTGTTAAGCATCTCATCAGATTCGTCGAGGACCAACATTTTAATTGCTCGCGTCCTCAGGACACGCCTTTTGATCATGTCTGAAAAAAATCACGCAATCGAATGTACCAATTATTATCATGAAACAACAACAACAAAAATGGAAACCACTCGACAGGCTACGAACAACTTTTTGAGAACGAAACAAAAATGTTAACGTTTCGTCGATAGAAATCGTGGATACGATTGATTCTTCGAGTGCATACGTTCTATAAGTGCACTATGAGTCAATCTGACCCAAGGCGCTTTTCAAATCGTTGTATTCCGGTAAATGCATTTTTTTTTTGTAGCATCGAATTTTGTACTTCATTTTCCATATTTTATGGCTCTGAATCTATTTTTTGATCGAAAAACGTTGTTGCCCTTTCGTTGCCAAACGATTGGGGACAAAAAAATGTTTGGGTCAAAATGAGCCAGTATGCGCTGTAAGCGTCGATAGAAAATTCCAATTTTCAAAATTTTGCAAAAACGTTCTTGGCAGTAAAACTAACAGCTTTTTTGAAACGAATAAAAATTCTCTGACGTTTAGAATTCGAGATTTTCATTTTCCATTTTCCCCTTCTAAACGCGTGTAAATTCCAGAAACAAATGTATTTGGGATTTTTTTTCAGTTCGCCAGAACGGCTATGACCCGAAATTTTAGGAAAAAAATCCTAAACACCTTTTTCTGCAACTCATAGAGGAATCACGACTTCAAATTACACGCGCTTACATGAGAGAGGTTTGAATCTGGAAATTGATTATTCAATATTCTCAACGACAGAAAATTGTTGGTTTCCTCGTCAAGAATCTCTTGGTACTATGCGAATATCTTACCAAAGACTCTTCCCGGAGTGCCGGAAACGACGTGTTGTCCGTAATCGAGTTTCCTTATGTCTTCGCCGAGATTGGTTCCGCCGATGCAGGCGTGACATTGGACGTTCATGAAATCTCCGAGGGCGAGAATAACCTTTTGAATCTGAACGGCCAACTCGCGAGTGGGCGAAAGAATCAAAACTTGAGTTTCTCGTACTTGTGTATCCAAAGATTGCAATATCGAAATGGAGAATGTGGCGGTTTTTCCGGTACCGGATTGTGCTTGGGCTATGACGTCGCGGCCTTTCATTATTGGTTTTATCGACCTCTGTTGTATGGCCGATGGTTTTTCGAAGCCTGTTTTAAAGAAAATACAAAAAACAAAATTGAAACGTGCATCGAGGATGATTGACTCTGTAGTTACGAAATTTTCAGTCGTTTCGGTTTCGTTGGCGTCATAGAAAGTGAGGTTATGCCGCGAAGAGTGTATGAAAGAGAAAATCGAAATAATTTGAAGAAATAATTACCGTAGGCGTAAATTCCTCGTAGGAGCTCGTCCCGAAGTCCCATATTGTCAAAAGTTGGTATAACTTCGACATCTTCGCTCGTTTCAAACTCGACGTTTGATAAATCTTCTGTTTGGGCAACACGACGTGACTTTCCCTCGGCCATTTTGTACGCCTGTGTTAGCTCTACTGAACTATAAACTGGGACACACACGTATGGAGTGCAGAGACTCTCGATTGATTCGCCGCTTGTATTAGTCCACGATTTGTTAAAGAAATAACAACGATATATTCCAATAAGTACAATAACGAGATTGTACAAATATGAAACTAGCGACACTGCACGTGTAAACGATCGGAAGGCGCGCACGAAGTCGAAACACACTGAAGACAGAGCTACGCGCAACTCACTGCGACTAACGAGGCTAACGAGTAACGACTACGACTCCTACGAGCTACCGTTGCTACTACGTCCTACGTCGTGTGCGCGCCGCTGACGGCTCAACTGAAATGGGTCCGAACGACCCCCACCCCACTCACTAGCTGTGGGTACCAAAGAAGCGCGAAATTACTAATAGCTTTATATACGATACCTGCCTATGAGACTTTCTCTTATAGTATTTTTCCATCTTATTTTCAAAAAAGGATCAAATGCGCATCGTATTGCTTTTCTCAAATAACATAGTTCTGTACTATTTTTGCATGACAATTTGTTCCTTCGAATATTCAATGATTCACGATTCCTTGAGAAGTGAAAAAAGGTTGAGAATCAGATTTTCAAATTGTTCAATTATTCTGTTTTTTTTGTTTGTAAATGTGGAAAGGCCCTGAATATTCTGCAGCTGCAATTCGGATATTGGGGTCCTCCATTCAGTTATTTGCTGATGGATGCGTGAGTGCGAGAGAGGTATAGCTGCAATTTTCAAAATTCCTGTCCAAAACTCCTGCCTACGCTGACAGCGTCAGCGTACTTAACATTTTCATATTTTTATAATATAAACTTTATATTTTCATAATATATTCATTATTTATTTAATATTTAAACTAAAATTAATTTTTTTGTAATTTCGATAAATAATTTTTTTTTTAAGGCCAAGGTTTGCCTGTCAAATTTTGCTAGTGAAAATAAATTATAATTTTTATTAGCGAAATTAGAAAAGTTGTAATCCTAATCCACAGAACACTTAATTATTTTGGCCTAAAAGCCTGGAAAAAACCTGCTAATAGTTCGGTCTGTATCCCATAACGGAAATCCCCATGATTCAAAAGCAAAGTAATTTTCCTTATATTCCAAGGCGGTCGAAAGATACTCGAGCGCCTCTGTCGGATTTTCTGCCTCGTAGAGTTATCATTCGATGGCAAACCGACTGATGGCGTTTGGTAAAACAGATCTTCGTCGAGTAATGGCGTTCGTTTTTACGACACTCGACGCCAGAGCCCGCGTACTTATCCCTACCGTGCCTACCCTTTTAGCCGGAGCCCGGAGCCGGTATTCTTCCGGCATAGCTCGCAGTTTGCAGACTCCGGCATAGCAACTCCGTTACTCAAACCGTCATCACCCTTTTCTTCATCTATCTACAAACGTAAGTGACAAACATTTTCAACAAGATTCTCCCATTCGGACTAATATCACATAATCAAGATATTTCCCTCGTCTCAAAGCTGGAGTCAACGTTCCGATATCAAGTCCTGAAAAGTCAAAAACTTTCCTTTCTCGTTCGATCTCGTTCTACGCGTCGAATTTAGATCAATCTTTTTTCTTTGTTGCTGTCTCGTTAGCCGGCATGACTGTACGCGCGTCCATTGGCACTCCCGTGTATCATTCTTCGTAAAAACCTTCGCGACAGAGTAACGCGGTGACCTCTAATTTAATCAGACCGTAAACTTAAAATGGCTGCAACTAGTCAATTCAATAAAAAAAAAAAAAACGCTTTCTGGCGAGCTTTAGTGCAATTTATGCTGCTGATAATATATATATATACATATATTTCGTAAAAAAGCTCTGTCGAAATAATATAATTATACGTCATTGTCGCGGAATCTTTTAAAAATCGCGGAGATCGAAACGGAAATTTGTGTCTTGTCAACGCTATCTTGTTGACAAACACTGTGTTTTGAAAACACACTGCTTTCGTCCGTGAAAACGAGTTAGCCGGCTTCTTTCACAGACCTAAACGTAGCTCGGTATGCCCCCTCCTTCTCTTTGCTTTTCTTGCGTCCAAGAAATCCCGAAGCCTGGTCGGTAACAGAATATCAAAAGATAGCGGATTCTACATCTGCCAGTAATTCAATTTTGTCATGATATTTGCAATGTTTTATTTATCGACTGCAATGAAACTATGCAACGGAAACAAAATCACGTTCGAACGATCGGAATGTCGATATTTACGGGAACTGTTAGTTTTCTTGACAGAATATTCGAAATGTGTGCTCAAATAATTATCGGTTCAATTTGCCTATAATGGAATTGATTAAAACTCGTCATTAGGCGTTTGATTCTTTTCGCCAGTAATCGCTGCCTCAGCTACGAAAATAACATGAAATTCAATCTCCGACGTTCTTCAACGTTCATGAAAATAACGATAAGATTATTTCGATTGGAAAAAAAAATGCCAACTCGAGGGACACGATAACGCCCCATAATTTTTTATCAGCATTTTGTTACGTTAACGGCGCTATTAGCACTTTTTCTGAATTTCATTCCGTACTATCGGTCGATCAACCAGCCTTACACCTAAACGAACAAATGCTGACTCACGCGTCGTCTCTGTTCTTTATTCTCATTTACTGTCTCCTTATCGTTGTGTAACAAACTTCTGACTTCTGATTAGTCTCTCAGGTACATAAAGACGCGCGACAGCGTCTCAACGCCACTGTACGATACATTGAGATAATAATTGTTGTTATTTATTTATTCGTTCCATGTTGTATTCACTTAGGATTGATAAACTGAAGCTCCTCTGATGAAACGTTTGTTTAAAAACACACACGACGAATGAGTTGCGAAATACTCTTCTAACAATATATTCTGATGGGATTTTTCCGTATTACAGAACGACGATGAGTTTGCCGTTTTAGAGGCCGCGTGCATTGTTTGGGTCAATGGGTTGTAGGAATTTCGGGGTTGATGCATTCACGATTATCGGTTCAATAGATTTTTCGTCATTCGTTGGCTAATGGCGTTTCGTTAATGGGCTAGCCGCCGCACCTGCTGGAATTTGATGCAATGACAAAAGCCGAACGTTCTCCAATATACTCACAGCCTTAACTTCCTATAACGACCTTCATGAATAGTAGAAAGGGAAATTCGTTAGAATTTGATTTCGTGATTCATGAAATTCCCAAGGAAATTGCTCTGCAATAAAATTCCACGACGAACCTCACGACGAAGAATCCTCAAAAGTTTTACGAGGATCAATCGCATGTTTGCATTGTTTACAGGAAAAATGCCAAACTACAAGCTTACGTACTTCCCCGTTAAGGCTCTCGCCGAACCTATTCGTTTCATCTTCGCCCATGCTGGGGTGGAGTACGAAGATGATCGCTTCGACCGCAACGATTGGCCCAAACTGAAGCCTGGTAAGTCGCGCGATCACTATACACAATAGCGATCAAGCGTTTCTTTGAATGCCGTGAGAAATAATATTGAGTCTGTGAGTTTTCAATCGCGCATATTGTTTCGCAAACGAACAATCGTATTTATTCAAGACATCGATATGAATGAACAATTGCTATCACTATTTTTTTCAACTTTTTCTTTTATTTTCATAAAACTATCGATCCGATCGTGTTTTTCTCTCCGAATTGTTTTTGCTTTCGTCTGTTATGAATTTAAAATCGATATCCTTTTGAAATAGTTGGAAAAACTTGAAATAGCAATATTTATTGAGTCTCCCGAATAAATAAATATTTCTTCGAATTGGATGATCGCGACAGAAATGCCATTCGGCCAAGTCCCGGTTCTCGAAGTCGACGGAAAAAAGATTCATCAATCTTCGGCAATTTGCCGCTATTTGGCGAAGCTTCATGGACTTGCGGGCAAAGATGACTGGGAAAATCTTGAGATAGACGCTGCCGTCGACACGATCCATGACTTGCGTTCGAGTGAGTAACTCGATGACTTGGCAAAGTGGAGAATATTATATTTGTGCCCAAGTTTTTTTTATGACGGAATAAAACTCAATATTTATCATTCGCTCAACAGAAATAGGGGCTTATCACTACGAAGCGAACGAAGACGTAAAACAGAGCAAATACGAACCTCTGACCAAAGAGATAATACCTTATTACACGGAACGCTTGGACGCCCAAGTTAAGAAAAACGGTGGTTATCTCGTTGGCGGTAAATTGACCTGGGCTGATTTAACTTTCGTCGCTCTTCTCGACTACATCAATTTTATGACCAAGTTCGACATAACCGAGAAGCACGAGAACCTCAAAGCCTTGGTCAAGAAAGTTCTCGAACTTCCAAAGATCAAGGCATGGGTTGAGAAACGTCCCAAGTCCGAGTGTTGATTGACAAGACCAACCAACTAAATCGAGTTGTCAAACGTTCCACCTTTTTTTATCCATTTCCTGCAGATCAAATATATTCTTATAAATTTCATCGTAACAATCAAATGGGTGAGCGTAAACAGATTATAAATTTAGTATAGAAACCTTCCATTGTATTTTCCAATTCAATAAAACTAATTTCAGATAAAACGAGATTAAATTCCACTTTTTTGACATGAAAAAAAATTGTCCCCAGTCCCCTACGTTATAAATCCTCCAAAAATACCTATTTCCATTTTTTATTGCAGTTTTTCTGGGCATTTGTAAAAGAGGTGACGCGACATACTATCACATGCATGAAATATTACTGGCTAAAAATATCACAATATTGAATCACTTCAGATAATTAGACGGTGTAGAATATCATGAAAATTAATATCACCAACAAGAAGAAATTTATTTTATTTAATAATAATGTACAACATTTTCTGCGAATGGCCCTATCCCACTATCTTATTTATTTTTGTTTGATTCTTTTGTTGGTATTTTCTATTTGTCGAATTCGAGCGTTATGATATTTTTGTTTGTAATATGATGTCGTAGAATCATATGTAATTAGTATTTCTTGTTTTTCACGACCGGTTAATCGCGGTTAGTCATGAAATGAGGAAAATGCTTAAAATCGGAAATTTCCAAGCTCCGCAAATCTACGAAAATTCTCTAAATAACGAGGTCTGCCGACTCGATGAAAAGCCACAAAGCTTCCTTGCAAAAATAGCTGCAAATTCGAATCACGTTAGACGTGAGAAGGTTCGATTTAAATTCATTTGGAAAAAATGAAGCTGCATGTGCTATCGATATGGATTCGGTTTAAGTGGCTTTCTAGGTAATCAATACTTTGTCACCGATTGGCCCGTCAATATCGATCCTTGTTACCAAGCCTGACTACTAGATATATAATAAACACTATAATAATGATAACAATTCCTGCAAAGTTACGTGTCATTTGCGGTGTGTCAGCGCGAGGATAAATGAATTCTATATCGTTGGGGAATGGACAGAGACCTTGACGAGCACAAATACACGTCTATGCCAGTTGGAATTTTATAATTCTCTGTATGCCTACAAAGCCGAGCCTCTCAACACGCCAATATTGATAAATTTCTATTTATGCGAATTTCAAAGCTAAAAAGATTATTAAACTTAATCTGCTCTTTCATTAGGAGCATCAATTGTTGACGGAGATTGTCACATCTCTCACCCGTGACTGGTATGTCGATCAAAATAAGCTGATAGTGGGCTTAAACGCTTAAGAGTTCCAAAAGCAATGCCGAATGAAACGAAAGGAACTTGGTTTATTATTCGTTGCTTCCTTCGATTTCATTCATTCTGTGGGCATAGGGGAGAACCTATTTCATCCTTTCCTCGTATATATCGTAGATTTTTAACGAATCGGGGAATCGGGACGTTTCGGCATTGTTGCAATTTGAAAATCTTGATCGATAAAAATTTCATCCCATAGAATAAACGAGAGAAATGGAAATCTGCGAGAACCTAAAAAAAGAAGGTTGTGTTTTCAACAAAATAATCGACTCACTTCAGAAGAAAACCTTGGGAAGAATCAATCCAACATTTATTCTGCTTTTCTTGTGTCGGATAGCGAATCTTCATCATTGAACAAACAACTGCTATCAAGAGGATCGTTGGACGGATGGTAGCGATAAAAGGAGTGATACTTTCCCACTTCAAAAAACTATTCGCACCGGCAATTGTGTATACATCGTCAAGTAAAAAGTAATCATGTACCAATGACGAACGAAACTAATTTTGAAACACGATGATTGTCTTTGATTGCGATAGAAATGAAACCGCGTTTAGCCGAATTCAATGGAGCAAGCCTCGTTCATGAGCTATGGAAATCTAAAAATGCCTTTCTTTTTTTTTCATGATTAGTTCAATTATTGGAGGGCGAGTTTTCGAAAAAGTTGAACAACACCAATTCTGTTTTACTTGTTTCGTACGTCACTGGCTTTACGTGCACATAATTATTTTTTCTTCTTTCCATTGCTATTCAACTACTTGTTTCTCTATGTGCAGATGTATGGAGGAGTTCTTGCATGTATACAGACGCATAGCTCGATGGTGCGATATGTTACAAGGTACATACATCGCAGCGTTCGTGATCACGAGAGAAGGAGGGGATACAGTCCTCCGCGATTATACTAGATGATATAATAGCGAGCCTTGCAAACACAATCATAAGTTACTTACTCGGCTCGCATCGAGCAGTGTTCTACTTCCCGTCGACAGTCGCACACGGTACGTGTTTTCACAGTATCTTTGAGAGATTTTTTTCTCCGCTTCAGCGAATTGGCTTGTTTTTTCTTTCATAAAAATTTCTGCCCACGTTTTTTCATCTTTATAAAAATTCATTTTTCTCGAATTAGTGGCCACGCTATCATTGTTTTTTTTAGAGCAGTCGTTTTACGCTTTCCACCGAGTTTCAACTTGGCGAGATTTTTAGAAAGCAGAATTTATCTAGCAGATTTTTTTTTTTTTTTATTTCGCGAACTAATTTGCATTTTCAAATTTTTTAAAATGTACAGTTTATCAACTTAACGGACGGAAATTTCTTTATCATGCCAATTGTTTTTTATGTAAATGCGTCAACATACTGTACGCTCGACGAAGGATATTTTTACTATCTTTGTAAAGCAACGACTATTGCGTGTAACTGCGTTCAGAGATTAGGAGTGAAAATTTAAACTTTTTCCACCTTCAACTCTTTCACTTCGCTTTGTGGAAAGTTAAGGATCGTGTAGGCAGATTATCGTTGCTATACAGTTATCTGGGCGTCTCTGCTGCATGACACAGTGTTTTCCATTCAGGGAATGTAGTAGTATTTATCGCGTGTTTGAATTATATAACGAGAGATAGACTGTATATCGTAGGCGGGGTATGTTCGTATATCCGTTTAGTTATTATTTTTATGCCGACTCATGTTACCATGTTTCACGATTTTAATCCCTACTGTTGTCTTTGTATTTGTGCAACATTATCACTTCTTCCCATTAATTGCCTTCCATTGAAGATGAATTTGAAAATTTCGTACAAGCATGGCAAGGAAGGACTGATTTGATTTCCAACGTTGAAAGAGCTCTAAAATTAGCAAATCCTCCGTTTTTAAGAATGTTGAGTTACAAATCGCAAATGATAAGAAAATTCGGTAAATTTTGTATGTTGTTGCATCAAGTATTTACGAGGTCGTGTAAAAATTTCACGAACATTAGAAAGATCGTTATCGAACAAATAATATTAATAAATTAAATGTAGTCAAATGGAGTCTTATGGAAACTGGTAGAACTTTGCAGTAAGTTTTTGTTTCAACCTCTCAATTTTTAAATGTCTACAAAATACTGGAAGCAACGAAAAAAAAAAAAACAAAGTTTATTGATGCGTATTTTTTACATTTGTTTAAAAAAATGAAAGAAATGTTATTTTTTTAATAACGAACTTTCTAATCGTCGTGAAAATTCAACACGACCTCTTTAATACTTCATACAAAAACATAATAAATTTTACTCTCTAAATTTGGTACGTTTTTACATGAAGTATTCAGGAGGTCGTGTACAAATTTTACGACGATTGCTCAGCACCTCGGAGTCTGCAAATTCGCTTCATGTGTCCTTGAGACTGTAGCCTCGCAAATGAAACCGGCCGGTTGTAGCAGGAAATACGTACATTCTCTTGAACGTTGCTCAACTTTTCGATTTTTCTACTTGGCCGCAAGACGCTGCCGCGTCTCTAAATCTATACCATTATGTTTACTTTTCGTTAGCAAACACAATGGACGCACCGCTATTTATCCAATTTCCAGCTTCCGGTTCCATCTTCGATTATGAAATTTCTATATTTATTGTGATCTCGTTGCAGCAAGAAAAAAAAAACCATGTCGAGCTATAAACTGACGTACTTCAACCTCACCGGCTTGGGTGAACCAATCCGGTTTCTGCTAAGTTATGGAGGTGCTAAATTCGACGACGTTCGTTTAAGTTTTGAAGATTGGCCCAAGCAAAAAGCTGGTACGTTAATTTTACGTAATAAGCCAAAATTTCTCAAAATGGCGATTAAAAAATTATGCATTGCCAGTAAATCACGATCTGATCGATCGAGGATTTAAAAAAACCTTCAATTCGTAAACTTTCTCAATATTATCTTACAAATACTTTTAGCTTTGAATTTCGAAATGTTGCGAATGTCTTGGACATCGTTGTATTTTTTAAAGAGATTCCAAAAACGAGTTTTTCAGATTTTCCTGAAAATCATTTGCCAGCTATTAACTTTTTCCAATAAAGAAAATTCATTTTCGTGCGCTTATTACGCATTTGGATTGAAAACTCAAACACAAAATAAATCATTATACTGACAGGAATCTGCAGTCAAAATTACCATAAAAATAATTAAATATAAGCCTGAACGCAATTGAAAAAAAAATGCCTCGAAGCCGGTGTTAATTGCTCTCTACTCATTAATGTCTTGCACCAGATATGCCAATGGGTCAAGTCCCCGTGCTGGAGATCGATGGCAAGAAATACCATCAGTCCAAGGCTATTGGACGTTATCTATCCAAGAAATTCAATCTGTATGGCAAGGACGACCTCGAAGCCTTGGAAATCGATGCTGCTGCTGATTGCGTCGACGATTTGAGAATAGGTATACACAGCAAGTTAACTCCAGTAACGCTCAGTACATTTATTCAACATTCCGAAGTATTTTCCTTCATAGGAACTCCTATTGCTGATATGCGGGTTCCATAAAGTTATGTACACGTAACAACGTAATCTCGCGATGTTGCAAAGGAAAACGTTGAAAACTTTCGAAATGCAACCTGACAAAATGCATATTTCTCAATGGAATATTGTTAAATAATGAATGGGATAGCAACATGGATTGTACAAAAGTTTTTGTGAGCATATGATTCTTAAACATTTGTTGAAATATTTCAACAGCGTTGTCGACCTTCTACTGGGAAAAGGATCCAGCTTTCAAGGCCAAACTTAAGGAAGCTGCTTTCCAGAAACTTGGAGGTTCTCTGGACAAGTTGAACGCCCAAGTGAAGAAAAACGGTGGCTATTTCGTCGGCGGAAAGGTGACTTGATCCTTTTTTTCAATTTTTATCCATTAAACTTCATTTTCAATGAAAAATTCTCGCGTATTTTGTTTATCAATGGTCCACAGAACATTAATCCTCCTTGGTCACACGTTATAGATACAAGTCCCTGATGCCACGGGGTCGGAATGTTTAAACGCTTGTCGCCTTGCCAATATCGTTCGAACCGACAGATAAAAATTCCGGATATTAGTTCCAACCTTTCCGACTAAGAATATCGAGAGAAAATTTGTTTATCCAATTTTCAAAATGGCAAAAAAAAAATCAGCAACGTGTAAGAAATAATTTTTTTCGGGCACCCAAAGCACCGTTGGAGATGAGCCCAACCGTCTCGAGCGCCAATAACTTGTAGTAATTCTAGCCCAAAGTTGCGCTTGGAGTCATTTTGACACGTGGTGACCACGGAGGGGTAATGCGTTTGTAGAAATAAGAAGCACTCAAAATAGTCGTGAGGAGATTTTTGAGATTTGGATTTCTCTTTTAGCTATCCTACGCCGATGTCCTGTACGCAGCTTTCCATGGTTATCTCTCGCACGTACTCGGCTACGATATCAACAAGGATCATCCCGAGTTGAAGAAACTCGTCGAGAAGGTTTTCGCTAATCCTGGCATCAAGGCCTATCTCGAAAAGCGTCCAAAGACTGATTTCTAAATTGCAGCACGCGTCTCATGTGAAACTTTCAACGAAACGTAACAATTCTTAACTTTTGTACTTTATTTTACTTATTATTACACACGAGATCTGCGTTGTTCTCCATTCAGGACAAAAAACATGAGCAATGTATACATTGCTTATTTGTATTTTTTTTTCTCACCACCAAATACACAAAAACACAAGTTTATGAGCAGCATTTGAATTCTCTGTTATTTTTTCGAACGTTCATGTGATTTTTCACTTGATCATAAAAGATGAACAATTAGCTGCAGTGATGGGGGTGCGTGGTGGACGTCTGCCTTCGGCACTAACAAAAGTTCTGCTACCTCGGGCGTAGTTATTGTGTATCTATCGCTGAAGAAAAATTCCGTAGTTTCCCGGTGCCCTCGTAGAGCTGAGCTGGATCGAGAAAAAAATAAATGCATAAACACGGAATGCATTATCTGCATCGAGGCTGGGAAAATTGAATAATTCTTGCCTCGTTCTGTGATGAAGAAATTTATGGTGATCCCATTGATCGAGCAAGTAGGACAACGAATAAATAATCAAGAAGCACATGCCCTTGAAATCCTATCGAGAGGTTTTATGAAAAACTAATCAATGCGACGAGTGTGATTATTTCTGGGACCTCGAGGATTTTACGTTGAATCTGCCCCCAAAAACTGCGTGAATAATTCAGGTGGAGATAAAATTTCTGTGGTTTTTCTCAAATACTTGGTGTCGAGCTGTTACCGCGTCTTGATACCTGGAAAAATCTAATTCGGTATGATAATTTCATAATCTCATCATTGTAAAAAATGTGGACGAGGAAAAAGTATATATTTGAACGACATGGCCATGCCATGTCAGCCGTTTCAGTGGGCAAGATAATTATTCCAAGGTGTTGATTGATTTGCATGAATTTATTCCGAGAAGAATAATAATCAAGAATTAATATCAACGACGCACCTAACGACGATGTTTTAATTATTCATCGCAACTTTAATACAAAGCACATTATGATTATTTTTTCAAACCGCCTTTACACATCGGATGCAAAAGTATTTATTTATGCACATTGTGTAAAAAATGCTTTTTCGATGAGTATAGAACGAAACATTATGGACGAATGATAAAGATTGAAAAGCTCTCGTTTCGTGGGTGTATTTATTTGAACTCATCAGGAACATTGGAATCTTGGGAATAGTTATTATAATAATTATCCTGCTAATGACGATCATTCTTACTTATGCACTGAGCGCAATTTCGCATTACTTTATTATGATTTAATGGTGTCTGCTCTGCTCTATGTCGGTTTGGAGGAAACCAGCATCACGTAATAGCGGATGGAGTGGTAAGACAAACTAAACGCTCAAAATAATGAGGCTGGCTGTGGAAACGCGACGCCTTAAGGATTTTATTTCTTTATATTAAACTAGCCGTGCTTGCGGGCTCCGCCCCGCAGCGCGACCAGTTGAATTTATTTCAAAATCTTCAAACTTTGATTTTCCGATCGCTACAACTTTTGTTTTTTACAAACTAGTACTCCGCTCATTATTTCTGTTTTCAAAATATCTCTTAATTGGTAGTTAGCCATTTTTGATTCATTATCATTTTTTAGTAGCTTGTGAATTTTCAAAGTGGAAAATATGACGAAAAATGTGATTTTCTGGTTCGGGTTCCCTAAATAAATAAATTTTCGGAATGCACTACAGTCTAAAACCTATTGTGATTCATGAGCTCCATTCCTGTCGAAGATTCATCAGAATTGGTTCAGTTGTTTTTGCGTGAAGAAAGCACAAACACAATTTTGTAGTACAGAGTTTTTTTGTTGTTGTAGAGATCAGAAAGATTTGGATGAAACTTTGGACCCAACGAAATATTACGAAAAAAAATTCTTGCTGACTTCTACGACATCCAAGCGGTTGATTTAGAATAATTTATTGATCAATTAGCACCACCTCTTGAGGCGTTATAAAAAATTGGAATCAAAGTAACCGAGAGATTCTTTTAAAAATGTGAGAATTGCTCTTTTAATTATTGAACAAAGTATGTGCGAAATTCGAGAGGGATTAGGATATGGAATGACGTAAAAATGAAATTCAACAAAGTATCAAAACATGTTCATTGTTTGTGCTATGGAAGGAAAATGATTCGCTTACATGGCGACATAACATAGAGAAACGACAAGCATCGGGATCATACCACACATTATATGCGATGCGCCTGTTTATGCGGGCAAGTTATCAATTTTTGCGGATAAAAGTCCTGCTGCAACTGCTTCGAATTAAAACTAATTTGGGTCAAGCGTCACAGATTTTAGTTCATCGCAGATGGTCGGACGAATTTACAAGTCTTTTTGTTTTTCATTCCCTGAAGTTGAATATATTCTGCTCGTATATCCGAATTCTTTATTCTGCCTCATTCCCTCTTGGTCAACTCTATGGACGTGGGCAAAGTGCCAAAGAATTATTTTTGATAATTGTGTTAGAAGGAGAAATCTCGTGGCTTCATTAATCACAGGAGCCAATTAATTTCATCTCGCAATTTACCATAAGGATACTTCATTAAGTTTTCGGCATGCTAATTGCGTTCGATGAGACAAATTTTCTGAATATACAATGTATACAGTTTCATCATCAAATTGCTAAATGATGCTTTTTTTTCATTTATTTTTTACTCATTCTAAGCTTAGGCAGTTAATCTTTCAGAGACTTTTGTACTCGATCAGTTGCCTCGCTGGGCGGAGATATATTCATAGAAATAGAAGGTCCGTAGCTTTTTGCTCATTCGGCAGACGAAAGCTATTTCCACTCCGGGCAACCAAACGAAGCAGAGTCATTTGTTACCGTGCTTTTGTTTCACTTCTTCTTTCCACGATCGACTCAAGTTCGGTTGTTTTTTAATCTTTTCCGTACCGAACACTGCATAAACGAATTTAATAAATGTCAGTATCGATGCTTCGTACGACGAATCACAACTTGGTAACTCGTCAAGTAACTAGATCAAAGTTGAGCTCCCCCATGTATTTCGCAAGCTCCGAACCGGTGAATTCTGTTTCCCCAAGATCTTGGAGACTCGAGTTGCTTATCGTGTTCGCACTCTCGATACTCGGATGACTTTGAAACTTGGGAATTATCCGATCAGGAACTTGACTCCCACCGTTGATCGCTCGTTGATTCGATCGCTGCTGCATCTGATTCTCTTGATTCGTTGGTCTTTGGCGTTGATTCGCGAACAAACTTCTCGTACCAAAACGCAGCCTCTCAGCTAGGAGACCTGCATCAATGTCACAACAAATCGACAAGATTAGTTGACGCCAAAAAGAGTTGATTCCGGTCTAGCCTTAGAATTAGAGATTCCCCGCAGGACAAGGAGGACAAAGAGAGATGGTGGAAATAAATGATATTATAGGCACGGATTTAAAAACTTGCCTAGAGTCACGTTTTTCAAAGCTGGTCGGTCATTTTTGCTCAAGTAATTAGGAACTGCGACTTTATTTTTGTTGGGCATATTGAGACTTTTGTAGTCACACGATACGAGTGGACTCAACATCTGACTGCTTGGTTCAGAGGAAGGTGTTGTCGAACCGTTAGGGATTCCTCTGCCGTTTGGGTGTTGATATTCCTTCGGGGATTCGTTGCTGCTTCGGGGAACGAGATTTAGTCTCGATTCATCATTAGCAATCGGGGATGATTCATAATTTCGAAGCGAGCGTTGCAGGCCAGCATCGATACGTACAATCGTAGTGAGTTTCTGATTTTCTTCACTCGCCGAGAGCGATGCTGAATTTCTCTCAACGGGTCGTTTGATCGCTGGTTTTCCATAACGCGATAAACTACTGTATGTTTGTCGACGCGGATCTTTCGTTTGCAAGGATCTTCTACTTCCGCAATGTTCCGACAGCATAGTCTGTTGAACACACGAGGGCCTGTTAATCATTCGTTAAAGAATATTCTAAGCTCAATGCGGTTTATATCACCAACATTAATTACATTCAAGCGCAGTTATTAATTCATTATTAACCTTCCATGGTCACACGGGGTCAGAATGACCCCGGTCACGTTTAAGCGACACAAAAATTTAGGATATTAATTCGAACCTTTCCAAATAAGAATATCGGGAGAAAACATTTTTATCCAATTTTTGAAATGGCAAAAAAAAATCAGCAAAGAAGCAATGTGTGAAAAAAATAAAAAATTCGGGCACCCGAAGCACTGTCGGAGAGGAGACCAACCGTCTCGAGCGCCAATACTTTTTAGTATTCTAGCTCAAAGTTGCGTTTGGGGTCATTTTGACCCCTGGTGACCACGGAAGGTTAATGAGTTTGTAGAACTAAAAAATACTCAATACAGTCGTGAGCAAATTTTTAAGATTTGGGTGTCTCTTTGGGCAGCATAGAAACGAAAAGTCAAGCTCTCAAGTTTCATTCTATCGTTCGGATTATTATTTTCATGCAACGGACAACTGCAGGCACCCTTCATTGAGGCAAATGGATAGTTAGATTCCTGTTTTATGGTGACAACACGTTTGAAAAATGTAATTTCAGAAAAAACGATATTCTAGTCTAGTTTCAAGAATTTTCGCAAAATCAATAAATTTGTCTGAATGTCCGTCTCGTCACTCCAAAATCTTTACAGTCATGCATTGGCTTTCTACCCCGTTGAAACGCCCTTACATACGAGCAAGATTAATTAGTGGTAATAAGGCAAATGTGACGATGAGTCTGACAAATTGGTTATTCGGTATGACAACGAATTATTTATTTTCTGAAAGCAGTCATTTATCAAGTCTGGATTTACCTTGAACGCTTCACGAAACTTGTTCGACATTAAGTTGTACAGAAGTGGATTGATTGTTGTCGATAAATAGTAGAATACGCCGGAGACGTACGTTACAACCGTGTACGCAATTGAGAGAGCTGCTCCCTCGCTGCCCTGTGCGTAAACTGCGAAGAGTCTTTGCGCATGGAACGGTGCCCAGCACACGAAGAACGCAACGACAACAGCCACTGGAAATCATCCCAAAAATAAGTCAAATATCGTGCTACCGAAGAAGCATGTAACCTTCAATCGGTACATCCGTTACAATGGCATTTATTTCTTGGTCCGCAATTATGGAATATTGATGGATGGCTCCACCATGTTATGTAACAAAAAAATAGCAAAAGAAAATATATCACACGTCTAAATATCAAACGCTTAAATTTTACGAATAAACAAAAAATTGCAAAAAAAAAAAGCAAAAAAATGAATAAAATAATTTAAAATTCTTTCGGTTTGTGAATCACGAATAAAAGTAACGAGGATTTTGGAATATAGTATCAATCGATATTATTCCGGACAGCATAGGATCAGCGTATAGCAGGAGATCGAGCACCCACGTGTTGAGCTTAATTTGATCTACTAGGCCTGCGCAGTGAAAAAAACTTTAATATGTCGACTCGCTTATACGAGCAAGTACGTATAGCACTGTCGCAGCATCAGAACTATTTTCAAGCATTACAAAGCCAACCGACATGTGAAATCGATGTCCAAATCGTTGAATTCCTCATCGATGGTGACTTTCAGAGCTACGAATAAGGTCACCAAAGGAATCTTATTGCATACAATCCCAACAAAGTGAACGAATGTTTAGTATTAACGAGGTCATGTAGCTCGTTAGTTCTTCTTCCGCAATTTGCTTCAATTTACTCTACGGACAGCAATAAAAACCTCGTCTTGCTTTCCTCTTTCTAAACATATGTTTCTTTGGGCACTGCTGCGCATAGGATAGAGGAAACGAAATAACTTATACAGACTGCTTCATTACGATGCCTTTCGCGTGGAACGTCGTACCTCGAGGGAATCCCGCCAGTCGTTTACAATTACAGAAAATACTCGAATCCCTTTTTATTTCACTTTTATCGTTCTTAAGCTTCGAGGTAAATCACCGAATCAGGATTTACTGGGTGCACAGACGTTTTGCTGCTTCGATCTCTAATAAGAAACCACGAACAGTAATCTTGTCTTATACGATTCCCTAGAAAAACTAAGAACGCACTGATCGATATTTCACGATATTGCGAACTTCCTTTGCACCTGAAATACGTGACGGAAGGATATCGAGGCTTCATATTTTGGTATCACGTTTCATTAATTACTAATCAATGTGGGTCACAAATATGATGGTAGGGAAGAGAGTATATAATAGAATTTGTTCGTCATGGTGGATTATTCTTTGGAAAAATAATTTTGCTTGATAACTATGACGTCAAGTAAATATATGATACAGAGAAAATAATAAATCCCTCCATGGTCACACGTTCTAGAAATAACGCGCCGGTCACACGGGGTCTGAACTACCCTAGTCATGTTTAAACGCTTTTGTCGCGCTGCCAGTGTCGTTCCGACCGACAGATAAAAATTCAGGATATTAGTTCGAACGTTTCCGAATAAGAATATCGAGAGAAAAACATTCTATCAAGCTTCCAAAATGACAAAAAAAAACATCAGCAAACAAGCAATGAGTGAAAGAAAAAAAAAACAATCGGGCACCCAAAGCACCGTTGGAGAGGAGGCTAGCCGTCTCGAGCGTCAATAACTTGTAGTCATTCTAGCTCAAAGTTGCGCTTGGGATGATTTTGACCCCGGGTGAGCACGGAGAGTCAAGTTATACCGAAAGAAGATGGATTCGATCAATTATCAAAGCATCTGATGGAATTTCATAAATGCGGACACACAATTGAAATGAATGAGATTAAAAGAATCATAACGTGAAATTAATATCTATGGATATGCGGTAATGTGTTTTATTGAACCGCGCGAATACGAGAAAAGCCATTAATTTCGGTGGAAAGTAAATTGTGTGAAATTCGAGGTAAATTAAAAGCAATCCTGAATAAGGTGAGACTCAAATTGAGACAAGTGTGAGATGTGGATGATGACGTCGATCGGAGTATTTCACTCTAAAGGCAAGTTTGCGCAGATTAAGCAATAATTTTAAGACTCGACGGTTGTGAGGGACAAAACCCTCGAATATACCGTTCGTGAAACTATCGAGTGCTATGAAATGGTTGGAGTTCCACAGTGCAATAAATAACAGGAATTCAGCCGGTTGTTTCTCATGAGAATAGCACTTGTGTGTTCAACCTGGTGAAACCTGAAAATTCATTGTTTGACCGTGTTCGGGCCATCTGTCTCGCGGGTTTCTGTGTCAACGTAAAGGGCCTTCCGTTCAAAAACAGTCTCACAATGATCTACGGAGTTCCTTCCGCGTATATTCAAATAATATCCTTCATCAGAGCTAAATTGGGAGGGTTCTATTCCGATCAACAGAGAAACCTAACATGTTCAATAATTCATACATTTTCTGAGGAGAATAACATTCATTTTTTTTCAAGCAGAATATACATGTATACAAAAATAAATTCTCATATTCGTAGGAGCCAATAACATCGATGCCAGAATCGATTTCGCTTCGTTTAGTTTTTCAGTCAATATAATAATATTGCCAAAACTCTTATGACAAATAGAAACAGTTGCATAAGCTATTTTCCAGTTACTGCAGATGGCTGCAAATCGGACATATCGTTAAAAGAAATAAATGGAAAGAGTCTGCAGCTTGAATTATATATACATACTTAGATTTTCCACTGCATTTCCTCCTAACGTACATCACATTTATAGCAAATTAATGCACATCTCAAGTACTTAGCTTAGCCAGAGCTGATAAGAAGCAAAAGTTTTGGGAACTGGGCACCGGAATCACGGCTGTTATCGCCATATTTATCCAACTCTGAAAACTTAAATTTCATAGTGCCGCTGCTCAAGCTTTATAAAAACGTTTATATCGGTATATCAATATTAATTCGTGTAAAGAATTAGAAGAAATTTTGCAAATTAATGCGAGTTATCTTGAATAAAGCGCATATCTGCTTTTCATTAACAAGTTCGTCACTTTGATCGTGTTCGGCGAACTTAATGGGAAAGCAACGTATGTGATTTTATTTTTTTTCGGCTTTTTGTCTGTTGTTCTCGTGGAGAAAAAAATTGAGGGTCAAATGTCATTGGATATATGAAGAGAAGCACTTTTATCCCTCGCATCTAACCCAATGCCGGCAAATTTCGTTGTGTCACCCTTTCGGCTTCTATTATCCATATACACACGTGTGCCATCACCGATGAAGATTCGCTTTGGCATTGTGCCACGTGCCCAAAAACCTGGAACGGACATAACGAATGGATCTGAATCCCGTCCTTTTTTTAAGGGTTTGTCCGGTCCGCTTCATCCACGTTATTTTTCACCTTTTTTTATCCCGTCCTCCTATCGCTATATTTTCATACCATTTTGCAATTTATATGTTATCATACGGTATCATGGATGTACGCTATACGATCCCAGGAGGACTGGGCATAATCTGAGGATGACGGCATATTTCCATATCCCTTCGATTATAATCGCGGTTTCTTCATCTTTCCAATCGTTTTATCTCTATACACATAGAACTCTATACCACAAAATTGTGTTTGTGTCCTTTTCGTGCAAAAACCACTGGGCCAATTTTGATGAATCCTTCACAGGAATAAAGCTCATGAATCAGAATAGGTTAAAAGGTGATGAAGCAGTCGCTTTCTTGCAATGTGAATATGCGAGAGAGATAGCTGCAATTTTCGAAATTGAATATTTCTGACACGGTGTCACCAATAAAAAAAGCCCCTGTCAGCGGATTTTTGCCATCGTCCTGCGTACGCTGACAGAGCCTTTTTTTTATTAGTCCAACGGCATCGAAGAATTTCAATTTCGAAAATTCGAGATATCTTGAAGCTGTATTGCATTACGGTAATGTTTTTTTTCTTTTTTTTCGGAACCCGAACCAAAAAATCACATTTTTCGTCATATTTTCCACCTTCAAAGTTCACAACCAACTAAAAAATGATGATAAATAAAAAATCGCTAATTACCAATTCATAAAGATGATTCGAAAACGAAGATAACGAGCTGCAGTATACCAGTTTGTAAAAGAAAAAACGTTGCTAGTAAACAATAAACTCCTTATAATATAAATACGGATTCTTGGAACTTGTACTATTTTTTTCATTCACACAGCAAACCAAGTTGTTCAGGAAATGTGTCAAAAGTTGCAAGAATCAGAGCTTGACGGATTGTAGCTCGAAGAATAATTCGGTAACCGAGGTTTCGGTTTTAAACGAGTTCTACATGTTACTAGATTTGTATATAACTTGGCACATTATTTCAACTTTAGGTTTATGAATGTAGAGCGCGATTTTTCTGGAAATCCTTAGGGATACAAATTGAAGATGGACGCTGAAAAAACTCTTGGCTCGACACGGTACCATCCATAAAGTTTCACGACGAATAAATGCTTCGAGGCGAGTGTTGAATACAAATCGGTGCGAGTAATCCAGTGTTCTGCTAGTTTTTCGTTTAATGCTTGCAAAGTTAATTACGAGTCCTGAGATTAGCTGAACCGTTAAATTATAGTATAGGTTAAAAGGTAGGAATTGAAATTTACAAGCTTGTGAGGCTAGACCGATTTCATTTATTCCATTAAAAAAAAAAAACAAAAAAAAACCCCTCTGCAAATGGTACACTCCGACTTTTTCGATTCAACTTCTTCGTATATACGAGCAAAATCAATTCCCGATCTTTTTCTCGTACGCGAAACGTTTTTCTCGTTTATTCATTCAATTCGGACAGTTTTTCGATCTCATTTTTTCTAACTAGGTTAAAAATCATTGTGAAACGTTTGTAGAAGTCGAAGGCAACCAAGTTCCAGGTAAAAAGCATTGAATCAGAATAATTCAAATTTTTAGCACTGGCAACACGGCTACGTGAAACGCCGAGCAACGTTCATGTGCATAATTCTTCGTCGTTGCATGCGAATTTATCGGATTCGTAGAAACAAATGAATATGAGATTTTTGGTTCATCTGACGGAGCTGCGATTACGAACGGATTTCCCGGGAACTCGAATTTGCTTTATGGTGCTTGACCGATAAGTAAATCCGGATTAAATGAAAAGTAGGTATATACCAAATATTCACATTTTTATAGTACGATAAGCCAACAGCAATAAATCGAGGCTTTTCAAGCATTCCAAGAAAAGTTGTACTGAACCGTCCAAAATTGTTCACAATTCTGCTCATTGCAAAAATAGTTTGAACAGTCAGTTAAATGCTTAACTTTCGGTATATCTACTTTATCCATTAAAGAGGAGAAATACACAATGACGAACCTTGTAGAAAGTTGAAAAAGCATCATGCCGCGAATAGAGTTGTTCCACAGTTACGACTTTCCTAAACTCCATTACGTGACCCTATATCGGCGTCGAAGATGTCAATATCTGATAAATTCGGGTCTCACTAAGTCTCAGGTTTGAGACATACTTGGCACGATTCCATGTCTCAAGATAAAGCGTGTATATATATATATGCATATGCATCGAAAAAATATAGTTATGATTTGTCGTCAATTCCAGCGTCTCTCGGGAGAGACCTCTGGGAACAGATGCGTCTCGAGTACGAGATTTTCAGCCCTAAACATTCAATGAGATATCGATTTTTTTCACAGGGACTAAATACACATAAAACACTTTGACCTTGTGACACTGCCATTGAAAAAAGATCGAAATAGATTACGTGAAAAAAGTTTTTATACGGAACAAAAATCCACTGCGATATTTATTAGTCTTTGATGTTTATCTCATCGCGAAGGAGCAGGGATTTTCGTAAGCTTGCCCAGAAGCTACTTTTCTCTGAACTTGACTCGGTCTTCGCTGTTAATGGTAGCATCTTCCTATCCGTACCAAAACTCCGCAAATAAAGGGAAAAACATTTTCGAAATACGTAATCGCAATCGAAATTCTCGGGAATTTCGATTTGATTATTTTTCTACAACAAACTTGCAAGTCGTTATCATTGCCCGGGGAAGTTTTTCGCTGTTCCTCGAATTATGTTTCCGCACAGTTTCACCAACTGTACGATATTGCTCCAATATTAAATTTATTCGTTCTAATTCCAGAGACTGCATCGTGAGACTCCGTGTTGTTAAAAAAACAGCGATTATCGTGATTATACATAAAACGACTCTACTAGAAAATTCATTTTTTGTACCCTTTTCACGCAAATATCACGGAACCAATTTTGATGAATCTTTCACAGGAATGAATCTGACGAATTAGAACAAGTTTCAGGCTGTATTGCATTCCAATCATTTGTTTTTTTCGTTTTCGGAATCCGAACCAAAGATTCACAATTTTCGTCATCTTTTCCACTTTCAAACATCACAAGCTACTTCAAAATGCGATAATAAATAAAAAAAATCGCTAATTATCAATTCAAAGATAATTCGAAAAAAAGTTAATGAGCGGTAGCTGGAGTGGCAGTTTGTGAAAACAAAAGTTCTAGCGATTTTCGTAAAATCAAAGATTGAAAATTTGGAATTAGTTTTTTTAAACTCCGTTAGAATGTTTGTTTTTTGAACATGAATTCAGGTGATTGATTGAACTCAAACAACTCGACTACAATTTTTCTGTCATGCAACCTCAATCGAGAATTTGATCAAATGAGTTAGAGTAATGACCGGAATCGAGTTTCCAGGCGTATCAATCCTCAATCTGGCTGCATATGTGATTTTTTTTTCTTTTCCAACTGAAACGACTCAAACCGGAAAGCTTTGGTCTCATCCGGACAACTACGTCCGGATGAGGCTATAGCTTTCCGGTTGATTATCGCTCTCTCTCTCTCTAAAGACTGAAAGAGTGGAAATGAGCTAGCACCGCGAACGACTAGGAGAATCTAATTGAAAAATTCGTGGCATGAAGTAAAATTTCCAATCAATGTTCTCCTTTGCCCTAAGAGTATATATCCCTCTTCGGTACTCCGCGTGTTAGTTCCAATTAGAGTAAAAAGATCAATATGTAAGGCAGTTTGAACTTTTTTCGGCTTACGACTGGTGCTAGCGGCAATCCATCCTTCGGTGTTTCCTTCGGTGTTTCCTTCGGTGTTTCCTTCGGTTCACTCGTAAAAGTCAACAAAGTCATAAATTTTGTCACTGCGAATTGTTCTCAGATAACACGATCGCGTAGTATATGAAAAAGTTGATCATCATCATACTCGAGCATATACGATTAATTAGTACGTTTCTCAGACCCTCATGAAAATATCGGACGTCGCGTGACAGAACGGAGTCTCGTTTTTCCCCTTGTTTAGTTGGAAGGGTGCAAGTTGTGACAAATGGAGTTCTCCTTTAATTGTATTAATAAATATCATCGGATGGTACATTTTCCGGTGAGTGACTTTTTCCCTCCCTCGGCGCTTTGGACTACGCCTGTGATACTTTATTAGCTGGGAAATAAGTTAATCAGCAGCGGTTGCTTTTGATATAATTTCTATAGTATTTTTAATGCGCGTGTTTGAACGACGAGCTCAAAATTAGTGCAATTTGTAAGTAAATTTTTATCGTTCCGGGGTGCTTGAAAAGTTTCACATACACGAGAGGGAGTCAAAATCCTGACAATAAACTTGCTGAATGATGTGCCCTGATGCTTTGATAATACCAATCGACTTCATTACCAGGCCATTCATTACCTTCATTGGAGTTAAGATATCGGTGATTAAAAAAGTGTTCTCCGAATAAGTCTGCAGATGGGCAAGATGCTTGGATTTTTTCCACCTCCAGAGCGTTATTACATTTTCATTCAAAGAGATTCAAGCACCCTCCAAGATTGTTATGCAAAGCACGAATGAAAAATAAATCTCTTCTTACTCGCGGAGTCGACTCGGAGCTTCGTACAAAAGCTTAAAAAAAAATTAACCACTTTAGGAGTAACTCGAAGTGTTTGGTAGCCTGCTTGGAAATCCCAACAAATATATGCATACTTTTTTTTTCATTGGGGTTCGTAAGTAATGGAAATTGATACTGCCAATGCCCAGGGCTTCCCTTTGTTAGCTACACGGCTCTCTCAATCCTCCAAACTCCGCAGAGTTTATCACGTTTATCGAGGCCCAAAAGCAACTGCAGAAAACTTTGTGGATACTGTCAGGACCTGACTTATCTCGTCAAAGGCCACGACCACTGGAAGCAATGGGCCAGTTCGCGTATGGCCGAAGTGTCACATCCAGACCAGACCATGGAAATCGCCCTTGTGAGGCACCCAAGCAGTACTCCGACCGCACATGAATCACAGCAGAGATTTTTTTTTGCCCTAGATTTATAAGGGTGTTTTCCAAACCACCTGGGATCGCAAGAGGAGCTCTCGACATTTTTTTCTATTTTTCATTGCCCTTTGACCGAAAATCAAACACTCTGGACCCGCCCAATGAATCTACTCAGTGACGTACCAAATGAGTGGGACGACACCACGAGCTTCTGATATTTGGACCACTTAGCCAGTTTGCTGTAACCATTTTTTTAGGGCTTGTGTTTTTTTAACGTTTTATTTTATTGGATTGTATATTATTGCGACAGAAGGAATCGTTGGTCAATTAGAGGAAATGGCGTACTCATTTCGGCATGAGACGAAAATTCTATAAAATTTCTTGTCGAGTCGATGCCGGTCAGTTTTTTTTCTTCTCGATGACGACGTTTGGGGTTTGAGAAATGACCCGTGAAGCTGGAAATTTATGCGACTACAAGACTCTCGGTTTTCTTTCCTTCGCATTTTGTCCGGAATACGATGAATCAAAATGCTCCGCGTCTGTAAAAAGATCTGAGCGTCGAGTTGGTCAGAAATTCTAGCGAAAAAAATGAATGTTGTTACAATTTTGGCCGATGGATGAAATTATGGTATACCCGAAGAATTATTCAAAATCAATTCTCAAGTTATAAATGGATGTTATGACGATTATTGGAAAAAAATACGCGAGTGTGTTTTTTCGCAGGGAAAAAAAAACAGTAGAAATAGTGATTTCTGATATCACGATGATCTTGATCGTCTTGCACAGATGACAGAATAATTCAAACAAAAGTTCTTCAGAACTGATCGTTGGCATCGACTCACAAAAATATTTGTTCAAACGGATTACCAACGTTCTGACTACGACTTGACATTCTCTCTGGTTTGTTTTTGATTAAATTGAAGAAAAAATATTTACGCGGTAACCCGAATTCGCGGCGTGTAAGCGGACACACATTTTATCATTTTTTCTGGTTGCAACTGGAAAAAAATCTTTTTTGAAAGAGTTCCACGCAACAGGATTATTGTTCAGATTGATAGAAACAGGGTTCACGTATGCGAGTTCGAGTCTCGACGACTTTACTATACGTACACGGGTATCGTAAAATTTGATAAAAATTAAATTTACGACTGGATTCGCTAATACTGAAATATTATTATTTCAATGAAGGAGAATAGGGGAGTAGAGGAGTCTCTAACCGCATTCCTCAAAGAATAAGAATATGTCTCTGTAATTTACTGACGAAACTTTCAAAAAAAAAAATGTCACGCTTTACGACTGTTTGGGAATATCCTGATTGAATTAGAAAGAGTGACTTAGTGTTTTTCCAAGGTCAATAAGACTAGTGATTTTATTTTTACGAAGAAAAGCCTTGTGTGGTTTCACTACTACATTATAAATGAATCCAAAAAACATCTCATTGATGCTTTTACACAGACGCATGAGTAGGGACACTCGAAATAATACGAGCGATCAAAGTTAACCCTGGATCAACCAAAAAAAGCTCATATCACGCGAGGAGGGATAAGTCGGTGGTAAAGAGATGAGATCTTTAGAAAGATACACACCTACGTTATTTTTATTTCCTGCCAGCGATTAATCACATCCCAGACAAACTTACGATATCCCGTTAAAACTCTGTCCTTTCTTGATTCTTTTTTATCAATCCATGTTGTTTTTTTTCACGTAGGAATGAAAAGTTGAAAAAAAGAAAGACTTTTTTATCGAGGAATGAAAATGTAAGGGCTCTGTGATTATGGTTACGCGTGCTTAGGAATCACGATCATCTCGCAAAATAAATAAAACTTGACCCAAATATTTGATAACATGACGTTTTTTCTTTTTTTTTTCATTTATAATTTAGTTTCCTTAAAATATTGGTCTTCGACGCCTTTTCAGAAATGATAAAGTCAACTTCTCTCTCGTTAATTAAAAAAGACACTCTCGCGTTGAGAGCCAAATCGTTAAAACGTTCTCGTGAAATAAAAACTTCTATTTTTTTCAGTCTTAATTCCGTCTTCCCTCTCCAGATATCGAATTATCTCTTGAGATATTTAGCACGTCAAGGATCAATAGAGATCGCTATCTCTTAGCCAGAATTTAAATTTTAGTCACAACACATTTGCCTTGCTTTTTCGTTCTCGCGCCTCGAAAGAGCGCAGATATCCTCTCCCCACAGCGGCTTAAAATTCACGAGATTCCATCGTTTTTTCTCTTTTTAACCGGATGACCAAAAACTATGAACCGGTTGACATATTTTTTTTTTATTTCACGACCACTGTTGCTTCAGACATCCGGTTGAACCTGATCGAAGAATATTCTCTTATATCGATATGTTATGTTGGCACATAAATGTATTCGCGTAAGCTATTGATATTCAAGTTTTTGTAATATACTTACCACTTGTACGACAGAGTACTCCTGATCTTTTTATACTTAAATTATATGCACTGAAAAGAAAATTTTGTTGGATACGATCGACTAAACTTTTTTCTATAAATCTAAAAAAATGTTGTCATTGCAGCAAGAAAAATTCTAGAGAATCTCTTCGAAAAGCATATTTTTGTCATTCCAATCGTAAATTTTGCTAACAGTTTCGATATAGACATGAAAAATATTGTCAAAAATTACGAAAAAATTTCAATTATCCAAAAATATTTAGTTTCCCGTGCATGTTGAACAAAATATCGGAGTTTTTTAACAAAATTTCATTTTCAGTGTCTTTTTTGGATAATACATCGGGTGCCCGCGTATACATTAATACAATATTGGTCTCGGCGAACAATTGTAGAGAAAAACTCGTCGTTTCACTTTTATTCCATTTGGCTTGGATCTAATAGAACCAAGTAATTATTTTTTTGTTGCCGCAGCGCCTGATACAAATTCATTCCCACCGCATCGTTCAGTAATAATCAAAAAAAAAATTTCCTCGTTCTGTGCCCCGCAGTGGTCGACGGATTCTTAGTCGAAACGAATGCAAGTTTTTTTTTAACCCTTGAATGGTAACCTGGGGTCAAAAGTGACCCCAGGTTATCGCCCTTTATCTCTCCGTCGTTCTCCCGTTTTTGTTTGCCGTTGTATCGCATTTTTGACTAATTTTTTGAATGCAAGCAAATCGCCCCAGGCTCGCGAGGCCCTGCATTGAAAAACGAAAAGAATGAGCCCTTCTAGTTAAATTTTACCAGAGATATGAATTTTTCAATTTATACCGTACATTTTGAAGCTTCGAATCATCCGATCCAACGACTGAAAAGCCTGCAGTCGTAGAAGTTGGATAGCACTTGGTTCTTGGTGAATTCTATTAATCGGCTGATGAAATTCGTGTTTTGTTTGTGTCTTTTCGTACAAGATTCTAGTCTGATTCATCAGAACCCAAGGCGCCAGAGATACTTACAATATTTTCGGCGAAACGGCCAAGTCACGACTCTTATAGAACATCTCTCGCTTATGAAATGCCACGATACATAAACTCGAACTGGATGAAAACCATATGGGTACGATCATCGATAAAATTTGTTGATAATTTATAAGATATAAACAAAAGATGCAAAAAAAAAAACAATTTGCATCTTTTTTCGGAAAATTAACCAAACTGCATAATTACCGCATGTTTTCTAGAACTAGCCGCATTTTCGCATCAAAAAGTGAGAAAACACAAGAAATTTACAAAATACTTGCAACACTCTAAAGTGCACGGTTTTTTATTGCTCCCATCAATATCCACCTTGAGACGTCCGATCCGGAGATACGAGGGAACTTGTAAAAAATCGAGATAATTTTAGCATAACGCTCAAATTGCTTCACAGTTTTTATTTTACGAGATTCCATTCGTTTTTCAGCTCGAATTATGCAATTCGTAATTAAAGTCCATATTCGAGTATCATTAAAAACGCCTACTCATTTAAAGGAGATAAAATAACGAAATTCCGGAACAAGATGAAGGAGAATGTAGAAGCGTTACTCCGGGTTCCAAGATCAACGAGAAGGAGCCCTTTACGATGTACAAAATTGACGATTTATATTCACTCTCTTTTTTGTTCGGTTGAGAGAAAAGGGAATGTACAGGTGGATGAATGTTTGAGGTACATACATAATAATATTATAGAGTTAATATGCACTGCTCAGGTCGGGTAGCGTCTCCATTGAGCTTCAACACGTTCTCATGTAATATGTATACATAAAAGTTACCATACACATAATTTTGCGGTATACATAACCGGTTGATCGATAAAAGGGCGTGACTTCAACAATTTATCATTCAAATTCGTAAAGTTACGTTTTTTTCTCTGTTTCTCTAGTACATACGTATGCAAGAGATTGTGATTATGTAGAGTTTTTGTAAAGTGAAAAATGTTGAACCCTTCACAACCCTTTTCTGCTTGAAACGAGGTTTGAATAATTTAGCAAGAATCATGTCGAGCAAGTCGAGACAAAAAATACGAAATGCCAGCATCACAAAGTTTTGTAATTAAATAGATATACTGAGTTTGTGGATTTCGGTGTGTTTGCTTGTCTGTGTGTTTGGCTGCGGTGCACCATTTTGTTAGCGATTGATTACCAAGGGATTTACTGTGACTCTTCATTTAGCTTATCTCCATCTAACCTGCAACCTACCGAAATCTCTCTACCCCTTTTTTTCGCCCTCCATCTCTCGGTAGATTTTTACGATCGATCTACCGCCGCCCGGAGACTAATTTAAGAAATCTGTGTGGAATTCTTAGTATTCTCGTACGGAACATCAACTCTAGCGTGGCTGAGCTTTCCCGCCACAGACATCCCGAATGGGATTTTTTACGCCTTCTTACGTATATCAGCCACTCCGCACGCAGGGTCAAGTGAAAACAAACATTTCGGGAGCTTTTTGAGAGCAAAGCTTATTATTCGTAGTCGAGAAAAATTAGGGCCTGGAAGATTTGCATTTTTCTTCGAAGCTTTTGAGTCCATAAGATTTTTCGAAATTTACAATGATTCGAAAATTTGGATGATTTTACTGTCAGTTGTTACGGAATGCGACTATGCACGCGTGTTGGTGCAATCAAAATAGTAAAACATCGTTTTTACAAAACTGTCCCAAGCTTCAGCGTTAAAAACTTATTTATCGAAAAAAAATGTACTAATAACAATTCGACTTACCCAACATTCTAATTACGTTTCGTTGAGCTGTGCTACGGCCTCTCCCGTACTCCGAGTGATTCGTACCGCTCGTTACCGGTTGATTCCTTCTGGCTGAAGTGAGCAATCTCGATCTTCGCAGTTTGATACCAATCAACGCGTAAAGAACGGACAATATGGTCATCGGTGCAAAGAAAAATAATATCGTCGATATCTGGAAAGCGTGTGGAATAAGAACCCATTTCCTTGAACAGGTCCCCGTGTCTGATAAAATCGCACCGTTCTCGTCTCGCGCGAAAACAATGCCGAATTGTATGGCTTGGGGTATTGCGCAACAGAGTGCCAATAACCAGATCAGTACAACGTATTTCACTGCCCTTGACAGCTTTGACATTGTATGCGAAAGAAAAGGATGACATATTGCCACGTATCTGTGGAAGGTAGAAAATTCAGCATAAATGTAATATGTAAGAATGCTCACAATTTATAATCAGTCTGTTCCAGGCAAATCCCGACACCCGAAAATCTCAATGGCTTAAAGAAGAATCATGACCCGGGCTAAGGAAGACGAATGTTAATTGTTCCTTTTGCCAAAATCACCCCAAGCTTCGCTGTGCTGTGAACTCATTCACCGGCTTCTCGTTTATTGAAAATTTCGATATTCGAAGCATCAATCTATATTAATAGCAATTCGGAAACGAGTCATTTTTCTTATCAGCTGACTTTTTTTTATCACTGTAGAGGATTTTCGCAATTCATATTGTTGTGTGTTACGAAAGGTGACAAATAGAGGGCAGGGACTGACGTTCCGTTCGGTTGGATGGAAATTCCTCAAGATTAATGGCGATTACAATTCATTGGAATGGTCAATTTTTATTGTAGCCTCATAAAGATGAGCAAACGTTGAAGAAGTTTAAGACGATTAGGACGCCCATTATTGAACAATTAACATTAATAAATTAAATGCAGTCAAATGTTGTTTTATGGAAACTGCATGGCGTAACTTTGCGATAATTATTTTTTTTTGACCTCTTAATTTTTAAATATCTACAAAATACTAAAAGCAATGGAAACAAAACGAAGTTTATTGATAAATATTTTGTGTATTTGTTTAAAAAATTGTTCTTCAAACAAACGATATTTTTTCAATCACGAGCTTCATAATGGTCGTAAAATTCATTTTTAAATTCAACCTTTAAGGTCGACAAAGTAATGATGCTGGAATTCTCAAAATTTGGAATGTTTTTACGTAAAGTATTCAGGAGATCGTGTTCAAATTTCACGACGATTAATAAGCTATTTATTGAACATTGAAACTTTTACAAGTTTCGTAGCTACTCAACATCATTAAACTTTTTTCGATAGAGTTTGAATCACAATATGAATTTTCAAATGATCGCGACTCGGTTCGGAAACGATTCATAGTTTGGATGCACGTAATTTATTTCAACATTGTTTCTGCAGCGAGAAAAATTTAAATGACGCATAAAGATAGGTACAAACCTCTCAACGGTGAAAGCTGTGATGGTGAGAACAGTCGCATTGGCCGAGGTTTCAGCAGCGAAGCTTTGTATTATGCAGAATATTTCTCCGAATATGTAGGGGAAATGTGACCATATGTAATACATTTCCGGTGGTAGACCGGATATCAGAAGCAAGAGATCAGATATGGCGAGACTGAAGAGATAATAATTGGTTGCTGTGTGCATCGATCGATTTCGAGCGATAACGACGCACGTGGAGATGTTGCCGATGAGACCAGTGAAAAAAATGAGTACGTAGATAACTGTAATAGGCACCACGATGTATAGGGAATCACGTCGAGGACTAACAATTGCCATCGAAGATTCGCTCGTCAATAAAGCTTCGAGCGCAGCCGTATAATTTTCCTGCAATCCCGAGCCTGCTTCGAGTGACATCGTCGCGCCAAATGGAAGAACATCGATTGCCGATCGATCGCCTCGCGAATTACCGAACGTATCATCCGATTGCACCATTTCTGCCATCGTCACACTGCTCTCGATCATTTTTCTTCGACGAAAGTCAAATTTCTTCCTTGCCAAATTTTTTTCATCATTCACGTAAACAAGCGAGCATTATGATTTGTTATTTTCCACACATTTTTGTCATTACATTTTTCATCAATCACTCCCGCTGTAAGTTTAATGATACTCATGCATTTCGTTTCACTCCCGACATGGTTGAACTTTCATTCCGTTGGGAATTCGGAACAGTCTCAATAAACTTCACAGAGTGTGTAAATAACGATGTAAATTTTTGTTTTACGACTCACATCCTCGTTTCGGAATCGCATATTTTGCCGTCGTACCAATTTCTGCAAAATAGTCACATAAATTAGCCATTTTTTTTGAGGCTATGTATTTTTTTGTGCTTCCGTAATGAAGCCCCTTGATCTCAGGATAAATGACCATCATAACGCAGCTCCGTCAGTGTATTCCTCGGGACGTGCACAGACGGACACGATAATTTATTCACTGGTGGGAGTTATTTTCTTTTTTTTTTGTCCGTTAAATTTACTCCGAACGATTCCGCATTGACCTCAGTCAACCGTCCAATAAAATGAAATTTCTATATCGTTCATCGTACGTAAACTTGCAATATGTGTATACGCCTGTGTGTATAAATATTTATGCGCGTCGAGTATTCAGAGAACGAGCAAGAAGTAAATAAAAATGGCGACTTTATGCACGAGCGTGGGAAATGTTTTCCATCAATCCACCATCGGATCTCCCATCTAAATATTAGTGTCACGATCTTTGTTTTTCTAGATATTTCGTTGTTTTTTTTCAACACTCGCCCAGCATTTGCAAAGGTCGAAAAAATGTAGCACTCAACGACAACAGCTATTTTAAATTCGTGCAGTTTTGGCTCGTCGCACGGAAACCTTTTTTTGCCTCTACGCGACAACCCAAAATTCGTGGCAAATCAGTTTTTCAGTTATCCGAACGAGACACGAGGGAGATGGAGACTAAAATGAAGAGAGAAATGAAAACTTTGATGCTTGCCACTAAGACATTCGTCCCGCCTGATACGCGTTTTACATGCAAATACCTCTAGGTCCATGCATCATCCTTATCTCCATCTCTCGCCTTTGTTTTGCCCTACCGTCTGTCCTCCGTTCTAAATATGTCATGAGCACGATTCTTTTAACATGTGTCGTTTAAATTTTCACCGGATTACTCGATCTTATCGGTTCGGGATTCGATTCCCCATCGATTGATTCTTCATCAGAATTCTCGAATTCCTAAAATGCACGTTGAATATGCCACGAGGCTGGGTAATGGCTTCGTCAGAAAAAAGAGAGGATGAAAAAGGATTTGACGCGACTATAAAACCGTGTGGATTCCCCAAGAGGTTCGTTTTAAATTCTTTTTTATATTCGTCGATTTATTCCTTCCCTCTTTCACTCCTCCTTTCCCTACCGTTCGAGAATTATGGTCTTGGAAATAATGCCTCTATATTATCGTGGGAATCCCATAACAATTAATATTTCACGGTGTAAGAACGAAGATTTTCACGTCCTTAACTCTCGTCACCTCACTTCATTATCAACGATCGTCGAGTTACTTTTAAATCCGTGCTTCCGATTCACTATCGCACTGGCCACTTTTGTACTTTAGTTGAAGTCGTTTTTCCCGAAATTATTTTTAGACGAGATACGACGTTGGTCGAAAGGCTTGAGTTCTCTTTCGGCGTAGTAATTTCCAGAAGATTTTTTTCCGCGATATTCCTCACGCTTGGCAACGTTTTTTTAAATTTTCATTATTTCATTACTCCCACGCCTTTTGCTAAAATAACGGAGTTCTCGTCTCGTCTTTATGGGGCTTCCCCATACTGCAGGCAACTCGACATTTTTCTATATTATTTTCTCTCTTCACTTTTCACAAAGCTCTTGTTTTTAGATTCTATTTTTAAGAAAATGTTCTTGTTTCATCGGGGTGTCCAATCCTAGTCCCGGCGAATCGAGATCGGGCATGAGACAATCCGAAGGTCGTGTTATAATAACAGTGAATCTTGCTCGAACGTGAGTCTTTGTCGTTACATTTCTTCGGTGGAGAAAACGCGTCGTCCAATTTTTTATATCCGTTTAAATAAACCGTTCACTTTACGACGAGACAAGTCGTTGCTCGATGTCTTTTCAAATGAAGGATGAATTTTTACGCACGCTCAATTTTTTGGTTTCCCTTTTTGGTTGTTTAATTAGCGTGTCACTTTATGAAAACTTACGAAGCACTTTATTATGTATTAGTTTTAACCCACGCTTGGTCCAACTTCCTTGACCATCAATGCTAGGTGTTATTCACACATTAATTATGTAGTTTTGATTAATGTGATAATTTTGAACAGTCACGATAACTTTTGGAGCCCTGTAAACAGTTAATTATTGATAATTATTGTTCAATGGGATAAACAAGCAATTTAATCTCATCGGGAGACCAGGTCAGCTGTCGCAGCATCCTCACGTCTTTCCCGGTCCTTCGTCGCGATCGCGTCTTCGTTCGACTAGGGCGCGAACGACGAGACTCTCCACATCTTCCGTAATCTTCGCCCGGTTTCTCTCTCTCTCTCTCTCTCTGTCCCTCTCCCCGACGAGACGGTAAATATTCTCTCGTCTCTCGAGAGATGTTGGAAGATTCGACCAACTGAACTGGCTACATTGCCTTTTATTTCGATACTGGCCTCTCTTTCTTTTCGGGTTCCCTCTTTCTTCACTTTTTATGTTTGCGCAGCGATCGGAGCACACCGCCAAATTTCACTTATCAATTGATGAGATGAATTGCATCACTGCTCGAGTTCGGAGACCCGAAAAACCGTTTTATTCGTCGCCTAATTTATTTAGTCGCAAATAAAATTCTATTCAATCTCAATTACGCTACATTGAATTTTTTCTCACAGTCGCCATCAGACCAGAATATCATTTCACATTCGGCGCAATTAATTCGATTGTCCTTTGGATTGAATCTTATATTAACGTCGATTTATTTATTCAAATTGTATTGTCCTCAATTGAGAATTTATTTATTTAACGTTTAAACATTTGGCAGGCCAACTTTTTTCGTACGCGTTTAATCTCGGTGCATTATCATCGCATATTTTACACATCCTCAGCAGCACGAATTTCTTCGATAAATCGTTTTTCGGCATTTTTTTTTCTATCACTGAAAACCAATGCTTTTATCAGGATTTATGTATCCACTCGATGTTTTAGTAATTTCGATGTTTCTTCTTCAATGGCTACTTTTTTCATGTACCTTTTTAAATTATTCACAATTGACCTCGCCCGGATGACAATTCTTCAGTGGCGAAAAAATAGGACCTCGGAATTATGACCTGCAGACATCTTGCTGATTTGTCTGAAAAAAATATAAAAATACATTCCCGCTGATTTTCATGTAGGAATAAAAATAGAACTTGACTTTTTCATTATTGTTTTTCAACGATACTCAACGACTACTTCTACCTACGATCACAGGTTATTGAATAAATGATCAAAGTTTCACCGATCCTATAAACTTGAACCTCGCGCTTCAGAGAAATTTATGCAGCCGCGGCAGTGGATTCTTCATTTGTTTTTTTTTTATTCAAAGTTTACTAAGAACTTGAAAAATATTTTTTTATGTACCGTGCGCTATGGCAAAATAATTGTGAACGCTATTTTAAAACTTTTTTCAAAAGGTTATTCTCGAATAACAAGAGGTTGGGTTTGGCATCTCCAATTGCAAAATTGATCATATACGTGAAATTTTGGATAAAAGCGTCAACGCTGTATGCGTTGTAACTCGGTCATTTTTTGATGTGATATTACAATTGCCATTTATTCAGAGATGGGGCTTGATGTGCGGACTATGAAACGAACTTTTATAATTACTGACAAGTGTGGATAATGTGAGTTTTGACTGTGCATGGTTGGTGGCTCTGTATTAGTCATAAACTCATAACGATCTCGTACTCCCACGTGCTTGAAATAATCACGAATATACAACGAGCTTTGCCAGGAGCATTTACACGACAGTTTATCGCCTGAACTCCAATGAAGAAACGTTCCATTACTGTTTTAACATTTAAAATTTTATTTATTTATTTATTGTTAATTAGAAATTAATTTATGAATATCAAAGTTGCTCGTAGCTGAATGAATAATTTTCAATAAAAATATTTCCTGTACTGGGCTACGCCTGTCTCTGCGGTGGAAAGTATTCTGGGATTTTATTTCATGGCATAGACGAAAAATCATCAATTATGCACATAACTCATCTCCTCAAATAGCAAAACAGGTTGGTGTTAGAACGGAAATATTTCATAGTTTGAATAATCACGTGCACCATACGTGTTTGGGTTTTACGTTATTAGCTATCCAAATATTTCGTATTCTGAATAGTCCATTCTCCTAGTCCATTCTTCGATGTAGACGAAAAAATGTTGCAAATTGCTTCCTCAGGATTTAGCATCATCCTCAAAACTCTCTGTATGAGGTACTATTTTTTCAATGTTGGCTTCCTCGTAGAGGAAGCTTAGAGTATCGTCCTCAATTTTGAGCGAACAATTTGCAACTTTCATTTTGCAGCGTTTTTACAAATTTATACTAGCCTTCCTACGACGATTCTCTATAAAAAAATAAAAAAAAAAAAATTTGTAATAATGAATCTTAAAATTAACGGAAGTTAGGACTCTGAATTTCAAAAATTTCGAAAAACCATAGAATTTTAACCGCTTGACCGATGTTCCCCGAATTTGATACTGACTTCCCTATGATAATACTCTATAAAAAGACAGAAAAATTGTTATAATCAATCTTATAAAATTGGAGGAAGTTAGAGTGATGACGGACTTTATTGAAAATTTCAGTGTCGTAAAATTTCTATTTAAAAATAATTTCAACGACTTTTCTATAAAGTAAAGAGGAAGTACAGACTTATACACAATATCTTAGAAAATTTGCAAAAATTAAACCGTCTAGACGATTTTTAAAAAAACTCAGTTTTTCGTGAAATTCAATAAATCATAAAAACTGAACCGTTCAACCGACATTACCAAAATTCAATACGAACCTTCCCATTAAAATACTCTATTTGCGCAAGTTTGAGCGATGATGCACTTTTATTCAAAATTTCAAAATGCCGTGGAATTTGTATTTTTTTTAGCAATTCCGATAAAATACCCGGAGAATGAAGAGCTTGTATAGATTAAAATCTGTGCCTAACGCGAACCGTGCATCTCAAACCGTCCTCGAGTTGTAAACGACATTTTAAACGTATTAATGTTGAAAGCCGGGAAAAAAAATTCACCGTCACATAGCTTCCTCCATGAGGAAGCAAAAAACAATCTCAAACAACACCGCAAAGGCATTTGAGAAGCAATTTTTGACATTGAAAAACATGGATTTTTTGAAAAATTCCTACTTTTCAAAAAGCGGTTGTTCTCCTCTTGGGAAATATTTTTTTTCATCTATTTTTTGTCATCCGTAAAACAACCTCAGTGATTCATTTCTGTGCCTGCGAGAGCCCTTATCTTGTTATCAAATTCTGTACCATCTTTCATAAAACATAACTTATACGAGGCCTCCGCAAAAGACGTGAGCTGGGAGTGTACGTAATCGGCCTTTTCAGGGACCACGCGATTATGTGCTCGACTTCCGAAAAATCGTGTATAATAATTCAATTTTTTTCTTATCTGTTTACCTGTATAGAAATTGATAAAGCACCTGCCGGTCACAAATAAGAGAAGCGTTGGTAGAGTGTAAGAATCATCCGAATCGAATTGATGGGCTAGAAACAAGCCGCCACTGAATTTTATTTCCCAGATAATTCACTAAATAATCTCGGATGTGATGGAAAAAAAAAAGTGTAATGATCACTCGAAACCCGATTTGTGTCTTCTTATTTCTTTAAGTCAGTCGGTTTCAAGAAATGTCTTTGGAAACCTTTGCCATATTGCAATGTTTTTCTATGGCTAAATCGAGACGGTGAGCCTCCTATCCAATGATGCTATGGGTGTCCGAAAAAAAAAAAATTCTTACACATTGCTTCTTTGCTGAATTTTCTGGCCATTTTGAAAATTGGATAAAAATATTTTCTCTCGATATTCTTATTCGGAAAGGATCAAACTGATATCCTGAATTTTTTAGTGTCGTTCGGAACGATACTGGCAACGCCGCAAGCGTTTAAACATGGCTGGGGTCATTCCGACCCCGCGTGATCAGAGCGCGTTATTTTTAGAATGTGGGACCATAGAGGGTTAATGAAAAACATATATCCATTTGTTTTTGGAGATTTAATGCCTCGCGGATATCTACGGCTTTTGTTGTCGTGGCGGAATATAGTATCCCAAAGATAAGTGTTATATATATATACGTTCATGCATGTATTCCGATTATCTATTTATAACCCTTGGTGAGTAGACATAGAAAAAAAAGACCAAAAAAGGTTTATCCAGGTTGAGCTTTATACCATGGCACGTAACGAACCCTACTGCAATCTCGTTTAATCGGCGTAGCCACTTTCACATACGTTGGTGCTTTAATCCACTAAAGGAATTTCTATAAAGAATCAAGTTTCCAGGTACTGATGAGAACGTGTTCGAAAGACTCGTATCTCTAGTTTTTAGCAGCAGCTGCTTCAATCGTGATGATCGATCTTTAGCCTTTATTTTCTCCTCGATGGCACAGACCATCTTCGTCCATCGACGAATCAATTCTTCTTTTTCTCATTTTTCATTGGAATTTGCGAATTATCGTGTCAAACTTGAATTAAATAACATCGCCTGCAAACAATTGATACCGTTCTGATTCACGATTGATGCAAAAACGTTGAGGAAAAATGATGAAAATCGTGCTCGGAAATGAGTGAATACTTTTGTTTTCCAATAATCGTTTTCCTCGAGAAAATCGAACAACTTTTTCTTCCTGGATACTCGTCGGGAAGATCGATCAAAAAATTTTTAGCATCGATCACTGGTCGAAACGACGACAGAGAATGTCGAGAAGCGCATTTTCCAGCTGCATTATTCTCACGAATTCAAATCAACTGCACCTGTTGCATCCACGTATGATGATTTATTACGCGAGCCATGACAAATATTGTTCGCTTGTTGGATAGAACAATTGCGGTCAAATCGGAGAGAAACACAAATAATTAATTTCTCGATACTTGACTCTTGCCTCTGATAATGATAATTCCATTTATTGTAACGATTCTGCTGGTTAAATCTCTACGTGTAGTGTCACCTGTTGCATTCACACCTGGTGCATCGCGCCTAACGACTGAGCAGCAAATACCCGAACAATGCGAGAATTTGTAGATTGAATATCAAAATAAAAATGAAACTCTAATTATAAAAAAATCGGATAATCACAAAAGTTACATCAAAATTTCAAGCGAGACTCAAAAAGTCGTAGCAGTTCTGTGAGATTGTTAAATGTATGTAATTACCAACGTGAATGTCTATATTCTGGTTCTCGGTAGCCTCTTGAAATTTCGACTGGATCTTTTTCTAATCATAACCTACTACACTGTACTAAATGTGATCAAATTCTGAAAACTAATTCTTAAACCGACAGTACTACCTTAAGAACATGTTATACCTGAATAACGTGAGTGCTGGAGAACTTAACATTGACAATGCAACTGCATAGCACGCTCGTCGCACGCACTTCTCACCAGGAACGCGGGTTGATCCGTTTGTCTTCGAACAAAAGTTGATTCATCAACGAAACGAAATTGAATGAAAAAATTAGGAACTCGAAAAATTTTGGGCGGTTTTGAAAATCACTGAAATAACGTCGAACGATATTTATTGGTTTCGATGTCACATCCTACCAAAGTTGCAAATTACTTGAAAAAATAACATGAAAGCCCGCTCAGGTTGGGATTCATTCGCGCGGACGTAATTTAGTTAGTTTATTATAAAAACATTCATAATGCACTTTTAATGAGCCGCTTGGCGTACGGTGGCTGTCCGGGATAAACGTCCAGTGCGATTTGGCGAGGGTCGCTTGTTCCACCCTCGAACTAACCACTCGCTCGTCTCTCTTGTGATATACCGAGAAAATCATGGAGAGAAAAACAGGAGAGGGCAACGGATATAGTGGGTGGTTCGCGCCAGCGCGCACAACATCGTCAAACACCGCAGAAGCGAGTTCTACAGAGTCACCAAATCGGACTATTATCTGGTATTCTCGTTCTGGCATGTTTATATTAAAATCCGTCTCCCTCCAATGACATATAGAAGTAAAACGATTCGCTTCCCTTATTTTCGTGCAATTGCCATCCATCGTCGTTGATAACTTCCCAAATGCGAGGGGATAGAATTTTTCTTCGCTACATCAAAATGTTTGAGTTTGCCTACTCACGGTGGAATAAAATGTTCAATTACCATTCTGCACTGTTGATTCACATGGCGTTTAAGAATTCCGGAATCTTTGAAACTTTTCAACTATCCTTCCAATTTTGTTTCCTCACTTCGTCTTACTTCGTATGCTTCCGCATTGCTCACATTGTACAGTACAATTTTGTAGTAGTCAAAAAAAGTGGAGCAATTCGTTCATCATTTTTTGTCCGATATGAACTTCAAAGACTAGGAAAATTTTTTTGGCAGTACTAATGAGTGTCCTAATTAATGGGTTTGGCCAATCATAGAACGGCAGTGTTTGACCATGTTTTTGCGATATAATTTTTATGTTGCTAAACGATATTGCGAAAAAAAGGAACGTCTGAATGTGAACGTATGTTTTTTCTTCTCACGGACAGCCCTCGTTCAGGGCTTGGGTCGAAAAAAGAGGTCACGAAACTCCCAAGCCTCAATAAGCCGGGCATATAGCGACATATTCTTTGGCCCTTCCATTCTTTTTATTCGGCTTCTGGTTGGCGAGACTTGGATTTTTGTGTGTGTTTCAACGATGAGACTTCGAGCTGGCGAAATTCTTCTTCGTTCTCTCGCTTAAACGACTCGCTGCACTTTCGCCCTTTCACGACACTTTTGCTTCGCAGCCCACGCAACCCAATTCTCTCGCAATCGAACATGATCGCTATTTATATAAATTCCTTGCCACACAACCTATCGCAAAGCTCATCGAGACTCGTTTTTCTTTCCAATAATATAAACTCTCCATCATTAGGATCTTATTTACACACGAGAAGCAAAAAGGACACCGAACACCGACCATCTCCGTTAGTCTCAACCCATCTCGACACATTTCTATGGATACTGTTTACCCTCTTAAACTCCTAAAAGTACAGCTGAAGCAAAGTTAGGCTTGAAAATCCTACGGTGGCTTACAGAACTCGTAATTGATCCATCAGTGCGAACTTTATTTTACCAGAATTCGAAGTGTTTCAAAACGAAAAAAAAACGCTACAAATTGAAAGTTGCAAATTGCTTCCTCAAGACTTAGCACGATGCTTAAACCTTCGCCTATGAGGTACTTTATTTTTTATTTTCGCTTCCTCATGTAGGAACTTTCAATTTGCAGAGTTTTTTTTTTAACTATAAATTTCAACAACTTTTTTAGAAAGTACAGAATAAGTACAGACTTATTCACAATATCATAGAAAATTTACGAAATTTAAAGCAGTTGGATGATTTTCGAAAAAGATTTGAGATTTCAGATTCTCGTCAAATTCGAAGAATCATTAAAGTTCAACCGTTCGACCGATGTTTCCCAAATTCAATATCAACATTCCTATGAAGATACTCTATTTATTAAAAGAAAAAAATAGTAATAAATCTTAAAATTCGCGGAAGTTACAGCGGTGACAGACTTTTTTTTGAAAATTTCGAAATGTCCAAAATTCGTATTTTTCTAGCAATTCCTACAAAATTCTCAAAGAATGAAAAGCTTGTATAGAACGTCTGTATAAAACGGGAGCCCTGTAACTCAAGCCGTTCTCGAGTTATAAATGTTTGGATTTTACAGTGCAAGAACACACACATCGGGACATTTTTTCTAGACATGATTTTTCGATATTTTGGAACATTTTAAGCACATTGCGACATTGAAAACTGGAAAAAGAAACTTCCCGCCGTCACATAGCTTCCTCTATGAGGGAGCAAAAAACATCGTGGAAGAATTTCCGATAGTGTTTCATTCTTAAACATTAGTGATCGATGTAAACAATAGTCAACAAGTATTTCATAACTAACATTTTCCTTGAAAATCAATCACTTTATGTGTTATAAATACCAGAGCGAAATTTTCACATTACCGCGGCTCCACGCACAGGAATTTGAAACATGATACTGTTTGCCTGCGATTTCACAGCGAAGGAGAGCGAGTCTGGAGCTTTCTCTGGGAATGCATTATTTTTATGGCCCGGTCACTTTTCAACGGAAATTGGAACAGGCTCAACCAAGATGGTTATAAAATCGAGAAGAAAGTTGGTGTGAAAAACACACTATTCGAAGTAATTTCAATGAAAAAAAAAAAAAAAANAAAAAAAAAAAAAAAACACTGAATATTTTAATTATTGTGGGTCGGATTCTGATCAATTCAATTTCAACCTACACAGTAACCACGAATGAGTCAGAAAGCTTTGACGTTTTTACTTCGTATGTACACTTTACTGGTAGTGCGATCTTCTCTTCTCACGCATAAGTCTCGTTTGGTAATTGTCACCTGCCACCTGGAGTACGTAGATCAATTATTTCTTTCCACTTGTTCTTCCTTTTCCCTTCCCTTTTCCTCTGCCCTTTTAATATTATTTTTCGTCTGCCATTTCTCCATCCCCATTTTAAAAACGTTTTTGCCTCGCCCACGTCAACGATTTTATATTCACGCGAAATTCTCAACTCACAAAGTGTGAAATTATGAAATTTTCGAATACCATCCAAAGGCCAGGAGTCGGTGATCGTATTTGCCTCCCCCGTTTATGCATTGTGCCTCGCAGACAACCTTTTTTTGTCTCTTCGCATTAAATATCCTTCGAATTCCATTCAGTTTTAACCCAGGGAAGCAATTATCAACTCATCATGCAAATTGTCTCGATTAACGTGGCTAAGTAATCGATTCATTTTCATGGACTTGTATTTTTATTAATTAAACTGATTTCCGTTACAATTTTCGTACTTAAACGAATTCTTGTTCCGTAGAAATCGAGAAATATGAACGACAATTTTTTTTTTTTCCAGTGATAACCTGCTCATTGTTTTTATTTATATTTTAACGGTTAAATAAATAACGGGATATTCTCCTCGGTATGAATGTTCGAGAAAAAAGCTACATGAGGAGGATTGCAAAAGTTGAATAATATCGAGAGAATTGGGACTTGAAAACCTGCACCTCGATCCAAAACTGTACGCAGAACCGGCGCCCAAATTACATTTTTGCTTTTAAGAGGTTAGTAAACCATATAAATAATATTTATGTGAAGTCTTACGTGGATGCAGGAGTACATACAGCACAAGTATACTAACGAGTGTCTGGAATTATAGCAAGTCGAGATCATTAAATGTTGCAATAAAAAGAAGTCTTAGCAGGAATCTCGAAAGGAATGTTTTCTGGTCTGTTTCATCTGGCTTCCTTTTCTTTTCTCATTTCTCTCCAAGATGTGTGTACCAACCGACGTTTAAGTTTACAATCATTTTAGGAGCTCCAATTAAGAGGATTTCTAAAATTATGAAAAATGCAACTTTATTTCAATCAATTTTGTTCCCTCGTAGCCAAAATAGCCAAAAATTAGCTCGAGGCCAAAATTATTAAATAAAAATTTTTTAAAAATAAATTCAAGAATAATACCTCATGGAGAAAGATTTCAGGATCGTGCTGAATCTTCAGGAAGCAATTTGCAGCGTATTGAATTAGTTTTTCCAATAGCCTGTTTACAAAATCATTTAAAATTTTTTCTGTCGTTCATCATTTTCTCGTTCGACTTAAGTAACATTGTCGTGATCGTCTGTATAGCATTAGCCAAGCTTAATTAATTAAGCAAATAAGTTCACTGATACGAGAGTTCACCGTTTAACGAAAGGCAATTATGCGTGAGGGGTTCGTTGGTATTTTATCACAAGGGTCGTCGAATTTTCTGTGGGTTTCGTTCGCCCCTAGATCGTGGCAAGAAAAAGTCACGACTGTATGGGTCTGACCCAGGCGATGCTCCGATTTTTATTTTCACTGTGTAGTCGTGTGAAAAGGTTCGCGCTCTGCTACAATAGATAAGAGCTAAAATCCTGTCTTGTCCGTATTTTAACCGTTAGAAAATCTGAGATATCGGTCTCGTTAAATGGCGTGTAATTATACGATATAGAATCGCTACTAAAATAGTCAAAACACCAAATTTATCAAATGCAATAAATCTTTTAAAAAATACCGAAGAAACATGTTTTCCTTTGAATTTCTCATTGTGACGAATATACACAACCAATTAATTGGCAGCAGCTCGTGCCAACAATGTCGAAGCGCAAGGGGAATATTTGTTATTCTCAATCGTCAAGAGACACGAGAAATTTCGCAGAACTTTGATGATCGATGAAGCGTCTTCCAGAGCATTCTTTCACGTTTCAATTTACGAGACAACGTCTCGGAGCTCATAGTATCGCGCACGGCGATAAACACTCACGTTCTACATAAATACACCCCAATGTGTATGCATATATCCATGTAGATGTTGAAGTGCACCCGAGGACGTAAAATACCGGTTCGTCGATGGCGAAGAACGACTTTTCACCAACGATTCACACAAAGTGCAGGAAATTCTGGTTTGGTGTAAATCGGGAGAACTCTTCCTGAAAGAGGGTCTTGTCCAGTTGCAGAATCGCGTGAGCAGCGTAGCCACAAATGGTACGGTTCTTATACTCAGAGGAAACAACGTGAGCTGAAAAAAACGGCTGACTCACTTAAGGATCTTAACTCCCAGATCGCAAATGATTACAAAATTCTAAAAATTTAGTGTGTTTTTGTATGAAGTATTTAAGACATCGTGTTAAAATTTCACGACCATTAGGAAGCTCGTTGTTGAACAATTTACATTAACAAATTAAATGTTCTCAAATGCGTAGTCTTATGGAAACTGGTATAACATTGCGATAAGTTTTATTTTAGACCTCTCAATTTCCTAATATCTACAATATACTAAAAGCAGCGGAAACGAAAGGGAGTTGATTGACAAATATTTTTCGTATTTGTTTGAAAAATTGTTCTCAAAAAAATGTTTTTTTTTTTTTTTTTTTTTTT
>JBAJMU010000003.1:5048094-5072215 GCA_037952995.1 Hyposoter didymator | reverse complement strand
TTTTTTTTTTTTTTTTTTTTTTAATAACGAGCTTCCCAATCGTCGTGGAATTTTTAGACGACCTATATTTTCATAATTTTCTTATCACTTTTTATGTCAACCTTTGAGGTGGTTAAAGCAATGATGACAGAATTCTCAAAATTTGGTATGTTTTCAGCAGAAATATTCAGGAGGTCGTGTACGAATTACGCGACGATTAAGGAGCTATTTATTGCACAAATAACTTTAACAAGTTCCGCGGGTACTCGAAATCTTTGAAGAATATGGACAAATGTGTGTTCGAAAATTTGCAAACCCATACTGAATTCGGAAAAATTCTGAGCTGTATGAATTGCTAAAGTCCTCGGTAAACGGGAAGAAATTAATTCATCGGTAAATATAATAATTCAAGGAGTTGCACTATCCATTGCCAGGAGACGTCGTCTCTCGAATATACAAATATACAAAAACCTTTTCGTCGGAGTAACGCGACAGGCTGTCCGGCGTCGATTTATTGCTCGCCGTTCTCGGGCCATTTCACGGGAGCATCATTTGTCGATTCGGTATGTATATATATATATATATATATATACATCTACATTTATATACAAATACATAGAGCTGTACCGCGGCGTGTTCATTGGGTCACTAATAACGCGAGCGATATTAATTAAGCGTTAGTAACTCGTTCGCGATCCGTTTAATTACTACACCGCACAGCTAGTGGAGAGCGAACCCGTGTGTCCAATTTCCCGTGCGAGCTGCCGTGTGAATAGGAATTCTCATGCTGTACGACTGTGTCTCGTGAACACAAGCGAAGCCATGATCTGCTGTCGGTTGGTATGACGTATGATTTTAATAAACGCAGCATATATTTCACTCCATTCGCTGCTGACAGAATTTTTTTAATCAACTCAAAAAGAAAACGGACTCACAGTGCAACACGGGTTCGAAAAACATGGCTGAAGTTTTAGATTAATCATGTTTGTCAATTTTGTGGCAAATTTCCTATTATTTTCATCGAATTATCGAGCCTAGAGGATTCAGAAAAATCTTCGCAAAAAAATGAGCATGGAATAAACTTTTCCATCTTCGTAATTTTGCAACCATCCGAATGATCGTTACGTCTCGCATTTCAGGTGTTTTTCCTTTACTAGTTATTTCGGGGTCTGGTTTTCTGGACGCAGTCCTCGAAGTCGACAACGCCCGTCTCACTGTCGGAGATCCCATTGAAAAGGTCGTCTAAGCACACTATCGCGTTTCACCGCCGAGAGACACGAAAGTGTTTGCTAACATTACTTAACGTACGAGAAACGTTCTTCCTCTCACAGTTGCCACAATAATACATCATGCCGGATTTCCATAATAACATCTGACAATAAACCATGAAATAGGAGGAAGTTTTGTTACCAGATTTATAAAACAAAAATAAAAATGGGAGATTCAAAAGAATGTTGTCATACATTTTTCACAGCCCATACGGGAGGAGAAAATCAATGTAAAAAAAAAAACACAATCGTACCATCACGTTACATGCCATTCATTAGCAAAGCCTTTCCAAAGAGTCAATCTCAGTCGTTTTTATAGTTTCCAAGTTTTTACGTGCAACACGATCAAAACTGACACCAATAATTGTGCAAAATGAAAATCTCACGCACCTGAATATCCTCGATCAATATGACTTTTTAAATGACATATTATTGAGCCATGTAGAAGAAAGAAATAATTCTCTCTCTTCAGGCATATATCTATTGGGTTGTTGGAGACTCTGGCGCAGCAGGAATTTTTTTATTTTCCAAACGTATTATTCCGCAGGAGATAGCGTCGCAAATAAAAGGATTATTATTGGTCTTGTGGAGCGACGTGTGAAAGTTCCAGCAGCGACCGGAAGTCGATGGGAGGGTAGCAAAAAGAGTTTAACTGGGTCACTCCGGCCGTGTTTATGAACTAGTGTTTTTTGTTCAGCTTCCCTAATATTAATGTCGCTACTTAACTTGGCAACCCTCCTCACCTAATTTTTTCGCTTTTGCCTTGTCGCAGTGTTTCGGTCTTTGCGCGCGCAGACGAAAGAGTTGATGTAATTAATATTTGCGGAAAAATACATGCGAGTGTTTCATGTCGATCGGGAAAATGAGGAAAATTTTAGCCGATCGTATTTTGTTGCCGATAGTCGCAAATTATCAAAAGATACTTTTAGAAAAGTTAATAAGCAGATAGAAAAGGTCTTTTAATCAACTGACCACTTGACTGCCTTTTTATGTCCCTCCAGCTATCTTCCTTTTCGTCAATCATGTATTTTTCCCATCCCAGTTATCTCTCTTTCCACCCTCTCCATGCCGTACGCCCTTTTCAATCTGGCCGAATCGTTAACCTTGCCTCTTGCACACGCTCTTTTTCCTTAGACCAAACAGAAATAACTCGGAACGTAGCTTACCTGCTCTGTCGACCCTTACGGAGTCGTAAGATGGGTAAGCTATTTGTGCGTCGCGTAATCTACGTGACCTGAACTGATTTTCAGAGTTTCTTCAAATTTTCTAGCGTACGCCCTGTAGTTTGTGTCAAATGCTTCATAATAAAGCCGGAAGCACAATGAAAAGAGAGGGTGGAAAATTGTCTTTCATTCTCTCTGGGCTATAAAATACCACCATGAATTTATCCACCATAAATAACACGTGTCAGAATAAACTTGGTATGCGAAAAATCATTCCATTTTACATAGAGTACTTCATATATATTCCATACGTGTTACATAGTACTTATATAGACACTCATTTGTCCAAGAAAAATGTTGGCGATATCTTATCCGCGTGGATATACTACAACGAAGTCGACTGCTCCCTTGAGAAGACCACTCACTTTTCGCTACTTCGTTCTTCGTACGAGGAGAAAAAAGGGCTTGTAAAAAAAAAGTGTGTATATATGTATATACAAATGGAAATACTTTCATTTCGTTTTTGTCGTAGGCTTCTCGTCTACGGGTTTTCAAAAGGTTATAAACAACGTACCCTATTCTCTCGTGCGGTACACACATGTGTTACCGGTCAACTCGATTTCGGAAAACATTGCCTGCTTTTTCCTGGCCAAACTAATTTATCCTAGAAAAGCTGGGACAGTTTTCGTCCCGGAAAATCAAGTGAGGCACTATTTTATCGCAAACCGGGATTTGTCGATAAATGTATGTGCGCGTGTGCGTAAATCCCATGATTGTTCGATTGATGAGTTCAAGAGATATGGTAAAATAATTTTTCGGAAATGATCCGTGCGATGTGTGCGAAGAGTATCGGGATAAAAATTTCGCATCGTCCGTTCTGCCGAGCCTCCATTTTCTTTTCTTTTTAGTTCAATGCATATGGAGCGAATACCGATCTATGCTGGGCAAAGTGTTGGGGCTCTACGACTGTTCGAAATTTGTTGGTTCACTGCATTGCGCCAATGAGCCATTCAGGCGTGCAGACATCAGCCAAAATCTACCCGCTCTCCCCCTTTTCTCTCCCTCGTTGTCCTCTTAGTCGATTTCACACCTGTGGATTATGGGCCTCCGCACAACATGTGCGACCACATATTTGCGATTCCGGTTTCCGATCATTGCTTGCCAACACTCAGGAATATCCTCTCTTGCCCATCCCTTCGCAATGCCATATGAAGTCGATTTTTTCCATTTTCCTCTTCGTCGCAACCCCAAACAACCATCCACTTTGTTCCACTTGCTCTCTCACTCTCCCTCCCTCTTGTATTCCAACATTGCGCTGTGGTTCTCGTGAATTATTCCGGTTGAATTCCGCGTGTTGTACACTCACTACAAATGGGAAATCGAAGTCTCCCGTCGAAGCGATAAACGCGCGATCGATATAGTCGGAAATGAGTGAGTCCGGCGAGAATTAATGAGCGCATGTCACTAGAAAAGGCTGACAAAAATTACTCCCCACGTAAAACATTAACACGCTATACGGAAATACATGAAATCATATTTATACTCGTGAAAAGCAAAGAAAATAAAAATGCTGAGAGTTAAGGATGTTGAGTCCCAAATCGCAAATGATTATAGAAAATTCGGAAACTCTGAAGTATCTAATAAGAGATCGTGTCGAAATTTCACAACCTCAGGACGAGCTTAGGAAGCTCGTTATTGAACAATTAACTTCGACAAATTAAATGTAGTCAAATGTGGTCTTTAGAAACTGGCATAACTTTGCGATAAGTTTTTATTTTTGAGATCTCAATTATGAAATATCTACAATATACTGAAAGGAACGGAAACAAAACCAAGTTTAATAACAATTTTTTTTGCATGTGTTATAAAATTGTTCTTAACAAAATGTTAATTTTTTAATAACGAGCTTCTAAATCGTCGTGAAATTTTTATACAAGCTCTCTAAAACTTTATACAAAAACATACTAAATTTTCAAAATATTCTCATCATTTTTTATTCCAACCCTTAAGGTAGTTAAAGGTGATGATCGGATCCTTGAAATTTGGCATGTTTTTACATCAAGTATTCAGGAGGTGGTGTACAAATATCACGACGTTCAAGAAGCTTTTTATTCAACAATTAACATAAACGAGTTCCACACGTACTCAACATCCTTACAAAGATCCATACGGGGCCGTTTCGTGCATAAATAATGATTCTCTCTCGACCACATCAAAACTTTTAGTTATCCGTACGTATGGAATTCACCAAGGTAAACCTTGGAGCCAAGGGTGCTGTCGCCACTACAAGCACGCTACGACTCTGTGACAACAATTATCCGACACATCGATTATGTTTATTCGTGGTAGCGTAAAATTTATGAAAAGTTGTAACGCATCGTACGCCGGGAAGGATCTCAGCGGTTCTGAGACAGAACTTCTGTGAACGAATATCAAAAGTCAACCTCATATGCAATAAAAAATACTTGACAATTTGGGGGTCAAGGCTTCTACGATCTGAACCAAGTACCAATGGATACATATATATACATATTATTACAGGTACATTGTATATAACCTCATGTATTTGCTAGCTACACATATGACTACTGTGTACATGCATGTATGAAAACGTTGACTTATGGGAATGGGAATTACGGACTTTATCATACCGGAGCCACTCGACGCTGCGTTACTTTATTCAGGAGCGTTTTTTCCCTCACGGACGTATACGTGGGTGCACGCACAGCGAGAGAACACGTAAAAATGTTTTTATTAAACATTTTTATGGCAGGCTTGTCGAAGATTTATTATCTTAGCAATCTCTGTATTTGTGGGATATTCATATCATCCTTGATCCTTAATGCATTGAGTGTGATAGTTTTCCAGTCAACTTTACGATAAGAATGTGAGCGTGCTGATAATAAATAAAACAAGAGTGGTATTTGCTGGACGGTTTTTTTTCCTTTATTTTTCATTTCAAAGGTTTTTCGAACAAATCATTGCCATCTGCCTGAAAAGTTACTGGCAATTATCATGTTTCAACGGAAATAGGAAATAGAAGTCTTCATATCGAAAAGAGCATGCAGATCTGTTTTCCGATAGAATTCAATAGCAAACGGTGATGAGCCAATGAATGCGTCCTTTTTCGTCATTCTTAACTAATTGCTAACATGAAGGGTTAATTACCAATTACGTGAAGTCGTCGATATATCCTGTGATTCATTTATATCTTTGCACCAATTACTTTACATTTAATTGGCAATTAGCGTACATTTTCCAAATTATCAGCACAAAAAGATCTCGTTTGGGAAGGTCCTTTGTGTGAGAAATGATTTTATCGATCCTCACCTTTACGTGTTCCTCAGGATTTGTCGTCACAGTAATTTCTACGTTTTTCAATTCGTGGTTAATTATCGGACATTTTCAGTTCACTTTCATCACTGATTCTTAAATGGAGTCTATTTTTTTTCTCTTTTCAAAGATTCACTAAACAAACGTGGCTTAAATACATCCCAATAGTCTAACTAAATAAAATATCGTTCAACCCTAGAACGGTAACCTGGGCTCAAGAACTACCCCGGCGACTTTAAATCCCGCGCCCTTTCGCCCTTTGTTCTCCGATTTCTTATAGATTCACCGCATTTTTGTCTAATTTTTTTATTTCAAGCCAAATTGTCCAGGCTCATTTAATTTTGCATTCAAAAACAAAAAGAACGAGCTGAAGTTGAGCCCTTTTTGTTAAATTTTACCGAAGATATGAATTCTTCAAAATTCGGGTCATTTATGACCCGAGGTTGCCGGAATAGGTAAAGAAATTTAGGGGCATTGTTCTGTAAGGTTATTATTATTTGTTTCCCATCAAGACCGTTCACTTTTATTCCACCGTTATTTTTTTATCTACATTTCTGTAAAATCTAAGCAATTATCCAGAATGCATACAGTGAACCTGAAAAAAGTTCAAACGATTTTATGTTGGGAGCCGGTAAAGCAACCGGTGAAGAGAATAACTCGATTTTTTCTCGTTGTAGCGATTATGAAAATAAATGGACGATTTAGTTTCAGTGTTGTCGTTCCTGGTGTGGCACTTGCATTTTTATCTTTCACACCTGAAAAATAAATTTTCAACTTTTTATGCAGTCACCTGATCATTATCATTCATTACAAAATAATAGAGTAGAAGTTAAGCTTCTCCAAAAATCTAACACCACTTTATTCTGTATTACATCAATTGCACCAACAATATTTTGTTCCTCTTTAGCATTGCCCCGAAATAACATTGCAAAGCTTCAAAAAAATGCCATATCGTCTTACCAGAGTTCTCATCAAGTTCAAAGAGGACCCGCTGGATGAACTTGCCCATCCTTGGGGTTGAGGAAGGCTTTGACTGCTTAGGCTTGGCAGTGACATAAGTCCTACTCGAGGTCCCATTGGATAGTTGCTGTAAAAAAAAAAACAAAAAAATAAACGATTGTTTTAACAAAAGATCTCGTTGATTTGCCTAAAGTATAAAAATGTCACCCGAAAAAATATCATATGACAAAATATTAGATGACACAGAGCCACAAAATAATACAACGTTAAAATTTTTATACAAAACAGTCGAAGAAATCCAAATAAATAGTATAATAAAAGAACAGATACACAACCCCCGTGCAAACCAACACCTATACAAAATTATTATTATTATTGGAATTGGAATGATTGGAAATATGCATGATTTGTCGCGGAGATTTTTTATCGTGTAATATTTTGTCACGGTGATATTATGTCGTGATACCTAAAAATTGCATCAAATGCCGTGAATCTTACATTTGCCAAAGGTTTGGTAATCGAAAATTTGCTTTCAACTTTGAATTTTGGTACGTAGAGCAATATTTCTCGAAGTTTACCACGGAGAAGTTGAGCCATTTTCACGGCTGCAATGTTTTTTTTCAGCTGTGCAAACCCATTCAGTTTGTTCGGAAGTATAATGAACATGCTGATTTCGTCGTCTAAGCTATTGTTCTGCAAAGTAAAGGTTATAATTTGATGAAGAAAGGAAACGACGCAACTTGACTAAAAAAAAAAAAATAACCACATCGGAGCTGCATTGAGAACTCAAATTCAAATAAATGTCGCATCGAAGAAAGAATAGTGTTTTTGGTCACGTGAACATGTTCACCTCGTACGGTATTCTGATAAATTCAGCATTTATACTGGGCAGTTTGCCATGTTCGTAAAAGTCGAGTTGCCTCATGAACGGAATCGTGATGCGCTTCATGCTGTTAACGTAAAAGTCATCGTCACCTACAGGAGTGAACGGTCGAAGCCAAGACCTCTTGAAGCGAACAACATTGACGTGATACAAAGACACCGCGGAGATTAAGTCACCTGTTGAGAAAAATTTACATGTTTTACATCACAACTAGCCGGTGCTAGAGCCGGTCATTAGCAATTTTCGATTTAATATCAATTTTTAGTAACTCGTGAACTTTGAAAGTGGAGAATTGGCGAACAATGTAAATTTTTGGTTCGGGTTCCAAAAAAAAAAAAAAAAAAAATTGACTGCACTGCAATAAAGCCTAAAACTTATTCTGGTTTATGAGCTTCATTTCTGTGGAAGATTCATTTAAAGCGATTCAGTGATTTGTGCTTAAAAAGGGCATATATATAGATCACGATAGACAATCGCGTAACATCTCGACATAATCGTTACATCTCGTCCAGGAAATAGGAAAGAACGGCTGTCAAAAACACAATTTTTTTTCACCAGATTCAACGACGTTAGGGATGCGATCTTGAGTAATATTTTTGGACCATTCATTAATGCTTCCAGTGGCCTCGGTTGGGTCATCAAAATCGAGAACCTGAGGTTTAGAGAGAGTGTTTTTTTCCACTGCGGCTCCAAACTTGGCTACTGGCTCAAAATCGATGTGATGGAAAATCTTGCTGATTGAATTGAAGTTGAAGCTTTTGTAACTCTGCAATGAAACCAGAAATAATCGTGGTCTCGTTCATTTTTCAATCACTTATAAATGAATGTGTTTTTGCTGCGTTCTGTTTTTGAATTATTATCTTTTCGATCAGATGGCTTACTTCAATTTTTTCGACAAGAGCTTGCAATCCAAGTGACATGTTGACAGAATACCCTGCCGAATAGAAAGCCTCCATGTCCGATTTTTGTGATGAATTCATCAATGGATACGATGCCATCGACACCGAAATGAAATATTCGTAGGGAGCGAAAACGGCAGTACCGGGTGCGAGACCGGAAAATTTCTGTTACGGACCAAAAAAAAAACTTTTAATTTATTCAACAATTGTTTATTAAATGCTGCTACGGCTTGCGTAATTATAATAATGTAGTTTTACCTGGAATAAGTCGAGAGAAAACTGATTGGCCCTTCGGACAATGAAATTGAGACTTCGATCTTTTTCGATGTTTCTTGTAACAGTGAATGTTTTTTTCACAGTTTTGCCATCAGTGGAACAAACCATGTTCAACATTACGACAGCAACGATGAGTGCAACTGTAAATGAGTTTGTTAAATATGATGAAAATGAATTTAAAAACAGTGACGTTTTTGTTTGATGTGCTTTGTTTTGTGAACTATTTTCATTGGAAAAATATTCTTATGTCAAATCGAAATTTTAGTTTTCTCTTTTTCTTACATACGAAATCGTTTGGGAGCCTAAGTTTGTGAATGATAGTTGTTACAAATTGACTAAAGAACTACATACTCTAAATCCAAGATCCTCCCAGTCAATCCGTGTATATATAATGAACAAAATTTCGAAAAAACAGTACGACCAATTTTTTTGAAAAACTAAATAAAGCTTCTCTTTGATGTTACATAAAAGTGTATGCAAAGTTTTAAGAGGCTTCACTATTTAGACATCGAAATATTCAATGTTGAAAATTGCAACTTTTAACACACGCTCTCATGAGAAACTACTGAAAATTGTGATTTTCCTAAATAAATGTCTCGACTTCTACATCGTGAAATCTCTTAAAATGGCGTCAGCTACTATAGATATCACTATTCCTTGTGCGGTGCAATTTGAAAGGAATTGTATCGACAAAAAATTTTGCATACAACGTCCTTAAACTGTGGGACATGCAATTTGTGACTTACGGTAACGCATCGTGAAATTTCTTGAAAAACTTCCTTCACTGCCTTGAAATTTGTTCCTTCTGTTCAACGTCTAGATCGAACAGTTGGTGAAGCTTCACAAAAATCGATATTTCTTATTAACGTTGCTGCGAATGGAACGTTAGCACTGTTGACTTTTGAATACCATCACTTTTTATTCAAGAATCAAGAAGTCAATAAACTCTCCGAAAGCAGATCATCAGCCACGTGTGGAATTGTCTAGAATTTTTTTTCTAGCAATCAACATTTGACTTTTAATCGCTCGGAATATGAATAGAATTGATGAATTATTCTCGGCTATCAAAATTTGTCGTGTGTGGAGTCTTATCCAGTAAACCTGGACGTATAATGGGTCAATGATTGCTTGTCTATATTTTGCCAACGACATCGGAGAGAACTTGGGAACTGTGGAGCAAAGCAATTTTTTTTAAATGAGTTATACACCAATGACCTTACATATATTTTAACGAGAATTTATCGATCGCAACACACAACTAGTTGGAGTGTTATAATCGATAAGCTGAACAAACTGGTGCAAATATATATTGTTGATTGTTTGTACAAGTGACTAATTGATAATCGAACTTTATTATTTTCACAAGTCTATTTATGAATTACGGATTATTTTTAATCGCTAAAAATTTCCGCAAATAATATTTCGCGGGAACCGATCGTCAAATTTGAATAAACGAAATCGGAGGCAAAATTGAAGCAGTTGGAACTGGCTTCACGGCATTCGAAATGGATTAAAATAATGGGGATCACGATGATTCGACGGCTCATTCTGAAAGCTTCGGCCCCGCAGCACTCATCCTCGTTCTCGTCGGAAACTCAAGATTTTCCTTGCTTTACCTTCCTCAAGGACTGGATATTGCTATTGTCATATTGCATGCTGTAGAATGTCAATAAATTATTACGAGAAACAAATGTGCGTAATTCGACCGGGACAAACGAGGATTCGACCAATTCGTGAGCGAACGGTGGACGACCAATGTGGAACATCGTTGCATTGGACTCGATTTTTGATTCCATTCACAAACATTCGTGAAATGTCGGCAATGAAAGAGACTACGTCGCAAATGTATTTTCAAATGTTGCATGTAAATTGCTGTCGCTTCGACTGTCAGGATCTTGCGATTCGATATTTTCTTCCTCCGTTGTCTGATTCTCCTTCTTACTCTCTTATTTCGCTCTGTTGCACACGCCACTGCGATAGACGATGCAAGGAATATCGTCCAGCCTGCAATAACAACGGTTGGCTATGGTCGGACCCATCGCGGAAGATTGCAAAACTTTGCAGATTCGGAAAACGCCAGTTGCTTTTTCCGCCATCAGACTCTCGTAAAATCTTTCGCGCTCTACACTCATCGACAGCTTATTCGATTGTGAAAAACTTACGACCGTACAAAACGATAATTTGGGAAAATGTGTAGTTTTCCCTATTCGCAATGAGTTTTGGTTATCGAGTTTAGCAGGAAACTGCTTCCCTAGTTCCCTCGGATCCATTGAATACAAAATCCTCCGTACGTTTCCGCGCATCCATGCACATTTCATCATTGTATAAAACAAATTCTTCACAGAGACTTTACGACTTCGAAGCTCCGTCGAGACTCAATGATATTGTTCTACAAAATTATGCGGAACTTTCGGCCCTATCAACGTGATACCAAGCCCGAATGGTATTTTTAAAAATCGTCCCATCTGTGTACACTCATAAATACGAGGTTTTTTTTATCGACTCGATCACTCTCACCAGAGGCTTGAAACAGTTGAAAGAACAGCGAGAATACTTCTGGTCAGAAGCGGAAAATAAACGTTTATGGATTAATTGAGATGATTGTAGACGCGACAACCTTATGATTGCATGGCAGACGGTGAATTGGCCGTCTGCTGGAACGGCCGAAATTATGACCTTCACCTATGAGCGTATCAACTTTCTCTCCTTTCCTCTCGCTCTCTTCTCTGCGTTTATGCTTCCTCGACTTCCCCAAACTGCACGAAAATAATCGTTGGCTTTACTCGATAAATAAATGGACATCAGCTTGATTAATTCTTATGCTTTACGACTCACAAGCCGATCAGCTCGTCCTCTGCCTTCGTGCGACACTCAGAATTTCCCAGCATTTGCGTTTAGCTCGATTTTATTCACTCACAACACAATTTCCATGTATATGAAATTCTACTGCTAAATTGACTTGTAGCCTTTTCACCCAAAAACCACTGAACCAATTGTGACGAATCTTCCACAGAAATGAAGCTTATGAATCAGAATAGGTCTCAGGCTGTATTGCATTCCGACAATTTTTTATCTTCGGCAGCCCGAACCAAAAAATCACATTTTCCGTCAAATGTTCCACTTCCAAAGTTCACAAGCGACTAAAAAATGATGATAAATAAAAAATCACTAATTACCAATTGAAAGGTACTTCGAAAGCGAAGATAATGAGCGGCAGCTGAAGTGCCAGTTTGTAAAAAAAAAGTTATAGCGATTTGCGTTGAATCAAAGTTTGAAAATTTCGAAAAAAATGTGTAACTTTTCATGTTAATTAGCGCCAAGTGTGCTGCGGGGCGAAGCCCGCAGGCATGGCTAGTTGCTTACATAGAAAAATTTTCAACAGTCATAACTCTATCAAAACCATTTTCACTTTATTTTGTACAATATTTTCTCAAACTCTATTTGCCTGGGTTCCATTAAATCACATCGGAAATCCATCGAGTCAAAAAATACTCTAATGCTTTTTTACCTTCAGCGTAAAAATTATTTCGTCATGCATGACTGTAATTTCAAAACGTATCAGCGGAGACAATGAAAATCAGCCACGAGGGAAAGCTCAAGTTTGTCGAAGTTGGAGAAAAGATTAAGCGAAAACAATCAAACTTCTTGAGACATCGATGCTTCCTCAACTTTTATGAATTAGCATAATTCAATTATAGAACCTACACGTGCAATTTCTCTCGACTTTTATGCACATACACACTAGAAAAATACAAACATACGTATTTTTATGTAATCGTACGTATAGAGCATTTCACGTCATTTTTATATTCTCAGAATTGCTCCCTTCAAATTCTTGTCAACCGTTGGTATGCTTTTCATTGAAATTACTAGCCGACCACACTCGCTTCATGAAAAATTGTTTTTTCCTTCGAATCAATGTTAACATATAAAACAGGAATAATTGTTTTTGAGATTCGGCGAATTTCCATTTCAGAGGACATGAAAAAATTCGTCAAATCGCTGTCTATTATTTTGGCTTAAGGATCCATAGATTCCAAGTTACCGGAACCTGAATCCCTGTAAAGTTTGAAATAATATCAACAACTCGACCAGCTGTAAAAAAAGAATAAATGCTGGCCTAATTTGAAAATCCCGAAATACATGTCTACGCACTTCTGATATTGAAAAACGTTTACACGATGAATTTGATTAGAAAACGTACATTTTTGAGAATCTAACAGTGATGTGAAAAGCCCCATGTACGCGTGCAATTACATTATGTTAATTCAAAAAAGTTGGGCAAATGCAAAATATAAGTCATCTTATACTTTATCCTTCCCAATAGCCGTTGCGAAAGCTCTCTGACCTCCACGAGCACTTCGTATCGATATGCCATGTAAATCTTTCCTCGTAAACATTCATAGGTTTGTATGCGATTGTTATGTTTCAATATGGTTTTACTTCCTCTTTCTTGAAGCTTTTTCTCTCGGAAAAATTAACGATTTTGAATCGACCCTCTTCTGAGACTTTCCTCGCGGGCCTAAATCCTTCGATTTCGATCCATTAACTCGTTTTTCAAACCTCCAATCGTTTCTAAAGTAGTAAAAGTGTGCACTGCCAACAAGAAGGACATCGGGAGTGAAATCTTCACATCAGGCAGCAAACATTCACACTACTCTGCGGTCGAAGGGGCAGCCTATGATCAAGGATAAAGGCCATTTTCGCTTCATCACAAATTCTTACACGACCCTTTTCTTGGCAACGAATGGACATCCATTTGTGCCAAAAATTTCATGACACGCAGCGAATACTCGAGTGCCCAGATTTTTCATCAATCTCCGAGCTGTTTTGTCGATCACAATCGGCTTCAGGTAACAACCGGTCTCTTCGGCTTCACAAGGAGCATATTGATGCGAAAGGGCGACTTCTGGCTGTACCACCAACTCCTCGAATGCTTTACAGGAAACAATTCATTCAAATGTTTTAAAAGTTGAATATTAAAAAAATCAAAAGGACTCGCACTAAAATTTACACAGTTGTTTATGAAAAAAAATTGGAATGGTAAAAATTCATAATTCAGTATAAATCCAATTACGCGTTGACAGCGCTAATTGTGGAAATGGAATTCGAACTTACGCTTAGATCGAGCCGAAGATCCTTGACGAAGTTCGACAACTTGGTAATTTCCAAGTTCAACGACGTCACGACCACGTACAATGTAACGACTTCGATCCCCAGCCTCATTGGCTTCCTTCAAAGCCCAAGTTTTCTCTTGAGTATACAAATACGGAATTCCTGAAAGGATTTTCCGATTAGAATCTCGATTGATTATTTAAAAATCGTGATAGTTCAAGGACGGGAATCGGCAAAAAATTGAAACGTGTGAAATGCTATCCAGAGACAATTATTACAGAAGCAAAAAATGTCTATGTGGACGTACGTTCCCATAACGGACTCACTGGGATCCTGAGGCAAATGATCATCCTCGTACATAGTGTAGAAGAAAACATTTCTGAAGACAAACGACGCGTATCGGCCGTCGTTGTGGTTGTTATAAGGATCAAGAAATTCCATGAGCTCGATTAAATTTTCGTGTTTCTTTGGCACGAGAAAATCATCAGTACCAAATATTCCAACGTACTCAACATTTTCGTGGAATGTATTTCTGTATAGGCAGTCATTGATGCTGGCGAAGAGACCCTCGAGTCTCAGAGTTTTCTCGTAAACGTATTGCGAAGGAAGCTGCCAATTAAGTACGGTCGCTATTTTTTTCTTCACATAATACTCGAGAATCCGTGACACTTCCGGCGTCGTTGAAGAATTGTAAAATGTAAAATGTTTCACTCGTAATTGTTGATAGTACTCAACGAATTCAACCACATCGAGGGGGCGATTGAAAGTGTGATGAAGAACTGTATACACCAAACAGTTTAATCATTCAAGGATGTTGGTAATTGTTCAGTAAATAGCTCCTTAATCGTCGTAAAATTTGTACACGACCTACTGAATACTTTATGTGGAAAAATACGAAATTTTAAGAATTCTATCATCATTACTTTGCCCACCTCAAGGGTTGAAATAAAACATGATATATATAAGAAAAATCTGAAAATTCAGAATATTTTTGTCTGAAGTATTTAGGAGGTCGTGTAAAAATTTCACGACGATTATGAAGCTCGTGATAAAAAAAAATTTCACTTTTTTGTGAACAATTTTTTAAACAAATAAGAAAAATATTTATCAATAAACTTCATTACGTTTCCGTTACTTTCAGTATATTGTAGATATTTGAAAATTGACAGGGCAAAAAAAATAACGTATCGCAAAGTTATACTGGCTCAATAAAGGGCTTCCTAATGGTCGTGAAATTATTGACGATCTCTCAAATACTTCATACAAGAACACACCAAATTTTCTTATCATTTGCGATTGGGACTCAACATAATTAAGGGGGTTACTCAATAACAATACAAACTTTGAATCGAGCTTGTGACGTAAAATATAAAATCATTTCGACCGCTGACGCAAAATTTAAAAGCAATTAATCAAATTACGTGCCGCTTTTTTAATACATTTTTCTTGTAATGTATTTGTATATTGATATGAAGAAACGAAAATCTGTGACTGAATGATTTCACGGACTTTTTTTACTATCGCGCTCGTACTTTCTTGTAATGAATGTGACGTAGTACGTACCTGGCACGCAGACAGCCATAAAAATATACGGTTCAGTAAGTTGTCTCAATCCCATTGTGGGATAGTGTATGTCGATGAATTGTAATTTTTCCGTTCCTACGAGGCCAATAGCAACGGAAACAGGAAGAGGATCAACGTGCAAGACGTTATCGGAATTCAAATATTTGGGCACGGTGAGATCGCAAAGAACGAAAAAAGCTGAGTATTTGAGGGACCAATTATTCTCAATCGCTTTTACCGACGTCGCTCGTCGTCTCGTACTTTGTCCATCGAAATTCTCGTGCGGATATTTGTAAAAACATTGGATACTCGACTGTTGTGTCGTCGTCGGTAAAATTGCTATTATTCTCACCATTGACCAAACAGTTGCGTTACTTTCGTGCGAATATTGAGATATTACTTCTGGGCGAGTATCGAGAAAAGCCGAGAAAACGTGGCCGTCCAGATCAGCAACTGGTAACCAAGAATCCTTGTCCGAACGAGGTCGGTTATCGATGTATTTTATTTCCAGATCGTACATATCGGCAAGAACATCTTGGGCATTGTAAATTTTTAAGATTTGCATTTTTTTCTGAAAAACAAAAAAAAATCATTTAATTGTCAAGCTCCTCAATGAATGAACGTGAAAACAATTTCAAAGACGAAATAACAAATCGCCTTTTTTTTTGTTCTTTATAGTTTATAAGCTTCTCTGGCAAGTGAACAACTGACGTGTACTTTATGGTCTTTTAATCGCTCTTGGTAATCGATCTTTTTTCCAACTCGATGCTGAACTCCTCGAGGTTAGAAAGCAGCAACGTTCGACTGATAAATTTTCTTCGACTTATTGCTTAATTTTCTGACCCGAAAGACTGACTCTTTATATTCTTAGCAAGTTGAAACGAACATGCGCTATATATTTCACGATAAAAAATGTTACCTTCATACACAAGAAAAGTTTAATTTCTATCTGCCTTTAAATTTTTTCAGTGTTTTTTTCATTTTTCGTCCGACCAGCATTCGTTCCATCAATTTTCTCACCTGCTTCCACATTGATCATTTTATAACGCGTCGTCTAATTATTAATTTGGCATTCCTTTAATAATGAAATGACTCAAACTTATTGATATTTTTTATTATCACTCATGGTGACCAACGATTTATTAGGTGCTGCAGTAAAATTCAGTGTGAACACATAAAAGTCATAAAAATATCATTGTTCAAACTCACCGAAGTCCGAAATATCACGACGGACAGTACGAAAAATAAACAAATAATTGTTAATGCACATTTCAACTGACGCGATGAAAACGAGCGACAGGATGATGGGCGTTTGAAAATACTCGACTTCTTAGGCATTGCACCGCGACTTCACGAAAGATGCCGACTGCGCAACAAGGTAGAAATTGAATTCGTGGGACTGTTTGTTCTCCCGTTATCTACGCGTATCAACCAAGCAAGATAAGGCACTCGAATTTTTTTGTATTTTTTCAATGGACGAATGGACGTTTACAAACGAATGTTTTTGAATGATTCAACAAAAATTAGCTGTACAAGTTATATATTTATTGAAAAATTCTCCATCTTACAATATTTTTACGTACAAAATACGTGTCGATGATGCAAGTGCTATGGACAATATGGAAATTCGTAGCAACTTCCATTTTCTTTAGCAGTTTCCAGCTCGGCACTTTGACATCTTAGACATATTAAGGATGTTGAGTTCACGTGAAACTTGTTGATGTTAATTGTTCAACAAATAGCTTCTCAAATGGTCGTGAAATTTGTAGATGACCTCCTTGGAAATTGAGTATGTTTAGTGTGAAGTATTTAAGGGGTCGTGTGAAAATTTCACGACGATTACGAAGCACGTTATTAAAAATTTAACATTTGGTTAAGAACAATTTTTTAAACATATACAACGAATATTTATGAATCAACTTGTTTTTTTGTTCCGCTGCTTTCAGTTTATTGTGGATATTTAAAAATTGAAATGTCAAAAATAAAAACTCATCGCAAAGTTATACCAGTTTCCATGACACTACATCTGACTGCATTTAATTTATTAATGTTAGTTGTTCAATAACGAGCTCCCCAATGGTCGTGAACTTTTTACACGATATTTTAAATACTTCACACAAAAACATAGCAAACTTTAAGAATTTTCTTATCATTTGCGATTCGGGACTCACCATCTTTAAAGAATAAGTAATAATAGAGTGTAGAGTTATAGAAAATTTTAGTAACGACTCATTGTCGACTGATTGAACGGTTTTTTTATTTTGTGGTTTAATTTCTGAGGGCACTTTCCTTCGAGTACACTTCACTGCGTCGTGTGTATTCGATCGTTGCACTTTTGGCTATTCACTATTCTTGGCAGAAAGTTGCCATGGCTTCGAATCTCTGACGTCGGTAAAAAAAAGATGTTTCGTGAAAAAATGTTGCTGTGATATTGTTTTTCTTCCTGTAGTTGAGTTTTTATCCCATTTCGATGAAATTCATTCGTGTTTTTTTTTTCCTTCAACCTTGGTAGGACTTTGAATTTTCACTTGTTCCTTTCATTCGTTTTTTACTTTTCATTTTATTTACTGTGCGTCGCTAAAGGTGAAGTATCTAGCCAATCTTCCAATTTTTTGCTGTTTTTCTGAACCCATTTGATATTGTTACTAACGGTTTCGAGAGCAGTAGCTCGTGCAGTTTTTCCGGAACCTGCCTCTGGGTATTTATCGAAAAATGCCAACATTTCTTTGAGCTTCAAATCTGTCTCGAAACTGCTCGTTATGCTGGGAATCAAACGACCGAGATAACGATCATTCAATGTGTATCTGTTGACCAAGAATTGCCAGTTCTCGCGGACCCAGTCCCATACGAGCGGAGTGCCCACAGGATTTCTTGAAATTGATATTAAACAGCTGAACGTGTCCTGGTTTCTCACGTATTTTTCGTCAACGGACATTGCGATGTATCTAAATAAAACAAAGTTTTTTCTCAACATGCTAGTTCGTTCTTTTCAACGCTCGAAATTTTTTTAGGAGGATTCAGTTTAATTTTTATGACAACATTCCAATCCCTTGTGAATATATATTCATTCCATGGACACCCAGGGGCAGAAATGATACGCCAAAATTCTAGCTTAGTATTTAATCCTCGCGGTAGCGCAACGGGGCTTTCTTTTTTACACATTGCTTCTTTGCTGATTTTTTTCCCGCCATTTTGAAAATTGGATAACAAATTTTTCGCTCGATAATCTTATTCGGAAAGATTCGAACTAATATCCCGAATTTTAAAACATGGCCGGGGTCATTTCGGCGCGTCTAACCAGCGCGATATTTCTAGAACGTGTGACCACGGAGTGTCAAAAATTACGGGGAGTTTCCATTTTATTGTTTTTTCTTACTTTTTGAGAATCCAGCTCGATCGAACACCAGCCAATCCGTTCATTAATTTGATCTTTTCCACTGCGTTCGATTCTTCCACGAATCTTCGCAGCATTATGTTCCACTCGGGGTCATCGCCCACGTGGCTCATTCCTAAATTAATCAATTAATTAATTTTCGCGTTGATTCATATGTACGTATGTTAAGACTTTCTTTAAATTACATACCGTAATAATAAACCAGAGATCTAATATCTGGATGTGGTCTAACGTCATTCGTGTCGTTGATCCATGCCTTGAAAATTTTTCCTGCCTCATCGAGACAATCTTGATGGCCAACGGCACATGCTAATTGCAAAACTGATTTACGAAGGCTCCTGATGACGAGAGAAACAATAGATTATTCCCTTTGTAATATCAATTTTTGACACGAGTATGAAATCCATTGTAAATCCAAAAAATTTAGAAACTATTTCGACAACTAAACAAACCGAAGAGCTGGTCTTCAGGTCTGAATCCTTTCTACTCACAGCATGTCGTGATCTTCAAAGTCGTCAACTTTCCACGTCACATCTTTGTAAACGCCGTCTACCAAATTTCTCACATATTCCTATCGAAAATAATAATTTTTAATTTTTTTTTTTTACTTTTCAGTCATTGTCGAAGCGAAATCTGCGTGTCAATTGGTCATTCAACTAAACAATTATTTCACATTTTCTTGTGTCGAAATACGAAATGAATTATTTTTCGTGCAAATCGAAACATTTTCGGAGCAACGCATTTCCAGTTCTTACCCTGTATTTCGATGCGGCATCGGTGAAAGATAAAAGTTTATCAATCGATAATAATTTCGTGGCTGCTATGCTCCAAGGGACCGAACTTTTTTCCAGCCGAAGATATCCGCTCATGTTCATCGCAATGCTGTATTCTAGCTCCGAAGCCTGAGCCAAACTGAAAGCATCTTCGAGCAAATGAGTTCTATCCGAGACCGAGAGTCGCTAGAAACAAATTTTCACTTTTATTCTCAAACTTTCACTCAACTTTGATTTTGCAAAAATCGCTATAACTTTTTTTTTTTTTACAAACTGGCACTCCAGCTACCGCTCATTATCTTCGTTTTCGAATTATCATTGAATTGGTAATTAGCGCCTTTTGATTTATTATTATTTTTTAGTAGCTTGTAAACTTTGAAAGTGCAAAATATAACGAAAAATGTGATTTTGTGGTTCGGGTTCCAAAAAAAAAAAATCGGAATGCCTAAAACCTGTTCTGAGAGATTCATCACAATTGGTTCAGTGCTTTTGCTTCATTTTCCCGATCAACGTCGAATGTTGCTGTCGATCATTTCATCTTTATATCACGTTACCTTATGGTGTGACATCAAAACTTCAGAGAGCGTTTTCCAATCGTCGACGTCGTAGTTCACTCTGTAGTAACCGACTTGATTATGATTGAACTTGATCCAATCCACAGGCTCGTTCAGTTTAATTTCAACTGTGAATCATTTCGAGAAAATAACAACAACAGATTGAAACATTTTATTGTTTTCTGTTTTCAAATTTAGTCAACAAATTAGATAATTACGTTTACTCGCGTCTTTGTCGAACCAAACGTGAGTGGGTATTGGATTTTCGCTCGTAATGTACGTGATCGGTATGGTCCATTTGTATCTGCGGGATCAATGAGAAATTAATATTTTTAAGTCGTACATTTTTCCTTACTTTCAACATCGATTGGGAACGATTTTCGAAAAAATTTCGGAATCATTTGAAGTTTTGACAAAATGGATTGAAAAATGAGTGCAATGAAAAAATTGGGACGACAATTCGTTTAACCCTCCATAGTCACACGTTCTAGAAATAACGCGCTGGTCGCACGGGGTCGGATGACCCCAGCCACGCGTTTAAACGCTTGCCGCGTTACCACTATTGTTCCGAACGACCGATAAAAATTCAGAATATTAATTTGAACCTTTCCGAATAAGAATATCGAGAGAAAAAAATTTTATCCACCTTTCAAAACGGCAAAAAAAATCCGCCAACAAGCAATGTGTGAAAAGAAAAAGAAAAAAATTCAGCACCCAAAGCACCGTTGGAGAGGAGGCCAACCGTCTCGAACGTCAATAACTTGTAGTAATTCTAGCTCAAAGTTGCGCTTGGGGTCATTTCGACCCCTGGTGACCACGGAGGGTTGAATTGAATAATTACTAACCCGTAATTAGATTCGGCAGGATCGTATTCTGCGTCTGGGTCAGCCAAAAACCGTTTTTGCGTGAGAGTGTAATTCAGTCCATTTCTAACGATTTTCACAACAGGATATCCCATTTGTCTTGTCCACGTATCCATGATCGAAGTTACGTTTATTTTGTTGGTTACAGCACCTTGCAAAATGCCGAAAAGATCGGCCGTCACTGCGTTTTGATAAGCGAACTGATTCAGATACGCTGATACGCCGGCAATAAAAATATCGGATCCGATGAAGTTGTCCAACATACGAAGCACCGATGCACCCTTGAACAAAAATCGCACCCACATTTATTCAAGAAAACGTTTAAAAGAAGTTTCCGTCGATCCCTTGGCCATGCATTAGTTTTATGATTTTATATTAGTTTCGAGACAAGCGTCAAACTTGTTGACCTTTCACTTACTTTGTTGTAAGTGATAACATCAAAAATCGCCGTTATCTCGTCGGGATTACTGACAGTTTGGACTATTGGATGAGAACTTAATTTTGCGTCCGTGACCAATACAGGATGTAAAGTATCCGGCAAAAATTTATCCATCTAAACGAAGAATGAAAAACATTAAGAACAAACCGAAAATGACAAAAGTTGTGAAAGAAATGGAACTGATTCAGATAAATCTTAAGCATGTGTTTTAAGCTCTAAAGAAATTGGTTTTTCTTCTTTTTATTTTCTTGCAGTTCGATACCCTGAGAATGTAGACTAGATTGAAATATTAAGAGAAAACCGGTAAAATATGCTGGGAGCGACATCGGGTGGTAATCGTTTTGATCACCTTTTTATCAGAACCACATTTTTTATAACAAACGCAGATTTCTTAGGAGTTATTTCATAAGAGCGTAAAACGGGGCCTGAAAAATGTCGACGATAGAAAAGTATGTGGAAAAGTACCAATCCCCAATCAGGCAGTATCGCGTCGGAACTTTTGTATTGCATGAACGTCGCGAAGCCCTCGTTCAGCCAGAGATCGTTCCACCAGGCCATTGTTACTATTTGAAAGCAAAAAAAAAAACAGTCGAACGTGTATATTAATTTCATCTGTTATTGGGATCATATAAAAGACTAGCCGTACCTGCGGGCTTCGCCCCGCAGCACACGTAGTTCGCGCTCAAGGGTACAGTTAGCTTAACATGAAAGTTACATTGTTTTTTTCAGAATCTTTAAACTTTGATTCAACGAAAATCGCTATAACTTTTTTTTTACAAGTTGGCATTATCTTCGTTTTCGAATAATCTTTGAATTGGTAATTAGCAATATCTTTAGATTTATTATCACTTTTTAGTTGCTTGTGAACTTTGAAAATGGAAAATATGACGAAAAACGTGATTTTTTGGTTCAGGTTCTCAAGAACGAAAAAAATGATCGGAATGCAAGACCTATTCTGATTCATGAGCTTCATTCCTGTGAAGGATTCATCAGAATTGGTTCAGTTGTTTTTGACGATAAAAGGGCACAAACACAATTTTGTTGCAGAGTTTTATAAATATATAGAGAAAAAATGATAAAAATCATGAAAAAAGACATTACCCAGATTTCCAAACCACATGTGAGCAAATTCGTGACCGATGACGAGAACAACGCCCTCCTTGTCCGAGGTCGAGCTCGTTTTCTTATCATAAAACAGTCTTGCTTCTCTGTACGTCACGAGACCCCAATTTTCCATAGCACCAGATACGAAATCGGGTATCGCAGCCATATCTTCGGAAAGGATTATTCAAGTTTACGGTATAGCTGATGCAGTTGCGTTAGCAGTAATAAACGGTTTGATAAATCAAATTAAAATACTCACCAAGCTTAGGTAATGGATAATTAATTCCAAACAAATTAATGTAATACTCGATGATTTTTACACCAATATCCAAAGCAAAGTGAGCTTTCTCCTTCTGTGCTCTGACTGTATAAACACTGATGGGAAATGTATTGCCCTCTAGGTTTTTTGCGGGTGCTGTCACACCGACAAAATCGCTTACGATGAAGCATATAAGATACGTCGACATTGGAACGCTCTTTGCAAAATGAACCGTCGTGAGTCCTCGACTAGGTTTATCGACGTGAGTTGTCTGCAAAAACAAAGTTTTCATGAAAAATACAATTTTTAAATAAATCGAAAAACCATAATTATGGCATTAGAAACAGAAAACTTTGAATTCCCGACTGTTTTCACTCTGTAAGATGTAAATTTTCATGGGCAGAAAATGAAATTTAACTCCCAGGAAAATTTCCATAGTCTAAAGTCAAAATTACCGAAATTTCTGCATCTTGCATTATTTTCTTCTGCTATTTCTGCATGTTCAAATCTTCTTATGTTCCAAAATAATGGAAAAATTTCGGTATTCAAATGAAAAAGAAAATTGTATCGTTACTTCGATGTTCATGCTGGATAAAGCGCCGTAATCATCGTCCGTGGGATGGACCAATCGAACTGTGAATTCCGCCTTGAAAGAAGGCTCATCAAAGCATGGAAACGATCGCCTAGCATAGGTCGGTTCGAATTTCGAAGTTGCGATGTATCTGAATCATCAAAACAATGAAAATATGCGAAGTGCTGTCATGCGAAGACGATGATACGATCAAGCCCTGTTTCCAGGCTGTGTGGCAGTTTTAAAGTCATACCTGGTTCTATTTGCATCATCTTTGTACTTGCTGGAGTAGAAACCAACGATTTTGTCAGGTTGCAATGCCCCGTTGAATGAAAAAGCGAGATGATAGAGTCCCGAATGTAAATCTTTGTTGAAAATGACAAGAAGTTCTTCGAGTTTATCAACTGTGTAATATTCCTTGATGGCAATTTCGTGGTTAACTTCGCGATCGAAAGTCTTGAGAGAGGCTGAAGTTATGTTGAGATCTTTTTGATGGAGTGCGATGTAACTTCTTTCGTCGAGCACGTTGATCAATATCGTAACGTTTCCCTGGAATGTGCCTTCAGCGAGATCCGGGTGAAGATAAAGATCGTAATGAAGAGGCTTGACTTCTTTCGGTAATCGAAAACTCAAATCTGACGGAAAGTTTTTCGTCGCCATTTTCACGTACTCTTGTGGCCGATTGGGGTCTGAAGTACATTGATAGATGAAAAAAAAAAAAAAAA
>JBAJMU010000003.1:4940470-5048087 GCA_037952995.1 Hyposoter didymator | reverse complement strand
AAAAAAAAAAAAAAAACAACGATGACGATAAGTCAACGTGCGATACCAAATTTTGATCGAATTTTATGCCATCATCCAATATTACGTGCGAGTTTTAAATGACTGACCAATCAATGGACACTTAGTGATCCAGGCAAGCATTTTCCTTGAAAAGCGAAACATCTCTTTGCTCTTGTTGCACCAATATCGCTAATTTCTTGATTGCTAACAGTAACCTGTCATCATTTTTGTAATTAACTCAGCAATTGCTTGAAATTCATCGAACGAAATTATTTTATAAAAATACAAACATACTCGAAAATCTCGGAGCAAATTTTCTTATTCGTGCATGCTTCGTTCCGTCCAAAACGTTATTAAAAAAAAAAGTTAAAATTCAAATTTTCGTACATTATTTACAATGATCCGTAAGTCTCTGGTTGCTAGCGAATATTTATTAACATTTTGATTCTTCAACAAATTTTTTTTTTCTGCTTTGACCACTAATTATTACTTCTTTCATGAAATTATAAATTAATTGTTCATTGTTAATTCTGTACCAATTATACCAACGAAATTGAATAAATGGTTTTTTTATTTTGAAATGGATTTCTATGTTCATTCAAAAGAATCCCGCTCTGGCTCTGGAAACGAACGGCGCGTGCGTCGTTTGTTTCTCCGACTCTACACACACAGCAATGTTGGCCGGCGGCGCCACGAATACAACAACATCGCGGGCAACGTAACTCCATCTTAGAAATAAATTGCAGAATGAATTCTCACCGTAGCGTTGATGGGATGCTGCCCTTAGCTTATCGTCCAAATGTACGATGAGAGCTATGAGGCAGGAGCAAACAATGAGAAGAAAAACAACGACCCCACATGCGAGACCGAGTAGAAGAGATATTGGCTTTCGTTTAGTGGCTCCGTAACGTTTGGGCGTAGCGGCACTGTCGCCGTGATGACCGTAGTTGCGGGTCACTCGCCCCGCTTTCTTATCAATCATGACGATGCTGCAGGGCGCATGCGCTCGCTCTCAACACCAAATCCCTGATTTTCCCGCTCGCGGTTTTGATCTGTAATCCAATGGAACACGGAATCGAATTTCATTCTCTACCCTTTATTTCATTGGCTGTGCACACACTCATGCACACAAGGTTGATCGAAATACTTGACCAGATGAATACAAAATTTTTTTTTTCAATTTTTTTTTTTTTTTTTNTTTCTTTTTTTTTTTTTTTCATTGGTTTAAGACTTTTCCGTGGAAATGTGCAATTTCTCCAACAAATTTTCATACTTTGTCCTCCAAATGACGCACATACGAAATTTCGAGAATTCACTAAATTCATCGATCGAAACATGAACTTTAATCATAAAATATAAAACTAGTCGTGCCCCCGGGCTTCGACCCGCAACACACTTAGCTGCCGCTAAAGCAGCTAGTTCAATGTGAAAAGTATTAGAAAATTATTCGAAATATCATTAAACTTTGAGTTTACGAAAGTCACTATAACTTTTTTTTTACAAACTGGTACTCCAGCCACCACGCGTTATCTTCGTTTTCGAATTATCTTTGAATTGGTATAATTAGCGATTTTTCATTTATTGTCATTATTTAGCTGGTTGTGAACTTTGAAAGTGAGATATATGACGAAAAATTGGATGCTTTATAGTTCGGATTCCCAAAAAAATGAATCATCGGAATGCAATACAGCCAAAAACCTATTCTGATCCATGAGTTCAATTCCTGTCAAAGATTCATGAAAATTGATTCAGTGATTTTTGCGTGTAAAGGGCACAAACACCATTTTTATTTGTAATAAAGTTTTACATAGCGATAATTTTCACTTCAACGAGTAAAAAACTCCATCCTTAAACCATTCGGAGTGAAAACTTACTGCATTACTTGACTCGAAAATTTATTTTACTGGCTTCAGGGGAAAAAAGAAATATCATTTGAATGGTCCTCACGAGTTTTAACACCATTTTACGACAATCCTACGAACATTGTATAACAACACACGAAACATTCATCCCTCGTTGCAATGATGAAGGATCGATGAGCACAGATTTGATTATTTATCAATCATCACAATTGGATCGATTGAATGATAAAACAATTTATTCACGCGTATCTGGTTGTGGCTATGACCTTTGAAAATATACACGGTATACCTTATCACATTAAATTCCATGTGCGGAATTAGATAAGAAAAGAACGTGTGGATATCTCGTAAGCTGCCTCCAACAAACTTTATTGCAGAATTGTTGCACTCGTTTTATGTGTTTCTCCTAGTGACGCATGTGAGATAAAAACGACCTTGGAATTTATGCCGGTCGAACTATATAACGCAATTTTTAAGCACGAAAAATTGCTAATACATATGTATACTCACAACAACGCCTTACAAAAACAATCAAGTCCACCGAAAAATGTAACGCCGAAAAGGATTTTTGAAACTACAGCTCGACGGAATCGATCAACTTGATAGAGGAAGGTCGATTGATTTCTCATTTGCAATGAACACTTTCACTTTCATTTCTAGGACCAACACCGAGGAGGAACGATCGACGATAGCGAAACTCTCGAACGTTTGCAAGTTCCTCTTGGAACGCAACTGAATTTTCTCCCGCTCACTCTCTGCCCCTCTTTTCTTTTATTATAATTCACCTCCCCGGTCGCCTTCCAGCTTTGTAACTCTCCGCACCAAGTTCTTTCGGACAATTGTTTGACCCTACGGAGTCAGGGGTACGTATTTCAATGCGACTCGCCCGGGTTTTCCGCTTCGTTTCTCAGGAAATAACAATCGGACACGTCAACGCTTGCTAATGGACAAAAAACAAGTCTAGAAAATAAATTAAGGGCTCAACCAATCTCGTGAAAAAAAAACGTATTTTCTAAAAGAGTACATTCAATTTCTTGGTGGCACAATGAATTTCAATATAATTGAGCTTGTATTGCATTCCGATAATTTTTTTATTTTTTGGCGACCCGAACCAAAAAATTACATTTTTCTTCATATTTTATACTTTCAAACTTCACGAGCAATTAAAAAAATGATAATAATTCAAAAATCGCTAATTACCAATTCAAAGATAATTCAAAAACGTAATAGCGATTTTTTTAAAATCAATGTTTGAAGATTTCGGAAAAAAAATTTCAACTTTTCATATTAAACTAGCTGTAGCCTTTAGCGCCAACTAGGTGTGCTGCAGACACGGCTGGTATTCAATAGGAAAATACTAATCAAAGGTCAGTCGAGTTCCTTTAGGGGCAGACCATGAAAGAAATCCAACAATTCAAAATTAGCAATTTTGTTTATGAAAAAACGTGAAATCTATTTCGAATCGCATTAAATCTCTTGGCAATCTCAAGGCATAGTCCAGGACGCACGAATCATCGTCATGCTACTGTAAATGATTCATTCAAACAATGCTTAAACGTCTTCATCCATCGTAGTGATCGCTTAATTTTTCCGGAGGGAGAAAGGGAGGCGTAGACGAGCCTACACTCGTCGAATAACAAAAATACTTGTATGCCTCTCGTTATGTATAGTTCAATTACACCCGCGCACGATAATGCACGAGAAAAATCGTCGAGCCACGACTTCAATTGACTGCAAGAGTGGAAACTTCCATATAGCCATCGGCCTATTTAAAACGATGAGAAACAAAAATTACATCATTCATTGTTTCTCTTTCTCTTCTGCTCTCACACCTTGTCGAAGTAAGCCTGCCGTTCAAAGAGTGCCAATGACTCGAACAAGCTGCCAATTACTATGTCACTCACACACGACATTTCCATTCATAAATGCCTCCGGAATTTCTAATTGGACTTAATTTAATTTGCAACATGCTTGTGCGTCAAATATCTGTTTTCTTATTGGGCAAACGTAAAGATGCGCGTGTGCACAGAAAAAAATTACTATAGAAAAAGTATAACGATGCGTTTATTATTTTTGTATCTGCTTTGCCAATTCAAATTTTGTTCATAGTTCCTGTTCAACGTTTAAAGAATCAGTGGTATACGGAACAGTGAATGATGAAATTTTCACTCAGAATTCGACTCCTTTTTTTCAATCTAACACGATGAGTCGATAATAAACATAATTAATTGTTATTACGACGATTAAATAGTTTTTATGTTAATTGAATAGCAATTAAAACTTGCCTTCGCGGAATCCGCTCGATATGCTCTTTTGACCCAAAATAACGGAAATCGTCGGAGGCTTTTTCGATCGCTCGACACCCAAATATGATAATCACGCAATTAACACACTTTGTAGCGGTTTACTTCAGTTTTCTTTCGACTTGCGCTCGTGTGTTATCGTGCATCCAGCTGACTGGCTGTTTTTTTTCTGAATTCTTTTCATTGCTGCGCATTGCAACACTGATAATCACAGGTTATCCCACCGCCAATAATGTTACTCCAAACATTTTTGACATATGCAGTAAACAATATTACCGCTTCGTTACCCGGAAGATTCTTTGTTCACGTTTGCATCGCGTAATCTCTGTATATATAAAACTGTACTACAAAATTGTGTTTGTGCGCTTTTCACGCAAATACCACTGAATCAATTTTCATGAAACTTTTAAAGGAATGAAACTCATGAATCAGAATGGGTTTTAGGATGTATTGCATTCCGATAATTTTTTTTTTGTGAACCTGAACCAAGAAGCACATTTTTCGTCATGTTTCCCACTTTCAAAGTTCACAAGTAACTAAAAAATGGTAAAAAAATTTAAAAATCACTAAAAACGAATTCATAGATGATTCAAAAATCAAGATAACGAGTGGTAGCTGGAGCGCGAGTTTGTAAAAAAAAAAAATTTATATATATCGATTTTGTTGCAATCGATGATTGAAGAAAAAAAATCAATTTTTCATATTCAGCTGTGCCCTTTAGCGCCAACTAGGTGTGTTGCAGGGCGAAGCCCGCACGCACGGCTAGTACGGAATAAAATCAGGCATTTTGCAAAATGTGCAAAATGTAAAGAATTTTTATTATTCTCTATACGATATGCGATAATTTTTGTAAATAACAAAATAATGAGGGTGAAGAAGTTTTATTACCGAACTGGAGATCAGTCTGTAGAGATCGGAAATTTACGAACAATAACTCATTATATACACTGATCAATATTTCCAAAATCATCTGCTGGAACGACCTCGACTATTTCTTCCGACTATGAAAATACGATTCCCTCAAAGCTCAGAAAGTGTGATTTTTTCACCTCGTGTCTAAATACATCAAATTGGTTATTCGTCCATCGACTGGTCGTTTTACTCTTCGTAGAAAAATGATTCAATGCAAACATGATTTTTTTGCTTCTCAGTCGTTGTACATGACACTCGGTTTATCTAGTTTCTTCCCGTCAATGTTTCATTACAATGTGAAGACAAAATCTTATGACTTTTCATGTTTGCAGAACCAAGACGACGGATGTGTGCCTGGGAGTGCATACAGAAATTGAGGAAAGAGCGAAAGAGTATAGTGACAGGGAAGGTTGAAGAGAGTGAACACCAGAGAAGATACGACGTATTGTAATAAGTCAAATGTTGAAGGACGATAACAAAGTCCCCAGCGAGTGTAATGGCATTGTGACAAGGTTTTTTTTTTCAAGATAAAATTCACACGAAGCGCAGTAAAGTCTATGCAATTTAGAAATGTGCACATAGCGAGAGCATGCAAATAATAGAGTCTCCTCTAACCAAGAAAAAGAAGAGGCAAAATAAAACTCCAAAGAGTTTTTAATCGATGATGGAAAATTACGTGCAACATAAACATTGCTGTTTCGTTTTCTGCCAGAAATTTCACACGTAATAACGTGACATCGATCGCATCAAATGACTGAGTCTCAATTGGAAGAAAAACAATTGGCCGTTTTTCAAGTTCGAACGAATTTCATTGCGGAGTCTAATAGTTGGTAGTGAATTAGTTGCAAATAAATTTTTACAGCGTTATCTTTATGTATGTACATAACAATAATTTATTCATAAATACAATGTAAATAGTATACGTATAATTAATCGTCGAGATGTAATTCGAGAGTACAAGAATTAAAACTAATAGGCTCATTAAAGGGAAGACCTTGGATCCGACTGGTCAGCACTCTTTCGTCTTTGTAACGACATTTAAAAAAAAAAAAAGCAGATCTCTCGTACGGATATGCGATTCGTAAAAATTGGAAGCGACATTTGTTGGCTAGAAAATTTGGTCTTCTCCCGAATAGCGTATCAAAATGATTTCGTACTTGATTGGATTTACCCAAATGATTAATATGATTTAAAAAAAATGTGTTAATGTGAATGCGTTGAAAAATCCTAATAATTCTTTCTACACAAAAAATGCTAGTGCTTTGATCTCGGTGCTTCGATTGAAAATCGGGTTTTTCCTCCATTCCCTTATTTTCTTATCTTTCTTCCGCTATAACGACGATTTACAATATCCGGAGCGTAAAAGATGTATTTTAGTAGATCCCTTGGATCCCACGAGTGGTCCGCGTACCAGCGAAGACAAAAAACATGGTCGTCGCATCAATGTGAATCACCGTTATCGAGAGCTATCACTAAGACCACAATTATGTGCGATGTAAAAACTTATGGATCCCCCAATTTTGATTTCTCTACACTCGCGGAAGACAAAACTAGTTCCGGTACGAAATATTCTCTTCGTTTTTTTGTTGCATTTTTATTCTCGAGAATCGTGAATGTGCGTGCTTATGTTTGCTTTTATTTAAGTGTGGCACGATTGCGATATAAGTTTTGCAAAGTTCCGAACGTTTCTTTCGAATCCTCTCGCTACATTATTTTTACAATTTTTTCGTTTATTAGTTTGTGCGTTCTCTCGTCTTTGTTTACTGTTTTGTATCATTTGTGATTATTATTTTTTCGAGCCTCTTATTTGACATTTTGGTTGTCGTTTCCTATTTCTCTTGATTTTCGCGTTTCATTTTATTCACTTTTATTTGTTCTTTCCTCTCACGTTGCGTTGTTTGTTTCTGAGGAAAAAAACGGGCTTGGAAAAAATGCTTCTCTCCACTTGCGCGTGGGATTTTTCGTACGGATTTTTAATCGCCCTTGTTTATTATGTGCGCGTCTCTGATGTCCTCGACCGACATATCGCTGTCACCCCAGCCCCAAATAGCACCCTCGTGCGAATGTTCGTGATGGTGATCGTGGACTTTTGGTATTCTCGTACCGTCGCCCGTTCTGGCTGCCCTCTTCTCGATCATCTCGAGGGAGACGGTTTTCAGATCGTAAGCCCAACCGATCGCAGCAAACATGTCGATGAATGCTGTCGACAAATTAGCTCGGTAATTGCCGAGCTCTGCTGCCTTGTAATCCCAGGGAAATACGTGATGATAATTGTGCCATCCTTCGCCCATTGCACCCAGTGCAACCGCAAAATTGTCCGTCGGACTTATTGAACTGGTGACAACGAGAATCAGATTCATCAATTCGTGTCTTTCAATAAAAGTGGAAAAATTCTTAGAGTCGTATAGAAAAAAGATTTCCAATCATTGTGACATTCAAAATATTTCAACGGACTATTGAATGATGGATAAACAATCGTCCGACATGTTTTTTGTACTTAAGGATGTTGAGCCCCAAATTGTCAATGATAAAAAAAAACCTTTCAAATTTCGTATGTTTTTGTATGAAGTATTCAAGAGATTGTGCATACAAATTTCACGACGATTAAGAAGCTGTTGCGGTTGAACAATTAACTTTAACAAGTTTCACAACAACTCAACATGCTTATCACGACTAAAAGTAATAATTCGTAATCGCCAGTTCTACCTGTCGTATGGTTTTATTCCATAAATGTGAGCCGCTGAATTGACGAGCCACGTCAGGTTGAGAGAAAACGTGTACCGGAAAACGGTTGCGTACCAGGCCAACATTGCAGTTTCATTCCAAAAGTACATTGGAATCCACGTCGGGAGTAGGAAACAAAAAATTGGCATAAGGAGGACGTAGAGCCTGTGGAAACGAATGCGAGCTCATTAGATCATTTTCGAGAGCTTGGAAAAAGAATCGATGCAATGCTCTCAATCAAATCGTCATTTTTTGTTACTGAATAAATTTCGATTGGAAAAAATTGAACCTTCTTTGCCAAACGACGATAGGATCTTTTTCGAGGTCACTCATGTCGACGAGCTTTCCTTTGTTCAGAACATCCGGATGCTTGCGAAGCATGAGCCATCCCATGTGAGAGAAGAAGAAACCCCTTTGCGAGTTATGAGGGTCGGCATCGGTGTCGCAAAATTTATGATGAACTCTGTGATCCCTCACCCACTCGAAGATATGATTCTATAAAATAAACAAAAAACAAGACTCTATTTAATCACATGATTCCGTCATTACTTTCACTTGCGATTCCTCCGATAAAGATCCATTTCATTCACCTGGAAGGCCACAGTCTGGAAGACCATCAAAATTAAACGCAAGGGCCATTTCGCTTTGTACGCTCGATGACACCACAATCTATGTGCTCCAGCAGTGATGCCCAATGCAGCAAAAACAGCCACCATAATAGCTGCAAATGAAAATTATTTTTAGTAATTAATAATATTATATTAGTGGGTCTATCGGACCCCTTCGTCAACTTGCCAATGTTTAGATTTGTTCAGAAATGAGAATTCAGAGTGAGAACGGGAAAACGAGAGACCATCAAAATTAGATAAAATTTTAAATCATTGTAAACATCGTTGAAAAAAGGCTGCCGATCATTTAAAACTTACTCCAAACGCACGTGAGCAATTTCATCTCGTACCAAGCGAGATAGAGCGCGTACAAGGAACCAACGTGCAGATAAACGAATGCAATAACATTTCTCCAAACTATTTGCCATTCGTATTTCGACGAACTCTTTGCTTTTTCGACCTTAGCTTTCGAAGTTTTGGTCGATCCTATGAGAGACTTGTCCTGAGGAACGTTCTGTTGCGAGGCCTCCAGAAAGAGGGTCGCCGAATTGCCAAAAATATTCGGACTCATGTTCGCAGGTGATCTGCAAGAAATAACTAAGAATTAATAATCAACAACAAAAAATACTCCAATTGCAACACGTAAAGATGTAATTTAATTACTTTCATTTTTTACCTATCGCCATGAAATACCGACCGAGCTTTCGCTTTTTTTTCAATACAGACCCGCGAGATTTTTCTTGAGATAAAAAATACTGAATGAAAAACAACGACTGGCTTTATAGTCTGACAAGAGAAAATATAATACGACAGTTAATTAGAAATCTGCACTCGCGCGAAAGTCGCGCTATCCGCCAACATTTTAATCGCCAACATTACTGAAACGATCTTCGATGACTAGGCGTCATTATACTCTTCAACGGACAATTTTGATGACGAGATTAAAAAAATGTAAAACTTTCCGATGGACGAAATTTTTTCTTGAAAGCTTTCGGCCTCTAAGGATTTATTTTCCTTAGCGCCAAATTTTTGATACCTTTCGCATAACCTTTGGGACGATCGAGAATTATTATACAAAAAGCCAAGAAGCATAATTAACAATTCCCATCTAAATTGCTTGTCGATCAAAAATTATTCAGGGAGAGTTCAGTTAAAAATAAACGAGTCGTACGCGAGAGAAAATCAACCGGACCTTTTTTTGTCAAGCCTCTGCAAAGTTAATACCGCGACTACGTAATTTTTCGCTCGCCGTGTCAACCTTCACGCGATAGAAGTAATAACACCGGGTCTGAAAAGCCGAGAGATGATTCACTGAGAATGAGACTCGACCGAACGCGCGACACAAAGTATGAGAAAAATATTTAGAACGAGTGACTTGGATACACGTCGAGAAATGTAAGTGAACAAATTTCAAAGTAATCCCCGCGAACTTTATGGAATTTTCCAAATAGCCTAACGCCAAGACAACAAAAGGAATTTCGATAGTTGAATCTAAACATTGATACGAACAGGTTAATGACAAAAGGAAACACTGACGAAAAATCTACTACAACAAGACATTGAATATTTATTTAAAAAACAAATAAAATTCATCCCATAGAAATTGAAAATTCATTTGAAGCGTTGTACTTGTTTGTAAAGTATGTGAGGAAGGAAGAAATCGAATAAGTGAAACGACATTGAACGCACCAGACTGGCAATTCTAACGGGAACGTCTTCATTGGTAGAGAAGCGAAGAGCGAAGAACCAAGTGACCGACGACCGGAGAAAGGTTCGAAACGGTACGTGCTCTCTTCTCCAGATGAATAACAGAATCTTTTCACAGTAGAAGAACTTGGTAATCAAGTGTGACTACATTTCGACTTTTTCGGGTACATCCGACCGTTATTTCTATTATGTTAATTAATTCGAGCGCTGCGCCAATTTTTTTATTTCATCCATCGGCTTAATACTGCGTCCATTATATTGTGACCCACCAAATACCTCTAGTTTTTGTTTATCCATTCTCCCAGCTCTCTGCATGCAATGATACCTTTATATACGAGGATTTTAAGGTGTTCAGCAAGTTTGTCACGCATGGATTTCTCGCCAGTTTGAAACTGGTGAGCGATCGATCAGTGCCGCAGTTTTTCGACACTAAACGGGACTTGGAGATTCCGTACACACGTGGATCATCCGAAACACATAGTAACAGCGTTTTTCTAACTGGATGTGTTTCTTCTTGACCTGATGGGGTCAAAAACGACCCCAGACGACTTTAAATCCCGCGGCACCCTTTCCCCTCGCCTTCTTCCATTTTTTTGTTCCGATTTTATTTTCAACTAATTTTTTTTTCTATTTCAAGCTAAATTGCCCCAGGCTCACTCGATCCTGCAATAAAACGAAAAGAATGAGCCCACGTTGAACTTTTTTCGTTAAATTTCACCGGAGATATGGATTTTTCAAAATTGCGGTTCTATCAAACTTTTTACGAGCATCTCAACATTTCGTTCTCACTTTTTTCCCCATGTCAATGTTACCATTCCTATTTCTGGTCAGGAGTCTGGCCCATACAGCTTCATAATGCCTATCACATTTCTGCGAGGCCCCACGGAAACTACAGAAACTCCGGCTAATACAAAGGAAAATATCTAATCGGAGCTTGAGTTGCTCAGCAGCATGAGAATTTCATAAAATCGGCAGCCTTTGGCTTAGAGCGCTATCCGTAAACCAGTGCATGGTGCAGCGGTGGTGATCCAATCCAGAGCTGACCTTGACAATGACTCGTTAACTTTTACCTTATTCCCACCGCGTTAGGGAAAAATGATATATTTTCAAAGGAACTCGTTGTAAAATGCAACTGCGGATATGATTTGTGTTTTTAAAATCGTTTTTCATGTTTCCACAAAGCTCAAACGTCACGTTTCGTGGTTCGTTAAACAATCATGTTAAGCGAACATAGAAAAGCAATATTCAATCGAGTTTGGGGTTCTAATCGTTTTTGCTACTCGCGGCTATCAAGTCAAAAGGATAGAGAGAAAGTATCGCGTGATCGTTTACGTGTAATGCACAATGTTCGATGAAAAAAATCAGATTTGGTCGCATCGATCAAACATGAAAGTAATGGACACTTGAGCACAAGGATCGTAACCGCTGAAGAAAGCAACGATAGGGCTCCGCGATAAACCTCCTTTCCAAATATATATAAAACTTAAACAATCTATAGACGTTTCACACAAAAATGTTGCAATACTTTCACGACTGTAATAGCATTGACCTCGCGTTTGAATCATAAGCCTCGAGCAAATCATTGCCTCGGTGCACTTTTCACATCCTCATACTACCAACAGCTTGAGAATGGCCACGAAGAAAACTGCAAAATTTATAACGATTTATCAAAATTTGTAATTTTGATTTTTCGATTTCTCTGGTACGATAAGTGAGCAGCGAAATGATTACGAAGTGTTGAGCGTTGGAGGAATTCTTATCAAGGAAATTGAAAGCTGTTTACGATTTATAAAATCAAACCATCATCAAAATCAGGTTCGAAAGGTTGATTGCAAATTCGCGGATCGAATTACCTCGGAATAGCGTACGAAGGGTGATGCATTCGTAAATGTTTATACAAATATATGTATACGAGAAAGATAAAACGCGGATGAAAACGGGACTAATTCACGATGCAGATAAACAGGTTTTACGAGATCGAGGTCGGTGCCGTTTTTCAGGTCAACGCGTCGAGAGACAATCCAACCAACTGTACAGCCCGTGCCTCTCCTCAGAGTTCCTTAAGATGTAAATTAACGTCCACGTGTTTCGGACTAAAAAGAGGCCAAAGGTATTGCCGATAAACCTTTGAAAATCAATTTACAGCATCGTTCAAATCCTGAGAGAGAAATCAAGAGACAGAGAGAGCGAGAGTTGGAGAAAAAATATGTGTCAGACGTAGAACAAGTGAACGAGGCGGAAATTAAATTTCTATATATATAAAACGCTAGTACACAATTGTGTTTTTTACCCTTATCGCGTTAAATCACTCAACAAATTTTGATTTTTGATGTGATTTTTTTTTTTTCAACCTCGAACCAACAAATCACTTTTTCCCTCACACATTTTCCACTTTCGAAGTTAACAAGCAACTAAAAAATGACAAACGCGTTATCGCAACGAGTTATCTGCCAGAAATTCCTGATGTCATGAAAACAACGAAAAATCAGTTTTACATAAGTTGCAACATTTTTTCCTGTGTGCACCATCTTGCGGCCATTGTAACACGTTATTTCGTACGCATTCCGAAACGTCTCCACGTATCGTCAAGTCCGTCAAACTGCACATTAGTTTTTCGTAACTTTAACTGCCAAATGCATTCGCTCATTTGCAACAACAAGGTCGGCCACTACTATCATTGTAAAATGCAATTAGCGACACGATAGCGAAATAACAATACGAATTAACCTGGACACGGTAAAGGCCTCGTGGAGTCAGACAAGTTTTTAGACTATTTCGAACAACCAAATTTTAATTAAGAAATAATTGTTACGCAAAAATCGGTCATTGAGATCAGAGAATGGTTCCAACTGCTTGGATCCATCGAGAATTCATCAAACAACAATTATGTATAGTTGCGAAAGTACTTTTAGAATTTCAAGCCCAGTGCACTTTGGCTAAATGCGTACGTGTGTTCCGTTTTTTTCCTGCAAGTGATAACTGATGAGATAAAGGAAGGGGACCTCAATTACAAACGGCACGTTTCGCCAATTTTGGTGCACGTCGGAAAAGAAGAATAAAATATTGTCTATTTTTTTTTTTTCCTTTCAACGTTTCATAATTTTTTGATTCTTTCGATGGACGCCCCCCGGCTCAGAATCCTTTGGAGTCACTCTGCCTGCTCAACATTTTCCACTCACTTTGCAAAAAAAAAAAAAGAAAAAAGGCGCCTTGCAAGTTTTGTGTGTTCGGTGAAAATTCGTTCTACTGTTTCGAGGTATCGATTATAACTGGTCTACGGTAACCCAATTTTTTCTCTAACGTATCGAAAATCGGCCGTGAATTACGCCGTGAAAGTGTGTCGAGCGGAAGAAATACTTTTCTAGTGTGTGTCTTCGATGTTCATCTCCCGCGAAGCACATACATCGAACGAGATTCTCGTACTCGCAGCGTTTATCGCTTTCTTTCAACAAAATTTTTTTCATACCGTCAACATTCACGTGTTTTTCTTCCTGTTTCTTATTTCGCCATTGTTTGATCGTTGCCCACACTGCCGCTTCAACCGGACAATACCTTAATAATACGATACCGGAAGTGGACGATTGGAAAATACTAAAAACATTCTTCCAGAAACTCGCTGCAGCAACTTAAAGCCAAATATTTACGAAACTCCGAAAAAAAATGGCGAGATAAAACTTTTTACAAACATTCTTCACACCAGAACAACAGTTGTCTCCCATGAAGTCAAATTTTCTGACGTTAAGATGGTGAGAAATTTTATTTTTAATTTTTCCCTTTCAAACGCGTGTAAATCGAAGTCACGTTTCTTTTATGAGTTGCAAAAACATCCGTTCAGGATTTTTTTTGAAAAATTTCGAGTAATAGCCTTTTTGGCTATCCGCAAAAAAAATGCTTAATGTATTTTTTTGCAACACAATTTTTGCAACTTTCTAACGAAAGGTATAATTTCCATTTACACGCGTTTAGATGGAAAAAATGAAAAATAAAATATCTGGAATTGTAAACGTCAGAACATTTTATTTCATTGAAGAAAATTGTTAGTTTTGATGCCAAGAACGTTTATACAAAATTTGGAAAGCACTAAATGAAGTTGTTTCGTGATCGCAATACCTAAACAGAACCATCTCGTTTTTTTGTTGTATCGCTCTTGAAATCTCGAATGAATTATTTTAAAAAAATTACGCATTCGCGAGAAAAACGCCAACTTGAAGAGAAAGTTGCTCGTATTGGTATATCAATTGTTAAATTCTTTTCACAAGTTACTTCAGTATCTCAACTATTTTTAGTGATTTTCTCCATCTTATTTTGTTGTTGTTGTTTTTTTTTTTCAAATAACGCTCCAAAGTGTTAAGCCAACATTTCCGCATGCAATTTCTGCCAAAAATTAATTGAAAAAAAAAAAGTACTTACGGTTACGTGCGAACATGCAACAACTCTAAACACTCGAAGAATCGGTGAAAATAATTGCACAGCCGATTACAGTAGAGAACCAAAGACAGTGTATGAAAAACCTGCCGGCACGCAGGTGACGATCTTGACTGACGGTGAGTTCAGAAGGAAATACTGAGGATACAAGAGCGTATGTCCCACTTATAGACATCGCGGGGGCTCCCCATAAAGCCGCATCAAAAAACCTCGCGGGCCTCTATCCCCTCCAACGGATACGTCGATCCAAAATAACGAAAATTACCAGCCGAATGTTGCTCATCACCTAGAGCCTCTATTGTAAATATTGATTCTCGAATGCCATCGAAAAACCCGCGCAGATGATTTGCTAATCAAATCGATTGATAGTGAGACTCGGCAACTCGACGAATTTCCAGAATCATGATATAATTTTTGCCTTTCATGATTTTCTCATGTTTTCCCGATACGCGCCATTCCCCGAATAACATTTTACTCTTTTTTTTTCCAAATTTTCAAACTATGATTTCACGAAAAACGCTACAACTTTTTTTTTCCAAACTGGTACTCCAACTACCGCGCATTATTTTCGTTTTCGAATTATCTTTGAATCGGTAATTAGCCATTTTTGATGCATTACAATTTTTGAGTAGCTTGTGACCTTTGAAAATGGAAAATATGACGAAAATGTGATTTTTTGGTTGGGGTTCCGAAAAAAAAAAAATAATAATCAGAATGCAATAAGACTAAAACGTATTCTGATTCATGAGCTTTTTTCCTGTGAAAGATTCATCAAAAGTGGTCCAGTGGTGTTTTGCGTGAAAAGGGCACAAACACAATATTTTGTAGAGATTAATTTCATCCGTTCGAGTATTTCCTGAAAAATCAATGAATTTTTTTGGATTCGTGTTTATTAATATTTTCCTAAATTAATGTTCTTGCTCTTGCGAGCTTGATAATTGAACGTCATGATCCTTTTACATGCTATTCCTGTCTCTAAAACTGTCCACCAACGATCATGTCAAAGTTCCACCATCAAATTGTCATTCAGAAATTCAATAATTAAGAAATTAACACCTTTCGTAACGAGACCTATTCTTGACGCAGTTACGCAGTTACCCGAGGCACATCCTTTCCTTGCGAAACGGCTGATTGCACGAACCATTGTTGTACGCATCGGAATATTAAGCAATCATGAGAAACGAGTTCGAGTCGCTGTAATCATAATTGCACACTCCCGGAAACATCGCTTTGAATCGGTAGCACTTTATTCGTCAAATTAATCATCGTCATAAATAAACAAATCCATTTGGAGCATATTCATCGAACTTTCTTCCAACAGTTATTCAGAAATCGATTCGTTCGTGCAAATAATATTATTTTTGATATTTTTCATATCAAAAGTGGAACGCAGAATCGCGTCAACTTGCGTACAGTGGAATGATACACAGCGGACTCTTCGTCTTTCTCTTTCCCTCTCCTTTTCCTTATTTGATCTTGAAATCGTCCCTCATGCTACTGGACCTTTTCAATGAATTTACAGCTACGATTTCGTGGTCAGGGCCATTCGAACGTCAGCTGAATCTTTTTAAATTGTGACGATTCATTGACCTTTTTTACTTCTGGCGTATTTTAGGGAAAAAAATCGGAGATCGCATTATAAATTATGAGCATGAAGGTTGAAAATCATTCGCGGATGAATAAATTAGGTTAGCATAAATAACCGTCCTCAATATGTTAAAATTAATAAGGAGTCACGCTTTTTGTACTCCATAGAGACGAAAAAGTGATCCTGCAAACGCGGCCTGCTATTTCGGAAACCATCCCATCCTACGAACGAACGTTATCTTATTGAAATATTTGCCTCGTATGAAATCCTTTCGTCTGCCAAGTCACAATATTTGATCGACCCCTTAGTTGAGCTGTGAATATTAGTGGAGGTCATAGTGTTTCCGGTAAGGTTTTTCGGATCGAACCAAAAATGAAAAGAAGTCGAAATTATTTTTTTAATTCCATCGACTGCCAAATTGAGTCAATGAAGAATACGATGTTTAAAGAAATTGATGGAAAAACTCTTCGCGAAAACGTGTTTATCGTTCGATCGATTTTAAAAAAATACAACAAAAGATGCTGCGCGGATGTGTATCGTCAAAAATGGCATGCGCAGAAATAACGTCGAGATGGATGGCACGTTTCGTTTACGTCGTTTACGTGTGTAAGATATAAATAAATGGAGTACATAAAAAATACCGATGATTATGATAGCACGGAATTTTCTTTTCGTGCGCATCACACCCACAGCCGTCACAAATTATCCAAATGCTCCGGAATGTTCGCGATATCAATCGGTAATTATTTATCGAATGTTTTCCTTTCGAAAATGATTCGACAAGTTTTTTCAACTATCAGCTGAATGTATAACTAACCGAAACTCGACGTTTTCATTTTAAAGAAGAAAATATTATTTTGATACTGCTTCAGATTCTTAATTCACCGCCGTGACAATTATTTATATATTAGCCGTGCGTTGGCGATAAAGGGTGAAGCTAGCTTGATATGCAAAGTTTTAAAAAAATTTTCTACATCTTCAAACTTGGATTTTATGAAAATCGTTACAAGTTTTTTTTTGTACTGCAATCTGGCACTTCAGCTACCGCTCATCATCTTCGTTTTCGAATTATCATTGAATTGGCAATTAGCGATTTTTTATTTATTATCGTTGTTTAGTAGCTTGTGAACTTTGAAAGTGGCAAATATAACGAAAAATGTGTTTTTTTGGTTTGGCTTCCCAAAAAAAAAAAAAATTTCGGAATGCAATCCAGCCTAATATATATTCTGATTTATGAGCCTCATTTCTGTGAAAGATTCACCAAAATTGATTCAGTAGTTTTTGCGTGAAAAGGGCACAAACACAATTTTGTAGTATAGAGTTTTATGTATATAGAGATAAATTTATAGATAAACTGAATCACTAAATACAATGTTCCAAATAATTCCATGGGATGAACACACAGTTGGGAAAAATACTGGCGGGATATCTTTTCTAAACACCTAACGGGAATAGTCGAGAGAAATCGGGCGACGAACGAGCATTCGAATAGTACACAAGGATTCGAATAGTCACTGGCAAATATCTTGAGTCTGTGCGTCTAAAAAAATGGTACTTGCTTGTGAAACCATTAAACAAGATCAAGTTTACGATGCCTCCGACTACAGCAGTTGCCATTATTTCGACGACCCGCCGAGATGTCGAAAAAACATCATCAACAGAGAGAGAGAGAGAGAGAGAGAGAGAGAGAGAGAGAGGGAGAGAGAGCGAAAGAGAGGCGAATTCGCGTAAGAGTGGCGACGATTACTGAAGCAAAGATCGAGGTGAATGAGCTCGAAGCGAGACAGACCGAAACTGTATAGTAAAATGCGAGTGAGATGAGAATAAGTAAGTACGTGTAAAGTCGAAAGAGAGATCGGGTCAATCCTACATCGAGGTTTACAAATGACCAATGATTCAACACAAAGATATCATAAGCAGCCAGGCTTGTCGTTCCATCCAATAATGACAAATGTAAAAAGGTCAACCTACTTAATAGACATTGTCGATACTCGAAATAAAATATGAACGCCAACAGAAAAACGATGCAGGTATCAACGAAATTGCTTCCTAGTTTGCAAAAGAGAACTCACTACAAAAGGAAACAAAAAGTCATAAAAATGCGTTGGTACGTATGCGTACTGTTTATTTTTCCAAAGCTTTTATTTCGTTCCATACACAAAATACAATTTCCAAATAATCAAACTACAAAAATTATTATAACGCTACAACATTAACCTTCCGTGATCACCAGAGGTCAAAATGACCCCAAGTGCAATTTGTCTATTTGCATTATATACTTTATTGCAGTGTCTTGCATTATTGTCATACGGTAATTTCAAATTATGTATAAAATACACATACGCAGCTAGTATATGGTTATATAAAATTGCACTAGTTCTAACCAGTCGTCAACGTAGCCACAAGCTCGAACGCACTGAATCTACACACTCATCATAGATAAGAATAAACGCATACAACTATAAATTACTTCTAGATAGCTATAAATACGAAAAAACAACAACAACAGCAGTTTCCACACGTTATTTTTATGGTGACGTGATGAGCAAACTAAAAACAAAGGCGAAACGTCTTGCTACTATAATGACACTTCGTTTACTTATTCCCAGCAAGACAACCAACGCCAGAAACACGCCAGATTTGCGTCAGTTACGAACGTGGCGTTCAGATTCTAGCGCAAATAACGTAGACTTGTATGTCGCTATCGAGCTATGTGTCTCACGTTAGGTCCTAGCGTTAGGACCTGACGCGAAGCTGGCGCTCGTTTTGCGTCCGTGACTGGCGCTATATGGAGCGGTTTTCCAACGCTACTTTATCGACAGTCAGTGGCGTCAGCATGCTGCTTGAAACCTACACAATTTTGACGAAAGATTTCAACGGCATTCTAGCGTTAGGCAGTTACGCTGGGCTGCAATGGAATTTTAACGGCATTCTCGCGTTAGTGAGTGACGCTAAGATGGAGTTAGATTCTACCGGCTTTCTAGCGTGAGCTCGTGACGCTGTACGAAATTGACATGACGTTCGCGTTGACCAGTGACGTTAATATGCTGTGGAATTGAAAATTGAAAATTCGAAAACAAACAATAATTGTAAAATCAGGTTATTATTTAACATAAAAAAAAATTACATGATTCACGTGGTGGGAATCGAACCTTCGCCGCCAGCACCGGGATCACTGCCTTAACTCCTGAGACTATATTCGCCGTTCCCAGTAGAAACGTGAGGACTAATATTTATATTTTGAACCAGCCCGCTTGGGATTGAAGGGTTACCAGTTGGAAATTTTTTCAATCGTTTCTACAATTTTCATACGGTTAATATTGGATTATAATTTGTTCCGTTACGTCATGCAATTAATATCGTTATACTCAAGCTCTTTTCGCTCGTTTCTTAATTTATGAATAGGAAATTTCAGATGACATTTCTACAATCAAAATCAATTCTGATTGAAATACAATATTGTGCGATGCACAAAACAGCTATTTAAAAATTTTCTCAACTTTATTCGAGGGTTGAATTTCAACAATTCTAACGCTGGGTCTCAAGAGCTTTCTAATTTATTCTGACGCTGAGAGCCCGAAACCAAATCAATAATGCCGCTGTAACCGAACGCTACTTTCATGTTACACGCTAACGCTAGGATGCTGCCAGGTTCTGGCGCTAGGATGCTGCCAGGTTCTGGCGCTAGGATGCTGCCAGACTCTGGCGCTAGGATGCCGCCAGACTCTGCCGTTAGGCTGCTGCTACAGGGCAGCACTGAATGGCGTCACATTCGTGTCAGTATCGAGTTACCCGGTAACGTTACTCGCTGGCGTTAGGGAACGCTGCGAATAGCGACGTACAAGGCTATGTTCTGGCGTTACGAAACGTCGGAATATGGCGTTAATCTAACGTTTAACAGCTTTGAACGCCAGGTTTTTCTTGCTGGGTTACCGTACTGTTAGAATAGAAAAATGATCAAAGTTCCGCGCTCGTTACCAATCAGAATGACTATTACGACTACGAATAAAAACGAAATACTACATATATGATAACTGTTGATTAGTTATAACCATTCGTCTCTACCGCCAAGTCTTGCAGGTTTTTGGCTTTTGTGTGAAACTCATTCTTACATTCACTCTTGGGCCTCCGTGGTCACCAGGGGTCAAAATGACCCCAATACACATTGCTCCTTTGCTGATTTTTTTTGCCATTTTGAAAATTTGATTAAAAAATTTTCCCTCGATATTCTTTCTCGGAACGGTTCGAATTTTCATGTGTCGTTCGGAATGAGACTGGCAACGCGGCAAGCGTTTAAACATGGCGGGGGTTATTCCGACCCCGTGTGGACAGCGCGACATTTCCAGAACGTGTGATCACGAAGGGTTAAAAGATAATCGATCGCTAAAAACATTTTGACGGTGGAAATTGGAAAAGCAAGCATTTGGAAAGCCAAAGTGAAAAATGGATGTGCAACCCAACAGTCAATCAACCAATCAACGAAAATATATTCGCCATTCATCATTATTCAATTTTTTTTAGCTAATCACTAAAAATACACACACACGCACACATTTCCGAATTTCAATCACAATTTATTTTCTATACACAACCAAAAAAACGATGAATAAAAATAATTCCAATTTATTCACAAATCAATATGTTCCGATTATTAACGTAGGGAAATGATTTCGAGAAATAAATGCACTCGACTGCTGCACCAGATGCACCGCACCCAAAATCCAACCTTATTCTCTAATCACGAGTTCTTTCATGAGCAGCACTTGGGACGTATTATCAATCAGATAACTCTTCGTCTCGATGGGTATACGCATTCTACTTTGTCGATGTACGCACAAACATACATTATTATTATTATTTGCCTTACAACTGCTCCAAAAGTTTGATCGCACACATCCGAAGATCAAGGGATGCAGAAAACAGGGACACGACCGTTTATATATATATACAGCACTAACGCAGAGCAACCAATTTATTTCGCGATTCGACCCCGTGCATGCGTCTTTCAAAGCTGTGCATTGAACTAAAAATCACAAGAATACTCTTAATTATGACCATGGCTAAAAAATAATATTCTTCGTTGCCTACGATATCTATTGTTACTGCTTTCTTAATATCGGTTAATGGAGCGTACCCGATCAGCCGACCAGTCCGTGCATTTCAGAGACGCCACTACCGCCCCTTGGGACGATGTTACGACGTTACAGCAATGCTACAAACCTCTATCAGTTGATAAGGCAGTCAAAGATATTTTTTATTGATTACAGTTTTTTTTTCTTGATTTTTCAATTACACCCATTGGATGACGTATCATTCGATGAACTGACGAATGTTGAATAAGTTTAGTAAAGTTACTCATATGCGAGATTAATACAGAGTTACCAATTTTTATTGATCGGTCAATTAACCTCACGAAAGTAATCGCGTACATCAAGTCAGATCGATACCTCATCGTGTCCATTTGTAATTATTTCGTAGTAGGTTTTCCTAATTATACTGTGCGTAACGCACTTTCATGCATGATTTTTCAATTTTCAACATTTTAAAGACTATAGTCGCTAGTGGACACTCGTGCTCGTGCGAAATATCCCCAGCAAATTGTCCGAACTCGTGGTTGCAATCTGTCCTACCAACAAGGGGTTCCTCGTTGAGGGTTGACGAGAAACTCCCTGCACTCGATCGGTAACGACGCTACAAAAAAATTTCTACAACGACGCAAAAAATTTGAAAGGAACCAAACAGACCAGAAACGCAAAAAAAATAATCATTCAATTTGCTGAATTGGTGTGACAAAATCTTGCGGAAGGGAGAATCGAACGGCAAGAACAGCAAAGTGCTCGTTTACTTCTCTATGTCAAGATCAATAAATATATAATGTGTATGGCTGAAATATTATCATGGAGGCTATAACCGTGAACGTCTATTCCATTGATGGACTTTAGCTTTACGGTCGACTGCAGGTCGTCATAAGTACGAAACGTATGGTTCACCATGTCCGATGCTAATGCATAGTTGCGACGATTCGTCAATCACTGAGTTTACAATTGAAGAAAAATAAGCGAGCCGCAAAATAGCTGCCACCATGGGCGCGAAACGAGCGTGAAAACGTTATTGCAGGACGAGAATTCCCCGACAAGGATCGTTCGCAAAAATAAAACACCACACAACAAGCATAAATACTGGCCAAGGATTTTTTAGTCCAACAAGTTATTTGCACTAATACTCCACACCGTTTCTCTCCTCTTTTTTCTCATTCCAATAAACAGAAAAATGCCAAAAGTAATCTATACGCTCGCGTCGCATCAGAGAATGGCAATATTTACTAGAGGCCAAGAACGAAGCATTTTCGATCAAATCACCATGAATTGTGTGTGAAAGAAAAGTGTCTTAAAATTCAATCATGTATTAAGTTTTTTGTGGAACGGAAATTTATTTCAAAAAATATATATTTTCTACTTTTCAGGAAGAAACGGACCATCAATGATCGATTGTTTCTGTTTACGTTATTTTTTATGAATCAAGCTTGAATTTTAATGGAAGAATTCAGGAGAAATAATTTTGAAAAACTATTTAGTTGTTGATAACACAACATCGTACTAGTTGAAAATGGTGTCTTGATTTTTTCTTCCTAGATAATGTGTCGTTTGTGAATATGTGTCGTAATGCGTCACTCGAAACTGTGTCCAGAACTGATTAGGTTCACTGAGAGGCCTCTATACTCGCTATGTGACTTATCAAACATTTGTCGTTGGTAAATTTGCAATGCGTATTTATTCATTGAGCCCGTTTCTTCCACCCTTGTCTTGTTCCTTTTCGTGCCGTGGGACCGTCGCTGTTACAGTCATTTGGAAATGTTTGCTTGCGTGTGCGTGACTGAAAATCCATTGAACGAACTTGCGTTTTCACAAGATTATCGACCAATTGAATTTTTATTCTTTCGATTGCTCATTGATCGTTATAATTAGTAGACGTTGCTTTCAGAATTAAGGGAACAGTTTATCACCTTTTTTTTCTTTGTCTTTGTAAAATGAATTCCTACATTCATTATTCTCTGAAGGATCAACAAATGTGTTAAGAGGTTATACCTATATAGTTGCAAGGCCGAAAAAGGTCGTTTCCTTCACGATTTTTTCCTACAAAGGCATTTCCTTGGACCAGCATATGTAGAGGGAAGTTGATGTAATCGTAGCTTTTGACTTTGAAAATATTGAATGACACTGCTGCGGTAGACGGTCTTCTAGAGATGCTCAAAAAATAAAAAAAAAGGTGTCTGGCGGTGAGAAAGAAATCTCCGGTTTGGATTATCTAAAATAGAAAAAAAAACAAACACAATCTTTTATTAAAAAATTGTGAAGAAAATAACGACTCTGTTCGGTCATGCAACTAATAGTTGTTCCTTGACAATTATAAAAATTTTGTGACTCGGGGAATGTAGAAACTTTTTTGTTTCTATGCGATTTTTTGAAGAAACGATTTCAAAAATCGTGAGCAGAGAATCGACTGTAGTTGGAAGAAATTCCGACGCGTGAACACCGAAAGGATGTTAGGACCATTGGATGTTGCTTGAACGGTACTTGCTATCGGAATGTAGGTGAGCCATCTCGACGTGTATTTTACCACGACCGCTGCCAGCACGTCCACGGACACTCATTTCATCCGATCTTCAGAGGCGAAAGCGTGAAAGTACGAGCGAGAGAGAGAAACACAAATAATCGGTCAGTAGGCAGGCGCAGTAATACTTTCGAAAGATGAACCTTATAACTCGCAGCCGCCAATCAGGGATAACATTTTTTTTTTATCGAGCGTTTCCATGATGTCCTTAAAAACAATTTTCTACCAAAAACTGCCTGTAAACATCGAAATGACAATTTTGTTTTTACAAACTCAATAAACGCCAAAGAATTCTACGAAATTCTTTTTGGAACGCTAGCCGCGGTGGTGTCAAAACAAAAAGATGAATCGAGCGAATTTTCAAATTCCGAGTTTAAATTCGTAACCTGTGATCCCGAAAAATCATGAGGACCAGAAATTCCACTTCGATCCTATACACTCGAAAAGTTCATTACTACCGCACATATTAAAGTTGCATTAATTATTAGTTTGATATTCGTTAATTCTTGAATAATTAATACAAAGACCAAACGAAAAATCTTGGCAGCAACAAGATCGTAACGAATTTACAACGTCAAATGAAATTATCGATTCCAACTATATATTGTGGATGCATCAGCGAGGAAGGAAGTGAATTTTCCAATGGAAATTGCAAAACACACACAAGCAGAGCATCGCGTATCTGCAGTCGATAAGAATGAAATATATCCTCGGCTCTTATCCTTACAACATATCGCACACATCTTGAAACTGGAATTCACGAGGGAACCCGACTTGCCAACTGATCATAAGTAAGCTATCGGACGTGACGGATAGTATGTGGGTAGACGTCGTCGCCACGTCTTCTGTTTCCTCGAAATCCCATTAAAATTTTACTTGCTAATTTTTTTCAATCCTCGCTTACAAGGTCAAGAGCCTTACAACGTTCATATACAGCGATCGGCTATCTCGAGTTAGTTACTCAACGTGAACCCTTCGAAGAATTGACTGAACTCCAGTTTTTGAATGAATTCGTTTCGCTATTATTCGATAGACGCGGTTGAAGTAAATATATCCTGGACGTTGCTAACCGATCAAGATCATCTTGCAGTATCAATCCATCGATTACGATGAACAGCAGGCGATGAGAAATTTTCATGGTCTTACCACATTTCTCCATTAATTCTTTTCTAGAGGTTTACCGACGTTAACTCTTCTGGAATATAATTTCTTTCAATATTGAATAGTTCGCTTCAAGAAAATCGATGTCTCTGCCCTTAAGAACGTGCTGAGTTTCGATGGAATTCCAAGCTGATCTCAAAACTTAAACATTCGATCGTTCGATTTGATTTCGAAAGCATTTCCATGCAGAAAACTTTTTTGTACCCAACATTGTTAACACGTCGCAACGATTTCTGCGTTTCCTCCGGATTCGAGGTTCGACTGCATTTAGAAATTGCCAATTTCGTCAATGCAATGAATATCAGCTGAAAAATAATTCATAAGCTGTAAAATGGTGAAAAAGAAATACGGCTTGACCGTAAGTACGACGTACTCCGGCGTCACATTTTTCCCGATCGTATTACACAATCCATACGAGACCAACCAGCAGCCTCATACAGAAACTTTTTAAAACCCGATCGTTTGATTTATGAAACGCACGCTTGACGCATTTTTTCCAACGGATTTTGATATCGAATTGGAATTCCTGGTCGATCGGAATACCCGATCAGTCGTCGTCGCGGCCAATGCAATTCTAACTCGATATTGCAAATGTATCCAAAGTCCAAACCATTTTCTTTGAGTCATGCATAATGTCGTGGAACTTTTCAGCATCATCTCAAAATTACTTTTTATCTATTGAATTGATAATTCAAAGTCAATCAAAAATGGTACAGGTGTGTGTTTGCTCAGGTGTTGAGCTACACCTGTTGTTTATTCCAATTTTAACACGTGGCTAGTATATCTCATCACAGTCATTTTCACATAAAATGATTACGAGATTAGATAACTTGGAAGATTTCCAAAGTCACGGATAATCCGGATGAGTGTAGTTTGAAATTTGACCTTTGTACCGTAGCAACGCATATTCGACCCCAAGCGACTTTGATTCTCGAGCCCTTTCTCCCTTCGTTCTCCCATTTTTTGCCGTTTTACCACACTTTTATCTATTTTTTTTCCCTCAAGCAAAATGGCGCTAGGCTCACACGATTCTGCATCGAAAAACGAAAAGAATAAACCCAAGTTGAACTCTTTTCGTTAAATGTTATCGGAGATATGAATTTTTCAAAATTCGCGTCATTTGTGACCCCGGGTGACCCGAACAGGTAAAAAAAATAAGATTACGGTTTTAGGGTCAAATTACTATTCAATTGAGACGTATTCTGCATATCTTCGTTACGAAAAATGCTTATTTTCCTATTGAATAAAGACATTTCTGGTTATTATCGTTCAATGGTAATTATTCGTGCAAAAATATTGGCATAGCTAGGAACAGCCAGAATGATTGAACAGAGCTATCGAAGTATAATTGATCCCTGCGGTAAAAATGTGTGTTACTGATTTTCTCGCAAAAAGCACTGAACCGGTTTTGATTAATCTTTTTCAGGAATAAAGTCTGCAGACCGTACTAGCGTCATGTGGTCTGGACAAAATTTCGATGAATCATTTTTCACATTCCCTATGCAACGTCAAAATCGTGCCAGTAATAAAAAAATACGGATAAATGGAAAACACTGATGGCCCAGCCGAGACGATTGCGAAACAAAGCAAATAAACGCTGGCATCAATTTAAATTCTGAATGGAAAAATAGTTATCACTGTTTTCGTAAACTCATAAAATATTTGAAAATTTCGTAATTCTCTTTTTTAAGTCCATCAGAAGGCAATATCACATTTAAGTACTTTTAGAATGTTTCAAATAATAAGCGACAGGAACGTGAAACGTTTTTGTACAAGGAAAGCATTAGTTTTTCGACTCACCATATTGATTCATCACAATCTCGTTTCAGTGATCGCGTATCGTTCATATAGTGTGCCCCGAGTTATTACTAGAAAAATTATATCACAAAAGAGGCGCGTGCATCACGGTATACGTGATCGGAGTTCCACATAAATATTTCGTATCTACAACCCTCTCTCTCTAAACAGTGAGAGAGAGAGAGAGAGAGAAAGATTTCGAAAAGCAAAAAATAATGAAATCACGTAGAGATAAAAAAAAACGACCTTGAAGACGTTATTGACGATAGTCAATGCATTTCTTCCTCGTTTTTTCAAAGGGGCTATACCTAGTTGCAAGACCGAAAAAAGTCGTTTTCTTCACGATTTTTTTCTGAAAAGGCGTTCCATTTGACCAACATGTATAGAGGGAAGTAAATGGGTCGTAGTTTTCGACTTTACATCGGGATTTTTCATTTTCAAAAATATTGATTGACACTGTTCCCGTAGATGATCTCCTGAAGGTCCTCAAAAGAAGGTGCCTGCGGCGGTCAGCACGAAATCTCCGGTTTGGATGATCGAAAATATAAAAACCAAGAAGATTCTTTTAGTGAATAGATAAATCTAGGTATAACCCCTTAAGTTTTATAAAACAGTGCTGCCAAAAGTGCCCCCGATGCTTGATAATAACTATTCAGCGTATTTAGCTTGGCAATTAATTATTTTGTATATACAAAAAAGTAAATTAGCGGCATCGACTCATAAATGATTCAACGTCCTTAATCTTCTATTTTACCACAAGCAGCAGTCACTAGCCGCTTGACTGTCTACGAACGGTGTATAGAATATACGATAATGAGAATCTCTGGATTTACCAGCAGCTATCTCTATGCTGGGCGTGACATTGAGCATATCGACCAACCAAGTGTTTTCTTCCTTCTACAAGCATCCGATTGTTCCAAACACTTGACTTTTGCTGGCTGATTCGAATATCGTTTATTTCGAGAAAAATAGTGTTCGCCACACTTTATTGACTCGAGCAAGTTGTTCTCACAGTTTATACGATCGTGATGGTTGAGTTCTCGTCATGCTGTCCTCATCAAATAGAATTTTCATAATAGAAGGAAAAATAACAATTTTTTTCTGTACGCAACATTTGACCTGCGTCGTTTTTCTTTCAGGCGAAACGCGTGCGCATAAACCTATCCTTCTCTATTTCTCTATCCCTTTCGTGCTCCATCACTTCTTCAGAAGTTTACATGCGTCGTCGTAACAAATGTGGATCGTACAAGTTCCTCAGGGCTTGGAGCAGGGAAGCAAAGAGCCAGTTTTCGTTTCCTACATCGGTTCCATCCCTATCATACTATTAAGGACGTTGTATGAGCAAAATGTTTACATCGTTAGAATTCCTTTAAATTTGCACCACACAAAGAGAATAGTGATATCTAATAGCTCGCGCAATTCTAAGAGGTTTCAACATGTAGAAGTCGAGATATTTAATTATAAGAACGTGCGTTGAAAATTGCAATGTTTGACATGAAATATTTCGATTTATATATGGTGAAACCTCTTAAAACTTTGCATATACTTTTATTCAACATCGAAGAAACTTTACTTAGTTTTTCGAAGCAAACGGTCGTAATATTTTTGCGGAACTTCGTTTCTTACACAACATATACAGATTATCTCGGACAATCTTGGATTTAGAATATGTTAATCTTTAGTCAGTTTATAACAACTTTTTCTAATCAACTTGGGCTCGCAATTCATTTCGTATGTAAGAAAAACTGAAAACAAAAATTAAAATTTGACCGTCGCCATACAACGCCCTTAATTCGCCTTTTTCTCATAATGGAAAGCATTGCTAAGTGTCATGGCATAACCTTAAAAATTCGACATCATATGCGCACAGCGGAATTTTATTCCGAAAACACTTTTACACTCGCATTGCAAAAGCTGATGAATCAAACAGGCTGGAATCCTTATTCGGCCTTAGGATCGCCTGCTCGGGTCGCCTACATTCGTTACACGCACCCTCACGGCTCTAGCCATTGTTGACAGTCGCAGATAATCTTTCTTATCCTCCTCCGCGATACCAGCATGTCCCGTTTTCGTGCATGACAAACATGAAATTCTCGCACCAAATATAAGGTTTTTACTTGTGACCATCAACCAGTTGTGTCAAAGTTCCAGTCTCAATTAAAAATGGGTGGCTCGCGATCGGTTTTTTCGCAAAACGCAAAAATTATGCTGCCTTCGAACTGCTAAAATAGTAAATTTCCAATGTGATATTTTCTACGTCTCTGAAATTACCGCCCTGTGGGGGGGATTTTTTTAAATTCCTCTTTAAATTCCGAGCGCACACCCACGTGGCCAGGTTTTCAAAAACTGTGGTCGGATGTTCTCGCAAATATTTCGAGTGAATCGGAATTGCTAGAAAAAGATGGTGGTAGAAAAAAAAAGAATTAACCAGTAAAAAAGCATCTCCACAGGAGGAAATGGAAAGTCCATGATTCGTACAACGTATAAACGTCGACCTCTCGTAACAGGGCTCTCGTAAGATGAGTTCCCATACAATGGCGTCTCGAAACGAATTTCACCGTTTCGAGCGGCTCTGTAAATCCGACACAGACACGTGGTCTGTATTTTGAAAACACTTTATGTAAATGAAGAGAAGTTGTTGATCACGAAGAAAACTTTTCGGCAAGTTTTAGCAGGCTCATGTTATATTTCATAATATCCAGATGTACTCGTTTATTTTCATTTATTTTTCACAAAATATATTCAAACTCTCGATTCCGAGTCACAACAGCAGTGACTCGGAATTTCGCTAACAACGCTTTTTTTTTGATGGATAAGTGTTTTCATGAATATTCAGAGACACGTTCATGAGGATTTTTGAAAATAAATATTTATCAAGTTTTTATTCGTGTAATTTATTCAATTAATTATTAATCAATGAATGAATTAATGAAATATTAAATTGGAAGATATTTATCGGATGGATTATACAGGGTAACGTGTAAATACTTATCTGAATAAAACGACAAACACGCGAGTATAGAATCGATCGAAATTTTGTTCAACGATTTTTCCGAGATCCCATTAAATTGAGAATAATTTTCGCTATTTTCACTGCAAAGTCATCATGAAACCATGGAAACCATGACTCGTTCGGACCAATGGAAAATATAATTACGCCAATATGGAAATTGACATTTTTCTATTTCCTTCATCAGATTGAACATCTGTTGTTGTTTTTTTTTCAATACTTCAGGAGGAATTCTCAAAATGATATTTCTTACCACGGGTGAGGGCCACGGGGACGTCTAGTATATATTTATACATACATGTGTGTGTGTGTGTGTGTGTGTGTGTGTGTGTGGGTTTGTGTGTATCTTCGCATATGCCTACGTAGTAGAGAGCGGCGCGTTCTACGATGACGGTATGTGTGGGATCCTTGGGAGGCTTACTGCGACTCACTCGGAGTAGAACTTCAAGCCGGCTCGTACAGCCCAGCGAGTTTAGTTCATGCTCGCACGCGTCATTAGCCGGCGAGCTCAAACATACGTGTATGATATATCGCTCGAGATACCACGTTATTCGATATTGAATCGCGAAATTAACAATCTCTCGAAAGACTAAATCTCGTTACAGTGCAACAGTTGAACTTGAAAAAAAAAAAAATCTATATTATCGTGATGTGTAATAATTTTTAAAAATACGGTCAAACGAGTCTGAAAAGGATAAATTTCGGGTAGTGTTTCGAAAAAGAGAATACGAAATACCAGTTTTCGATCGTTCCTATAGAGTTTCGAACTGTGAAAGACACTATTTTTAAACTTGTAACGTGTGCACAATCATTTTCGTTGTTTTTTTTTGTTCGAGCATTTTCTCAGAAGTGGAATTTCCAAAGAATCAAGCTTCAAACACTCTGTGGTTCATTACATTTGATCAAATTGCTTCGAGCTTACGCAAACTCCTACAGTTATTGATAATTATTTTTAAATTATTGGTGCTCTCGTGCTTATGAGGTTTTCTTCACGAGATGATATGAAGAGCAACAGGTAACCGAAGAAGCATTCGATTGCGTCGTGAAGTCTAAAAGGTAAATATATTTTGAGCAGCAACACAACCGAGCGGAAGGTTCCGTGCTTTAGAATGACTTTTCTCTGCAATGTGAATTATTCACCTGATTCATTTTTATTGTATTTACAATAATATTTCGTCGATCAGCTGAAACATGATCAATGCATTTGTCATCAGGCAACCCGCAATATTTTCCTTCCAAGAACTAAATAAGGCGATACGATTACCATAATGTTGCAAAAAAAAAAAAAAAAGTCGTTATCAACCGAAACAATCGAGATTAGCTAGAAATGACGGATTCTGCAAACACGATTTTTCGTAATATCCCTTTCTCTCCGACACGTCGCAATGATGTCACAGCGTATAAACAGATTTATTAGGGATTGGAAATAGAAATGATAGGCAAAGAGAAATATAGTACGATGCTTTGAAAAATTCCAAATATAAAAATAGCGCGACCGGAAAAAGGAAGTCAAACCGACGCTCTGATGAAATTAGAATTGGAGCTGTACATACATGTTCTACGACTCTCACTAATCTATGCGAATAATACGTCACTTTGTATTGAGAAGAAACCTCCAACTTTTTCACAACATTGACATTTTCGTAGACCAGCTAACGGAATGAAAATGAAACTAAAATTTTTGTGCAGTAAAACTCTCAGGAAGCTTTAAAATTAAAATGCAGCGTTGTTTTCTACCAATTTTGCTTGCACAACTATTACTCGCTCCGTAAACACTGTTTTCTATTATTCTCTTCTGACATTTCGTCAGTTCATTGACGCGTGAAACATTTGTCGTCGAATAGAAAATTGGTCAGTCACAATAGAATCCGTAAGTGGGTCACGTACATTTTCAACTTTCTGATCCGCCCACTTCTCGAGCTTTATTTCGATGATTTTCGATTCACACTATATTGAAAATAATTTTCGTTAGCTCAATTATTCAATGGAAAAAGTGCCATCATCGAATATTTCAATATTCACAGACACATTTGTTTAACAAGCATTTTTAAATCTGAATAATCATTCGTACGACGATTTAAAAATCATAAATCTAGATGAACAATTATATTCGAGCGCTCGATGAAAAGGAAAGTTGGGAAGTCTTTGCGAATTGGAATTAATATTACCCAATGATTATAATTGATAGACCGGTCACGTACATAGAGAAGAGGATGCTCCGATTTCCCTGTTGTGAAGTATAGTTTTCTCTTTCTAAATAATACACGCGTTTGCGAATGAGTATGTACATAAAACTCTCACTCTTTTCTCGCTCTCCTTGTTTTCCGCTTCTCTGTTTTTAAAATTTGTTTATTCTCTTCTTTCCGTCGCTCTTTCTATGAGCGCGATCGCTGTCATACACTCTTAGTACAATAAACAGAGTCGCATGTGTCCAAAGGAAACGATCATCGGGCGTGTCCCTGACGATCACTCCGAGCACGTTCTGTACCTGCTCGTGGAGTCACGTATGTTAATTATAACGCCGTCACGCATGCGATAAATGCGGCCCGGTTCCTTCCCCCGCGAGAGTCCGTTCGTCGTGATCAAACAGAAAGCGTGAGAATTAATTAAATGACCGAAACATTTAGATTCCAATATTTCACGACCAAAAATCTGCTTGATATTCTATCGAATAGGCAACATATTTTCTCTAGAATTCTTCGCGTATGCTTCATAATCTCGTCAGTCTTTTTTTTTCATTTTCGCGAGACTATACTTCGCGAAGCGTTCGTTGCCGCACCGGCATTGCGTAACGAAACCGCGCCACGCGGTCAAATGAATTTATGACTACACTTTACTATAGTTCCTCAAAGATATCAATATATGTGTTTTATTGAATGTTCCGATATCTGAACAACGATCTACATATTCGAATATAGAGACTTCCGATCTGTATAAGTAATCCACAGCAAGAAGAATATTTCCATCAATAAAATGATGATATTCGTTCGGCGATATGGATACAAAAAGATGAGTCGAAAAACAAATATTGTTTTTCACTTCCGGCTAGAAAAGAGAGACTTGTGCTTCTCCATATCATTCGAACCCCTTGAAGAAAGAAATATGATTAATATTATTCGAAAAAACTCGACATTGCCTGAGACGAGAATAAAAGTCACGTATGTCATTATTGCAAAAATAATGAAACTACAAAAACGAATGCTTACTCTGATTCCAATTATGGCAATATCCGAAAAACCAAAAATCACAATTATAAAAATAAATAAAAAATTAGCATAATGAGTTGTTAAATTTACGGCAAGTCAGAGCGATAACGGACTTTTTTAAAAATGTCAGAATGTCACAAAATTTGGATTTTTTAAAATAATTTCGACAACTTTTCTATAAAGTAAAGAAAAAGTACACAACATCTTAGAAAATTTGCAAAAGTTAAAGCGGTTAGACGATCTTTCGACAAAAATCAGATTTTCGTGATTCGAAAAATCATAAAATTCAAACCGTTTAACCGATATTCCTCAAATTCCGTACCAGCCTCAATACTCTATGATACTCTATGTACAAAAAAATGAGTAATAATTCTTAAAATTAGCGAAAGTTGAAGCAGTGAGGTCCTTTTTTTTGAAAATTTCAAATTGCCGTAGAATTCGTATTCGTATTCCTTCATGAAGAAGCAAAAAGTGGATCAGTTTGAGGGTAAATTGCCAAAATGGACTGAGCCAGTTCGATCACCGTAGTTCAAAATGCGAGATGTCTTGATCGTGAGAAAGCATCAAGCAATTCTTGGTTTCAAAGAGAATGTGGGTTTCACTTCGAATGTCTCTGCCATCGTGCTCCAAGCAGAGCACTCATAAAGTCGTAATCTTAGAATTCATTAATTTAGCAAATTTCACCTTCTCGGCAGTTGGAAGTAGCAGGTAATATTCTAGGAAGCGCTGTCGATAGGACCGAACAATCGAGTCGATCTCAGTATCTCGAAGATGGCTTCGAATATCGCTCCGATATCGCTCGATTCCGAACAGCGATCTCGCATACGGAGCCATAAGTTAGTGAACATCGAGGACGGAGAAGCATTCACCATTGCAGATTAACGACAAGAGTGTAGCCCGTGTATACGCACCCTGTTGAAAAATGAGCTCGCTCCTCCATCAAGTATTCACGTCAAACACTGCAACGGGTGAGCAAGTTACCCCTAAGAGCGACTTCTGGTGCGACTAATAGAAACTCAGTGAACCGACTTCCTCAGTTAGTAAAATTAAATTACGAGTCATATAAGAATCGCTTCTTCGTACGAGAAAACTACTCGAAATTTGCTCGGAGAATGAATCGCTCCGTTGTGGGAGTCTGGGGTTAATAGAACAGAGCGAAAAAAAATGTCAAGTGTGTCAATCCATTAGTGAGAATTCCATCGGACATCGGTCTGTCCGAGTTCCGGGGGTTAATTGCTCGAAGGTCGATATAACGCGTAACGTCCGTCATAATTGTGGCGACCTCATTACTTACATTATTTGTTCTGAGGTTATGCACACTCATTGAATGTTTACTTTTTTCTCTGTGGCTTGAATTCCTTCGAGTCGAAAGGGTCAATTATTGTTTCATTCGAAAATAAGAAACGCCTCTTAATTCGTGATGTAATGGAGTGACGTTGCGTTACATTTTCGTCTGGATCTTCAAACTTTTAATCTTTTAGTGTTGTTCAGGTATTTCCACTCTTACAGTTCGACAGCACAGTTTCGATCTCATTAAACAGGACAAAAGTAACCATTTGGATTAGCATTATGATGTTTTTGAGAGATACTCGGAAGGTGACATGAACGAGTTTGAGAGAATTTTAGTTCATCATACTGGCCATAACTTTTTTTTTACAAATTGGCACTCCAGTTACTGCTCGTTACCTTTGTTTTCGAATTATCTTTGAATTGGTAATAAACGATCCTTTATTTATATTATCATTTTTTAGTTGCTTTTGCGAACTTTGAACGTGGAAAATATGACGAAAAATGTGATTTTTTGGTTCCGGTTCTCAAAAAAAAAAAACATTATCGTAATGCAATGCAGCCTATAAAAGCTATTCTGATCCATGAGCTTCGTTCCTGTGAAAGATTCATGAAAATTGAGTTGTGGAATATGTCAATAAGTCCCTTCTATCGCGAATATGTTTCCAACGTGTATGAATAAACTTTTATGGGCATATTTTGTCCCATAGGAAGGGAGTTTAACGCCAAGTGCCTCGTTATCTCTTCTTTGAAAAACATGCCGCATGAATGAGTCATCGCAGTGGACGAAAAATAATATTTGATTTGAAAAAGTTTAGCTCAGTTTCTCTTTCATGCTTGCTGCTTGTTGAAAGTTGGAAGTTTGTACTATCTGAGATGGGCTACGACGTAAATCGAAGCGTCGTCACCAGGCTGCATGGCCCTGAACGATAAATTTCTAGCAATAAGTTACGATTAATTGGTTTGAATGGACGATGTGCTATGGATCGAAGGCGATGCTTCGCGCGCCGATCACGGATTCACATTCAGTTCATACTTTTGACATTCATTCGTACGATTATTCGTGAAAATATTTGCTACGAGACAGAGAGTTACGCGAGTAAATGATTCACACTTGTTTTTGCTTTCGACTTGCCTTCTCTTCCACGCCTAAACATACTAATTTGCTTTCATTCTCTTCACGTTTGCAGAACGTAGTACTTGCCCTAATTTTCATGAAACTTCATTATTGGAAAGCCACGTGGGCGAATCGACCGGTTTAATCCTTCTAGCTTGATTGAAATATCACTTTGTTTCTCAAAGTTGACGCACCAGCAGAATCTTCCCAGCAGGGATTTTTTCAAATAGGAACATAACATTCAGTCTGCCGCGGATATGGTATGTTCACTAATTGATTTCTAATTAATGAAAATTTCAATGACTAGTAGATCGAGTGCGGATATGAGGCAATTCGGAGTTTCCCAAAGCAAATTAACCCTCCGTGGTCACACGTTCTAGGAATAACGCCCCGGTCACACGGGGTCGAACAGACCCCAGCTACGTTTCAACGCTTGCCGCGTTGGCAGTACGCTTCCGAACGACACACAAAATTCAGGATAATAGTTTAAACCTTTCGGAATGAGAATATCATGCTAGAAAATTTTTATCCGATTTTCAAAACGGCGGAAAAAAATCAGCAAAGAGGCAATGCTATAAAAAAAAGAATCGTTGGAGAGCAGGCGAACCGTCTCGGGCGCCAATAACTTGTCGTTATTCTAGCTCAAAGTTGTGTTTGGGGTCATTTTGACCCCTGGTCACCACAGAGAGTTTAATCACGAAAAGTTGAAAATTGCCACTGCGACGTGATTGCTCGAAGCTCGCGAAATATGATGATGCTCCGAACGTCATAACTAAATGACTTCCTCGATAGGATCATCTCAAAAATAGCAACGTTTCATTTTGCATACTATGAGCATATCGTGAAAACGACAACCCGGCCACAGTAATATCCGTATCGTGCGCGTGTCGCGTATTTGTATTTTGATGAAAAAAAAACGGTCAACTATTAGATTCTAGGAACTCACAATGAGTCAGAGATCTTGGATAGGATACCTTCCACTTTTTAACGCTGTGTCGGAGAAAATCGATCGAAGCACGTGCGCGAAACTGGTACACACGGTCAAAATTCATAAATTCATTAAAATCGATTCTTCAATTTAAATAGCGATAAATGGAAATTTCCATTTATCAACCAAAATACTGTAGAGTTTATGAAAAAATTAAAAAAAAACTATTGATCCACACTCAATCAATTTTTCCAGCCAGGACGTAGCAGAGCCAATATTGAAAATGACTTCACTTAAAATTAAAATGAATGTAAAAATCTTTTTATTTATACCGATTACACGCGAATTTTAATTTAGAAACTCTATTGGGATTCCGTTGATTCAAATTCTTACAATAATTGTGTGACAAGCTCGATGAAAAATTCTTTTTTCATTTTGGTTTATTTCGAGAATGAACTTATTTGCATAAAACTATTCATAAAATTAAACACATTACTTAACTGGTGCGACGTTTTCGAACACGAGTGTGGGGACATTTTGTTATTCTGATCTAAACAACGATCGACTGGCTTATCAGATCTATATCCGTTCGACCAGACACGAGATAGGATTCACGTCGATAACGATGATACGCTGAATGATAAGCTAACGGAATAGTTCCACTCCACGCTAAAATTTCCCCAGACAACTCTCGCTCGATTCAGAAACTCATCTCGAATTTTTATTTATTTTTGAAGCCCAGTATGTTGCTCGACGCAAATAGCGAGTCTCCGCAATTGGAATAATTTTTTGTTCCACTTGAAAATAACTTGCTACATTTCTGGATAATTTTTGACCAATCTTTTTTTTATACAGTCTCGAAGGCGTGCCTGCGAGCTTCGCCCCGCAGCTCACCTAGTTCACGCTAAAGACTAGCTCAATATGTGAAAAGCTCAAAATTTTCGTTCAAAATCTTCAAACTTTGATTTTACGAAAATCGCTATAACTTTTTTCCCCTATACAAACTTGCGCTCCAGCTAAAGCTCATTATTTTCGTTTTCGAATTATCTTCGAATCGGTAATTAGCGAAAAATGTGATTTTTTGGTTTGGGGCCTAAAAAAAACGAATCATCGGAATGCCATACAGCCTGAAACTTGTTCTCATGAGCTTCATTTCTGTGAGAGATTCATCAAAATTGGTTCGGTGGTTTTTGCGTGAAAGAGGCACAAACACATTTTGTAGTAGAGCTTTATACATATCGAGATTTATTTTGGAAAAATAAAAAAACTAGGGATTGAGTATCGCTATTTGAGTAAAAATAAAAGTGACGATAAATTTATTATCGCCAAGCGATAGTACGTGTGTGAGGAGCTGTAGAGCAGAAACGAGGCAGGGAGGGAGTCGAGTGGATAGATAACAAGAGACAACAGGCGAGAGAGACTATGAAAAAAGGAAGAGCCAGAGTACCGCCCTTTTGCAATACATTAGCGGCGAGAAACATGGCGCCATGGGGATTATTCGTCTCTCTCGGACATCTCTATAATCACCATGTACAGAGTGAAAAAATAAAGTCGTCCGACATAACGAAAGAATCACACGTAAATATATAACATAAAAAAATGTCTAAAACATCAGCGAATTTCGACAGAATGACAATCAAGACATTGAAAAAGTATCCACTTGTGTGTACAACTGTTGCTAATCAGTCGGGTGGCTGGAAGTAATCAACTTGCTTTCTTCCTGAACTACAGTGAAGATGAATCTAGCCGTTCATCCCTCATGTCCGAAATACATATTGAATTCGATCATGACAACACAATGACCGCTTGGTCAGCCCTACGATTCTATATTCCGAGTTTTTCCTGAACACGCAACTGTGGCTCGCGAACGAAACTAATCTCTAGATAACTCAACGATAATCTCCCTTACAGTGGCATAAAAGACACCTCCCTCTCATGTGCTCTATTAGAATTCAACGAAAAATCGAAGACCCAAATACGACCGTGGAAAATATGACAAAGGATTTAAAAGCCAAAAACACGTTGCTGCACAATGTTTAAGTTTGCACCGTTGGAATGCAACGAAATTCTGTTTTTTTTTTTTTAGCAGAACTCGAGATTCTTATTCAATCCATGCCTACCTGGCGCTAAAGGGTAAAGCATACAAAAAGTTTTGAAAATTTTGTCAAAATCTTCAAACTTTGATTTTACGAAAATCGCTAAAACTTTTTTTTTTACAAACTCGGACTCCACCTACCGCTCATTATTTTCGTTTTCGAATTATCTTTGAATTGGTAGATAGCGATTTTTCAGTTGGCTGTGAACTTGAACAGTGGAAACTATGACGAAAATTTGATGTTTTGTTCGGGTCCGAAAGAAAAAAAATGATCGGCATGCAGCCTGAAACTTATTCTGATTCATGAGCTTCGTTCCTGTGAAAGATTCGTCATCAAAATTCGATCAGTGGTTTTTCCGTGAAGAGGGCACAAACACAATTTTGTAGTAAAAGGGAGAGATTTGGTCAGGACAATAAAACGATTTTTTAAAATAAGATCCAAAGACAAAATCGGCACGACATGGTTATTGGAATGAGCAAATTAATTTGCTCAATTAATATGGAATTGAGGAATTAATTTGCTCAATTAATTTGGAATTGAGGAATTAATGGAAAAACTGACATAATTTAATTTCTATAAACTATTGAATATTTACTAATCTTCAGTTCGTTGATCTGTTTGAAGGTTTATTGCGAGAAAATCCATCCAAGGAAAAAAAGCACTCAGTCCTTATCTAATTGATACATTCGTTAAGACGAATGCAACAATGTCTCCGGACGAGGAGAAAATCCTTCGGAATATGTGCACGAAAGGGATGGACGTAGATGTGCTAAGTACTCCAAAATTCGCAGAGCCAGACATTTGTGATGCGGAACCGAAAAAACGACACGAGAAAAATGACAAAAATACAAATATTGAAGATACTGCAGAAAAACCGGTCGAATATGTACCAGCCATCAAGTGGCCTGATCTGATCGTCCAAATTTTTATCCACGCAGGATTCATTTATGGCTTTGGTCTGGTGCTTACTAAGGCCAAATTTCTGACGTTTCTCTGGGGTACGTAATCACACGAAATTTCTATATTTTTCCATCAATTACTTACCAAATTATAAATCTAGAAATTATCAATTGTGTTTCGTCGACTATATCATATTTTATTTTTAATCAAATCTCTCGGAATGAATATGACATTCATGTATTTATCACAGTAATATTCACGTATAACGGTGTAATAAATCCCTCAAATTTTTTGACACATTTATTCCGTGGATAAATTCGTTGGTTACTCGACGACATTAATCTGCACGATGAGACGAGAATATAATTTCTAATGTTTCCGGCTATCGTATTAATATCCATGACACATATTGCTCGTACCAGTTCTGGACCACGATAGGAAGTCCATATGACCGCTCAAAAATTCCACGATTCAAAAATTTGAGAATCGAAAATCTCTATCCACAAGTTCGTAACTTGCCCTTACAAATAAAAAAGTCGATGAAATCCAAAGAGTCTAAAAAATTCTCATTCACTGGTTTATCTTACAAAAAACAAGCTAATGTCACAATCGGTTAAACGCAGTATTTGCTACATTGTCTGCACGACTTTAGTGACGTCACAGCAAAAAAATTTCACAGACAATTGTCGGAGTATCAACGTGACTTCTTCTCGCGCCCGTTCAAGTTACAGATCGATAGAGTATTTTGTACGATAGGAGAGCCACTCGTTGAGTTCAACGTGCAACTTTTAATAGAAGATCATCATCATTTTTCAGAGACTGATCTAAAAGGAAGAAAATTGGTCGAAATCAGATATTTGAATTATTTATTTGAAGGGTTGTATGACGACGTCCAAATGTAAATTTCTGTTTTCAGTTTTTCTTACATACAAAATGGTTTGCAAGCCTAAGTTCAATGAAAAAAGTTGTTACAAAATGACTCAAGAGCATCGTACTCCACATTTAAGATTGTTCGAGGTAACCTGCTGTATTTGTTACATAATAAACAGAATTTCGAAAAAAAAATTCCGACCGATTTTTTTGAAAAATTAAAAAGGAAGCTTCTGCGATATTACACAAAAGTGTGTGCAAAGTTTAAAGAAGCTTGACGATTTAGAAATAGAAATATTCAATGGTGAGAATAGGAACTTTTACACACGCTCTTACGAGAAACTACTGAAAATGGTGATTTTAATAAATAAATATCTCGACTTCTACGCGGTGAAACCTCTCAAAATTCCTCAAGCTTTGTTTAGTGCAAATTGAAAGCAATTCTTTCGATAGAAAATTTTGCATACAACGTCCTTAGATAATAATGAATGTGAAATGGTACGAATGGAAAAATGAATTTAGAATCATGCTGGCAAGGTTATGAACCCTCGTTGAAATTCCTTCAAGGACATGACTACAAGGTCACAAAAACCTCCCCAACTTGTGTGTTTCATTCGCACTGGCCAGTACCTTTTATCCATAGAAAATCGAGGCCATTCACACAGCGCGCCAAGACGCCAGGCGCCATGAAACGAATAAATATCAACCCTCTCTCCAGTGTGTAGGCTGTTCCTATAGCTAAGCTTACACCCCAATATGTACGAACACACTTAAGGGAGTAATAAAACATAGGTCACGAAACAATATTGTGGTGATGTTGATTCTATCGAAAGCTATGAAAATAGTATGGGAAAAAGCAAGAGAACGACAGACAGAGATATGAGCTGGAGGGAGAATAATAAATAAAAGGATAAAGATCGCAATATTTATTATCGGAGAAAAATAAAAAAGATCTGCAGGAATGAACGAAAATTACTCATAATTTCGACACAAATTTACACTGGGAAATGTTCCATTAAAACAAAAACGTAGCCAGTCGCGTTTTACAATATGCGTGATAATACATCAAAGTTGCTTTCGAGTGTGAGGGTCTTTTCTCCTCATATTCAATGTGGACTATTTTCACGAGGACCGAATACAGATTATCATTTTATAAAAACAAGTCTGATATTTTCGTCAACTTGAAGGCCGAACAATTTCGTTTGACAGTTCTTAAATGTTGAAATCATTATGAAATTTAAAAATCATTCTTCTATACTAAATTCTCGTAATTTTGGTCCAACCGCTCTGCCAACGAGGAATTAGTGCCAACAATTTATAAAAGAGAGTAAAACCTTTTCAGTGGCACACAAACGCACAAAGTATCATTCCTGCTCTTCAACGACGACTTCTCGATTGATCCTTTAGCTTTATCCATCAAAACTTAATTCACACGCTCGACGCTATTCCGTGACCAACCAAATCGATTTTTCCCAGCAATTGATTCGTTATTCATGAATACCACATGTTCTTGATTGAATCAATATTGGTACATAAAATTTTACTCCAAAAGGCGAGGCATAGTGACGTTGAAAGAGCCACATATCAATTACTCAATTTAACCCTCCGTGATGACCAGGGGTCAAAATGACCCCAAGTCCAACTTTGAGCTACACGATAACTACAAATTATAGGCGCTCGAGACGGTTTGCCTCGTCTGCAACGGTTCTGTGGGTGCCCGGAAAAAAGTTTTTTTTTCACGCATTGCCGCCGTGCTCATTATTTTTCACGATTTTGAAAACGGGATCTAATTTTTTTGCCATCATATTCTCATTCTGAAAGATTCAAACTAATGTCCTGAATTTTTATGTGTCGTTCGCGGAACGATACTGGCAACGCGATAAACGTTTAAGCATGGCAGGGGTCATTCTGACCCCGCGTCTGACCAGCATCTTATATTTCTGGAACGTGTGACCACGGAGGGTTAACCAACTCGTCACTTTTCATCAACGTTTTTTTCCACATTCAGCCTTTTACACATTTTTCAAACCGAAATCAACTCCGTCACGTTTCGTCTGTGTATTTATTGAGATACTACGATAATATCGGGAATAAAATGAAGAATGAACGCGTCAACTGTTAAACGGAATTATCAAATACGATATGCAATAATAATTTAAAAGCAAGGTGGCGTACTGTCGAGCGAGATGAATAGCCAACGCATGGCAAGAAATTGCAGCGCTATTACTCCATGGATCAAATCCTTGGAACGCACATTACTCGAGCCCATTGAATTTAATTGATCGATTTAGACCTGACGCACGAGTATCGCAATCTTTCCAACGTTATTGCCCTCTCGCGATGGAGATACAAAAAAAGCCTGTGTACACTTTCGTCGATAAGACAAAAAGTCGTGGGTAACAAAATTCTTTTTCACATTAGCAGGAAGCTCGACGTTCGACCGAGGATAACAAACGTCGTTCTTAATTATTTACTGCCATATATGTTTCATGCCATTATATCCATGAAATATATTCGAATTTTACCTAATCATTTTTCTTGAATGAGACTTTGATTGAGAGTAACTGAGTATCGGACAAATTGGATCAACGACTTTATAACTTTTTACGTGTTTCTTTTATTTCAGCACTATTCATGATTTTCATAAGTGGATTTGGCATCACTGCTGGTGCTCATAGATTGTGGTCTCACAGAGCCTACAAAGCGAAATGGCCTCTGCGAGTTATCCTTATTCTATTGTTCACTATAACGGGACAGGTAAATTTCATAACTTATTTTTCTAACGTTACAACATTTTTAAATCTTTATTGAGATGAAGCAAAAGCTCGATCGGAATTTCTTTTCCTTTTCGTAACGACATCTGTTTTTTTTTTTTTATAAATTATAAATTTATAGCGTAAATATGAGTCATAAATATTGATATGTTTGTTGTGAAATCTCTTTTATTGATAGAGACACGTATATGCTTGGGCACTTGATCACAGGGTCCATCACAAATACAGTGAAACCGATTCCGACCCACACAATGCCAAGAGAGGCTTTTTCTTCGCACACGTCGGATGGTTATTCACGACACCCCATCCGAATGTCGTTGCCAAAAGGGAAGCTGTTGACATGAGTGACCTCGAAGCTGATCCGATAGTTATGTGGCAAAAAAGGTCAGATCGAATATCTTGATTAACCTTTCGTGGTCACCAGGGCTCAAAATGACCCGAAGCGCAATTTTCAGCTAGAATTCTTACAAGTTATTGGCGCCACATTGCCTCCTTGTTGATTTTTTTTCGCCATTTTGAAAATTAGATAAAAAATTTTCGGCATGATATTCTTATTATGAAAGGTTCGAGGTAATATCCTGAATTTTTATGCGTGGCTCGGAAGGATCGTGGCAACGCGGCAAGAGTTTAAACATGGCTGGGCTCAGCCGACGACGACCCCGTGTAACGAGCGCGTTATTTCTAGAACGTGTGACCACGGAGGGTTAATTTTTTTCTTGATCCCTCGAGTCTTAAAAATTTTCCTGAAATCAATACACAGTTGAATATTTGTCGAACGTTTATTAACATCATGTTCAACATTGTTCACAATAATAAGTTTCAGTTTTGTTTTTTTGTTTCTATTAAATAGATACTACATACCTCTCTTCGCACTTTTGGCAATTGGACTCCCTGTTTGGGTACCATGGCACTTCTGGAACGAGTCACTTTGGAATTCTTTCTGGGTAAACTTTAACTTCCGATTCTGCACTACGCTGAATAGTGCCTTCCTCGTCAACAGCGTTGCTCATATGTGGGGACAGAAACCTTATGACAAGTGAGTTTATAAAATATTTGAATTAATAAATACGTTTTTTTAAATATTTATCAGAATATCCGGAGAATAATAATAAATTTCATTCATTTATTCTAGACATATATCGCCAGTCGAGAATGTGATGGTCTCGGTAGTTGCATTGGGCGAAGGTTGGCACAATTATCATCACGTTTTTCCCTGGGACTACAAGACCGGCGAACTGGGTGATTACTCGTTCAACGTAACGACAGGATTCATCGATGGATTTGCGAAGCTCGGTTGGGCGTACGATCGTAAACACGTGTCACCTGAAATGATCAGACGTCGTGCGAATCGATCGGGGGATGGTACTCACGTTTGGGGCTACGGGGACGTCGATATTCCGAAGGAAGATCGTGTAGAGCTGGATCAGATGAGCGACGATAAAAGCCTGTAAAATAAATTGCATTAAAATCATGATCAATCACAAACAGGCATTGATAAGAGTAACAACGCGCGAAATGAAATGAAATTTTTCTAGATTTCACCCTCATCGTATATACTTGAGGTGATAACCACTGGTGCAGATTATTGTTCTAATTCCGTTCTATGAATTTAACGTGGTCATCAATTCACTGAACTATAAACCATCAATACAATATTTCTATTGCAATTATTTCATCGCGATCGTGTTTTTATTGATTTTGTTTTTTCATTTTCAATAAAAACTAATGTGGTTAAATCTGCAATAAACAAATATCATTTTTTTCTCTTTCGCCATTCGTGGCCAAGATTTTAACGAATAGCTCCGAGACAAATGGATATTTGTGCGTTAGTTTCTGTAATAATGGTTAAGATTCGAGTCGAAAAAAAATGCGTGCGGGTGGATTGCATGGGACGTGTTGATTGCATGGGTCCTCCGGAATAACTCCGGTGCGAATTATTTCATAATATACGTCCTCTTTTGAGATTATTACGAAATTCTACAAACAAACATAACATCATTGATGCAACTATTATACCAATCGAGATACTTACCACGGAGACCAAATAAAACAAAAAATAACAAGTTATAGATTTATTATTGTCTTAAAAATTAAATGATTATTTGTTCTGAAGAATTGAAGAAAATATTTTCATCTTGATCTTTAAATTTAAGGATGCTTGAATCCCAAATCGCAAAAATGATGAACGAATTCGGAAAATTTTGTATGTTTTTGTATCAAGTATTTGTGAGATCGTGTCAAAATTTCACGACAATTAGGAAGCTCGTTATTGAACCATTAACATCAACAAATTGAATGGAGTCAAATGTAGTCTCATGGAAACTGGTATAACTTTGCGATAAGTTTTCTTTTTTGACCTCTCAATTTTTAATCCCACAATACACTTTCGATCTTTTCTCATCATTCTTTTATTTCAACCCTTAAGGTGATGGAGCAGTCGCTTTCTCGCCCATGTGAGTGCGAGAGAGATAGCTGCAGATAGCTGGAATTTTCGAAATTGACTATTTTTGATACGGTTTCACCAATAAAAAAAAGCCCATGTCAGCGGATTTTTGCCATCGTCCCGCGTCCGCTGACAGAGGCTTTTTCTGATTAGTCAAACGACGACGGAGAATTTTTATTTCGAAAATTCGAGGTGAACTGCTCCATCATCTTACGGAGGTTGAAGTAATGATGATGTAGAATTCTTAAAATTTCGTATGTTTTTACATAAAGTATTCAGACGGTCGTGTACAAATTTCACGACGATTGAGAAGCTATTTATTGAACAATTAACATTAACAAGTGTACTCAACATCCTTAATGATGAATGTTGGAATCTTCCCAACTCGATCCTTTTATTTGTAAATAGAGACGAATGTGCCAGTGCATAGATGAGAAACTAATGAAAATCAAGAAACAAATATGAAGACCTAAATGTGGATGTAGTCGGTTTGTTTATCATTTTCGTATACTACTAACCAACTCAATGCTCTTAATTTTTCGGTGGAAAACCTATTTTCATCGCGGCTTTTTAACGCGATCTATCAGTTGCGTCATTACGAGAGAAATAGCTAGAAAGCAGATGCACTTTTTTCTCATGTTGAATAACGCAATTTGTAATAAATGCTTCACTGTATCATTTCCGAGATCGCCAGAATTTGTCCGATTATCGTTCGTCGCGTTGAAGAGTAGACTAAGAATTGTGCTTCACACGAAAACCAAAAAATGCTAATTGCAGGCCAGTGTGGGCAGTCGAAAGGTTAATCAGATTTCGGCACCAACGTATGAAACTTCAAGCCGTACAAATAAACGAGGTAATATTATGGAATTGAAAGAATTTTCAAAACTTTAGTAATTCCAAACTCTGGGTAAAGTTAAGGAAAAATGACAAAAATCTTTGTCTACGATCGTGCATAAATCGATTGCAGATTTTCGGTGTCGCGCTAAGGCGAAACAATATCAAGAGACGCGGTAGCGGCTCGACGCCAAGTATTAAAAATAAAGCGTAGCGCGAGCCGGCCGCATTCATATAATTGCGTACTCAATCTTATATTTGGTGGAAAATTGCGTTGGATATCAAAATTCTCTAGTAACTAATTACTTCTCGATAAACATGATACCAATCCAAAACGACTTCGGGTTACTGTTGCCACATGTGAAACTCATCGTCGGTGGACCAAATGGAAGTGGAAATTTATAATTCAACGAATTATCGCATGAATAAAAATAATAATGGTTCCTATAAAAACATTGTTAATTTAATACGAACATTCTCAAACTTTTTTGGCATTTATTTCCCGACCCGACTATGAGAGCAAATCTTTTTCGTCGAGTATCATTTCCAATCGTCTTTTCCAATAGGCCCTAAACAATTGGACTTGGTTATCTGCTCCCTTACGTAGAGTTGATCTTCTCCGGAAAACCGAAAGTAGACTTAACCCTCCGTTGTCACACGTTCTAAAAATAACGTGCTGGTCACACGGGGTTGGAATGACCCCAGCCAGATATTAGTTTGAACCTTTCAGAAACTAAGAATATCATGCCAAAAAAATTTTCATCCGATTTCCAAAATGGCAAAAAAAATGAGCAAGGAGGCAATGTGTAGAAAAAAAATCGGGCACTCCAAAGCACCGTGAGAGATCAACCATCTCGGGTTGAAAAAAAAAATTATGTCCACGCCATGATTCGGCTGACTGTTGAACCATCTCGAGCAAAGATTTAATTAAAACTTTTGACATCCTTTGTGAAGAAAGCAACACCCGGGAAAGTTTCGATATTAACGCGAATTACGATTCTCAATGAACAGTCTGGTTGCGCGTCTCTATTTTCATCACGACATTGAATGGCATGTGGGGAAAATTCAACTGTGCAACGGTACACAACGACGAGTGTGTGATTTCGAAGCAAATGAAGAGGAGCCTTATCCAATGGTATAAAGTAGAGGAAATGACGACGGTGAATCTCATTTCGGGATAATGAATTCGAGAGCCGGGTCACACCGCGGGGTCAAGCTAAGTATTTACAAGGAACTCTTAGGCTTCACAGTCTTTGGCAGACCGTCGATCAGTGTGCTTCGCTTGCCATCGAAAAAGGTAACAGCTGCACATTTTCCTTCAACCTCTCTAAGCTGCGAAAAAGTTTTTCCGAAATCTACGACTCGATACATTTGGACGACATTTTGCTTCCAGATCGTAAACATCCTTCGAAATGTCGGAGCAGGTATCGGAAGTTAGGAAAAGAGAGTTCAAATGGATGACCGTGCTTTGGTACATTCATCTCCACGCTCTTGCACTTTATGGTGCCGTCATTCTACTCACACAAGCTAAATGGCTTACCGTATTTTTCAGTAAGTATATATCCGTCAGTGCGAAAAGCATTAATTCTCAATCAACGTCACTTTTAACCCTCGGTGGTCACAGGGGGTCAAAATGACCCCGAGCGCAAATTTGACCTATAATTACTACGAGTTATTGGCGCGCGATACGGTTGGCAGGTCCTTTCCAACAGTGCTTCGGTGTGCCCGAGGAACTTTATTTAAATTTTTTACACATCGCCTCCTTGTTGATTTTTTTTTTGTCATTTTAAAAATTGGATAAAATTTTGTTAGCATGATGATATTCTCATTCCGAAAGGTTCAAACTGATATCCTGAATTTTTATGTGTCGTTCGGAACGATTCTGGCAACACCGCGGCAAGCGTCTAAACATGGCTGGGGTCATTCTGACCCCGTGTGTTAAAAAAAAAAAACGTCAAAATATTATCTCCACGCTTTGTAGCCGCTAGTTAAAATATTCTCGGGAATTATTATCACCACAGAATCAAACGGTATTGGCAGTTTTCGCAATTCACAGAAACTGAATCGAATTTTTTGTTTTTTCTTTTTTTTTAGCACTCTTTATTATTTTTGTCTCGAACATGGGCATGACTCTGGGCGCCCATCGTCTCTGGAGTCATGGGACTTACGAGGCTAGAGGACACGTAAGGCTCCTTCTTATGTTGGCTCAAACTCTGACTGGTGTGGTAAGAAGAAACGATTCTGATTCCGATATTCCAGGAAAAGCCAATGAATTTAGCAGCTTTTCTCATGGTAAAATAATAAATGTTTAGGGTCCAATCTACGACTGGGTCTTGCAGCACAGAATTCATCACAAGTATTACGGAACTGATAAAGATCCGTACAATCACAACAAAGGATTCATATATAGCCATTTGTTTAGCAACCTCATGACTGCGCATCCCGATTACGATAAAATAATTCAATCGATCGATATGCGAGACATCGAACTGGACGGTTGGCTTTGGTTCCAACGAAGGTACGAAATATAATTGTTGAAAAAATGTCAAGTAAGTAGGGAAATTGATCGTTTCAACAATCAACAGATTTTACTGGCCTCTCTTCATCATCGTGGGTCTCCTGCTACCGATAAACGCGCCCGCCGAATACTGGGGCGAGTCGATCCTGAACTCTGTCTTCGCTCTCGGCTTCTTCCGACTAGTTGTCACTGTTAATCTGGCCTGGCTCATCAACAGCGCGATGCTCGTTTGGGGCCTGAAACCAGGAGACAAGTTAATACCAATTATGGATACTATTTCTTTACTAATAACACTTTTCATCCGCGTTCCCAAGAGTCACGGGACGGTGAAGATCGATCATAAGGGTCTGCACATATCTTGATGAAACAATCTCTATACACAATATTAAACTCTACTACAAAGTTGTGTTTGTGCCCTTTTCACGCAAAAACGCATTCCGATAATTTGTTTTTTTTTTCTTTTTTTTTTCTCGAACCCGAATCAAAAAATCACATTTTTCGTCATATTTTCCACATTCAAAGTTCATAAGCAACTAAAAAGTGATGATAAATCAAAAATCGCTAATAATCAATTCAAAGATAATTCAAAAACGAAGATTATAATGAGCAGTAGCTGGAGTGCCAGTTGGTAAAAAAAAAAGTTATAGCGATTTTCGTAAAATCAATATCTGAAGATGTTGAAATTCCTTTTAAAAAATTTCATATTAAGCTAGCTGTATCCTTTAGCTCAACTAGGTAAAAATGAAAATAGGAAGACTGTTGCTTGAATAAACGGAAGCTTTCGAGTTTGAAGGAAGAAGATTTTTGATTGATTCACGAGCTCTTAGTCGAGGCTGTCTCAAAGCGAAGCATCTTGTTTGAAAGGATCTTTCCACGAGTGGCTTGATCAATCACATGCCAAATGTAGAGGTCGTTACGAGCTGGTTCCCATTTTTTAATATACCAACGGTCGATCTCCTCAACGATTTTCATGTTCGTCCGACTTTTCGTTGCAGATTTCCGGCCGATGACAACAGTGTCTTCATAATAACGAAATCTTACTGGCTGAATTATCACTATCTGATCACCTGGGACCACAAAAGCGGTGAATATGGCAATTACGACTCCGGATGTATGTCCATCGTTCTGAACCTCCTCTCGAGCTTCGGTTCAATCTCAATGCTGAAGACGGCATCGAGCGAAGCGATCAGAGATGCATTGTATCGAGTTGCAAGCGTAAAAGGGGTCACTGTGGACGACGCCCTCCAAGACGTGAAGAAAATCGCCAACCAACAAGCCGCCAAAGTAAAACTCTCTTTTCGTCATTAGACAACAATCTATTTTCCATTTTTCTTCAGTGCTTTTGTATTTTTCTTAACGCACTCGTCGCGTTCAGAAAGCGAAAGTCATCATCGACCATTGTATCGTGCTCTTCACAATTAGAATAAACGTTAAATTAAACATTTTCTCTGTTTTCTTCATCCTTATTTTGCTGGAGGGAACGTATTTATTTATTCCTCTCCGACTTATTCAGATTATTCAACTTTGGCCCTCGGACCCGTGAGAATTTATTTAGAACGACTAAATATACATGCGAGTTCGATGTTCCGATACCAAAGGCCAATCTCTTCCGTTTATTAGCATTCCACTTCGACCTTTCCCCCTTTCCTTTGAATTCGGCTACCCAGCCACAGAATTTCAAAATTTTAAAATTCTTTCGGATTCAGCATCGAACCCCAGCCTGAATTACCGCCATTTTCGATTGATATTCGTCGACATTTCAGAAGTTTTCTTTTTGTAAATATACAGTGGACCAAAAACGAGCAAGTTGTTTGGAAAATTGAACAACGAGTTGAAAAGAAATTTCCGTTGGAAAGACTTTCATACGATTTCCTTGCACCCATTATTTTTTCTTTGCAAATGAAAGAGAGACAATAAAACAGCAAAACATTTTCCGCATCCTGCGAACAGAAAAAAAAACTTTGAAAAAAGTTGAGACGGAAGAAAAATTGTTTTGTAATGATAATGCTGCGCGTACGATGCTACGAATGCGAGATCGATCTGTCGAAAATAAATGATGACAAGTGGACACGTGAGTATTCTCGTTTACTTGAAAATATATATATATATTTATATATATATTATTTATGGAATATTTTATTTCAATTACCGTTAATATTAGTGTATAATAATCATTAGCGTATATAATTAATTAATTAATCCGAAGACGCAGCTTGTTTTTTAAATATATTTATTTTTCTCGATTGAGCCTCGAGCGTTTCGCGACCAGCACGACGTCCAGCAACGCTGTGAAACCTTCGATAGTGTGGTGTACGTGTGGGTGTGTGTGTGTCTGTGTGTATACGCACGTGGGAAAATGAACGTTATTGTTGCTTTGAATTTACCAAATTTGATTATTTTCACCGTCATTCACTCTCATCGTGCTAAATCGCTCGATTTTAGTTGACAAGTAACTGCGACTTCGTATTCTCAAGTAATCACATATTTTCATTAATACAATAATTATACTTAATCGATTATTTAATCCTGCATCACGATGGAGCGAACGAAAAATCGCAGACGCCATCGAATGTGGGCCTGAGAAATATTCAAGAACAAAAGATCGCAGTGGAGATTAAAATATAAATTCTTTTTAAAAAGTTGACGCCTTTTGCGCTCACATGCACACTCTCGCTAATTTATATCGTTAGAATCGCGTTGCCAATTCCTCGAGGAATCTCGGAAAAGTACAACAAATTATAATGACATTGGAAAGTAATCTTTCGCATCTCAATCCTTCCTTCTTGTGCATGTTTAAGCCACGACATCGCGTTTTTAGTGCTACAACAATATTCAGCGCGCTTTAGGCGGGGAGGTCTTTGTGAAGCGGCTTCGCGCCTCCGCAAAAAGCCAATCGAGGCTTGCTTCGGCTGGTTCTTAACGCTGGCTCTGGTCTTTGCAATGTTAACTCATATTTTTAACTTTAAAATAAATGCCGAGAAAGAAACAAACTGCTGCTCAAAGTCTGTTACATTTTTAGCTGATTTAAATGTTTTTTTTTCTTCTTCGAATTATTCCGAATTTAGTCTCGAGCATTGCGATACAGGAGCATTGGAAGATGAGAAAAATTAAATACAATTGAGACGGAGAGATAAATGTACATAATGGGGAGAGAAAATGATAAAGACGCGAATGATTTGTACGCGAGAAATAATGACGGAATTACTAAATGAATTATCGTCTTTCCAAATGTATGTGTCATTTTAGGAACTAAGCCAAATACGCTTTTCATCGCGATTCAAGAGAAGAAAAAGAAAACAAAATTTTCAACACATACGAATAATTATTAAGTTTTCTCGAAATCTCGCGAAGCTCGCTTCACAACAAACAATATCTATGTGTGTATATAATATATGAATATGTGCTCAGCAAAGATAGTAAAAGAAATATACTCTCGGATTAGAGTGAAAAATAAACAAAGGAGAAATAATAGACGAAGATTGCGAAATAAAAGCAGGTAATAAAGAAAATAATAAATAGACGAATGGGAAGAGGCGATGAGGCGATGAGGTTTCTCGGGGTTTGAGTAGATCGACCTGCGAGTCGAGTATTCCGCCGAAAGTGTCGAAAGCGTTCCATCATTTCATGCAAAACGAAATTTAAAAAATCGCAATCGGAAAAAAAGGACTTTCGAAATTGTTCCATCATCTCGGTATCGAGTTTTCTTTTATTTCGTTTTGTTCGACGCCAATCGGGTTAGCCATTCGACTCGACCTATTGCGCAGACGATTTAAAATTGTTTGTGTGTTGGTTTTTTTTTGTTTTTAGTCACAATATTTTGATCCGTTGTTGTTGTTTTTATGTTTTTTTTTTTTTTGTTTTTTTTTTCATTCATCTTTTTTTCTTCCCGATGTTTGGAATGNTTTTTATGTTTTTTTTTGTTTTTTTTTTCATTCATCTTTTTTTCTTCCCGATGTTTGGAATGAGGCGGAAAAAAAAGTGATTGAAAATCTTTCATGACTTATTCGCGTCATCGAGTGGAAAACGAGCGGCGCTCTTCTTCTATTGCTCTTTCCGATCTTTTGGATAAACCAATATCGCACTTTCCCGCTCCTCCGGACTCTGATCCTTATCGCCCCAACCCCAAACCTCGTGAGTTCCGTCTCCGGTTCTCTCCACGCGCTTCTGGATTATGTCTGTCGAGACCCTCTTGAGATCGTACGCCCAACCAATCCTCGCGAAGAAATCGATGAAAGCGGTCGTTAGGTTGTACCTGTAATTTCCGAGCTCGGCGGTTTTGTAGTCCCATGGAAATACGTGATGATAATTGTGCCATCCTTCGCCCAAAGCCATCACCGATACGAATTTGTTTTGTGCTGGGTTGATGAACCTGCAAATTCCATTATTCCTCATTTAATTAAATATTCTGATGAAATTATATTGCTTCCTCATAGAGGAAACTATGTGACGGTGAATTTTCTTTCTTTTTCTATCAGTTTTCAATATCGATTTGCTCAAAATGTCCGAAAACATGGAAAAGTCTAGAAAAAATGTCTGGATGTGTGCGTATATGTTCTCTGGCAGTGTAAAGTTCAAAGGAACTCGAGAGCGGTTCGAGCTGAAGGGCTCGCGTTTTGCACAGATGTTAATCTGTCCAAGCTCTTCATTGTCTGAAAACTTTGTCGGAATTGCTAAGAAAATACGAATTTTACGGCATTTTGAAAAAAAAAAAGTCTGTCGCCGCTCTAACTCGAGCCAATTTTAAGATTTATTACAAATTTTTTTGTTTTTCTATGAATAGAGTATCTTCATAGCAAGGTTGGTATTGAATTTGGGGAATATCGATTGAACGATTTGAATTTTATGATTTTTTGAATTTTACGAAAAAACGTGGATTATTCAAAAAACCGTCTAAACGATTGATTTTTCGTTGTTATAGATTCTGCTTGAAGGCTCAATTATCGAGAGAATCGAACAGGAGCCTCGAGTCAATAATTCGCTTCCTATTGCCAAAGATTTTGAACGGAGAAAAATATTTACCTGTCGTATGGTTTGTTGCCGAAGATGTGAGCTGCAGAGTTGACGAGCCACGTCATATTAAGAGTGAAAACGTAACGGAGAACGGTTGAAACGAAGAAGGCGTTGGTCCATGTTTCGTTCCACAGATAAACAGGTAAGACAGTCGGTAGAATGAAGCACATCAAAGGCATCAAGTAGGCGTAATATCTGTCAAATTAAATGCAAACACAATTTCCAGTGTCAGTTGAAAAAAATAATGTCGTTCAATGATAAATCATGATTTTTCATAATTCGACAATTGTCTGGTAATTCAGTGAGCCTCACCTCTCCTGGAAGGCAAGAATCGGATTTTGCTCGAGATCGCTGAGGTCGATGCCCTTGCCCTTGGACCTGACGTCCGGGTGCTTCTTGCAAAGTAACCAGCCAACGTGGGCGAAGAAGAAACCGCGTTTGGCGTTGTGAGGATCGGCATCAGTCTCGCTGTACTTGTGATGAACTCGGTGATCTCTGGCCCACTCGATTACGGTGTTCTACAAAAAATTCAAAAAACGTTTTCATAACAATATTTTGAATGAATTTTTTTTTTTAGAATAATTCACGTAATTGCCTCACGATCATTATGCGAACATTATAATCAAGAACACTAATGAGGACGTAATTTCTAAATTCATGAAAAACTCGCTGTGAAAACTAATGACAATAACGTCAACCCTCCGTGGTCACCAAGGGTCAAAATGACCCAAAACGCAACATGGAATTAAAATTACTAGAAATTATTGGCTCCCGAGAGGGTTCGTCTGCTCTCCATGGATTCTTTGCAGGGCCCGAAATTTTTTTTTACACTTTGCCTCTTTGCTGATTTTTTTTCGCCATTTTGAAAATAGGATAAAAATTCATTGGCATGATGTTCTTATTCTGAAAGGTTCGAACTAATATCCTGGAAACACGGCAAGCGTTTAAACATTGCAGGGGTCATTCCGACCCCATGTGACCAGCGCGACATTTCTAGAACGTGTGACCACGGTGAAGTGTTATGTGACGATTAGTATAATCGAATAATTGTGAAACAACGCGGATATCAGGAGAGTTCTCTCTTGTATGAATTTATCTAGTTTTTCATGAATTCTTTTGCCGTCTTGGACAAATTTACGTAGCAGAAGGTATGTCTCCACGTGGATCCTAGCGACTCGATGACTCGAAATGAAATGGGAATACTTTCTTCGTCGGATCGTTGTCTCGTTAATTGAGTTTTTAAAACTGGAGGCTTACCTGGAACGCCATAGTGTTGAACAGCATGAGTATAGTTTGTAGTTGCCAAGTTGCTTTGTACGCACGGTGAGCCCATAATCTGTGAGCGCCCGCAGTTATTCCCAAACCAGTGCATTGATACAGGAAGAAAGCTGCAGAGAGAAAAAGCGTCGAATGCTCGGTTAATAATTTAATATGCAAAAAAATGTTATGCTCGAATAGAGCAAAAGAAAAGGGATTTGTGGAAAAACAATGTTCCCGCTGTACTATTAAAACTGGTCAACGCAGTCTATGCTTTCACGAACATTTGAAGAAAATATCATTTTGGCTCGAAATATTGCATCGAAGACACGTGGATCTTGATTGGCGGATAGCCGAACTTTTCGTAATCAACAAGTCGCTGCGGTGCACATTGTGTGCAAGTGCATCAAACACGTGCGTCATTAGTTTGAACTCGGCGGCTATAATGTGATCTCTAGATTATTCTTTGAATCATTTACTATCTTTCCGCATCGTATTGACTTCCTTATCGAATGATTCAACGTTCGATCTAATTCAAAGTATCCATTCTGTAATAATTCATTAGAATTGAGGCTCCAAATAATATTGATTCAATGGAATGTGGTGTTTCTCGTGTCATTTACTTTGTCTCCCGGCTTTATTTTCATCGATCGATTATATCGACTGAAAAAACTCTTTCTTTTCTTCCAATAACTTGGCAACAACAAAAAAAATTATATTTAGTCATGATTCAAATATTTGGTTTGTCTTTTTCTTTGTGTATCAACTCACCTAGAATCGTCGTGTACAACTTGGCGGACGTAAGTACCAGGCAGAGTCCATAAACTGCTGCCACATGAAGGAATGTAAAGATTACAATGTTGATCCAAACGAGACGTCTTCGGTACTCGGCTTTCGACTTTGTGCTTTCACTCGATTGAAGGCTTTCGGACCCTTCGAGAGTCTCATTTTCGTACAGTACACCCGTTGGCACACTCGTCACGTTCGGTGCCATATTATCTTCTTTTCTGCAAATAAATTGTTTCAAAATTATTCGATATCTCTCAATGCCAGCAACAATGTTTTTATTTTTATTTTTTCATTTTTTTTTTTATATGACGATAAAAATATGGTATCGGTCGCAATGTTGTCCTTTTGTTTGTGTGCCCGATGCACAACAGCATGCCTGATGTCTTGTAATGATTGCGGAAAGAGATTCGGTCGAAAAGTATCTTGGAGGATGCGATCGGGCTCGACGGCGCCAATCATTTTGATAGGCAATGAAAAAAGTTTCCGCGTTCGTTTTTCGTTTGCTGTTGAGACGGTTGATCGTGCCTCGGGAGATAATTCAATTTGTCAAAGAATCTCGTTACCCAAGTTTTGTCATCGACGCGTTCTCATGTTACGAATTGTTTGAAAAAATTTGCTAGAAACTTGCAAATTTTTAAATAAATTCAAACTGATGGTATAATTAATCACTGACTCACTAATGACCATTGAAATTGTTCCGAATGTCCGTTTGGCTGCCGTCACTCAATAACTTTGACTTTAGACATTGTGCAATCTATTACAGTCACGACAATGCATTTGTTATGTGGATGCAAATAGAGCTGGGGCTCGTTACTCCTATGGAAACTATGCAATGACATATACCTCCTTGAAAACTCAGAAAGCACATCGTTGCATAACTAGAGCAGAATACGAAACAAGGTGAATCAGCCAAACCAAGTTGTGCCTTTTTTTTCTACAATAAATATTCCGTGAGCTAAGTTTGAAACGCGGCATTATAGATTGCTCCTGATTAGTATAACTTTTTTGCAAAGTTAGAGCTTCGAGTTTTTTCCTCATTTCTCCATGCTTTATCAACTCTTACGTAATGTTACTTCTCAGGCCTTTCCATTACCGAACAATCTCATCCTTGTTGCACTCTCACAACAATCGGCCAAAGTTTATTTTTCATTTCTCCATGATCGTAGGAACAATGAGGCGTTCTTGAACAATAGAAAAATGAACAATTGACGCGATTCTGGGAAGATGAACAAAAGTCACTATGTAATTTGTTTACAAGAATTCCTACTACAGTTTGTTCATCCTTTGGTATACGTTTTTTACTGTTTGCGATAACGATTCTCCAATTCCCGAGTAATAGTTGAATGATTTTTCAATGCATTTTTTTAATTCATTGACAACGTCATCGCGCCCCGGTTGACGGAATGATTTTTGAAAACCTGCTATTCCTTGGTCAACGCTCGATACTTTTACGCGTAATATTATTCGCACCGACTCCTATAGATGTAGCCAAAGAAGTAAACAAACGTGCCTCTCTCATTCGATTGAGAAGATGCGAGGTCGATCACCGCGGGTTCAGTAATCAATTCCGTGGCTATCGAAGATTGGTTCATTGATTTACACGTTCGAAACAATGCTTTCGACGACCGAATAGGTTTTAAAAATCACGAGGTCTTTAACGAGCTTTTTGTATTCGGAATAGAATTGGAGAAAAAAATGAATTTTCACGATCGAATGTCCAACTCGAAACGACTCGAAATGTCGTTTGAATAATAATGAGAAAATTAAGGATTCGCGTGTGCAATTGACTCTAAATTTAGTACCAGAGAGTATCTGGAATTGATTACGAGTATGAACGCGAACACAATAAAATAAATAATGACTGTTCGTAGCATATTTAGTAGTTTTGAGTAGCACTATGACTCAGTGGGTCAAAAAAACTATCCACAAGTGGGAATAAAAAGTTATTGATACATAATAGTATCTGCGTGCACATTATCAACCAACTCGACACTTCGTAGTGAAGCTACGAACGCATTCGTTCAAAATATATTCAATATATTCATCATATGATGTGCTCGTGACGCACGAAATAAAAAAAAAAAGCAAAGATGAAAAACTGTCCGTTCAGAATCAGCCTTCACCTCGTTCTTCACCTGCCTTCGGCGTTTCCAACCATTCGAATCGATGGAATATCATTATTTCATAATTTGTCATATTTCGCGAAATTAATCATAAACGTTAAATAAACCCTTCGAGCCGAACGTGACCCATACGTTGTCCCGAACATTTTGGTTCTATTCACTCGGGTTACCGACCAGTCATTTTATATTTCACCAACAATTCGTGGCACTCTTCGAATCCGTCATTTTTTTATACCACCCTTTATCATTAGTCGACACGAACTAATTATTATTTCGCAATATCACGTCGTAAAAGAATTATGTGTAATCGTTTTTTTTTTTTCAACCGTATCGGAAGATTAAACACGAAAGGAGCGAGCAATTGTAGAGCAAAAAATACAGTCTAGCCAAGCGATGGAGAGTGAAATGAGAAAACTGCTTTTCACAAACTCATCATTATCGTCCATGAGAGAGAAAAGAGTATTGAATGTTTGGGGGGGGGGGAGGCAAAAATTAAGAGCAAAGCAGAGATAATTAAGCAGTGAAAAGAATGAATAAGAAACGCGAGTGGATATCGAGTAATAATTGAGGGACATACGGCAGATCAGGATGATCGGAAACGCTCGATAGCGTCGTTGACAAAGTGGACTCGTTGTTGGCGGCTTCGTCATTCGTCGGATCTTCTGGAATTTTCGTAGAGCTTCGTCGCTCGCAATTACGCCTTGACGACAAATCGAGCTCGTCGAAAAGAGCGAGTGGTATTCCGGGATTCATTATGCTTCCAATAGTTCTTCTCCTTTCTTTGTTATTTCACTTCTAAACCGAAATATTGATAAAACTCTTGAATATTCTGAGAAAAATTGTTGCTGGAGGTTAATATGGTGAAAAATGGATTTTTCTAGCGCCTCGAATAACCGAAATATATAAAAAAAGTTTGATTGACCACAAAGTGGTTGGCGAAAAGCAGATTTTGCACAGCCAGCCTTGTCCAGGCGGCCTATCGACTGTCGGCCAAATCATTTCGAGTCTTTCCCGAGGATTGCGGAGCGCAGGCTCGCGCCGGGACGCCGTTTTCATCCCCCAGACGCGCTTGTTGCCGCGCTCTCGATCCCACTTTTCTTCCTCTCAGCCTCCTCTCCCTCTTTCTCCTTCTCGCTATCACTTTACTTTGTTCCCTATATTCTCGGATATCTCTCCAGTTTCTATTTTCCTCACCGATCCCCCGATATCCAGTCCCAAACAGTTTCATATAATGTCAGTACGTATAAGAATTACCCCCTATGATGTTTAGAGACTAAATCTCAACACCAACACTAAGCGATACTTAAACACGTGTGAGCATCGTAACGTCGTAAATAAAAATCTTCGTGCCTATATTTCAGAGTACGAAATTAAATTCCATCGAATTCAAAGTGAAAAATAATAAAAACTGATTTACCGAAATTATGCGCAAGTCCGAGAGGTTGCGAAACTTTTTTTCCATTTTGTCACTCCGCATCCACTTTATATGAATTTAAAAATAATTCACCTCCAAATAATTTGTGCTTCATTTTCGGGTTTGTAAGGAAATAATTAAATAGAAGTAACGTTAATTAATAATTTATTAATTATTAAATGTAAGTGTTTAATTAAATGTTACATTCGATGTTAATTAGTCATGTAAGAGAAATAAAATGAATGATTCTTGCTCAATATTTGGTCAGGACAATAGAACCATTTTTTTTAGCATTCAAAGACAAAGTCGGTAGAAAACTGGTCATGGTTTTTGAAATTGAACAAAAAATCAATAGAAAAACGTATTTGTCGTTAGGCCACACAAAGTTGCGAACTTTGATGCCATAATTCGCTATTCTTACTCAACATTTACTCAACAAATCACAGCTGCTTCGGCGATTAATTTTCGCTAGCATATACGAAACTTGAAAAATCTCTGTCTATTTTGGACAAGCTCGCGATCAATATACACGAGAATCAACACTCTCAAGAGTGCCATAAATCAGAGCCTCGGTCTCGGCACTGGCCTACGAAAACCTTGTTGTGTAGACACTCGTGACCCAACTTGTTGGCAAATTCTTCGATCAAATTTCAAGATTCAAGCAATAACTGACCATGACGTTAAAAAGTTAGCCTTCAAACTTTGATTCAAAGATTGAGTTACCTAAATAGCTGCTTCCCACGAGTCAAACAAGTTTTAAGAAATATTTGCGCAGCCATCAACTGCAGATGAATGCAGAATTCTCCAATTGGAAATTCAAGTAATTCAATTCCGAATGTACACAAACCCCGAGTTTGGTTCCTCAAGCAATTCTCGACAATTTTTTTCTAAACACGTTAATTTCGTTTATGAAATATTTTCGTAAAAAAAAAATAATAATAATCATAGAAATTTCCAATTTTCTTAAGCGTTTTCCAAATCCATGGTAATGAATATTTCCCCCACATTTTTCATACCAGCTTTTCATAGCAGACCAATCGTGATAATCAAAACGAAGGCAGNAAATATTTGCGAAGCCATCAACTGCAGATGAATGCAGAATTCTCCAATTGGAAATTTGAGTAATTCAATTCCGAATGTACACAAACCCCGAATTTGGTTCCTCAAGCAATTCTCGACAAATTTTTCCTTAACACGTTAATTTCGTTTATGAAATATTTTCGTAAAAAAAAATAATAATCATATAAATTTCCAATTTTCTTCTTAGGCGTTTTTCAAATCTATGGTGATGAATATTTCCCCCACATTTTTCATACCAGCTTTTCATAGCAGACCAATCGTAATAATCAAAACGAAGGCAGAATTTCGCATCGTTCGTTCGCAACGCGTAAAACTCATTATTTTTTATAGCATAGCGCAAAATTTTCATATACTAATATTTGTCAACGATAGTACGACGTCGTCATCTTTGCCATTGGAAAACTGAATGTACTAAAAAAATTGAAACGATCCCGCTAATTATAAAGCGCGAAATTTAACCATAAAGATGATTATTTACAGGCGCAATAAATTGCGGGTGACTTTTTTTTACTCATCTATTTTTGGACGTTCGGATGTACTCGCATGACACTAGAATTTTTCTCTCTCGCCCATTGCGTACATAAAGACATTTGCGGATGTATAGTTCATGGGCATATAGTTATTGGCTCATACGTACTGTATGTATATCTATATGATGAATATGCTTTGCAGCATATGCATGTATGGGTGGCGCGATACGCGTGCCAACTGTTCCGCACTCTTTTCCCTTGTCTATTACATACCCCTCTTTGTGTCATTCCCTCCCGTGCGATTAACCCTGGCACGCGAGTAGCCTTGGCACTGATAAAAAGACCGCGGATCGCGGCTGGCCGCGGCAAATGCTGCCTCCACTCCGCAAGAGTCGTTGACGTACTCTTGCACTCGGGGTTGAGCTTCTTCCGCATTCGCATAATGCCGCAACAACAGTTTATAGTGTCCCTTAACGCTAATCAACGTGTGGACATGAACAACCAAATGACCCTATTTCATCGACATTTTCATAAAGGAGTCAGCAAAATAAATCAAATTTTCGGAAATATTTGAAATTATTCAAAAGTTTATATTTCATTATTATAGGACAGTACAAAACTTTGGGGAACCGAATCATCGGAACGTTTCTGTGTGCAAAATTTTCTATGGATATAGAATTCCATCAAATATCCACCACACAGAAGTCAAGATATTTACTTTTTCGAAATTTTCGTTATTATTTTTAAAATCATTTTGTATGTGAGAAAAATTGGAAACAAAAATGAAGATTTGACTGTCGCCATAAAACGTTCGTGTAACTGTTCAAAATTAACCGCTGGTTGTCATCAATATTTTTCTGTACAATTGTCGAGAAAAAAATCGTACGATTTTGCACGAGCTTCCAAGTGGCAAGCATGATTGGAGGCATAAAAAGGCTTGCGAATTAGAATCACAAATACGCGGCTTCGTTAGGTCGTTCATTCGACATAATGAAGCATGGAAATGAAAATGTGCGTTTCGATGATTCTCCAAGCACATAAAATGCACTGCAGAGTCTCATAATAGATGATAAATCATTAAAATAATGTTAATTAACCCCAGCACGTCATTGCTATTCTCAGGGTTTCGCGGATTGTGCACTCGTGCTTTGTCAGATTGCCGATTGGTTTCGTTCTAACCCAAGTATTCGGGGTTAATTGAAGTGAAATAAAAACCTTTGACTCTGAACTTATAGACGGTTGGAAAAATAAGAAGTAGCAATTTGTTGAAGAAAAGCTTAAGCCTCCGTTTGGCTAACGGCATAGCTGCTTTTCGGTCCATATCGAAAAGCATGAGGTATGAGGTCCATAGACTAATCAATGCACCGTTCGTTACACGGACAGAATAATTAACCGAACTGCAGAGGAAAAACTGATGAGTGTGGGAAAAACAAGAACATGGAAGTAAAAACATCATGGGATTTAAAGAAACGCTGATTATGGAGATGAAATGAAAGAAAAAAAGAAAAGTTTATCATATTAAAAAGGGAAAAGATTAAATATATTTTCAACGTAACGTCAAGTTTTAAATGTACTGGATTGAAAGGCGTGTGGGAAAAAATGCGGGCATGAAAAGATACCGGTACGAGGCGAGGAACGATGCGCCAGGAACAAACACAGTTCTAAGCAGCATAGTGATTCGAGAGCGAGAGAGAGAGAGAGAGAGAGGAGAGAGAGCAAAGAAGAGAAGCAGAGAAGCGTGGTCGCGCGATCCACGGTATGTCTCAGCTGAGTACAAACCGGCCAATCGTTGACGACGACGCGTCTCGCGCCACCTGAATTCGACGAATCCTGAGGGCCGCTCGAAAAGTCCCGCGTGGCTTGCCTGCTGTTTTTTTTCCCTTCCAGGCTAACCGTAGTACATTTCACATGGGGGAACCCAACATCGAAATTTCAACTTTTTTTCCTTTCGTATCTGTGTTCCTATTTCTCTAGACAGTTAATTGCCTTCATGCACGCTTTTTTCGTCCACTTCGTTTTGTGGACTCACCTGCCTTAAAAATCGTAACCTCTCGAAGCCTTTCATTTTCTTCAATTTAATTTATTCACTTTGAAAAAATAGCTAAAAAGTTCTTTTCATTGGGAGCAAACGATTAATAAACCCGAAAATTTAAAAATACTGAAAAAGAACGTCGTTATACTTTTTTTCACGACGGAAATTGAACAATTTATCCATAAAAAAAAACTAAACGAGCCAAACAATTACCGAGATAATTCTGAAGAATAGTCACAATTGTATTTCCGACTGATTTCCATCGTGGGTTTGTAGAAAATTATGGATTTTGATAATTTTTATGTTTATGTGATGCAATCAGCGCATAACGACTACACGATTTTTAAAAATACATTCATAAATGCTTGACGAAGCATGTACACTCGGAAAAAGCAGTATTCGTTAAGGCAAATGTATTTTTCAACTATCCAAGAATGGCTCAGTGTTGAAATAAATAATGAATAGAATAACAACCATAACAGATCGGATCTATTCGTATCACGTTTCTATAACATGTATATATTCATATACGATATGACGAGTTGAAATAATCGTTGCATCATGCCTGGGTCGAACGATGCGATCGATACGCAACACATACGTGGCCAACCACGTCGTCCTCCTCTCGCTTCATTTTCGGTCTCAATCTCCGTCTTTCTTCACATTCTCTCTCCTTCTTACACGTCATAGGCCACGTAGCATGCGTTACCAGGGTTACACGAGAGATCGCGTGATTCTTAGACTACGAGTACGTGATTGACGAAGAGAATGAGGAAAAGAGAAGAGAGAGGGTTTTTTGAGGCGCAGTCATGCACTTGGACGATTATTTGTTTTGAACAAATTTATTTAATTAATTCGTTCCGTTTGTTATTATTTCGAAACAACGATCTCAATTGTTTCGCTAAAAGTTTATAATGTATTTTTTGTTGTTGTGAAAAGCGATGGAATTCCAAAATTGCTCAAATTTTTCAAAGTCGATATTTTAACAACTAATTGTTGGCCAAGTATAAGTACGAAATACTCATAATTGTTGATTGAACGATTAAGAAATCATCGCATTGAAAAATATTTAGACCGTTGGAGCAGATACAGTAAAGAGTTCGATGGCACGATAAACAAATTTGGGGCTGATAACGGGTTCCGAAGTGTGGGATATATTTAGATACACGCGATTATTCTGTGTATGAAGCAAAAAAAAAACAGCATTTAACACGCTATTAGGGAATGACGCGTCGTGTCAGCATTCGGCTCGGAAAGCGCACGCGCTCATTTTTGCTGACCTTGACGACCTTGCTTCATGCGAGCTCGCACTAACACTTTGAGATTTAATTAAGATGGCGAAAAAACAATGATTCCGCGACAACTTTGAGCGGCCGCTCGGAAATCGACATGCATTTTCCAAAATAATAAACAAATGACATTGAGCCGGGCCGAACAATGATATATGTTGACTCGCCAATACTCGAGAATTTTCCGTACCAAATTCAGTGATTTTCTAACAATATTTATACATGTTGAATTTTCCATATCAGAACTAATAGTCGCGATTTTTATGCGAAAATTGATTCTACTTGGCATTCCCATATTGTTACTCAATTATCACGTGACCTTGACTTTGAAAGTGCGTGCTAGTAAGAAAGGAGGCTGAGATTAGCAATATCGCGGCATACATTGAATGATATCGATTATATATAAACTCACATTACATGTTTTGGTACTTCCATGTACAATGTACGCGAGATAACTTACGGTTCAGCGATCACAGAGTTCGATGAAATTGCTGATTCGAAACCCGCTATTTGTACATATACATGAAACTGCTATATAAACTTTTTCCCTCAAGATCTTTCATGTTAGCTTATCAAATGATGCAAGAGTCAAGTTCTCGATCGTTTTCGCGCAACTCGAACCCACAGCATCGTCTATTTTTTTCTCTTTTTCTCTCTCTCTCTCTCTCTCTCTCTCTCTCTCTCTCTCTCTGTTTCATATCCAACTTTATTATTTTTCTTTAAAGAGCGTGCGAGAGTCGTACGACACTCAACCTTGAGAGGAGAATTCTGACAGGCCTAATCTTTTTTACACATCGTATGATTTGAGGAAATATTATTTATTTGGGTGAAAGAAAACTTGAAGCGCGTTCAAATAGTTATTCTTCCATTTAGCAATTTCCATTGATCGAGAATCTATTAATTTTTTTTGTTTTTGTTTTTTTTTCAATCTTTACAAATTTTCGCGATGCCGAGCGATTCGTACGAGTGCAAAAGTCGTGCGAGGCTATGCGAGCCAGCAGTGACCGCGTTCAAGACTGCTCAACTTTGACCATCGCCGCGCTACACTTTGGCTGCATTTGTTTCAAATTAAAATTATTTATTCAATTGACATGGACGTTTTTATTAATTTGTTCTGAATACGTGGAAGAAAAAGAAGAAATAAATGTGTACAGGCGATTCCACTTTCGTTGGAATCGTATACACATTCGTATTCACCCGAGAGACGCCTGTATCCTCTCGCGTTCTGTTGGCTTGGGAATTATGTCTGTTTGCTCATTCCCGTCCTTCCACAATAGTTCAAAGACCGGTTTTCATCTCGTAATACTGTGACGAGGAAACCATGCCGGCGGGTTGAGGACCACAGCGACGAGAACACGTGTTTGTATCAGCACACAGATCTTGCCGCCCAACATATTATTCATACCGCATCGACTCAGAGACCCACGCAGGCAACACGGAAAGAGAGTCTCGTGCGATATTCCAGAGGACGAAGAAAAAAATGGTGAGTCGTAACGCGGGCACGTGGATATTTGACGAAAAGAATTTGAAAAAAAAAAAATAATCAGATGTTTTCATGGTGGAAAAAAAGTCTGGTCTCTAATGTCCCTTCGTATGATTCATCAGTGCTCGAATTTTTCTTACGACTTGCAGTGTCAGTTTTTGGAGATTCAACGAGTTCACCAATTCGGCTCTGAGTTTTCTTTCAATCAGGCTTCCGGATAATTAAATCATAATTTTTGAGCTCACCTTTCCATTACTTCATACGGAAATCTTTGCGTTTATTGTTTATAGGTCACCGAGTATGTAATACTTTCTCTCAATCTTATTCCGGTTCTTCCTCCTTGCTCTCGAGACGCTTACTCTCATTACATGAGCTCGCCATGTGCTCGTTTTATACATAGCAGCAGGCTATTCGAATGGCCGACGTTGAATTGTCTAGTTTCCCTGCGCTCTTTTTTACCCTCAAATCGAATTGACCGATTCATTCTTATTGCGTAACGACTTTTATAGAAATTTGGAAATGGTGAGCTGCATTTTCAGTGGAAGAAGTTTGCAGCACTTTTCATTTCCTTCACAGAGTAGAATACTTCCTCATTCCGCATTCGTCTTTGTAATAAACAAGAAAAAATTGGAGAAAACAAAAACAAGCAATGTCCTCATCATCGTCCCCTGATCACAGGTGTAAGAACCAGTTTTTATTTACAGTGTCAACAAACACGTCGAGAATTTCTTATTACGCTCGCCACGCGTCCGTCAACTTGGAACGCAAATGTTTTTTTTTGTCTTCCATTTTCATTCGAGCCGGCAATTTCCGACGCGTCAATCAATTCGCCGCAAGAATAAACCGGAAATTCTGAAATTAATACGGAAAAATGAATAACTACCTCGACTCAACTTTTTTGTTGCTTTACTCGGTTCCGAGCAACAATTCGAAGGATGGCAAGTTTCGGCGAGATTATTAGGTACCTACAAAACTTTGACTCCCTTGTGCAGCTTTCCATTCGGCTCTGAATTTCATTTTGACGCAGAAAATGTAATATACGGCTTATCGGTTAAAATCCCGATACCAGCGAGACCCGAAACTTTCCAGTTTTTTCCAGTTGGAAATAAATTTGGTATACATATATATATATGTATATACTTTTTTTAAATCCATTCTTTCCCGTCCCACCAGCTGCGTTATCACTTGCAAATAAATCGAAGCAACTGATGGTCTTGTCAAATTTAAATTTCGAGCAATTTGTCAGGGAAAATTGGCTGGTGTCGAACAAAGACAGACTTAATTTCACACACGTCGAAAGTGAGCTCGAATCGCGGCGTGGCTAGGTATATAGCCATAGCGAGCGATGCGTCAGAGAATCCCTCTTGCTGATAAATAATTCAAGAACGTAGAATTTTCGTGTGAGCCAGCGAAATGCTCGATGAACATTGTTCTTGGCGTTAATAAACTGATGCGGAAGTCCGAATCTGTTTTCAATATTGCCGCATCGAAGTAAGGGATTGAGCGCGAAGAGCTCGAAAATTATGAGAAAAATAATTTTCGAGTGCATGCGAGCAGATCGGATCGTCAAATTTTTCCTGCCTCGTTATTAATTTCAACGATAAACACACGGGCTCGGAATGACTCCGGCCATGTTCAAACGCTCGCCCCGCGTTGCCAGTTTCGTCGAGAGTTTCGTTCCCCAACGCCAGATGAAAATTCACGTTGGAACCTTTCCGAATGAGAATCTCGATCAAAAAAATTATTATCTAATTTTCAAAATGGTGAAAAAAAAACAGCAAGGAAGCAATGAGTGAAAAAAAAAATTCGACCACCCAAAGCACGCGTTAAAGAGAAAGCCAACGATCTCGAGTGCCAATTTAACTTGTACTATAGTAATTCTAGCTCAAAGTTGGACTTGGGCTCATTTCGAGCCCTGGTGACTGCCAAGGGTTAAAGAAAAACGAAAAACAGCCCAAAGTAATGATCCGGCAGCCGCCGCCGAGAGCGATGGAACGCTGGTGGAGCGTTCCATCGCCTTTAACTTGCTTGTAAGAACCTCGACTCCCTGCTAATAAAATACTAAATCGGCTTGGCAAAGGACTAGTCTGACGGTTGAGCTGAAGCGCGTTGATAGTCACAACACTCGGCGGTGTGGGAATGCGTGTGTCTGTTTGGTGTGTCGGTCGTTCGTTATCACGTCGACATACCTATAACGTTTCTTATTCATGTAAATCTGTACATTCTGTACGAGTCGTCGTTCTGTACATATTTCCGGCTGATGAGGTTGAAAAAATAAAAAAATTTACTTTTTTTCGCAAAAGAGAAAGTCAATTCAAAATACAAAGAGAAACAAATCTGTAGGTATAGTTCGAAACGAGTCAGAACGTGACTTTTTCGAAAAATATTTCGAAAACTCGCCACGACACATGAAAACCATACGAAGACAATTGTAATCAAGCACGATTGACCTTTTTTCGAGAAAAAAATCATTTGCCGAACATTCGGTCGATCAAATTTTTAAAAATATTTACCTAATTTCATAATTTTCAATAATTAATCAATTGAAAAGAAATTAAAAAATTCGAAGAAAATATTTGAGAAAAAAACAAACATAAGCAGTGCAAATCCAACGATGCTGGATCGCTTTCGAATCAGTCGCGAAAAACATTCTCAACAATAACAATGATTACCATTGTTATTTTTATTGATATTATTATTATGGTGATTATGGTAATAATAATAACAATTATGATAAATGGGCAGTTTCGAGTGTACGTCGTCGTACAATCCGAGGGTTAATTTTTTTTCTCCTCACTCAATCGTGTATAATCCGGCTCAAGTGTAACGGTATATATCTCGTTTCGATTTGAATAACACGTACAATAGCCGCAATAGCGAATGTACAGTGGACAAAAATAATAAATAGATATTCTTTGTTTCACTTTGAAATTTAAACTGTAAATGTTGATCGGAGGTTATGTTGAAATTGAAAAATTCAGCCGTCGACGCAAACGTCAGAAATAAAAGAACAAAAATTGAGTCGGTTAAAATTGAGTAAACTACAAAATTTCCCACTCAATATTTTCTTTTGAAAAATCCGCAACCACCGTTTTCATCATTGCTACGAATTTTTGGAATAACTTACGTTTTCCGGCTTTCCTCAGTCTCTTATCGCTCTCACTGGCAGCTTTCGCTGAATTTTCTATACACCGCACGTATATATCGATATACCACGCTCAATCCACCGGATTAACAAAAAAAAGCGGAGCAAGTGTTATTCGAAGAAATGAAAAGCCGAGAATATGACATTAACCAGCAGCGACCGTTGTGAGCTCGACGATCGAGCTCTATTGTTTCGGATTAGCGTGTTGCGCGACTAGGAAGACGAACGGAGACAAAGAGAATCAAAATTAATTATCAACGCACAGATTTATATGTATGTGTCAGTTAATACAAGAAACTGTGGATTATTATCGTTTGGCGATCGGTCGATAGGCGCTTTTGAAATTTGGGAGATCGCAGCCAGGTTTTGTGGGTACAAAACACTACGTCCAATTGTTCCGAACGTACTGAAGAAGCCGGCAAGCACGACGCAGATTAAATAGCATTTTCGAGATCGTACGGCCTCGGGCCAAGTCGGAGGATCCGTCGCGCCCTGTCTCGGAAACCGGCGGTTTCGTCAACTACGGACGGACGACGGTCTGTGCACTGTGCATGTGCACGTGCGTGAAAAACGAAAAAACCATGGAAAAGTATTTACACTATGCCCGTGTGAATATTTTAACTTTCAACTGCTTCCTTTCTCGGTTCGTGTTCAAAAACAAGTTCATGGTTATTTTCGAGGCCGCGATTTATTCTTCACAAGATTTTCCGCGGCACGCCGCCCTTATTCCACCTTTTTCAATATTAATATTGAAATTTAATGAAAACACGTTGGGATTTTTGCGATGAGAGAAATCGAATAGCGGCGGAACGCGGGATTGGGAAAATAATCTTCGAACCCCAAAGTCCGCACGATATTTTTCGATGCTTCCTGTGAACGCATTAAGCCGAAATTTCGCTCGAGTCCTTTCTATCAACTGTCGGTATTGACCTCGCGCGCGCGATGCATGAAAATATTTTTACGAAAGCGTGCAGGATGATTTTCGAAACAAGTTGAAACTCTCATCAGTGAAAAATGATTTTTTACTCGATAGGCTTGTTCGTGCAATCACTGTCGTGGCGTAATGCAGTCATTTCGTTTTGTTATTCTTTCGCCGATAAGTCGATCAAAGCAGTTCTGCAACATTTCTTATCATTCGCGTGTGTGTAAGAAAAAGAGAGAGAAAAACGAAAAGCGGAAACGTTGTACTCGCATGGTTTCGTGCCGTGTGCTGTTGCAGCGCCGAGTGATGAACAATTGTGTAATAAATATGCACAACCTATATATATATATATACAAATAGAAATCAGCAGAGTATATATTTGGAGCGCTGCTAAACTAAAGAACGTCATGCATACGATTCGGTCGACTCTACAAAGTCACAAGTTACGCCCTTTTCTATATGAATGAAAAATTGTCCCTGCGTGAGTCCAAGTGCACCCTTTGTATCAGCATCAAGCAATTTAGAGACTAACAAGAAGCACATGCCCCATGACAAAGCAACTGTGACGCGCAGATATAGTCACACTCGCTGAATAATCCGATCTTCTTAATTTTTTGTCAAGCCTCTCACAATGAACCTGTAGTCCAATGATAATTACTTCATTATGACGCGGCTGTCACAATGACTGCTGGAATATTCAACCTCGAAATCTTTTTTTTTTCTCTCATTTACCGCGTTGGCGTAAAATTCACAACGAACCGTTATTCCAAAATTATTGGCAATCGGAAGCTTCCACATGCTTTTTTCTCCATCAGCAGGGCAAAGGAACGCGAACGAAAAATTAAGGATGTTGAGTCCGAAATCGTGAATAATAAGAAAATTCGGAAAATTTGGTACCTACGTTTTTGCATAAAGTATTTATGAGATGGTGGAAAAATTTCACAACGATTGGGGAGCTCGTTATTGAAAGATTAATGTTAACAAAATAAATGTAGTCAAATGTATTGGTCTCGTGAAAACTGGTATAACTTTGCTTCAAAAGTTTTTGTTTTTCCACTCAATTTTGAAATATCTACGATAAACTAAAAGCAACGAAAACAGAACAAAGTTTATTGATAAATATTTGTTGTACTTGTTTAAAAAAATGTTAAAGAAATTTTTACACGACCTCTTGAATAATTCATACAAAAACATATGTATACCAAATTTTCGGAATTTTCTCATCATTTCAACCCTTAAGGTGATCTAGCAGTCGCTCGGTCGGTAAAAATCCTGCTACACGGTTTATTTAAAGAGAGCAAATATTTCAAGAAAAATATTAGTTACACGTTGTTCCCCTTTCACCAGAGAAGAAGGTGTAACTTTTTTTTCTCGAAATATGAAGGGTCTCTTAGAAAAGCGTGTATCTGCTTTTCGGTTGTCTCTCTCGCACTCACGCGACTGCTAGATCACCTGAAGGTGGCTTAAAATTTGGTATTCTTTTAACATAAAGCCGTCACAAGGTCAGGTACAAATTTCACTACGATTAACAAGCTCATTATTGAAAAATTATCATAAAAAAGTTTCATACGTACTCATTCTCGAATTTTGTTGAGGCTTCAAATTCCTGGACTATGCTACGACCAACATTAGCAGAATGTTGTTAGGAAGCTATAGTATGCGAGTTCAATATATTGTTTCGGAAGATATACTTGCAGACACGTGTCTCCTGTTAATTATAGTGTGCGACGTCGATCGTGTACGACTAATGAGTATAAATTCACTTTTCAATAACAAATAGTTCTGCCGCCGGCAGTCAGAACGTCACAGCCCAGAAAACTGCTGATAATGAAAGAGAAGAGAATGAGATTGTTTAGGCTCAACAGATAAGGATCGGAGCAGACACGAAAATACATCCATGTGACAAATATTATTTCTTTCTTTCTTTTTCTGTCTCTTCTCTTTATTATATAATTTCTTTTTTGTCGAGTCTTTCAAGACAATTTTTTTCTTCTTCTAGAATTCTGTCTATACATCGAATCATCTAGACATCGAATCTTTCGATCTAGGTATATACAGGAGATGCCCAATCTAATATCGACTCTGCATATCGACGAAAGTAATCATGAGTCCAAAAGTCGTGTTTTATAAATAATCGGCCGTAAATAGCAGTTTTCAAAAGACTCTTTGTCAATGATACGAAAATCTTATTCGACAACACAATGTGGTATTATTATCATGATTAATCACCGTTCAAAGGACATAACGATGTTACATTCTGTTTCTATGTTGCCGTGCAAATCCCTACGCGATTTGACGACGCCTTCCCATCGCTTTATCTCCACTTTTCCCTGAAGCGTCGACTATGGTCAACAGCTATCAGTCGTTGTCTCCTGATGCAGTTTGCAGTCCTGCATTTGCTCGAGGGATCAAAAAAATCTTTGAAAAGCTTGCTGGCCTGTAATAAAGCAGACGACGAAAAAACTGCACTCCGCCGCTCAGCAATCGATTCATGAGCCTGAAACCTCACCAAGTATTGTCCCAGGCTCTTTCTCTGCGCTAAAAAATTCATGCTGCTATTCGAACTATTCATTCCAAAGTGCCAATTGTAAAATTCCCGAAAATTTAATTATTTCGTACCATTTTCCTCAGTTAAATGAAGAATTTCGGAAAAATAATATTGGAAGTGAATAAAGTAGCTTTAAGAGAAAAATTGTTCCGCTCCGCCGTTTGTAAACCTTGGTCTTTCGTGTGTACTATGAAAATTGTGGATTCGTCATCACTGTCCGGAAGGTGGTACAATTTGAAACTTGGGCATCAGTTCCGCATCCTATATAAATTTTTTTAGGGACAGGAGGAGAGAATCGGCTCTTTCCTCATTTTACAAGTACAAACCGAAATAGTTGTTTGATGGTAATGTTGATTCAACGATATTTTTGGTAAACGAAACAACTTGGGTTTGTCTCCTTTCTCGAAAGGTTATCGGGCTTTCCGAAAAGTCTATATGTCGAAGCTACAAAATCTTTGAGCATTATCGATAACTGCGGTGAGTGTGTATTAGAATCGCATTGTCGTGCAAGAATTCCGAACTTTGCTCCCAAAGCAATTCGATGTCATTAAAAATAAAAGAAAAACAAAACTTGACACACAGTAGGAAAGACCCGAGGTCGAATGAGTCAGCTCAACAAATTTGAAAAGAATAGCTATTTTTTCTTACTATTTTTTCACATCTTGAAAGAGTAAGCAGAGTTAAAATAATTTTTTTTTTCTTTTGCTGACATAACTTTGCAACCTTGATATTTTTTCCTTACAATTTTCATAAGTGTTTCCGGCAAAAGTGAAAGTGAAACTTTTGTGAAACGGCTCGGAAAATGTTTTGAAAATTTGACAAACGAAACTCTGCACGCAAATTAACCTTTTCATCGATGAGGCTTAATTGCCTAAATGTACGTTAAAGAACCACTAATGACGCTACTCAAGCAGGGTGAAAGTTGGCGTTTTCCTCGTGCCATCAACGTCAACCATTTGAACCCAGTAATGTGAAATAATGAACGAAACTTCGTGCAGCAGTGACCGTCCGATATATTTGATTCAGTCCATGTCCCTGATAAACTTTCTTTCATTCTCCTGTAATTTTTCAAATTTTATTTATAAATTTATAATTTATTAATTTTATTTCAGTTAAATTTCAATTAAAATATTGTGAAATAGCAAGAAATTTCTTGCAAAATACAACTCCATGGAAAGAATAACGACACCAATTTTCAGACATTTGCATCTCTCCCTATTCAGGAGTTGCATTAATTTCGTGGTAACTTGACAAGCCGCAAACGTAGCGGAAAGAATAAATATATAGAAAATCATCAAATTACCAAATAATGTAACTCATCCCCTAGGGGCCCAGAATTGACAAAAAAACATCTTCCAAGTTGGGCTTGCATAAGATTTTTCGAATCTCATATCGTTGGAGGTGATTAACATTTTTATGACGACAGCAACATATTAATGCTCATAGACTTTGAAGCTCGTAAACAGAGAAAAACAGTGGCAATTGTTGAGAAGCGGTGGACGCTGTGGTGTCTATGCATTCACATGCAGGAAAGATAAAAGGGAGCTTATTGACACGTGAATAACAGGCAAACGAATCGAAAAAATTTCCACCACGTGGTGATCGGATCTCAATCGAAAATGCAGAAAAAATGAATCGCAATATTCGCTCGGTCAGCATAATTAATAATATCAGGTTTGCGTGTTATTTTTCCTCGTTTTTTTCTTCTTCAGCGTCTGCGCATCTGAGTGGCAAGTTGTTCACTACCACGTGATCACGTTGCTCAACGCGAATAACTTAATGTCTGCATGCAAAGACGACGCGGCAATATCGCGCTCCCATTTCCATGCATTTTTCACAACCAATTCCTAATAATTTCGTTTTTTCCTCAATTCGCTGTTCAAATTAATAAGAATATTCGATATTCGTTGGAGAAAAATCCTTTATTTCTACAACTTGAACCATAAATACTTGAGTCTCGCGTTTGCAATAATTTTGCTACTTTGGAGAAGTGACAGTGGAGTTTCCAGTGGTATATGGGGACAGAGTTGAAAGACTTGAAGGGAGATTGCGCGTTGATCGTAAATCGATTACCGAAATAAATCCAAGTACTTCCGAGGCCATTACCTCTTGCTTCCCACGTCTTTCATTCAATACAACATCTTTCGAAAACAATTTTTCCTGCAATTGGCTGGGATTGATTTTTTTTTTGGTCAATCAATTCGATTTGAACAAGCAGCGAATCAATAAATCACGCATTAACGAGAGTTGACTGTAAATTAATGATTGTTTTTGTTCATACAGCCTTCGTTTTCATATCCATGTATGTGTAAATAGATTTATATATTTCTATGATATATATATATATATATATTTTTGTTCATTTATTTATAATTTGTGGAGGATTGAGTCAATTTTCGAAAAAAACTTGACACAGAATTGACGGATATTTGTGTTTGTGTTCAACAGTTAGACAGTACGATTATAATGGATCCATTTACCAATAATTATTCTCTCGTAATATTTTAATAAGTAACATTTTTCATGCTGCCAAATCGAATTCAATCGTTTGAGCTTTTCATTTCTCTTTTTTCCTTTCTTATTTTTTTTTTCTTCTAATTTTCTCATCGTTAATATATGTACGTGTCATTGAGGACGTTGTATGCAAATGCAGAGCAAAAAATGAGTATTCGTGGCACGTGAAAAAACGTTGCAACGTTGAAAAAATCTGTTTTTAAACTTGCTGCAATTTTTTCGAGGGAAGGAAATGAGTGAAGAATGTGAAAAAAAAAAATAGTTTGCCGTGCTCTTGGTGATACGAGAGAAAATTGTCGCCGCGCCTGTACCTGCTGCACCGCGGCTTAGCCCTGTCACGGATAGGGAAAGCGCCGAACAATGCTTACGCACACTATGAAAATAAATTCGTGGGGACGCGTCGTATGCCAGGTTGTGAATGGCGTAAGAGACCGAAAAATACCGGTTATCCCGGTCGTACAACCCATGATAGGTAGACAGAATGATTGCTAGCGCGAGGTCCGCCCGTCTTGTAAGATTCTCACGAATTTGTCTGCTTTTCAGAATTCATTGTTAAACGAATGAGCAGTAAAAATGCTGGAGCATTGCAAAAACTTGGGAAAACGTGTCGGTATTTTTGAAAAAAAAAATTTTGACGATTCGTTTTTTAGTTAGAAATAAAAACGTAAATATGTTGGGGATTCTCCGATAGGCGCCCCGCTAGGTTCGGCTTTTTGGAATTGTGGGTCCAGACCACGGCGAAATTTTTGATAACTCAGTCGAAAAGAGTTTATCGCGTACAACGTCCTTGAAATTTTGGATTTTCTACAATGTTACGTTTGTCTCAAGAATATCGTCTTGCAGACGTTTTCAATATAGGTATTCTCTCTAACGCTATCAGGCCCTGTTGACTAGACACGTAGTGGCAAGAGTAAATACTTGCTCCACACGCAATTTCATCAAATTTCACGATGCACGACTTTTGGTTTCGGTTTTAATCTCATTCCACAAAGCGTCTACGCTTAGGGATTGGAAAAGCGAAAAGAAAAGTTATTCCGTAGCTACTTTGGCTGATGCTTCAGCCTTCGTCTCACCCCAGACAGGATGACTACCGTCGCCTTTTTTCTGCGAGACTTTTTTAATCAGATCGTCCGAAGCTGTTTTGCGATCGTAGGCCCAACCCAATTTCGCAAAGAGATCGATCCACATCGTTGTCATGTTCAGACCATAATTACCGAATTCGGCAGCCTTGTAATCCCATGGAAAGACGTGATGATAATTGTGCCAACCTTCGCCCATACTGAACAGCGAAACGTATTTGTTTTCCGCTGGTGATATCGATCTGCCATGAAAACAAAGGCAGCGTCAATTTTCAGTTTTTTTTTTTGTTTTTTCGTCTATAAAATTCTGCACAAAACGTTGTTTTGTGCTTATCGCTCATGCATTTATACAGCTCGTTCGAGCAACGCTGAATAGATAATAAAATATCAGCCAAATACTCGAATGTTAATTTTCCTTTTTTCGCAATTTCCAAATATTTCCAATCCAATTTCGAAATAATAACCAACAATATATCTCCGACCAGATTCCAAAAGTTTTTGCGATCACGTTATTTTTTTTCGTTGCTCGAATGAGTCACGAATTGCATAACGGCGGGAGCTATGTGGAAATTCATTTTCAACCAACTTGTCGTAGCTTCGATAACCCCAGATATGCGCGAAGCTGTTGACGGACCAAGAAAAATTCAGGAATACTACGTATCGTATGAAGGCCTGAGATATTATGGCGTGATACCAATCTTCGTCCCACACGTACACGGGTATCAGGATCGGAATGACAAAGCACACCATTAATTTCAGGAATCGAAAATACCTGAAAAAACAAAAAAAATATACATCATTTTCCGTTTTTTTTTCGTTTTTAATGTCTGCGACGTTATTATTTTGTTGAAATAACAAATTTTATTTTGGTGCTGCAATTGATTGATTCTCCAAATTTGCTTTCCGAAAGTGCAGTAACTTGGCCAAATATTTTATATATTTCATATACGTCGATAATTTCTTTATCGCATCCCCGCAAGCGTTCCCTTGTCACTGACAACGTAATACCCGGAAAAAAAAAACAAAAAAAAACTTTAAACTTCTCGATTTTAGTCCAATCGCTAAAACGTTAAAAATACGAAGTACGATTTATCACCTGCGCGAATAAATTAGGCTGTCAAAATGATATTATAAATTCGTCAAGTTATCGAACCGTCCACGAGGAAAAAATGGCTGCGATTTTCTGGAAATTTCCATAAATAAATAGAAAGTACAGAGGGCGAAGCAATATAGACACAATATCTTACAAAATTTGCAAAAATTCCAGCGATTAGACGATTTTTCGAAAAAACTCAAATGATACTCTAGATATATAAAAAAAAAAAAATTAAAATAAAATAAAATTCGTATTTTTATACAATTTTTTTGCTTCGTCTATGAGAGGAAGCAAAACCCGTGACATCGATGACTTATTCGATGAACTTGTGTGAACCGTTAAATCTCGCTGATTCGTTTTGACCCAGCGTGTATAGCTAACGTCTGCCATGCAATCCTTCCTCCATTTACCAATTGTTATCAATGTGCAACGTGGCAATGTGACGATTGGATTGAAAAAATGCAATTAATGTTTAATATCGTTAATGTCGAAATTATTTTTCCATTTCGCCGTCTATTTTTTCAATCCCGTTATTCTGACGAATATTTCTTAGAGAGGGAGATACTCCGGCCGGCACGCGCTGTACCCGAATCGACAACGTGATTGACCCCCTCAATGTGACCCCGGAGATAATCAGCCGATAAGTCAGAGCGATAATCACGTGACTCTCGAGCCGCGACTAAAGTCATTGTCCACGTGAGTTAATCCCATGCACATATACCAAGTTCATTCTCCAGCTAATTTATCAATATTTCTCCCTGCTCGCGCTCCGCAGCCTGAAAAATAGTAGTATACGTTCCCCTGCGAGGGACCAGGCATCTTTCACTCTGCTTTACCAAAATCGTGTTTTATTTCTCGTTTTTCAATAACGAACCGTTAATTACGCAGCAGGCGTGATATTTTCAAATACCGCGGTAAGCAATTATTATCAGTAGCATGTTCAATAAAATATGGAGACTTATTTATGCGTAGAGATAAATGACCTTATTATCGTTATAGTACTTACTGCTATAGAAGATTCCAGTAATAACTGCCCTGTGTGCTAATTACATTGCCAACGAGCGAGCTCAAGGAAAACGACACGAAAACCGAAACAATCTTATCTCCGAATTGTTTGTCACCGTGTTTATATAATTAGGAAACCGAAACCAACACGTCCGACTAAAAAGTCCAATAATTTCGAAGACCAGAGTATAATTTACGATTTGAAAAAAAAAAAACAAAAACAAAAATGTTCCGATTATTTTACATTTTTGCTCGGAAGAAATTTCCATTACGCGACTTACATGAGTGCGAGGACCAAACGTGAACGAAGAGTTCGTTCCAGCCTTGGTCATTAAAAAAGTAGTGCATGGAGATTGAGAGGAAAAATGGAGACGATTCGCTGAGATCGAATTTAGGGTGAAATACGAGTTTCGATCTCGCATTCTTCATTTTTTTTGCTGCTCGTAAGGATGTTGAGTTCGAAATCGCAAATGATGAGAAAATTCGGAAAATTTGATATCTTCTTGTATAAAGTGTCTAAGAGATCGTGTAAAAATTTCTCGACGATTAGGAAGCTCGACGTTCAATTAACATGAACAAGTTTCATACGTACTCAACACATCCTTAATGTGAGCTCTTGATAGATTATTCTAATGAAAAAATAGTAATTCAGGATTGAAACTTACTTTTGCGAAAAGCGAACGACAGGATCAGCCAAGACATCACTCATATCGATGAGACGGCCTCGTCTCAGCACCTCCGGATGTTTCCTCATCATGAGCCAGCCAACGTGAGCGAAGAAAAAGCCTCTTTTACTGTTGTGGGGATCGGCATCGGTTTCTGTGTACTTGTGATGGACTCTGTGGTCCCTCACCCAATCGTAGATTGAATTCTGAAAAAAACCATCTCATAAAAAAGTTCGAAATCGGTGTGTGCGACGAACACTGGCTCGCAATGTATATCGCTCTGGAAAAAGCTTATAATTCCGGCCTCGCGGAGTTTTCTTCGGGCCTCATGCAAACGCTAAGTTGATGCAGTAGCGATAAGTAGCAAGGAAGCGATGGGATAAGACTCGCGGAGTTATACGCAAGGACATGGAAAAACAACAAAAACAACAACAACAACGCGATATACCAAAATATGAGAAAGTCTGATAAAACTGATTTGCTTACTTCGCCGGCGGTGAGGTAAGCGATGAGCAGAATTATGCGAAGTGGCATGTTAGCCTTGTACGATCGGTGTGTCCAATAGCGGTGTGCGCCACCGGTCACTCCAAAACCCGCGGTGCCACACATAAAGCAACCTGAATAATTTTTTATTAGCAACTAAATGATAAATCGACCGCAAATTTCTCTCGTTTATTCATACTTTATGCCATACTACTTCCGCCAGCGGCTTCCCTCGCGTTGATAATAAATTTTTGTTGATGGGAGTAAACGTATAAATTAATAATACAAAATAAAATAGAGAGGCAGTGGCTCAGTGGTAACGAGCCCGGCTCCTACCCAGAGGGCCCCGGGTTCGATTCCCGCCGCCGACACCAATGGATTTTTCTAAGTGTCCCAAGCTGTACTCTCTGTGATTCGGAACCCACGTAAAATAGTAGGTCCATCGAGTAAAGTAGTGTGGAATAAAAAATTGGGGGAATATAACAAAAATTGTGGAACAACGAGAATTGTGGAAAAAAACTCGAACATGTAAAAACCCGAGAAGGGTATGCATGGGAAAAACTCAATTACACTATTACAAAATAAAATCTATTGTTTATTGGTTTTTTGAGTCAACTTACTACGAATCTGTCTTCAATATGGACAAATTTAAAACAGGACCTTTGTGACATGGAGTGAAAAAATATAGACAACGCGGAGAGAATGCTGATGAGACCTGTACTCGGACTCCGGAAAAATTGTCAAACAAAATGTTTGTTTAATGGAAAGTTGTCCTGTACAAAATGATTATAAAAAAGCTGCTGAAATGTTTTCTATTCCGAGATTTGAACAATCGATCAAGTTTATTCGAACTCGTATATAAAAATACGACACATCAGGTGCATGTCTCCCCCATTCGTATATGTAGTTGATTATGAATTCCTACTCGTGGGGTAAATTTGACCCGATTAAGATTCTTCCCAGCAATGCTCATTTTCAAATTTAGTTTCGGGTCAATTCGACTGCGGCTGTAGTCGTGTCATCTTACGGAAAAGTGCAATAAGAAATCGCTATAGTTAATATATTTATGCCGATCTGCTTGTCATCTTACTCCATAGTGTCGTCAGCTTATGCTCCAATGGGGCAACCGTGAGTAAACCGTAGAGAGCCATGATGTGAAATCCGGATATCTGCACGACGTTGGGCCAGATTATGGGCGTTTTAAAGCCGAATATCCCTGTCGGATGATCCTTTATCGTCGAGTCATCAATTTCGTCCGCATGTTCGTCTTTGAGAAGATCGTCCGTTTCCGTCGCGTCTTCCGTGTCGTCTAGCTCCTTAACATTCATTGTTTCTGTCGGCGGCATCTTGTCTTTTTCTTTCTCTTCAAAATATTCCTCGTTCGATCGTCGCGTCTAAACGAGATGCGAGCAAAAAACATTCGGTTTATTTTCCAATGAATTCAAGGATCTTGAGGATGGTGAGAAAATTCGAAAAATTTATTATGTACAAAGGTATAAAGTGTCTAAGAGATTGTGTAGAAATTTCTCGACGATTAGGAAGCTCGTTATCGAACAATTAACATTAATAAATTAAATGTAGTCAAATGTAGTCTTGTATGAAAACTGCTATAACTTTGCAATAAGTTTTTTTTTTCGACCTCTCAATATTTCAATATCGAAGTTTATTAATGAAATTTGTTTGCCTTTGTTAAAAAAATGAGCTTCCTAATCGTCGGAAAATTTAGACCTTTCAAAAACTTTATACAAAAACTTACGAAATTTTCAGATCTTTCTCATAAATTTTTATTTCAACCCTCAATGATGATAAAATTTTTTTGATTTGGTATTGTATTTACATGAAGTATTCACGAGGTCGTGTACAAATTTTACGACAATTAAAAAGTTATTTATTAAACAATAACATTAATGACAAATAGAATCGAAGGAACCACCATTTTTCGTTGGAAAATAGAAAATCATTAAGCAATTCCAGATACCATGGTCAAAAGTCAATCACTGTCTACAAAAACCGATTGAAAAGAGTCCCAAAATTGAAAAAAAAAATCATAATAAACAGCGGAATTTGATGAATGAATGGAGCGTCGCACGAACAAATCACAAGAAAACGTATAAGGAAATCACGACGAATTCGAGTCAGTACACAAGAGGTGAGAGGCCTGTTCAATTCGCGCGACCATCATTCATCATTCCCTTTAGACAATAGGAAAAGATGGAATGATCGTAAATTCCGAAATTGGCTCAATAACTTTACGAAACATTGAAAAAATGTCTTTTGGGCATTGAAATTTATTTCGATGACTCGGATCCGCGACTCATTCAAATACAGTTGGGAATTTTGAGATTTCGAAACACATTGGTCATACGGTGATTAGGAAATACGGATTAATTTGCATTTCATTGCGGAGGGATACGTACCGAAAGTTGTAAGACGATCACGTGATTTTACGAAGAGAAGCTCACGCCGATTGTTGATGTTTTTTTCTGTCGCTCATCTCCATGCTACGTAGTTACAGGAAGAATATTTCTTCATTTTGCATTAGTTTTTTTCCCTTTTTCTCGTCGCGTTGATAACGCCGTTGCCGTAGGTCAAATAATCAGAAAAAAAAACAAAGTTTTTGCTCGCTCGCTTTCTCTTCCGATATAGAGCCGTCTGGACCACTTGTTATACCGCCACTACGCATCCATTGGGCACATGGATTCTCGCGAATACTCCCAAAGAATCTCCTTATACGTGTTCGTGTTTCTTTTTACTCGTTTCTCGTATTTTTTGCTTATTGTCGCAAACACATTTACACAAAGTATACCGTTTGATGTTTGACATACACGAATGTACTTTAAGGTCGCTGCCGAGACGGGGATGACAGGGGTCGATGGTCCAAGCTGCTGCGCGATAACCCGAGCTTGCGCAACCGACCAGACAATAAATAACAAATCATCTTCCACGCTTAATCTCAACCCCGAAAAATCTAATCAAATTCCCAACATTTTGAAAACGTTCTAAATATCAATGTTTTTTTTTATTTACCCCCTACTTTTTATCCGCTAATCCGAATGATCATCATCAGCGGAAATTGCAATTAATTCGCACTTTCAATATTTTCGTGATATTGGCCAGAGGATCGATTTTTCATTTATTTCCATTCCAATACTGAGATTTTTCGATATGTCATAATGTTATTAATGACGTAATCGTCAATGGGATATTCCCTTTTCTTTATCATTATGCTGAAACATCGTCTCCATTGATTTTCGCTTACGCATGTGCTCTTGCCACGATTTTCTCGCTCCATACGGTATATATAACCATGCCTTTTTGCCAGCAGGCTGCATGTCTCCCTTGTTCGAGAGCTTTTTGCATGAAAGCGGCAATATTCGATAAACATTCAAATTTCCGTAGGATTTAAATTCAACGATCGTCCATTTGGAGGAGATGGATCGAAAAAACATCTGCGTGCCAACTTTTCACTTTCCTTTTTTACGAGCTCAGCTGTTTTTTCAGCAACAAATACGAAAATATTCACATTCCCTGTAAAAGTGCATTTATTCAGAAGATGCAGTTCGCACTCGAATCTTTTGATCAAAATGATGCAATGTACAGGATGGTTTTTTCACTGCGTACAAATATATGCGGATTGTACTTTCGTTATTACAAGAAAACTCTTCGTAATTATCTCCAAAATATTTCCTCCTGTGCTTTATTTTATTTATAACAATTAGACGTCCGTGACGAGCCATTTTCGTAACGCCTATTGAAGTAATATCGACTATGGCCAGCGCTGGCTGTACGAAACATTTGCTTCTTTTTAATTCTCGATCGTCAAAAGCTGGTTTGTCATCGCAGCGTTCCTGATTTTTCTTGACATTCCTTCAGAACATCGTAGTAAGATACGTGAAAGAAAAAAAAATGAAAAGCAAATAAATACCGAGTCCAAGTCACGGAAAAAATTTATATGCCGAAAATAATTTGAAGGAATGTATTCGGGTCTTTACTTACGGTTCGTTTCAACTCCATAAAATGTAGTTTTGGGGCTTTTTGAAAGTCAATTAGGAGCATGAGCAGTTCTTATTTATCACGCGCAACGATACGTTCCATTGTGTGGTAATAGCGCTTAATTAATTGTTTCATGTAATTAACGAAATCGCATCGATCCATAATTATTGGTGGGCAACATGCGTGCATATTAGATTTTCGACTTGTTATCACGATTAATAGAGGAATATATATGGAAAATCGAATCTTCTAGTTAAAAATAATAAGCTTTCGCATAAATCATTATCGGAATTTTTCTCATTCAACGAAAAAACAATATGTCTAGCTTTTTTCAAGTGACGATTCGACTTTTGGGCTCGCAAACCATTTGTAGGTATGTAAAAAAAATTGAAAAGAAAAATTTATAGATTTGACTGTTGCCATACAACGTCCTCAAGTTAATTCTTTGAAAACAGTTCGTCGCTCATTTACCGATAACTTATTGATCATTATTATATACAAGCCCAAAAACGAAGAATTTTTTCCAGACTCTTTCCTAATTGCTAAATAGTGAAATTTTCATTTGCCATCCAGCAACGCAGTGTGCGCGGTGTAGCGAAAAAAAAAAAAGTGAAGATGTGTTCGATGACAGGAGATTGATTGATAAAATGCGATAAAAGTATGTACGCGATTAACCTAGGATTAACGATTGTATTTAGGGTTCTTTTAGAATTTTGTATGAACGCGTTATTCTTGCCACGAAAACCAACAGTTTTCGCCTATTGTAAAGAAAAATGTTCGGTCGTTTAGAATTTTAGATAATTAATTTCCAATTTTCCACGTTTCGTTGAAAAATATAATTGCAAGAAAAGAATAAAACGAACGAAACGATGAAAAGAAACTCGACTTGAATTTTATGCGCGTTTTAGATGGGAAAAATAAAAAATAGGAAATCGCAGAATACCTTAAATTCTCAAGGTCATCAGAAAATGTTTCTTCATATAGCAGGAGAAAACTGTTGGTTTTAGTGCGCCAAGAAAATAAATGAAGAATAAAAATCAAGTGGGACAGTGGGATATGAGTAGCACATGTGAAAATAGTGCGTCAAACCGCCGCAAGTGGCACTAGCGGCTGGAACCGGTAACTGGGAACGTAGGTAACCACCTGACCACAATGGCGGAGGGGTTGCATGCAACACATGGCGATTGTAGTGTGCGTAGTGCGTGCGTGTGGTGTCGGCGTTTTGGATGCTTCGCAAACAACAATACAGTGACGGATAAGCGCGTTAAAAAATGGAATATTTAGTCGCGAGTGTGGATCACATGAAATTCGACATAGAAATTGCTTTGGATGAGCAATATGGAGCACTATCGTTGCCTTTTACCGGAATGGACAGTAAGTACAAAAAGATGCAAAGAGTTTTGAGGTTATCTCGATGGAAAGATTATAATTCCTGCAATTAACGAGAGGTTTATAATTTTTTCAATAAAATCAACGCTTCTCTCCAATCATCCATCGCACTTTTAAAAAAAGTTGAAACTTTTTTTTTAGAATCCATCGCCGCAGTATGTCAATTTTATCCCCGAGGTACGTGCAACAAAGGGGCATCGTGTCCTTTCAGACACGTACGTGGCGACAGAACCATCGTTTGTAAACATTGGCTCCGAGGACTTTGTAAGAAAGGCGATCAGTGTGAATTCCTTCACGAATACGACATGACAAAAATGCCCGAATGTTATTTCTATTCGCGTTTCAGTAAGTCACTTTTTGGCCATCAAAACCTTTTTATCGTAATTTCCTTGACCAACTTTTTTCATTCAAGTTTTTTATTATGCAGATGCTTGTCACAACAAAGAATGTCCGTTTCTGCATATCGATCCGGAGACCAAAGTTAGAGATTGCCCGTGGTACGACAGAGGATTCTGCAGGCACGGACCGCTCTGCAGACATCGTCATGTGCGGAGGGTTCTGTGCATGGCTTATTTAGCTGGATTCTGTCCGGACGGTCCAAATTGTAAATTTATGCAGTAAGTACATTCCAAATTTCTCACTTTCACTTTGTATCAAGGTTAAAAAAAATGTTATGCCGTTTAACGGCGTTTCACAATAAAATTTGGCATATTTAACGCATCAATTGAACGAAAACAAAACATTCGATTAATTGAGAAACAATATACCACATTAAAAACGATTACACGTCTGTCTGAAAAATGTGTCAATCACGTCGAGAATCCCGTCGTTTTGTTACGTGCGACGCCAGGAGAAAATTCAATCGACGAAAACAGAAAGATTGTTAAAAAATTGATTTTAAAAATTGATTTTCAGTCCGAGATTCGAATTACCCGCTGTCCAAGACATGCAACCGAAGGAAGGAAAGAAAGTTATGATAACCTGTCACTTCTGTGGCGAGAGCGGCCACAAAGCTATGTATTGTAATAAAATGCCCTCGGATATGAGAGAAGCTCAAGTCAGACACGAACAAGAAGGCGGAGGTTCCCACTCGTCGCACTACCATCACATGAATATGCACAACGGTCCACCGCCGAGAGGGCCCCAAAAGCCTTTGGAAGAGGTGACGTGTTACAAATGTGGTACAAAAGGACATTACGCGAATAAATGTCCAAAGGGTCATTTAGCATTTTTGAGTCACGCCGGTAGCGGTGCCGGTAGTGGCAACGGTCCAAGTGGTGCGGCCGGCGGAACAGGAGGAGGCGGAGGAGGCGGTGGCGGTGGCGGCGGCGGTGTTGGTGGCGGAGGGAGTACAGGAGGAGGGGCCGGGAACCCTGGATACAGGAGATGACTCTATTTAACTCGTTGTCTTTTCTGGATATGTCAAGAATGGGTGAAAAACGAAAATAAAACTTTTTCTCATATGTTAACATTTTTACTTTATTTTTTTTTCAAGTAAACAATAAAATAGGAATCCAAAAAAAAAACGAAACCTTTATATCTTGTCAGTTCAATTTGTTCGACCGGCATTCGTACCCCACGTGTCATTTTCTTCCCTCGAATTCACGCCACGTTAGACGATAAGTATGACAAAAAAAAAAACTCAACTTCCGGACGCTCGACTTAATGTCAAAAAAATTAACAGTCAATACTCTTTTTTCGATTGTTTGATTAAAATACTAGAATTATAATACATGACGATCCAACATATTCACCTGATACATTAATTAAGTCTGATCAACCTCAGTTTTAAAGAATTTCTTATTAGAATAATACTCGAAATAATCAAATGATGGAAGTCGAAGTGATGTTTGTGTGATACGACGAGACTAAATGCACGCTCATCACCTTATCAAATTGTGAATAACTCGCTTTGCTGCCTCGAGATTATTTGCTATATTGTGATGAAGGGTTATTGATAATGCGGTGAGATATTCTTCAAATTTTCACTTGTACCGGAATCCTAAAATAACATTGCATCTTTGCTACTGTTCATCATGCTTCATCGGATTCAATGTAGAAAAACAAACGAATCCTTGATAGCGGACTTTCAAATATTATTTTTCACACTAAAGAGAGCACAATTACTCCACAAGCCCAGCAAATTCGAAGACGAAAATTGCTCCTGGAAAAACGCGTAGTCATTGTAATAATTTTTAATGAAAGAAATGAATGAATAGATCGTGAGGAATTCATTGCGAAACTTGGGCAAGGAATTTCCAATTTTGCTCATGAAACACGTTCCAACTGATGCATGATTCCGAACGTTGGAAGGAATCGATAACAGCACATTGTTGAGAATCGCAATTAAAGTTCTTCTTGTCCGTCGACAGTTTTATTTCGTGTCGACGACATTTTGCATCTTCTAACTATATCACACGAACACGAGTCCAAGTGTTCTCATGAAAAATCTCCCCGAATTCCTCAATTTTCATTCACGATCACGAACACGAACATACATTCCAGTTCGGATGCTCCCTCAATGCGTCACGATCTATTGATGAAATTACATTTTGCAGTTTATGAAAGAAAAAAAAAGTATTTCAAAATACTTGAAAACAAATTAAAAAAAAAAACAATACAACGTGAAGTATTTTCGGACCCAGGAAACGAGTTGGAAATATTTGGATACTCCGGCGAAAGAATTTCTCCTGCTCGCTTCCCGTAATCAAGTCAGCATCTCAAAATTCCTGATTTTACTTCCTTCCCCTAATTAATCTATAGACAGAACATTTCCTCGAGAAATAAAAGAAAAATTGTAGTACATTACAAAAACGATTGTTCAAAGTAGGTCAATTTTGAAATTTGAGGGAATAAAAATGAAAGCTGCATCTAATAACGCACCCTGAAAGATTCGTATTTTGTTTTTCTCACCACTACCAATGATATTTTGTTTGCTTAAGTATCATTAGAATTTAACGCTTTACTCGTGTAAGTACTGAAAGTAAAATGTTGACAATATTGTAATAATAATTGTGTGTCGGCTGAAAAAAGCCAACAACTCAGTCGCTGCTTGAATCTCGGGCTATATTAACGCGTTGAAGTTTGAATCGTTGGAATAGAATTAATTTTCTGCGTGCTTATACCTAATTATTGATATTGCACATTTACGAAGTTGGGCTTGAAAAATCGGCTTGGTTTCCCGTCAACGAATCCACTAGACGAAATAAAGGGCAATGCAAAAAATTAAATAAAAAAAAATGATAAAACAATAGAATACATGCAATCTCCGTTGCATCCCAACAATGCAAAATTCAACACCGTGTCAATCGATAAAACTCTCAAGGCAGTAAGGGGGTCGAACGATTAATCAACAACTATGAACTAATGGGAACATCGAATAATTTCGATTTGGTTTTTGAAATGTCATGCGCGGTTAATGAGCGAAAAGTGAAATTGATTGGGAACAATTCGATGGCATCATGAGGCATCGTTTTCAATAACTTCGACATAATTCGCCGGGAAAAGACCGTAAGTTCCATCAGGTCCGAGACCTTGCCACCAGCCTTCGTCAATAGCATCGATGTGCGTTATTATATCACCAGGATCGAAAGTTATTTCGGTATCGTCGGCAGCTTGATAATCATAAAGTGCTCGGGCTCTCATGCCCTCGTTGTTGGGATCAAAATATAAATAAGGCTCGCCGCCGCTCAATTGATTGTATAATTCGGTCTCGACATTGTTCAAACTTTCCTCGATCGTTTCTTCAGCGACAGGGATTGCACTATTGTTTCCTTTTATTTCGAGTTCCTCCATCTTTGCAATTGTCGCATTTTCCAATGATTGAGAATTTTGCAAAGTCGCGGCGGCAACGACGGCTTCGACGGGATCTTTGACTTTTTCGGCATTTGTTTCCTCGGCCCGTTTCAACTCTTCGACGTACTTTTTCTCCTCGAGTTTCCTTTTTTTTTCTTCATCCTTCAAATTTTCTCTGTCCAGCATCACCTTCGCATCCTTCTCCTGGCTCACCTCTGACACCTTTACCACGTTTTTCACGGCATTTTCTCTCGTGACGAACTTCTGATGATGCACTGGCTGCAAATTTTGTCTCATCTGACCAGCCGACGTATTCTGCTCGAAAACAGCACGAGCGTTAATCGTTCGTTGAGCTATCAATTGTTGCGCCTCGTTGCTACGCTGTCGCCGTAATTCCTCGCTTCGTGACTTGTGCTCGTCCTCCCCATCGCTGCTGTTCTGATGCGCCATCATTTGTTGATTTCGCAAATTTTTTATCTCCGCCGCACGTTGCTCAGATTTCTTTTCAATAGACCCTGTTTTTTCGGACGTGGAAACCTAATTGAAGCAAAAAAAAATTGCAAAAAATAAAGCGGTTAGACGATTTTTCGAAAAATCCAGGTTTTCATCGAATATGAAAAATCATCAAATTTAAACCTTTCAACCGATATTTCCCAAGTTCGACCTCCCCACTAAGATACTCCATTTATAATTTAAAAAAAATTAGTAATCAATCTTAAAATTTGCGGAAGTTGGAACGGTCACACTGATCTTTCTTGAAAATTTCAAAATGCCCTAGAATTCGTATTTTTCTAGCAATTTCGACAAAATTCTCAGAGAATGAAGAGCTCGTACAGAGTGACATCGGTGCAAAACGGTAGCTATGCAACTCAAGTTATAAACGTTTGAATTTTATAGTGCCAGAACATTAACACAAACACACATCCGGACATTTTTTCTAGACACGATTTTTTGACGTATTGGGAGATTTTAAACATATTGACATTGAAAAGTGGAAAAAAAAAAGATTTCCAGCGTAGCTTCCTTCACGAGAAAGCAAAAAAAAAGCTCTTCATTATTTTCACTTAAAACATATTGTCAGAATCGAAGAATTGACAATTGGCAAACGTTAAGCAAATGTAGTTTTGTCGATATTGAAAAAATACACACCTGCTGTTGTTCTCTCAGTTTACTAGCCTGTTCCTCTCGCGATCTCGTTTCTAGTTCTAATCTACGACGATCCTTTTCCAACCGGAGCCGTTCCTGTTCCACTCTCTGTTTCTCCTCCATTTCCTCCCGTTGCCAAAACCGATCGCGTTCACTCGCGTTTATCTCTTGCTCCGGTATGACTCTGATTAATAGTCAATAACGATTTCAAAGCATTTATCCATTTTTCTCATTCCTCCATCTCGCTAGCAACGATTCAATTAAAAACAGTCAACTACTACCAAGTGTCATTCAAAGGAATCATTTACCGACGATAAGTTGTCCCAACCGGTCCTGAATTCCCACCATTTTCGCCACGCGGTTCGTTAAACTTGTAAGAAGAACCGGTGGCTCTCGCTAGTTTTTCCATTATTAGCTCAACCTCTACGTCTTCCTCGGAGCGAGCGTTCACCGTAATGTGAGCTCCTTTGAGTAACTTCTCTATATCCCTTATGTGATTAGCGCAAGTTCCTTTCCTCACAATCGGAGCGCATTCGCCTTGCTGCAACGAGTAATAAATCCGTAACATCGAAATGCGGCAACAGATAGCGTAGAAAATAAATGTGTAGCACGATTTTTAGCCACCGAATGGTCTTGCCTTTTTTTTTTTTCTTCACGATATCAAAAAGTTTTCTATTCACTCACCCAATTGACGAGTACGCACTTGGGTAAACTTGTTTTAGTGTCTATAACTCGACAGAAGGCGTACATAATGTTGCCGCTATTGAGTTCGTCAATCATCTCTTCCAGACCTCCGCTGCCGGTTCCAACAACTTCTAGATTATTAGTTTGGCCCTCATATCCGAATACAGCCCTAAAAAATGGGGGAAGCGAATTAACCAACTTGGCGTGAAATAGGCGAGTTTTTTTTTTTTTTTATTCAAAAAGGACGAGTGATGTTTCGAAAAAATTACGATTTGAAATGACGTTTATTGTTGATGGACTTTCGAGTTTGAACGTTCGTTACTTTTGTAATTAATGAGACGTAATGCAGAAGAAATGAAAAGTAAACAACTCGGCGCAATAAATGACATTTGGCAAGTCGAGGTGTGGAAATTGGGGGACTAGAATATTCCGCTTACCAATTGTCTGGAGATTTGTCGTCAACGACGCGGTGCCAAGCGTCAACAAGCGATTCTTTGTTTTTCGTTAAATTAACCGACATTGTTATCTAACGATTTTGTATAGTACTGTGCGAAACATGCGGATTTATAAATAAAATAAAAACGATCAAAAAAACATCTTTGTTATAATCCTTTTTCGGCTTATAAAGTTATTATCGAAATAGGCGTTATCAGTGACTGAAAGAAATGGAGAAATTCTCCGATGGGCCGGACACCGTCACCGATGAATAACAGCTCATCCGTAGATTGGTTCGATCAGCGTATTATCCGCGGATTTTGCAGCGTCGTCTATCGGGCGCTGTCGGAATCCCAAAAGCGAAAACTTCTCCAGCGGAGAAACGAACAACTATATGAATCCCGCGCGCAAACTTTAAATCTTTTTTCTTTCTTCTGCTGATGTTCAAGTTCCACGAATAGTCGAAATGAGGGAAAGAATCACCCAAGAGTTCATCGACACATTGCTATAAGCAGATAAATTAAAATTCCGATACTCTCCCATTCGATTTGCCAAAAAGCAGAAGTCTAAACTTGATCAGTTTTCGCTCATGCTAGAGATAACAATTTCATACGAAAAGATAGCGACTCCACGAACCATTGGAATCGAATGAAAATAATTTCTTATAACTTTACTCCGTACACATATTCCATAGAGGAAAGAGAAACGAAAAACGCCCACATAGAGGTCGATGATCGTTTTATTTTTATTTCCTTCTAGTTTCGAGTTACATTTCTATATCCTGCCCCATTGCTCTCGTTTCTGCAGAGGCGTAAATCAAAGTCTGATGAAAAAATAAAGTTTGAGAGTATATTCGATCGAGTGGTAATTCAACACAAAAAGTCACCCGGCACTTTCATTATTATCTTTCGCTCTATTACTGATAACACAATCACACGTAATTATTTTGATTGTATTTACGCACAGCTAGCAATTATAATCGCGTGTATTTTGCTCTATATATATATATAAAATCTCGTGTTTCGGTATTTGTGGTCGCACTCCTCCGAAACGGCTTGATCGATTTCAATGAAATTTTTTCATCTATACATTTGGTGGGTATGAGAATAGGTCGTAGTCCGTACCACTAGGTGATTAGGGTGTCCCCATGATTCTCTAAAAACAATTTATATGGCAGAACGAGGTTTTTGCGGGGTCATCAGTAAATGTATAAAATTCTCCCATCATTCGAAATTATTTTGAAAATAAACTGCTGCAGAATTCTGTACAAAGAATAATAAACAGCAAAAACAATGTCAAAGGTTTAATTTTTGTATAAAAACCACAGAGTACAGGGTTGAAAGAGAAATCTTTCAGATTTGTGACGAAATTAATCAACTTCGATGGTCTACCCGTTGACCTACTTTCAAATTTACTTTGAAATCGACTTGACAAATATATCTAGATTGCTGCCGAACCAGCCATTGTCCTGAGGGCTCAAAGTTCGAATGCTTCGAATAGCCTTTTAAAAAATATTGTAGCAAAATGCAAAAATGTCCCTGAACGATAAAAGTACACGTTCCACTACATGATAGAGAGCCAGCAGGTGATAGATGTTAGTTTCTAGAATGACTTTGTTAATTGACGCTCCAGTGAATCGTAGTGATTCGATCAATCTTAAGCGATAACTGCACTCGTTGCCATCCTGTTGACTCCACAGGTTCCGTCGCCTCGATAAACTCTGTAGTAACCTTGTTCACCCCATCTCGGACCCCAGCTGTTCTTTATTATCCAATAAGGCATCGACTTCTTGAAGATCGGATAAGCTAACAAAAGAAAAAGAAATATAAAATCATGTCTTCGGAATTGCTGCTGCCGCGTAATTATTTATCGAGTCATTTTTCGTAACTATTGTCAATCTTTCGAAATAATTTATGGGGACGCTTTTTGGCAAAGTAGCGATTGTGAATTTTAGCACAAGAGTTTGAAAATTGAAGCGGAAACGGCAACGTACTGTGTATTCCGTATCCAACGATGAGAACACCGTGGTCCAGATTGTCTCCGTTGCAGAGAAATTTGAAAGGGTGGGAGACTCCGCCCATGTAAAATTGCATGGCATTGGCGTTGATACCGATGGTTATAGGGCCATTTTGAACGAGCCACTGTGCCATTTGAGTTTCGTTGGAAGTTATATTCAATCCAGAAACAACTTGGACTCGAGCTTTGTTTTTATCGAAATGACACGTCTCGTCTTTCCCGTCATATGGATAATCGGTCTCGAGTTCGAGGCCGCCGATTTGTTCGAGAGCGCGATAAGCCGTGACCGGTAATCCGCCGTTACACCCAGAATCCATTTTGTCGCAATCGACGAGTTCTTGTTCCGAGAGCGACATCAATTTACCATGTTTTATGGCATTCAGGGCCTCTACATTTCCAGTTACAGAGAAAGCCCAACACGAGCCGCAAGCCCCTTGATCCTTGACCTCGGTAACTACGTTCTTTTTACGCCAATCAAATTCTTCGGGTAAGTCAATGTCTGGTATTTTAGCCTTTGGCAATGGTATATCGTTTTCCGTCCTCAAATCTGGCCTCAGACCCAAATGTCTCGATCGAAATTCTTCAGGAGTCAAATCAGCAAAGATTGTAGCTCCGTAAGTGGCTGTTCCTTGTTCTTTTTCCCTCAACAACTCGATTTTTTTCATATTCGCCTGGAAAACTTTGAACCGATAATTTTTCTCTTCCTCAGATTCGTAATTTTTCTCGTGATTGATAACGAACAGCTCGAAATCTCTGGCGTGCCGAAGCTCCTCAGCTATCTTGAGATTATTTGCATTAAAATATCTACCACGAAGAGATCTTTTTACCACTTTTTTCTTATCCGAGTACACCTTGATTTCAATTTCTGGATGGCCATTGTCGAGCCATGGTTTCGACCAAACAGTCACCTCGTATTCCTCGACCGGAACGTTCGCCTTTAATTGACAATTTTCTTTCACCCCTTTGGGGCAAGTGCTCTCACCAACTCGGATTCTTATTCGGTTCAACTTTCCCGAAACTACTTGCTCGGTGGATTCCACAATCTGGATCAAATATGGTTCGTACGACCGACCAAAAGTTTCGGAATATTTGCTCAAGCCTTCTCTCGCGTATTGCTGGATCTTTGGGTCCGTCGGATCGACCACAGTTACCCCTCCGACTCTTTCAATGGATCTACGATCTCTATCCACTTTTTTATCGTTTGATGGAACAATAGTGATCTGAGGATTGCCTTGATCCTTCCAAGGCTGTGACCAAATAGTGACGAAGTATTCTTCCAACGGACTGCCACTTTTCAATTGACAATGATCTCCTCTCTCGCCTTTGGGACAGGTGCTCTCGCCGAATCTGACAGTCATTCTGTATCGCATTCCCGAAACGACTTGTTCCTTCGGATCGATGATTGTGACTAGAAAAGGTTCGTGCGCTCCCTTGTAAGTCTTGGCAAAATGATGCAATACTTTGTCGCCTAAACGTTTGATTTCTGGATCGTCGCTGCTTTTGTCTTTCCATGCTCCCAACAGGTTTCTTTTGAATCTCCCGACGAGCGGTTCGTTCTCGTCAAAACATTGTGATTGAAAGACTTCGGCGGTGTCGGCTGATTCCGGCTGCCTGATCCGAACGAAAGCTTTGCAGATTCTCTCGGATCCGTGAGCACCGTCCAAGCACTCGTTCGTACCTTCGATACAATTACTCATTGCTACTTTCATCGTAATCTGATAAATAGTGTCGTCGCCCAACTGCTTCTTCCAATCGATTATATCCAAGAGAACTCGTTTTTTATTATCGACGTCAATATCATCGAGCTCATCGACCACTTTCTGAGCAAGTCGGCTTATCAGTCGTTTCTCCGTCTCCGGAGTATGCGACAAGGATCTTTTGGCACGATCAACGTTGCCCCTCGTTTCTGCCTCTCCCTCAGAGTCGGCTTCGCCAGCAATTTTTCGTTTTAATACTTCCTCTTGAACGGGTGTTCGATCGTCGCTGGGTGGAGGATCGGAGTGTTTAATGGGTTGATAAAAATCTATATTCTTGAGGAATTCATCAAACTCTTTTTTCTTGTCCTGAAATCCTTCAACATTATTATCTACTTTAGCATTGTTCGTTTCAACGACTGATTTCGTGGCGGTTTCTTCGACCACCGGTCGTCGGGTGTTTGGTTGATTATAACCGGTAGGTGTTTGTACCGTTTCCCCGAGATACTCATCGATGGAACTCGGATAGGAAGACGAGGACAATGGCTCTTGGCCGAAACTTGTTTCGCTGTTGAACAAAGGATCGCCCGAAGCTACTGTTTGGCCCAAGCGATCGGTTTGAGCATCGTAACTCTCGGGTAAGTCGGTGCAATTGTTACGTACGATTTTGTGGCTGTCTCGCTGCCAAGGACGTTGTTCGAAGGTAACGAGGCACAACTTGATCGGTACGTTCGGCAAAAGCGAACAATCTCCGGGCGGTGATGTGCCGATTCTGGAGCAATTAGTCTCGCCGATTTCGAGCAGAAGCTCGTAAAGCACGACGTTCGAACCCGGCGGTACAGCCCGAGTTACTCTTGCGATACTTATCACCTTGTGTTTGAAATCACTGCGACCAGTGTCGTCGATTGATCGCACAGCCTGCTCACTGTAAGCTGCCAGGCCTGGCAATGTCGGATTCAATTCGTACGGACAACCCGCGCAATAATTTCTATCCGTCGCTCTAACCGCTATGAAAGGTCGCTCGTTACCATCCGCCACTGTTTGTACCTCGTGATCCAACTGCAAACTCGAATCTCTAGCAAGTTTTTCGAACGTCTCTGTCGTATCCTGCTCAAAAATATTCGAGCTGTTTTGCTGACCTCCATCCTGCGTCGTTTGCTGTTGCATCTCCGCTTGATCGGATTGCGGATACAAATACATACACTGGATGGAATCTGGTCGAACATCTATTACACCATGCTCGTGTTGACGCAATTCAAGCGCACAAACTTCATTAAGACACGACGACTCGTCGATACAATTCTGTTCCAAATTCAACATCAGCCTGTATACCTGGTCGGGACGTTCCAGCTGCAAACAAAAATACATTCATGTCCCAGTCTCTCGCATTTTTAATTTATTACAACAACAACAACAACAACAACAACAACAACAACAACAAAACCTTCAATTACTGCAAACCTATTAAGCTTATTATTAATCTTTTTTATCCCTATAAAACTCTGCTACAAATTTTTTTTGTGCCCTTTTCACGCAAAAACCACTGAACCAATTTCCATGAATCGTTCACGGGAATGAAGCTCATGAATCAGAATAGGCCTCAGGCTGTATCGCGTTTCGATAATTTTTTTTCTTTTTTTTTGGAACCCGAACCAAAAAATCACATTTTTCGCCCCTTTCCCACTTTCAAAGTTCACCAGCAACTAAAAAATGATAAAGAATATAAAATGGCTAATTACCATTTAAAAAATAGTTCGAAAACGGGGATAATGTAGCTGGAGTGCCAGTTGGTAAAAAAAAAAGTTATAGCGATTTCCGTGAAATCAAAGTTTGAAGATTTGGTAAAAAAATTTTAAACTTTTTATGTTAAGCTTGAGGGGTTACGTACGAGAACAACTTATTTTTTAATCGATTATTTTCACTTTATATTGTTTGCCAAGCGCTTAAGAACATGATGAAAAATTTGATAAAACTCCTTTCCGGTGACGCAGCTACGGGGATAAATATGGTGTAAGAAAGTTTTTCGCATTTTTCGGAAATTCGTCAAGTCATTGTTCGAATATTTAAGTCGGCGAGGATATTTGATCAGAACTCTTGGCACACTCGATTCAACAAAAATCTCAAATTACAATGACCTCAAATACATTTTTTTTAGAATCGACTTGAAAATTAGCACGAAGCTTTTGCCCTAAAGGACCGGTGGCAGCGTACAATGGCGAAGGGGGATGAGCTACGAAAGTTCGTGTAGCCCTCCAACTCCAAGATCTCGGAGTTCCATACGAAAATTCCATTTCCTAAAATATTTTTTGATTATCTTCAATGTAATGCAATTCTATCGAAGAATTAAAAAATCACAACGATCATTAAAGCCCACCGAATAAAAATGTAAATGCGTTACGATAACCCGTGGATCAAATTTAATCGACGCTTATCGCCGTGAGGGAGGACTCTTTACTACAAAGTTTCGATTTACTACGAAATTCGTTGGTCGCACGTTAGTATAAACAGCAGGAACCACTTGGACATGTGCGTCAATGACACAGATAGATTTGCTATTTTTTTGTTCATTTATTGCCTCATTCTCAACGATAGCAGTGAATTTATCTTCATCTGTATGAGCCTGTTTTTTGTTGTTGTTTTTTTTTTTTTTTCTATCGGCACTCGCGAAAATCCGAACTGCGTCGCAACGAAAAATCATTCACACGATGACCGCGTGCTATAAATGACTCTGTACATACGCGGAATATAAACGACGCAGAAATTGAAAGTATACCCACACACGCACATACAACACACACGTTCCGAAACGTGGTGACTCGTGAGTAAAGAAGTAAAATGAGGAGTCACAAGACGCAGGAAATAATCGTTTCATTTCACGAAGCTTTGTTGCAACGAAATATTCTGGTACGATCAAGTTTGACCTCTAAAACAGGCAGGAAAGCAATTACGTTTGCGAAGGTCGCACAGAATTCTCTTTTCCCATTGTTCAATGTTTTTTTTTGTTTTCGATAAATATTTGAATGCTGACGCAATCAATTATATTTGCCATTTGGAAAAACAGCGAGTTCCCAACAGCGGAATCAAATTGTCCGATAATCTAGCGTTTTTCAAGGAGATTATTTCTGAAAAATCGTTCGATGGAATCCCAAAAATCTCTCGACACGTTTTTTTCATTCGCACAAACGGAAGGAAAAACAACGTTTTTCTCTTATCTTCGCGCTTAGACATCGTTACAAGTGCGGCGATGATTCTTCCAATCTGCTCGATATACGAAGAATTATTCAGTTGCCGAATGCACAAGCTTTTCGATCGAGATTTTCGAGAAAAAAAAACACACACACTTTTTCCCGGCGTTCATCATTTAGAATCGAAATGTTGCGAATGCACAGACAAACCGCGATTTCATTTAAAAAGAAAACAAAGTAGGTTGCAGCGTGCGCATCTCTGTATCAAAAGTCATCAGCGCCCCGGGAACAAAACAACAACCAGCAACAAGCCGATGTAAACACGCAGCAATGCCAAAAACGTTCAATTAAACGCGTTGCATCGTATTGCGAAAGACAATACAAAATGCAGTCGCTATAAGGAATTTGTACGTTACCAATTTTTCGGCTCTGATCAAATCTCCGCTTCGGTAAGTATTGCCGGTTGGCGAATTATCATTCAAGGAATCAAGTGCACTCTGTTTGAGAAGTTCAGGGACACTGTCGAGCGGTATGTTTACACATATCGCGGGTGTGAATAGCGCGAAAGTGACGAAGGTCAAGAAAACACACTCGGAGAAATATTTAGACAGTTTCGAGTTTGCCATTGTGACTTTGTCGTGTCGCTAAGGAGTCGCCTCGACGACGCGAGACACAGTACTGACAAGAAGCAAACAAGCACGTCCCCGTCAGTCCGAGAAACCGCTTTCACATGAAGCATCACGCAGGCGCAGGAGAACGTGAAAGTCTCACACACTCGCACGCAAAACGTACACCGTACTTGATCAACACGTTTGTCCAACCAATCCTGACACGAAGTCCAGTGACCAGTTTATATTTTGTTTACTTTCCGCCTTCCCGATATTATCCACAGTAGCTCATCGCAAAATCGGAGGATGTAGAAACATAGTTCGTAGAATTCTTTGAACAAAATTTTCGCCCCAAACGTCAGAGCAGACCATTACTGAACAGCTCGATGCTCCCGAAAAGTTTCTCTGTTACGCATTTCTATATTTATATATTTACCGTTTCCAAACTTCATGAAAGGGAACCAGCTGACAGGAGGAGGAGAGAGTAGGTAGGTATACAAGGAGCAGGGATAGCGGATTTATGTCAAATCTCGGTATCCGACAATGTGGTTTCGTCAATTTGCATTTTTTGTTGGTAACGTTGGAAAAATTAGAATCGGGGTTTTATATTATGATGATTTTCACACCTTTAGTTCGTCGTCGCACATTTCATGACGCCATGGTAGCGATGTGTAATAAAAGGAAAACAATCGCGCTCACTGTTCTTCTTCAATCAGAAGATAGGTGTGAGGTGTCTACTTCCAGACGAAATATCGAACTATACTTTTGCTTCCTCATCGAGGGAGTTATGTGACGGTGAATTTATTTTTTTTTTGCCTGTTATCGAAAAGGTCCAAAAACACCGAAAAATCATATGTAGAGGAAAAATGGCCAGAGATATGTGTGTGTGTATGTTTTGGCACTGTATAATTCGAACGCTTATAACTCGAGAACGGTTTGAGCTGCAGGGCTCCCGTTTAGCACAGATTTTAATCTATACAAGTTCTTTATTCTCCAAGAATGATCTCGGAATTGCTATAAAAATACGAATTTTACGGCATGTTGAAATTTTCAAAAAAAGTCGGTCACCGCTCCGATTTCCACAAATTTTAAGATTTGTTACTATTTTTTTTTTTTCAATGGGAAGGTGTGTATTGAATTTGAGAAATATCGCTTCAACGGCTGAAATTTGATGAAATTTTACGAAAATCGAATTTTTTGGATTTTACGAAAATCGAAGTTTTTCGAAAAATCGTGTCACCGCTTTGATTTTTGCAAATTTCGTCAGATTTTGTGTACAAGTCTGTAGGTACTTTCTCTTTACTTTCTAGAAAAGCTGTCGAAATTATATTGAAAAATACGAATTTTTCGACGTTTTTTTACGTTTCTGTTGAGAGTTCTCCAAAAACAAGAGATCACCTGCTCCAAGTTTTAGAACAGGCATTTTTTATTGCGCGTACTGTGCCGAAACCGTTAGAGCAGATTCGATGGAGTCAAAGTGCCGATAAATGTCTCAGCGTCAACGCTGTGATCCCTCGGCAAATTAGCCCAGCTGCGAAAAATAAAACTAGCCGAAACATTTTTTTTTTTCTATTTCTCCGCTTTGTCTAGCGTTCATTGGACGTCGTCTGATTAATCAGAATGTTTATTTACAAATGTACTTCTTGTCAAACAACGTTTCGAAGCAACTGTTGTAAAAAATAAAATTTCTGCAGCTGGAAGTAATGCATACTTACCTGTTTTCATGGTATTTCAAATTTTTGTTACCGAGGATAAAAAAAAAAAAATCCTCGCGATATAATCGATGGAGGGGAAGCGTGGGGTCAGCAAAGTGAAAAAAAGACAATCGGATAAAATTTGTACAATAAATTATTAATGATAAAGCTGTTGGACAATATCAATATGTTTTCTGTAAATAAAACAAATTGTCGATAGAATAGTAGGAAATAATTTGTTGAATTATAATGAAACTACAGTTTTCCTCGTGAGGAAATCTTTTGACTAGTGAAGATCGGTGCACTTTTCATCGCGAGGTGTACAAAATAAAACGGGAAAAATCAATGAGATCAATTTCGTTAGGTCAGAGAAAAATCTATAACACACACGCACACGCTATATCGTAAACGATTTTTGTTTGCAACCATCAAGAAGTTTGCGTAATCAGAAAAATGCAACGAAATTCTGCGTATTGATAAAAACTCTGGTGCCGGCCGTGATCGGCATAATTAAAGGACCGGAAATGGAGGTAACGTGGAAGCGTTGCAACAACACGAACTGCAATGCCATTTTCCCGAAATTTGTGACGTTATCGTTCCTCTCGAACGAATGCGAATCAATAAAAACGTGAATCTAATTATTTTGGGTTAATTGTGACAAGTCTATATCGAGTTTGACGATTTGTACTTTCGATATGAGGACTACGGGCGACTCGGGACTGTAGGAAGATTGATAATTAATCAATTCCCAAGTTCCATCGCCCCCCAAATCGGCAATTGCGATCGATCGTGTTTGCAGGTTCAAGCTCGGCTGACAATCATCCTTTTTACACAATTGTACGATGTCGCTCTGGCTCGCATGAATCTCGTGTACGTCCGTATAATTAACGAATACCATCAGCACTCTTTCGATCAATCGACGTTTCGTCAGCGTCTCAATTCTCTCATCATTCCATTTTTTCTCCTCGTCCCATTGCCAGAACTTTATAGCGAAACCCGTCACGTAGGGCTTGTTACCGATCGAGTAAATAGCCGGTTTCATCGCGTATGCATTTTCGCTCGTGTGGTTCCATATTACTCGGTTTGAGTTACCAATTTTGAGCAACGTCACGTTCGCATCGACCCGACAATCCTCACCCGGACAAGAACCCCAATTTCTCACGTTCAGCTGGTAATACGGCGTCAACTGTATCCTGTATTCAGCCGGATTTTCATCTTCTGAAGACAGACTCAGCGCTGTAGCACTTCCGTTCGATACTCGGTTGGATTTCACTTCTGCCAAGTCGGAGTTGTTGGCATGTAATACCTCGTCCAAAGGCACCGTCACGTTCAACATTTCTATGGAGAAGTTTCCAATTACTTGTCAATTATGTCATTTCGTGACATTTTCCGATTTCAATACAATTTATTTATATCAAGGAGATTGGATCACGGAATCAAATTAATCAGAATCAATTTTGTGATACCGTTCTTTGGCATCGAGTATAGAAACAAAACAAAAATCATAAATTTTCTACCAACACGTGGTTGTCGAATAATTGAGAGTTAAATCTAACTTTTTATGCACGAAAATTTTATATGTTAACTCTATGCTTATACACGTGATCTTTAGTGTTCAATTACTCGAGTACTACGTCGTGGAGAAATCTCAAAAAATTGGTATTGTCATTTAAAAAAATAATGTTTACCGAATTTTATTAAAATCTTATCTTTGAAAATTCAAAAAATGTTTTTAAGGTATAACTATAGCAGAATGGGTTGATTTAGGATTTTCTTGAAATTTAGTGTAAATATTCTTGACATTAAAACGAACAACTTTCCTATGAGACGAAACATTTTCTGCCGTCTAGAATTTGAGATACTTCATTTCCAATTTTCTATTTTTCCCATCTAAACGCATGTAAATTGAAGTGACGTTACGTTAAAAAAGTTGCACGAAAAAACAAAAGAAACGCGACTTCAATTTACATGCGTTTAGATGGGAAAAATATAAAATTGGAAATTGAATATCTCAAATTCTAGACGGCAGAAAATGTTTCGTCTCATAGGAAAGTTGTTCGTTTTAATGTCAAGAATATTTACATTAAATTTCAAGAAAATCGTAAATCAACCCATTCTGCGATAGTTATACCTTAACTTGGCATGACAACATTTTATCGTCGTGATTCAACGAAGTCCAGTACCATTGGGTTACGCTAAATTTAACATTTCTCCAAAATTATTCATTCAACTGTTTCGGTACTTCGTTAGATACAAAAAAAAACGAATCTTGCGTAATTTTCAACGATTTTAACCCTCCGCGTGTTCTGGCTGGTTCTCTACAGCCGGTACAGGTTCTCTAGCTAATCACACGGGGTCGGAATGACCCCAGCCATGTTTAAACGCTTGCCGCCATGCCAGTATCGTTCCGAACGACACATTAAAATTCAGGATATTAGTTTGAACCTTTCAGAATAAGATTATCGTGCCAAAAAAAGTTTATCCAATTTTCAGAATGGCGAAAAAAATATCAGCAAACAAGCAATGGGGAAAAAAAAAAAACAAAATTCGGGCACCCGAAGCACCGTTAGAGAGGAGGCCAAGGGTCTCGTGCTCCAATAACTTGTAGAAATTTTAACTAAAAGTTGTGCTTGGGCTCATTTGACCCCTGGTGACCATGTACGGAGGATCAAGCATGAAAAAAAAAAACTGGGTCCGAGAAATTCCTTGAAGTATAACGAGTGAAACTTTCTTCTGAGCGATACTTACGATTCGGCGAAATTTTAGCCTCGCAAACATACGAAATATCATTATTCGATTCCAGACGAATGATCCGAATGGTATTTTTCGGGTACGTTGCGCAATCGTTGTTCGTATGCTCGCCAAGAAGTTTGCCATTCTGTCCGGACAATATAATGATTCCACCGTGAAGATTTCCGTTTCGAGTGACGCTCAATAAATCTTGGATTCCGTCGAAATCGACATCCGGAATAACCGATGGTAATCGCGAGCTTGTCGGATACGACGATGTCCAATGTATCGTACCCGCCGTTGGATCAATACTGACCAACAAATTTTCACCGCTTACGATACAATCCGGAGTTTCCGAACCGTCCGTATCAAAAGTTGTGCAATCAATGTCGACGGGCAACTTTTTCAGTAACGGAACCCACCAAAGTAAAGTTCCGGTATTTCCCTGCATCGATAGAACGACTCCACCCTCTGCTGGGATTTCCCTCGTGGCCGGAGCTATCGACTTGTTCACACCAAAACGCTGGCCTTGCAATAAAAATATTAAGCTGTACGGTGTTCCGTGGACGATCGAGATTGGACCGTGTAATTCTGAAATAAATTTACAAGTCAAAACACGTTGTTTTCGCCTTCAAACTTTTACTCCTATTGCGCTAAAGGGTACAGCTGGCTTAATATGAGAAGCAGGTAACATTTTTTTCATTTGAAATCTTCAAATCTCGATTTTACAAAAATCGCTATAACTTTTTTTTTTACACACTGGCACTCCAGCTACCGCTCATCATCTTCGTTTTCGAGTTATTTTTGAATTGGTAATTAGCTATTTTTTATTCATTATCACTTTTTTAGTTGCGTGTGAACTTTGAAAGTGGAAAATTTGACAGAAATGTGATTTATTAGTTCGGGTTGAAAAAAAAAAAAAAATTATCGCAACCCAATAAAGCCTGATACTTGTTCTTTTTCATTTAAAAGCAAAACCGCTGAGTTTAATCTTTTCATCGTCGCCTCATTTTTCTCTCCCGTTGATTTTTAAAACTGGATCATTCTTTATCGTCTTACCAACGCCTTCCAAAGTTTTTTCCCACGTCATGACCGGCTGGTTCTCCACCACGGGAGGACATATCACGGTATTGTCACACGGCAAAGCATACAGAAAAACCAAAACAGTAGCCAAGCAAAACAAGGCGGAAAGTGCCAGGCAGAATCGTCTGAGCAACGACATTTCGCGTCTTTTCCAGAAATCATTCTGAGCTTCGTTCTCGGTTACTATGATAGGAACGTCATCTCCGCAATATCTATATCCGCCCTGAGAATCGACTCCATCTTTTGCTAAATTTTTAGGCTCTTTGGTAGAATGATACCATCCGTTTTCCTGAGTCGGAGCTGTATCCTGAAGGTAAAAGGAGTCATTATTGGTTTTGCAGCAAATCGATGCTTAATTTTCAATCACCTCCTATGTTTTTTTTTTTTTTTTACAGGATCATCATTGCTCGAGATTTTTGGATCGAGTGTGGTTTCATTTCCATTGTAATTTATCGAGGTAAACGGTAATATTTGAACGTAAACAAAAAAAAACAATTGGAATTAAAATGATTTGTCGCATTGAGCGAAAAATGAAAAAAGAAGAAGCAAAAATGTTGAGTAACGATTCTTACGTGAGTTTTTGCCTGATCTTGGTGAAAATTTTCTATGGGAATCGCCAATCGTTCGTCCTCGTCTTCCGTATCGGTATTGCTCATGCACTGTGGTATTGGTGTATAACCTTGCCCTGCCATTCTTTCGATCGACATGATTCTTTGAAATTTAAATTTCCCACCTGTCTGAAAAGTCTTCTACCAGCCTTACTAGGACGTTCGAGCTCTTCTGTATAGTTAATCCTACAACGCGAATTTTCAATTCGAATTTTCGTTCATTAGAGTCTTGCACGTATATCGACGCGATGTATGCGATTTATTATAACCTCTGGAGTTACGTTTTCGACCCTCGTCACTCACTTCTCACTCAGGGATTTTGTACAGCGTTAGTTTATTATCTATAAGACGTTCGGCAATAAGTGGACGACGTACAACAAGCTAATGGGTACAAACAAACGTATGAATAATTATCCACACGAATATGTCAAGCAAGAGCCTAAAATGTTTTGCTAACTCGTCGGTATCTGTGGATGCACTCGAAAAGCAATGCTGGTACATGTTATGTTCCGACAGATGTCCTAGTATGTCATTTCGGTGTGGCGGTCTGACCACCTTCCTCGGGTTATGTATAGTTGGCAGATGCAAATGACAAATCAATTTTTAAGGATGTATGTAAAAAATATCGATGTGTCAAACTTTTCATGAATTTGAAATCTTTGATAGAGTTAATCACGCTGCATCGATTGAATAAAGAAAAAAAGTACTTAGCCGATAGTTAAAAAGAAATATTCAAGAATTAAAGCCGCATTTAACTCCGTGTTATTTGTACCGGAAGTTGACAAAAAGCAACCAAAATGATAAAAAAGTATATCAATCGTTGTCAAAGTCGGGCCAAAAAAAGAATTTTTCGAAACTTTGAAGATTTATCGATTTTTACACGCAAAAAAAAACCACCGTTCCCGATGTCGTTGTGGAGATATTTAGAGTTAAATTTTGACGTTCTAGCGGCGTTCTGTGAACTGGTGTTCAAGTGAGTACGTCAGCCATATTGACCATGTAAATGTGGCAACGCAATATTTGGCTATATAGGTATATTACAACGTTAAATCGTGATCAGCTGTAGCTGACTGTCATGGCTGACTCGGCAGCCGCGACTGTAGCGACTGTAGCCTTGTTGCCACATTCCTTCGGGACAGAAATAAAATGATTTGATTGGCTCGCATTGTACTGGACCACAATTATCAAATTGGATATTAATTTTATTAAAAATCTTTAATTATGATTCAAAATGACAATAGTTTTTCACTAAAAATTATAAATTGCTAACAGAAATGATTCGCCATTGACATTTTGAAATAACGATTGACTTTAAAAAATAAATAGATGTACTGCGGAATTGATCTTACATACATCCTTAAATTATTTATATCGTTTGGGAATTGTTATTCCCAAACGATGTAACCGAGTAATGGGAGGGTTGGTATTGAATTTGGAAAATTCTCGGTTGAACGGTTGAGGTTTGATGATTTTTCGAATTTTGCGAAAATGTGAGTTTTTTGAAAAATCGTCCAATCGCTTTAATTTTTTGAAAAATCGTCCAATCGCTTTAATTCTTTGAAATTTTGGAAGAAATTCTGTATTAGTCTGTACTTTTTGTTTCCTTTCTAGAAAAGTTTTCGAAATGATATATAATTTCAATGCAAAGACAAAAAAAATTTATTTTTTAAATGTTTATTCCGCCGGCTTACGCGATCAGGCAGCCAAATATCGATTTCTTCGAAATATATATTTGACTTATTAACGATTCCGAAAAATGATATTTCCATATGAAGAGTTCAAACTTGAATGAAATTTTTGAAAAAGCACGTGAGCATGCAGTCTCTACATTTCGATAAACAAAAAACCTGCGATCGTCTTCGTGCGTTGATTCATTCACTTCGGAAGCAATTATCCGGCATCCTAAACGAGCGAGTCACTCGTTTCACGTCCTTCGATGAGCGGGACATCTGAGCAATTAACGTCCCCCGGTAATTGACCTCTCGAACAGATCTATATCGCAGGTACCTGTGTTAATGGATTTTTTCCCACGTTCCTAATGCTCATCCCGTGAAAATTTTCATCTCATTCCCTCCTTAAGGACGTTCTATGGTGACGTCCAAATTTAAATTTTCGTTTTCAGTTTTTCTTACATTCAAAACAGTTTGCGAGCATGAGTTCATTGAAAAAACTTTTTACTAATTGGCTAAAGAACGACATACTCTAAATCCAAGATTCTCCGAGATAATCTGTATTTTCTATATAATACTAGGGTGCATCGCGTTTCGTTAATCCGGCATCTCAGGGTCAAAGTTTTTTTATTTGATTTTTTTTCGAAAAAACGGAATGAAAATTCAGCCAGGAACGCAATCGACGAGAACTCTTCACGAGGATCCACGTGGAAGGAATTTTCCTATCGCCAAGAACCGCCAGATTTACGAAAACGCGTCGGGAGGCCTCAGCCTTCCTGTTTTTTCCTGAAAATCGCGAATAAAAATTCATCCAGAAACGGAATCGACGAGAACTTTTTTTCTTCTGAGAAACTACTAAAAATTGTGATTTTCATAAATAAGTATCTCGACTTCTCGTGGAACCTCTTAAAATTGCACGAGCCATTGGACATCACTATTCTCTTATAGCAAATTTAAAGGAATTCTATCAATAGAAAATTTAGCATAAATCGTCCTTAACACGCAGCATTTTGTGTATCAAAAACTAAAATCACTGCAGGAGTAAATTTCAGTTTGTATAAGTTCCATTTGCTTCTGCCGAATATTCAAGGCAGTTCGGACACTGCTTCTAAATGAATCGATGGGATCTAGCGATCCTTTGCAATTAAATCCCATTAAATGTGTCGAAATAAGGAAGATAATTGCAGAACGCAGCTGCATGCTACTTAATCGTGTCTGTGTATATTTCTATATATTCATATATAAATGAATTTATTGACCTCGGGGAGCTGCAACCTTCCGACACACGTAATACGCGTTTGAAGGCGATCGTTCCATTATAAACCGGAAATCTCATACGCAACCAATTAAAATCGACTCCAAATCTGCAACATTGTATTCTTAACGGATAAAAATTGCAGGCGGACTCACATTCGAATTTATAGAAAACTAAAATTCTTATAAAAAAGTTTTTTTTCCTTTTCATCAAAGTGGAGGATTAATTTCTATGTTGAATTATTATTAGTACAAAACTGTTAATTAGCTGACCATAAAAAGCAAGAAAAACCTGGCGTTCAAAGCTGTTAAACGTTAGATTAACGCCATATTCCGACGTTTCGTAACGCCAGAACATAGCCTTGTACGTCGCTATTCGCAGCGTTCCCTAACGCCAGCGAGTAACGTTACCGGGTAACTCGATACTGACACGAATGTGACGCCATTCAGTGCTGCCCTGTAGCAGCAGCCTAACGGCAGAGTCTGGCGGCATCCTAGCGCCAGAGTCTGGCAGCATCCTAGCGCCAGAACCTGGCAGCATCCTAGCG
>JBAJMU010000003.1:4834705-4940182 GCA_037952995.1 Hyposoter didymator | reverse complement strand
TTTTTTTTTATGTTAAATAATAACCTGATTTTACAATTATTGTTTGTTTTCGAATTTTCAATTTTCAATTCCACAGCATATTAACGTCACTGGTCAACGCGAACGTCATGTCAATTTCGTACAGCGTCACGAGCTCACGCTAGAAAGCCGGTAGAATCTAACTCCATCTTAGCGTCACTCACTAACGCGAGAATGCCGTTAAAATTCCATTGCAGCCCAGCGTAACTGCCTAACGCTAGAATGCCGTTGAAATCTTTCGTCAAAATTGTGTAGGTTTCAAGCAGCATGCTGACGCCACTGACTGTCGATAAAGTAGCGTTGGAAAACCGCTCCATATAGCGCCAGTCACGGACGCAAAACGAGCGCCAGCTTCGCGTCAGGTCCTAACGCTAGGACCTAACGTGAGACACATAGCTCGATAGCGACATACAAGTCTACGTTATTTGCGCTAGAATCTGAACGCCACGTTCGTAACTGACGCAAATCTGGCGTGTTTCTGGCGTTGGTTGTCTTGCTGGGGTGCTGTCCTTCGTTATTATAGCTGAGGCCGCAGGCTGCTTTGATTTTATTTCTCTCGATCGTGGAATCTGCAGCTCACGAGACTCAACATATTTATCATTATCGCTTCGATCTATCTTATCGCGCGTTGCGGTGCATTATCGCGTCTTACGCGACGAAACATTTTGTCTTTGTATTTTTTACTCATTTGCATTTCCCGTAAATCTCGTATGATGAGTAAAAAAAAATGTATTTTTAAAAATAATTCAATTAAAAAAATAATTATATAATGATTTTTTTTTTCAATAATAATTTTGAAATAATTAAGAAAAATCAACAAATAGATCGATCTTGAGAAGAGAATATTGTTGGCAGTCGCGCAGGGCCGTAGCTCAACGTTTATCATTTTAATATCTCGTTTAATTGGCCGCGGACAAAAACACGCGGAAGTTTAAATCCGATTTTTATTTTACGATTCAGGGATGTTTCGATATCTGCGAGAAATGAGAGTTGCATGCACTGCTGCTTGATTGAAGAATGCATTTCCTATAATACGTTGGCGAGTCGCGATCGCCAACGCGGAAAAGATTGTGAAAAAGTTCTAAATCCATTATTTATTCGCAATTATTTATAATTGGAGAATTTTATTGTGGGACACATTGTGAATCGCATTTCCGATGCAGTAGCGAGTTGTTCGTAAAGGGGAATAAATGTTTTGAGGAATCTCTCGAAACATCGAGGTTTTCGGAGACAATTTTCGTAATTTCGCATGTTTTCATTTTTTTGTAAACCAATCCCTCCACTCATGACCAAATTTTGTTGAAAATTATGGACATTTTGTTCGATACGTTCGACTAAACGTTTTTTTTAACAATCCCAAAAATAGTCATTCCAGCCTAAAATATTTTAGAAAGTCTCTGCGAAAGCAAATTTGAGTCGTTCCACTCGTAAATATCGCTGACAATTCCGTTAGAAACGAAATAAACTGCGAAAATAAAAATAATTATGAAATTTTAAAAAATATTTGTTTTAACGTGTTCAACAAAATATCGACGATTTTTGGAAAAAAAATTCATTTCCAGCTGCTCGGTCGAGTCTTTTTCGACACATTTTCCGAATTCGTGTTGACGAGTCGTAACTCATATCTTTACTTCCACGCTTTTCTCGATATCATATCATCAGAAGGAAAAGGTGATAAAAAATCTTATTTCGTACGCGATACAGAAGCGGGGGAATTTATCGATAAAAATATGTGTTGGAAGAGACGTCGCTGAATGAGTGCTCACTGCAGTTCTAACGAAATAACTTTCACACCGTATTCCAAACGGTACGTGTGGTTTTTAAAATTCTCGCGTGAGCCGAATGTATGAGTTGATGACTCAATGACTCGTTTTTCCGCAAAGCAGCGAAAAGAAGACTCGATAATCGCAGTTTGCAAATAACGTGCTCCGAAGTGAATTCCAATATTGTGTGGCACGATGCCAGCACGAAACAGAGTGCAGCAGCACGAAAAAATGTTTGAAAAATAAATTTACAGCGAAAAACTAAAATAACGATTTCTGTGGTTAATTGATAACGCGATGGTAAGGAACTCAAAGTGTTGGGACGTTTTTCGAAATTTGCGAAATCACGAGAACGTTTCAAATTACGATTCACTATGAAAATTTCGAATTTGATAGCCGAGCGACTTTCGAGGAATTTCTCAACCAAAAACAGAATTTCGTTGGAAAACTCAGTGTTTGAATAATCCCCAAAATTTTTCCATCGCAGCAACTAGAAAATCTTTTCGGCAAGCAATTTTTTTTTTTTCATTCCAAAATCGTACTTTGCTGGCGCAATTCCGTTAGAAACCAAATGTGCTAAAGAAATTACGAAAATTTTGAAAATACTCGCAAAAATATTAATTTCATGCGTTTCATTCTATTTTACAATGAGAACTTGTATTTCTCCTAAGAATTGATAAGAATTCATTGTAAAATGCAATGAAAACAGATTTCTCATAACACGCAATGTTAAATGTATGAAATTACCAATGAGAATATATTTTTTCTGGTTCTCTGTATAGCCTTTCGAAATTTAAACTGGACCCTTTTATAATCTGATTCTCGAGCGTTAATTACGAGCGTTTTCGATACTGCTTATAGGAAAAAGCGATTAATACAAAATTCAATACAATGCAATGCAATCAAAACTGTGATTTTTCCTAAGAATTGTAAAATGCAATGAAAACTGAGATTTCTCATAATAAGACTCAATGTTAAATGTATGAAATTACCAATGAGAATATATTTTTTCTGGTTTTCTCTAGCCTTTTGAAATTTTGACTGGATCCTTTTAAATACTCTGAAAACAAAATTTTGTTGGAAAAGATCGATATTTTGTTCGATACGTTCAACTAAACGTTTTTTTTTTTTAATAATCCTAAAAATTGTGTCATCGCAGCAAGAAATATTCTATAAAGTCTCTTCGGAAGCAAATTTTTGTCGTTCCAATCGTAAATTTTGCCGACCATTCCATTAAAAACCAAATATTCTGCCAAAATAACGAAAATTTTGAAATTGTCGAAAAATATTGAGTTGGCCGTGTTTAACAAAATATCGACGATTTTTAACAAAATTTTATTTCCAGTATAATTAACTACTATGCAAAATTTGATAAAATTCTGAAAACTAATGAAACCGAAAGTACTGCCTTTAATAAATTATTTCATCAATGTCTCATTTTTGTCATCGATTAATTACAGTTTAACGCTCTGGGCAAAGCGACAGGAAGTTTGAACACGAGCAGCAGTATAGAGCTTGAACTGCATTCTCCCACGAGACAGTGTGTACAGATATATCGATGTGTATAAAATGTTGACAAATGAAATGAGACCTCCGCGTTTCTTCAATGCCATCTGGAGTACGTTGGATTCTGTTCACCTCAGTATTGTGAGTTAGAGAGAAGGGATATACACCTCCAAGCTCGATGGCTATAACAGCGGTACGAGCGACCAAGCGTTGCATATCGTTTTGTTCATCGAGTCAGGATTTGCCTGGATTTTCAAATCATACAGTGCTAGCCTGACTTGGATGTTTTATTTCTTATCATTTCGGCGCTCTTGCGAGAGATTTTAGTGCGTGATTGTCAATGATATTCGGATGTGATGACGGAGTGATTAAGTGCATGAAAATAAATGAAAAATTTCAAGGCAATTTCAAAGTTTGACGAAAATATTGATCGAGTGTCGAAAATGAATTTTTGAAAATTCACGCCGCATTTTCAATTTTTGATATTTTTACTAGAGATTTGAAAGAATTGTCAAGTTTTTACAAAAGTATAGGCGACGCAGTTTTTCAAAATGCCACCGCAGGATAAATTCGATCCTCCCAAACCGGATTGTTTCGTCAAACCAAATCCACCGAATTTTTGCACTGGTCAGCAGCAACATGACCCCATAAACACATCGTCCGAGCTCGCAAACAACGTTTCTACAACGATGAAAAAAAACGATGAGAAAGATATGGATTTTGACGAGTTATTACCACACGTTGGAGAGTTTGGATTTTATCAAAGAGTTCTCTTCGTCCTGATGATACCCTTCGCCTTCTTCGTTGCTTGGGTATACTTTTCCCAAATATTTATCACTCTCGTACCCGAGGGACATTGGTGCAGGGTTCCACAACTCGAAAATCTCACGGTGGAAGAAAGGTTTGTGAACGCAGACTATTAAAACGCCACAACTATTTTATTGACAGATCAATAAATTGTTTTTCCATAAAAATTCTAATCATCCGACTTAGCGGGGTATTTCGATATTTAGCCAGAAAATTATTCTGTATGCGATCTCATTATGACGAGTGCAACTTTTCAAAAATCCCATGAGACTCGATCTAAAAATCTGTTCACCAAAGTGTTTCCATATAAAAAAATGCGAAAGCCTCAAATACGTGCTGGATACGCAGGGAGAAAAAAATTCTAATTTTTAAAGATATTTATGGAAAAAATTACCGTGCTTCATTGTCATTTTTTTTGTCTAGATTTTATTATTGATTTTTCATTTCTTATTATTCATTTATTTATTTTTATATTTTGTAATTATTCATTTTAAAAAAATTGTAATTTTTCTAGAGATTTCTGGAAAAAACTACCGTCCTTCATTGTCATTATTTTTTTTTTTTTAATTCTATCATTCTTTTTTTTCCTTATTATTTATTTATTTATTTTTGTATCCATTTATTATTTATTTTATTAATTTGAAACATGCATTTGTAAATGATGCATTTCGTGTCTTTCACATCACGATCAACAGCACGGTAATTTACAAAAAAATGTTCTCTCCGTGTAACGCTTATGGAAAATGTCGCATACGGAATGTTCTTAGTGAAATCTCAATTATGCCAATTTCAATTATGATTAAATCGCCAGTTTCCTCTGAACGATTAGATTTCAGGAATCTAAATGGTCCTGTGAGCAATTGTGCCACGGCCATTTTCAAGAGCAATTACAATCGGATATACATTATCGAGTTACATGATGACGCGATGATTCAGATGCCAATTTTTTCAATTCATCTTTCCGCGAGGAAGTGTTGATTGACAATCAACACTAAAAAGTCTGCTGGGAAAAAAAAATCGTAAAATAGCGAATTAACAAATCGCGCTGGTTTAAAATTGAGGGAAATAAATGTTTTTTTTTTCTAGTGGAAAACTTAATAAATCTAACTTCAATAAATTGATGATTCTATATTTTTTTTCATTTTATTGACATTCCGCCATATTATTATAATAAAAAATCAATCCAAGACGAAAAAAAATGTTTAATAGAAATAACCATTCGTATTAATATATTCATATGCTACATAACTGTACTAAATGGACAGTTATTATTTGTACACAATTGTAATACAGCATATTGCAATTATATACAAACATACATAAAAATTTTTCGGGCCAACTTTTGGATATAATTGCAAGTGATTAATACAATTATATACGTTTATAAATATTCATTGTTGCTTGGGATACACTTAAAGGTTGACAGCTAATCATTGCACTTTTATAAACTGATTATTTTTACATTCATCCACTAGGTGCAGCTATAAATGCACTTTCGTGACTTTATATACAACATTTAAAAAGAATAAAGTCAAAATTATGGTAATTTGAATTATTCACGTGCACATATACGAATTATTGTTTATTGTAATAGAATTTTTTTGTGCATATTTGTGCACTCGATTTGTGTTTCGTGGAAAAATATTAACTACTGTACTCGAGCAGGCTTTGGATGCGTTTTTCTTTCTTTCCATTATGTAGATACATGTCCATAAATAGCTCTATACGTTTTTGTCATGGCGATATTACTGAAAAAGTTGATATTCGTTGGAAGAAAAAGGAAGCAAAAGCGAGCAGAAAAGTACGTGTTTAGCCTTAACATTTATGTTGAAACTCGTGTCTCTACATGGGACGCTATTTTTTGCTTTCACGCTCTCATTGCTCCTGCGAAGGTTCTGCATAAGCAATCATAGTATAGCACCGAAACAACAAAGAAATCCTGTATGATATTCGTTCCATGAAACTTTCCACGTGTTGCATTTCAATTTTTTCTCAAATTGCGAGATAAATATGAGATCGAGTTAATGGGAATATATAGTGATGTCCATGAAAGAGCAATCAAGACTCGCACCTCCACCTATTTTCAGCCTCAACGCGTTGAACCAAATTTCTACAACCATTTTTCAAAGAATATGAAAAATCAATGCATTATTTAAAAAGCACGTATTTTTTAAATTTCATTCGCAATAAGCTTTCCAACAAGCACGATAAAATTAAATAAAACTGTAAAAAATGATTGATTGGCTTATAATTGAATTGAAGTTGAACTTGAAGATTTTTACGATGACGAAATTGGCTACACACGACAAAACATTTTGTTATGATGAAACGACGAAAAAAAGAATAATAACAAGATTGCATAATTCGTTTTCTGCAAGGGGCAGTGATTAGAGTCAATTGTCTGGTACTTCCGGTGTCAGTGTAACTGAATTGTACAAATTGAACGACATTATTTTTTTTTATTCCAACCGCGTAGAATCCGATAATAATATTGTTTCCTCATTTTTAAATTCACTTTTACTGCCCCCTTCACGAGCACCTCAACCTCCCATTCAAACGTAGTAAAAGTTGATCCCAACTTGGAATGAAAAAAAAATTGTTGCTCGGATCATCCAGATGTTTCGTAATTCATTGGGCAACGATAACAATCCCAGACACATTTTTCAGTAATTTTGTATTAAAAAGTCGTAATACATCGACGAAACCGAAGGTCTTGAATTTTCCGCTTTCTACAACGGATCGTATGTCGATAAAAAATACATATGTACGTTATTAATGTATTAGAATGTCCATATAGTCAAATAAAAAAATACATACATGCATGATTACCAGGTGAGGTCAACGACGCGTGACAAGATTGCAGTTAATCACAGTCTTTTATTTTTCACGTACCTTTGACGATGTGTTTTATTTTATTTTGCCACTAAGCCAGATGTCCGAGCATTTTGTTATTACTATTCATGTTATTTTTATATTCCATTACACCGTGGACAATATTATCATCATTATCGTTATAATAATTAGTATGAGTCATGGACAAAAGTTCTGCAAAAGTGAGTGGCCTCATTGAACTAAACAGGAATCCAACGTGTTGGTGAAAATATAAATAATAAAAATAACAAAAGAAAGACGAATGATAATCCTTGACCTCGATCGGTACCAATGACTCCTTATCATCAAGAAAACTCTCGTCTCGATATTATATGTCCAATGATTGAAACACGTTAACTTATCGTATCGTTTTAATCACTGGAAAGTTGTATCCAATAATTATCTCCACAGAGCTTTCATTTGTAGCAGATAATATTTTAGATCGTTCTAATTATAGTTCTGATTATCGTCATTAAAATTTTTCCTCATTCTTTGTCGTATTTATTTCTCAGTAAATTCCTGTGTATCAGTTCAGAGTGTTATCTGGAATTTATCTTGATTTATGACATTTAAAAATTCAAAGTGAGTCAAAAATAATCTTCGATTCTGCCAATTCCGTCAGATACAATGTGTCATCAGTGTAAACAATTTTTTTTCGCAGCATCTCATGCGATAATTTTCTGTTGATTTTTCTATTCGTAAGTGGAATCGTTTCGTACATTCAATGACATTTAATCCTGCAACGTAACCTTTTCTTTTTACCTGTTCCGGTAACCTGGGGTCTGAATGACCCCAATTTTGAAAAATTCTTATCTCCGGTAAAATTTAACGAGTAGGGTTCATCTTGGGCTCATTCTTTTCGTTTTTAGATGCAGAATTGCGTGAGCTTGGGACAATTTTGATTCGAGTCGAAATATTAGTGAGAAAGAGCGCAGTCTTCAAAGTTGCCTGGGGGTCGTTTTTCACTCCTGGTTACCGGTCTAGGGTTGAGTTTGCATCAGTATTACGAAATGTGTCCATTGATTAACATCGCTTAATTACGCAGAGACTCGCTCAGGAGCAATATTCATTTTTCTCATTCTTCGTGACATTTTATTTTCATGCAAACTGTCCACAAGGATTTTTCACTCCGACATTGCCGGTGAGCTTGTTCACACACAAGCTCTTGCCATATGGGCAATAAAATGAATGATAGTATTTCTATGGAACGTTGAGAAAAAAATCTAGGGGTCGAGGATTCCAAATATAAAATAGGGAAGCGAAGAAAATCGTTTTACGTTAAAAAATCGGAATTTTTTCAATCCGATTCCGTTATTTTTATCGTTTAAAATTAATGAAATTCTAATTTTCCATTTTCGCAGCATTTCGTTAACGTACAATTTAAATTTTTTTTATCTTTTTTCCAAAACCATAAGAAATCCTAGAGAGATTCTAGATTTTTTTTTGCTTGCGGGGAGATTGGAACGGCCTATATGTTCGCATAGCAAATAGGATTAAGTAGAGACAAGCATTCCCTTTATAATCTTCTGTAATACGAGTTGCCTGACTCGATGAAAAATCACATGTTGCTTTCGAAACTCATTGGCACGTTGCTGAAGATCGTGTGGACAGTATTACGTTAGGACTGTTTTGTACATATGCTTGTCTCGTAATATACGTTCAGTTTGTATATTACGAACGTATAACACGAGTAGTACATTTCCATCCTCGACGATTGTCATGGTAGATGACAATCGATCTTACGATCTTTTGTGTCATCGTCCGGTCGTGGTTGTCCAAATGGTTTCAAAGATTTTATGGAAAAATTGCTTCAAGTTTTAAGAGATTCCTCGTATACCGTCTTCTATTTTTCTTATCAACGCTCAACGAGTTTACATGCAATGTCTTAATTACGACTCGTTGTTATATTGACCATGTCCGTGCTAAATTTCAACTGCGCTTGTACCCGAGAGATACCTTAATCTCCATGAAACGAGCGCATGATGTAATTCCTTGTATCATTGCAATTCTACAATTTTTCATTTAAGCTTTTTCTTTGATTTTTCTTCACACACAAATCTGTATGGAAATTAATTATTAATTCAAAAGTTATTGCGTCAAGAAAAATTACTGGGTTACTGCGTCGTAGGGTTCGAACGTTGCTCTGGCCAACACTTAACAAATGAATGGAATTGAATGCTTGGTGGCCTTTATGGAAGATTAATCATGTGACCTTTTTTTTACCTATACCGGTAACACGGGGTCTGAATGACCCCAGTTTTGGAAAATTCATATCTCTGGTAAAATTGAACGAAAACGGTTCAACTTGGGCTCATTCTTTTCGTTTTTTAATGAAGAATCACATCAGCCTGGAGTTATTTAGCTTCAAGTTGAAAAATTAGTAAAAAATGCGGTAAAACGATAAAAAACGGGAGAATGAGGGTGAAAAATAACTGGATGCAGGATTTTTTTTTTTTTCGAACTTCTGAAGGTCAACTCGTTATTCTGAGAGTATGTGAAACCAAAAATGTGCTCCATTTTTTTTATTTAAACATCATCGAGTCTATGACAATAAGGTTTTTACCACGTGGAACTTGAAGATTAATTCCTGCAAGATAAGCGATAATATCGCATTGTTGATTCAAATCACGAGGAGCGAAACTTTTTCGTAGTTCTCTCGTAATCTTTAATCTTAGATGTCAACTAACGACGTGCGGCAATGTGGGCAAACGTAATAAACTCTGCGGAACGTTGTACCGCGCCGAGTGTGCCATGTAAATAACTCGGAATTAAATTCTTTGACACATTTTTATTGACATGCGCGGTCGCACGATGAATTTTTCACTCGATTGTCACTTACCGCGATGACCACAAGAAATATCGATCTCAAATTCACAATGGATATTGCAATTTGCATAATCTCGTGACGCAGTGCTCTCGCATTCATAAACACGGGATGTTTAACCGAAAGTGAACGTATACACAGCAAAAATGTTCTTTTAAACTTCCTCTTTGAAATTTATTCCATCATCACATTTCGAACTAATTTTCTTCCGCTTCAGAAAATTGCTTTTTGCTTTCAGTATGAATAAGTTTTGACCATGCAATAAAAACACTGATTCAGAATAAAAGAAAAAATTTAATACGCACAATAAATATTTAAATGTCAATTTTTTGGGCAATTTTTTTTTTCATCACTCTTCGTTGACGAAATATGAAACGAGAATCAAATTTGAAGGTGGCAAAATAATTGAATATTGAAAAATAAAACTGGAACAAAAATCTCGTGGTGATCGGATCGCGATAATGACATGGACGAATTTGTGTTTCTAATCTCAAAATTTGTAGAGTTTTCTTTTGCGCACCAAAATGCTACGAAGATAAGAAACTATTAGTCGATCCAGTCGGGGAAAAATGTGAACGCGTGTGTACGAATCGGATGCACACAAGGCAAATGGGCGTAATATTTTATTCGTTCGCAGTCAGTTAAGTGGGACGACTCGAGGACCTTCGATCGAGAGGTTGAAAGTTTCTGTTATCTTGTCGCCAGTTTTAAATTATATCCTTATTAATAAAAAGTTTAAGCGAGTTCAGAGAAAAATATGGATGACGATCTTCGTCGCGTGCAACTGATATTTAGCAATCAGGACTGAATCTATTTTGGTTCCTCATACAGGATGCTATGTGACGAAGGAATTTTTTTTACAATTTTTCATGTCAATGTGCTAAAAATGTCCCGAAACATCGAAAAATCATATTTATAAAAAAAAGTGTGTGTTCTGGGACTTTAATCTATACAAGATCAATTAAAAATCTGAGAATTTTGTTGGAATTGCTAGAAAAATAAGAATTCTACGGCATTTTGAAATTCTAAAAAAAAAAAAAATGTTGACGCTTCAACTTCCGCAAATTTGAAGATTTATTACTAATTTTTTTTTTTTAATAAATAGAGTATATAGGAAGGTTGGTATTGAATTTGGGAAATGTTGGTTGAATGGTCAAAATTTTGTTGGAATTGCTTGAAAAATACGATCTCTACATTTTGAAATTTTCAAAAAAAAAAATGTTGACGCTCTAACTTCCGCAAATTTGAAGATTGATTACTAATTTTTTCTTTTTATAAATAGAGTATCGAAATAGGAAGTTTGGCATTGAATATAGGAAATATCGATTGAACGGTTAAACTTTAGTTGGAATTGCTAGAAAAATACGAATTATTTTTTCTTCCTTGCAGATTGGCTCTGGCCATCCCGCTGGCCGAAGCCGGTGCAGAATCAACGGGTCTAGGATACTCAAGATGTTCAATGTACAGTGTTAATTATACAGAAATATTGGAGAATGGAAAAATTCGTGTAGCTGATCCTTCGTGGCCAACACAAAAATGTCAGTACGGCTGGGAATACAATTTCACGGATGTGCCTTACGAAACTGTATCTACTGAGGTATTGCCATCATTATTTACATTAATATAGAATTCCCACTTTCAGTACACTCATTATAATTTTATTATACCTCAAGAAAAAATTCATTTCAAAATCACAACACTACCTGTCATTGAGCCATTGATACTATGTAAGTAAATCCAATCTTACACGTTGGATCAATTCCCAACCCCGTCGTCACGTAACAGGAGTTTACCTCGTGCAGATTATATCTGATGGTGAATTGAATGGATACTGCGAGAAAGAGAAAGAGGGAAAATATGCATTGCATATAAATTGTGCATATTAAATGCAATTTATCGATTTTCTTTTCCACTGTAATGGAAAGAACCTGTTCACAAAGACATTGTAGAAAAAAGTACACTTGGCATCTCTCAATTGCGTAACCTCGTATATTTTTCCACCGCGTCTGTAAGCAGGCGAGGCATTTGAAATGCACTAGAAATAGAATATTGTTGAAAATCGTCGATATTTTGTTGAACACGGTCAACTAAATATTTTTGGATAATTTCGAAATTTTCGTTATTTTGGCAGTATATTTGGTTTCTAACGTAATTGTCAGCAAAATTTGCGATTGGAACGACTAAAATTTGCTTCCGAAGAGACTTTCTGCAATATTTCTTGCTGCGATTACACTATTTTTGGGATTATTCAAGAAAAACGTTTAGTCGAACGTATCGAACAAAATATCCATCGGTTTCAACAAAATTTAGTTGTCAGTGTAAGAAAAGTTGAAATTTCAATTTTTACCAAGATGGCGACTGCGAAAATAAAATATTTCTATTTTAAAATAAATTTTTTTCCCTAAAGTGTTTAAAAAATTCAGAAATAATAATCGTTGTAATTATTTTTGTTATTGAAAAATTGAATCTATAGAACCTCGTTGCACTGACACTAGGATTTCTGGATTTCTTTTCTGGATTTTTCAAACAAAACGTTTAGGTGAACGTATCCAACAAAATATCGATCTTTTCCAACAAAATTTTGTTTTCAGTGTGAATGAATTTTACAATGGAGCATTGATTTTTCAACATAATGCTATTCAATGATTCGCTGTTTCGTGATCGTGCTCTAATATTACTTTGAAAAGTATTGAAAGTTGTCATTGCACATTTGGTTGCCGCACTGATGAACAGTGTGGCAGATTTTCGATAAATTCGTCCTCACCATGTCTTTTTAGGTCTGAAAGGCGAAAACAAAATCACAGAGTGTTTTTTCTTTTTTTCTACAGTTTGATTGGGTTTGCGAAAATGCTGCACTGCCCAGTTTCGCTCAAAGTATATTTTTCGTGGGAGCGATATTCGGTGGTTTGATTTTCGGCTGGATTGCGGATCGATATGGTCGGATTCCGGCTCTCGTTGGTACCAACGTGTCTGGATTAATCGCCGGCGTCTTGACAGCGTTTACTGGCAACTTTTGGCAATTTGCAGTTTGCCGCTTTCTCGTTGGCCTGGCATTCGACAATTGTTTCACGATGATGTATATTTTAGGTATGGATCATAATAATTACAGAACTTGAGAAATCAAAAACCGTTTCGATAATTTTAATAATTGAAAAAAAAAAAAAAATTCGAATCGCGATCGTTGAAGTGAAAATGGCTGATCGATCGAATTTCCGTGGATCATCGATCGATTCTTTCGAGGTTACTAATTAATAATCGAGTTTCGATCGGTCCCCGTGATTTTATTTTAATTGCGTAACTGCAATAATGAATTGCAATTAGAAAACAGATAAAACGTTGATGGAACAACTGCACGCGAAGAAACGAATGTTGGAGATCGTTAGTTTGGTATTTCAATGCTAATACCTAGCGATTGAATATCTTTACAAAACGCAATCGATCGATGAACAAGCACTACTCAACAACGCACGCCATTTACCTTTCCAATTGAATGCTCGATCCGATCACGAAGAAACGAAAGATCGAATTGATTGGAGAAGGATACGTGGGTTTTTTTTTATGTCTACCTTGAAATTTGACAGCTTCAAGGTCATCGCAGATGTCGATCTGAAAATGCCAATATGAATGGAGTAGGGATTTAAAAAAAAAGTATTTTAACGATCGATTCAAATGTCAATGAAAATAGTTTCGAATGCGAGAATTTGAACAAATTTTCCATTATTTTGAATGAAAATATTGCAGGTTACGTTGTCAATGAAATTTACCAAATAAAACGTACAAAAACGTTTAAAAAATCGATAATTATTCAAGAAAAATCGATTCTGATATTTTTTTAATGCGACGTATTTTATTAGCAATTCCAACTATAAATTTCAACCGTTCAACCGATATTTCCTCAATTCAATGCCAACCTTTCTATTTTGATACTCTATTTACAAAAAAAAAAATGATTAACAAATCTTCAAATTTGCGGAAGTTAGAGCGTCAACACTCTTTTTTTTTTAATTTCAAAATGCCGTAGAATTCGTATTTTTCTGGCATTTCCAACAAAACATATGCTTTTTCGATGTTTTGGGAAATTTTAAGCACATTGACATTGAAAACTGGGGAAAAAAATGTCACCGTCCCATAGTTTTCTCTTGAGGAAGCAAAAAGGTTCGATAGATAATTATGTACGATTAATGGATCTCATAAATGCACGACACTTGACATTAATAAAAATCTCAACAAGACTTGTTCCTCGTGCGAATTCGCGTATCGATACTACAATCCCTGGATCACTAATACATCGCGATGACTGCAGATAAACTTAATGTCATTACGGTAATTAAGTTAATAATTGTTATGACCCATATAAAAATGAAATTTGCATAACAGGGTGATAACAAATAATGCATAAAAAATGTGTCGAGTCACTCGAGATATGGGACTACACGAAAAACAGGCAAATTTGAAAAAATGAAGATATTGCACAATTGGATTTAATCGAATATTGCTTAATTAGCTTCTGCAGTAGAATTCAACGAAAATATAATAATCACCGGGGATTAATCGGATGAAATTGAGAAAAAATGAGTACAGCGGAGGTCGTGATTAGTTTGCTCATTATCGGGTGAACCGTTAATTAACGAAGGTCAACGATACTCGAATCGAACGGCCTTGCCTCTTTTCTTTCCGCAACATTCAATCTCACAGTCGACGTCTTTTCGTTTTGCTATAGTTGTCACGCTGATACACTTTACTGTATATATACACGCTTCGTTGCGGTGGGTAATCGTTTATTTTCGATCCAATTAAGGATAACGACCGAACGACACTCGCCGCGCCGGAAATCCATTGCGAAGGCTCGCTCGAGCGTCATCAAACGGAACGCGCGCGCGCGCCCGTCAACGAGATCGCGTCTCGTTGTCACAAGCAGCGATGCAAGTTATTTGCATACACCTGATGGTTTTAATTCGTTACACTGTCAATCATGAAAAATCATTCATCGCGCTACCGATTAAACCAAATACGGGCTAGTGTCTGATTGACTAGCGGACCATTTTTGTCATTCATTTATTTAAGAATTCTAGATGTCAATAGTTTTTTTTGCTTCCTCATAGAGGAACCTATGTGCCGGTGAAATTTTTTTTTCTTCACTTTTCAATGTGAATGCGCAAAAATTTCCCAAAACATTGAAAAATCATGTGTAGAAAAAATGTTCGCATGTGTGTGTCTGTATGTTCTGAAGCTCTTCATTCTCTGAGAATTTTGTTGGAATTGCTAGAAAAATACAAATTCTACGGCATTTTGAAATTTTCGAAATAAAAATTTTGACGCTTTAACTTCCGCAAATTTGAAGATTTGTTACTCATTTTTTTTTTAAATAAATAGAGTATCAAAATAGAAAGGTTGGCATTGAATTTAGGAAATATCGGTTGAACGGTCAAAATTTTGTTGGAATTGCTAGAAAAATACGAATTCAACGGCATTTTGAAATTTTCAAAAAAAAATTCACATAAAAATAATAGTTCGATCGAAAACAATGGCATATTTCAGGGAAAAAAGTAATGAGGCTGTAGGAATGTTGAAAAAATAGCGCGATTTTGTAAATGTTTGACTTTGGATTAATTAGCTGTTGGATTTTTAAACAGTGCTGGAATATGTGGGACCAAAATGGAGGACGTTCGTTGCCAACATGTCAATTGCTCTGTTCTTCACCGCGGCGGCCTGTCTCTTGCCATGGATCGCATACTTCTTGGCCGATTGGAGATGGACTTGTATCGCGACTTCGGTACCTTTGGTCCTTGCGATCGCGACGCCCTGGGTCGTACCCGAAAGTGCAAGATGGCTCGTGAGTCAAGGACAAGTGGATAAAGCCATTACGATCTTGAGGAGATTCGAAAGATTGAACGGCATGATAGTGTCCGAGAACGTTTACACAAATTTCAAAGTAAATAGTTTATTTTTTTTAAATAACGCGTTGGTAATGTTTGAACGCTCGCAGCGTTGCCAGTATCGTTCCGAACGACACGAAAAAATTCAGGATATTAGTTCGAACCTTTCCGAATAAGAATATCAAGGAAAAATTTTTTTATCCAATTTTCAAAATGGCGAAACAAAAAATCAGCAGGAAGCAATGTGTAAAAAAAAAAAATTAACTAAACAATAATTAACGGAACTTTAACTTTTAATTAACGGAACATAAAAATTCAGGATATTAGTTCGAACCTTTCCGAATAAGAATATCGAGGAAAAATTTTTTTATCCAATTTTCAAAGTGGCGAAAAAAAATCAGCAGAAAATCAATGTGTAAAAAAAAAATAACTAAAAAATAATTAACGGAACTTTAATAATTATTAATTATTTGCGTATGGCATTGTGTCTCAAAATAATCTTATCAATTTTCAGAATAGCTGTGATAGAATTCGAAAAGCTGAAGAATTGGAAAAAAGCCATTCCGTGCTGGACCTTTTCAGAAGTCCTCGATTGCGAAATGTTACCATACTTTTAATAATTATTTGGTGAGTCGAGTTAATATTTCGTGGGCGAGTCGCGCGATATTGTTGAAAATAATGCATAATTTTTGAAAATATTGAATTTACAGGATGGCAGTGTCGTTGGTATTCGATGGCCATGTCCGAAACGTTGACAACCTCGGACTGGACGTTTTCATAACTTTCACCATAGCCTCGGCCACGGAATTGCCCGCGGACACATTTTTGACACTGGTTCTCGATCGATGGGGTCGACGCTGGTTAGCATGTGGCTCTATGGTGGTTTCGGGCATTTTCAGTCTATGGGCTTGTGCGGCTTCCAATCGTGAGTTGCAATTAATCTCATCAATTTTTTTTCCCGCCATAAAAAACGCGATCCAACATCATTTTTTCAACCCTTAATAGTCACACCTCCACATTGTGACGTAATAGTCATTTGGGGCGTTATCAACCCCACTCACTCTGAAAGGCGATAAATGGTTGAAAAATCGTCAGAAATAAATTAAATAAAAATACTACAACGAATTTTGAACCCTTGAGTAACGACCTTGACGGTTCCATTTAATTCGTGCAATTTTTTATGCAAAAAAAATGTCGAAAAAAAAAATTCTGCAAAAATGACTTTTTTACAAAAAATTATGCGGAAATTGTAATTTTCCATTAAAAAAAAAAAAAAATCGTTTCGTAAGTAAGTGGTTGAAAAATCGTCAGAAATAAATTAAATAAAAATACTACAACGAATTTTCAACCCTTGAGTAACGACCTTGACGATTCCATTTAATTCGTGCAATTTTTAATTTAAAAAAAATGTCGAAAACGAAAAATTGTCCAAAAATGATTTTTTTACGAAAAATTATGCGGAAATTGTAATTTTCAATTAAAAAAAAAAAAATCGTTTCGTAAGTCTGGACAGTCGAGTTTTTTATGCCGTGACAAAAAATTGAAAACTTGAACTAATTTTTCAGCCAACATATGGTAATCGAACACCATTTTTTTTACTTTTCTCGTCAAGGCATATACGCGGCAACACTCGCCATAATGGGACGATTTTGTGTCAACATTTCGTACAACATTGGTCTCCAATATGCCGCGGAATTACTACCAACTGTAGTGAGAGCTCAGGGCGTTGCTTTGATCCACATAATGGGATACGTGGCTAGTATCGTCGCTCCTTTCATCGTTTATCTCGCAGTAGTGTCGCCGGTCTTGCCACTATTTCTTCTCGGGATTCTTGGGATTCTCGGAGGCATACTCTCGCTATTTTTGCCCGAGACACTGGATAAAGATTTACCGCAGACTTTGCAAGACGGCGAAGAATTTGGCAAGGATCAGGGCATGTGGGACATGCCCTGTTTCATGAAGTGAGTCGAATTCTCATTCAATCAAAATTCAATCGGATGAGATGGAATTTTTACCTCCTGCGGTTACTTTTCCATAAAATAATTTTTTTTTTCTTCATTTTCCTAATTTTCTGTTTTTCTTCTTTTTTTTTCTCTCGAAATCTTGCAGGAAAGCCGATGACGAAGAAATTCAATGCAGTTCCATAGCGAGATCGTACAGACACGGAAGCGTGAGGAACTCCATGCGTGCGTCCATTCGGGGCGAGACACTCCGGAGCAGTATGATTCAGAGATCCAGCGTCAGATCGCGCAGGTATGCCGAATCTGCACCTGTCGAAGTCGTAAGACTCTAGGTGAATGGAATTTTAGCGCTTGACTCGCGCCACGCTCATTTATATTTATTTATTTTCCCAGTATTGATTGTTGCTAAATATGTACAGTTTCCTATCTTAAAATTTTCGACACCGTCAACATTTTTTTTTGTTGAAAATTTCAAAATGCCGTAGAATTCGTATTTTTCTAGGAATTCCAACAAAATTTTGACCGTTCGACCGATATTTCCTAAATTCAATGCCAACCTTCTTATTTTGATACTCTATTTGTAAAAAAAAAAATTTAGTAATAAATCTTCAAATTTGCGGAAGTTAGAGCGTCGACACTCTTTTTTGAAAATTTCAAAATGCCGTAGAATTCGTATTTTTCTAGCAATTCCAATAAAAATTTGACCGTTCAACCAATATTTCCTAAATTCAATGCCAACCTTCCTATTTTGATACTCTGTTTATAACAAAAAAAATTAGTAATAAACCTTGAAATTTGCGGAAGTTAGAGCATTAACACTCTTTTTTTGAAAATTTTAAAATGCCGTAGAAATTGTATTCTTCTAGCAATTCGAACAAAATTTTCAGAGAATGAAGAGCTTGTATAGATTAACATCTGTGCGAAACGGGAGCGCTGTAGCTCAAACCGAATTCACGAGTTATGAGCGATTGAATTTTACAGTGCCAAAACATGCACACACATCCGGACATTTTTTCTTGACATGATTTTTCGATTATTGGAGAAAAAAAAGTTCCCTGTCAAATAGCTTCCTCTATGAGAAAGCAAAAATTGAGGGACCTCGTTACTCGCAGAATAATTGCTTGAGCAGGGTAATCATTTCCATTCACTATCATAAGTCTGGACATTAACATAGTGTATTCTAACGTGTTGTCGTCCATCAAAAACGGTGCCAATCTGAGCCCACGTAGGATAATTAAATTCTAATTATTATTATTTTTATAAATCAATTTTTATTTATTTCTTCTTTCTCATTCCCACAAAATAATTATTAACACGTGATATGTATTTTAACTAAGCCAACTATACTTTTTAAGTCCGATCATTATTTTACTCAGACTCAAACTCGATGTAATAAACGATTCCAATAAATTTATGTTCATTCGTTCGTTTTCGTTCGTCTTTCATTGTTTCCTTGTTTTTCATCATTATTTTTATTTTTGACAATAACTCGCGTCAAATTTACGAAAAATGATTCTTCTCGTCTGTACACAAGTTCCTTTTGCAAAAACGTGTCCGGCTGCTTCATTGACACGGAATACGTAAAGAATTAAAATCGGAAAAGCGCATGGAGCCAGAGGTGCTGTTAGCTATGAATATGAAATACGGAAACTGTTGCATTCGTCAGTTATTATGGAACCGTTATATATATTTTCGGTCAGACAGCATTATCAATCGCACGCGATGTTTTTTTTTTTTTTAATAATTATCCATCAATGGCGTTTTTTTTTGTCATGATGTGCAATTTTTCAACGGAATCGAAACTCGGTCTGTACACAGAAATAACTAATGCTGTCATTTCTTCCGTGAGTGAATGATAAATATTCAAAAAATTAGATTACGAAATTTGAGCTTGAAAGGAAAGAGAAAAATTCCTGGTTTGCTAAGAAAAAAAAAGTCGATAAGAAAATGCAAAAAAGGTGCAAGTCAGAATAATGAAAAAAAAATTCTTTTCATAATATTCCGTCATACGATTTTCCATGAATTCACATTTGACGAAATTCGACAATATTTTACCTAAAAATACTTCGAAATATTTCTCTTTTTTTTTAATGACAACGGGCAGTGCCTCGGAGTTTGAGAACAAAAAAAAATTAGCAAAAAATCAGTCAGCAACCGCGTGAGAATAGAAGAGAAAAAAAAGGTACGTCTAGTGCACGGTGAATGCACTTGCGCAGCGTGTGTCTCGTCAGTCTAATCGACGAGAGTGTATCAAGCGATCTAAGGAATTTGAGATGTGTGTGAATTGAGTTCGTGGCATCTAGTTTCGTTCAAAAGTAACGATACATAGCTCAACCAGTGCATTCCGAAATTTTATTTCAATCACAACACAGCAATTTGCGTTTTAAAATCTTTTTCTTCATACCTCGGTCGAAAGTACGTACTTTCCGCATCGATTTCGAGGCAGAAAGTGCGACATTCGTGCATTGGTAAAAAAAAAACACGATCGCCCTCTGATCGGGAGCGAAAATTTTTTCCGCCTGCCACAACTGCCGAAAGTGACTTCTTAACCGTGTTTTCTCTAATGTCAAAGTCTAATGTCAAAGCTGTTGTGTTTTTCCAAAGTTGACTTTTATCCATGATCCGTTTTTCTAAGGTTAGAGCTTTTCGGAAAATATCAGAGGATGAATTACTTCAAAATCGAAGTGCAAGAGGACAAATTTCGAAATTTTCGTCCGATCGATTTGTTAACGAATGTCCATTTAATAAAGTGAGGACTGTGAATTTCATGGGAATATAGCAAACAGTTTTTTCTTATTGCAGTGATCGTGATAAATATGATGTAAACAAAATTCTGGAATAAAAATCTTCGTAAAAAATATGATCATTTCACATGACACTGATGTTCGCTACGTTGCGTTCCAACGAAAAATACTTTTTCAGTGAAATTTTTGTTCAAATTCAAAAACCATGACAATTTCTATATCGATTATGTGTTCGGATTCTAAAAACAACCTTTTATTGTACGGACGAAATATTGAGGAAAAATCATGAGCTCTTTTCAAGAAAAAAGATAATTTCGTTGCATTCCAACAATGGAAACTTCAACATTGTAATTTTTTTGAATTTTCTGATAATAGATCATGCACTTGTATGTGTGTGATGTGTATTATTTATAACCTAAAATTTGAAAAAATTCGTGTTAGTTTGATTTAATCATTGCTTGAGTTTTTCTACGATTGTATCAGCTTTTTTTGTGTATTTGATGCCTGCCCCCGACCAGCTGGCACTCGCTTCGCTCGTGCCGCAAATGTCGGGGCAGGCATCAATACATGAATCTATCGTGAATCTGTCGTGAATACGTACTGCCGTACTTTCGACCGGCTATGAAGAAAAATAGTATACACCACACGGGCAGAAGTTTGGGAGCCCTGAACTGCGCATCTTCATGCCCTCGGCTTCGCCTCGGGCATGAAGTTGCGCAGTGCAGGAATCCCAAACTTTCTGCCCTTGTAGTGTAATATACTATTTCTAAACATTTTTCTTTCATTCTCCTGCGAATGACTCTCATCAACCGCGGCCCTATAATTATTCAAAGATCGAAGTTAATTCTTATTGGTGTGTAGGAAATTCATTCCCATTCCGTGAGGCCATTCGCATAAAAATTATTATTATGAAATAAAATAAAATAAAATAAAATAAAATGAAATAAAATAAAATAAAATAAAATAAAATAAAAAGAAATAAAATAAAATGAAAATGATTATTATTACGTTACTATTATTATTATTATGATAATTATTATTAAATAAAATAAAATAAAATTCGTGTTTGTGATACTTTTTTCGTGATGTATTTTTTAGTGAATGTTTTTTGTGATATTTATTTTTGTTCTTATATTTAACGTCATTCTATGCGTTATCGTTTCCAACTCAGAAAGGAAGACTCCATTGTGAGGAGGCACGTTCCGGCAATAAAAAGTGAAACCGAAGGTGAACCGTCTGGGACTCAATCTCGGGACCTGCGGAGTCTGTGTCTGGAGTGTGTTAACCACTGGGCTACGGCCACCTATGTTCTCCCTCATATTTTGCCAGACCACGACACCATTAATATTAATTTCCCAGTGATCTAATTCCTGTTTTGGTAAGAATGAGAAATACATCGTGCTAGGCGTGCGGGAACACGTGTTTAACACGATGTTAATGAATTAGATGAGGGTTAAGTGTTTCGCGTTCGAAGAATAACGAAAGAAACGACAACTGAGCTTGTGTCTGCCTGCGTTGGATGCTGGCAGACAAAAATGTAATTTCGAGTATTTGAGCTATACACAGTGCGGTTCGAGTTACGACTGCTTTTTGTTGGCTGCATTCCAAACATTACTGCACGTAGCACTTGTTCTATTTCGAATGCAATCGACATTTACGATTTTTAACATCATCGAAGAGTTTATTTTAAAAAAATGTTGGACCCGAATAAAAAATTTCTTCAATCAACAAAAATGATTTGGGGCACAAAATCGAATCGTCACAAATTTCACTTTTATTGCATTAGACAACTGCATTTTTTTTCTCCGACTTATTAAAATTTTTGAAACTTGGCGTCTAATTAGCACGCATCGTCCTGCACTCCGATGCTCGAAATACGAGAACGCACTATATACATATGCGCTTGAGTTACGCGATACCCCCTCCACTGTTGTGAACTTGTAGTTGCTAACGTGACGATCCATCGATTATTTGTCGGCGTTGAAACAGCGAGACGAGTAGTACGAGGACTCGGGACAAGTCTAACACGAGACCTCTCAGTTTTCAGCGCGAAAACAAGCTCCAATTATTATTATAATCACCGTTCATTATTTTTATTTTTATTTTTTCAAAATTTATATATATGCCAGTGCCAACGTGATGTACAGTATGAATTTACGTATGCGGTATATGTGCACATGCATTAATAAATAAGCACCTGCAGACTTTACGTGTCGTCACAAATATAATATGTCGATGAGGGAGAAATAAATCCACGAGTGTGAACGAGAATGATCGGATAATTTGAACAGTGCAGTTGCATTTTTACCGGCACTGCTGACCAAGAGCTACAGCTCGGTGAAAAAATAGGAGCCGCGGTGGGAAGCTGCTCGCGACGTTTCAAATTTGAGAGGTAATTTTTTTAAAATCAATTTCTTACTTTTTTTACAATTTTTTGAGAAAACGAGGGATAGGACAAAATTTCATCGTGTTTTCAGTAAATCGAAGAATTTTGTTGGTGGAATTTTTTGTTTTTTTTTTTCAGTGATAAGATTGCGATTGAAATGATTGCTGAATGATCTCGATTGTTGTTATGATTTACTCGTATTGGAGATTTGTGCGAAAAGGTGCAAATTTTGATATTATCGATCGATTTTAAAAATTAATCAATCAAATTAATGGAACGGTATGAATAATATTTTTTGTTCGTATTTTAAATAATGAATTTGCAATCGATTTTAATGGAATGGACTTCCAGATCAAAGTGCTGTTGGAATATTATTTTTTTATCATAAATAATCAACGAAATATCTGTCGAAGCTGCTGATTTTTGTTTAACGGAAAATTTCCAAAGTCTAAACTGGTTCGTTGTCAAGACTCAATCGAACCAATTATCCAGCAGGACCGAGAGGTCAAGATTCGATCAACCCTCAACGGTTCATCAGCAGACATTGAAATATTATCGTATGCTTCTTATAATTTGACTTTCGTCGTTCACGAAGCTGAATTGAAGGATTTATAAATGTCCAGCGAGCGACATCGCAGCCTCTTGATATACAACTTTCATTCGCAAGTTTATTCTCCGCACTATTAAGAATAATTAAAAGTTCAAGACTATCGAACAATCCATCAACGTATGTGATTCGGTTCGTTTATCAAATACGTCAAAGTTTCAACATTTCGCTACTAATTCAAAAGACTTTGTATTTTTGGTGAAGAACGAAAAAAATAATTTTCCGTAATTATTCGAAAATCCACTCACAATCGATACGGAATTTTTTTTTATGCATTCCCTTGGGAGAAAAAAACATTATAGTTGATATTACGGTGGCGCATAATCAGGAAAAATTTTAATCCAAAAAAAAAAAACAATCTACCAAACAAATCCGGAAAAAAAAGTTAAAAAAAAAAAAAANAACAAAACATTTGGGAAGAAATTTATTTTTACAAATTTTCACAATTTACCAAACAAACCAAAAAGAAGTTAAATGATACAGAAACGTTGCAGAGAAATTACTTTTTACAAATTTACACAATTTATCAAACAAACGAACAAAAGTTTAATAAAAAGAAAAATGACAGAAATATTTTTTTTTTTTGCAAATGTACACAATTTACCAAACAGACCCAAATAGTATTCCATTGTAAGCAGTACACTGGATAGTGTACATCATTCGCTGGCTTGTGTCCACATTTACAGGATTTTCAGCGTTCGAATAGTGAACGATATCCAACAGATCCCGAGGATATATTGAAATAGTAGGAAAATTAAATTCTCAATGATTATACGATCGAAATTTTTTTTTTTTTGCATTTTTTTTTTGAATAATTTTTTATATTTTTGAATAATTTTTTTTTTCTTAATATGAAAAAATTAGAAAAAATGAATAAATAATTTAGCCCGATTGTGGGAGGAGTCTCACGTCGAATAATTACCGATCCGAGAATTTATTCCCTACCCTTCGATAACAGCATGACCGTTAACGTTGTAATTATCATCGTTTGCTAATTTTACCATGTATAATGAATTGAATGAAAACAACAATGGTTATGCAAAAGTATCGGGTCAATTAATTTGTTCGGACTATATATTTTTGCAGATATGGAGGCATTCTTATCTGCCGTGGTTTCGAATGAAGAAATTTAATGTGCAATCGCATGAATTGTCGAAATTTAACGATCCCGAGAATATTACGAAACGCGTGTGTGTTTTTTTTTTTAAATGAAATTTATTCAACCCACAGAATTATCTCATTCGTTGACCCAAAAATCACGCGGAACGCGGTCGCAAGGAAAATAATAACCTATCGATTGTTTTTGGCAGCGATTTTTTTTTAGGCCTCCGACGTTTGGAATCATGAAGGAAGAAATGAAAACGATAAGTATGTCCGGTGATAATGAGCCGAGCGAGACAACAGCTCTGAGGCAAAAGCTCGAATCAATCGATGACATGTTACCCCATGTTGGCAACTTTGGCAGATATCAGTGGTATCTTCTTCTTGCATTGCTACCCTACAGTATTGCTTATTCGAACCTTTACTTTTCCCAATTTTTCTTAACCCTCGTGCCGAAAGAACATTGGTGCTATGTCGATGCCTTGCAGGACACTAACATCACTCAGGAAGAAAGGTCAGTATAGATTTATATTTGACAATCATCAATCATAAACTAACGTTGGAAATTTCATTTAATCGCATTAAGGACGTTGTATGGCGACGGTCAAATCTAAATTTTTTTTTTCAGTTTTTCTTACTTACAAAATTGTTTGCGAGCCTATGTTCATAGAAAAAAGTTTTTACTAATTGTCTAAAAACAAGATACTCTGAATTCAAGATTTTCCGAGGTAATCTGTATTTTTTAGATGATGCGAACAAAATTTCGAAATAATTTTACGACCGATTTTTTTGAAAAACTGAATAAAGTTTCTTCGATGTTACATAAAAGTGTGTGCAAAGTTTTAAGAGGCTTCACCATTTAGAAATAGAAATATTTAATGTTGAAAATTGCAACTTTTAACACTCGCTCTTATGAGAAACTACTAAAAATTGTGATTTTTATTTTACGAGCCCAAGTTCATTGAAAAGTGTTGTTACAAATTGACTAAAGAACAACATACTCCAAATTCAAGATTTTCCGAAGTAATCTGTATTTTTTATATAATGAACAAAATTCCGAAATAATTTTACGATCGATTTTTTTTAAAAACTAAATAAAGCTTCTTCGATGTTACACAAAAGGGTGTGCCAAGTTTTCAGAGCCTTCACTATTTAGAAATAGAAATATTCAATGTTGAAAGTTGCAACTTTTGACACACGTTCTTTATGAGAAACTACTGAAACTAGTGATTTTCATAAATAAATATCTCGACTTCTGGTGAAACCTCTTAAATTTGTACGAACTATTAGACATCACTGTTTTCTTAGTGTGGTGCAAATTTAAAGGAATTTTCTCAATGGAAAATTCAGCATACAACGACCTTAATGTGTCCCTGTATATCCCTGTCGATTAAATAATTCTTATATGCCTGTTGTTATTATTGTATTGATTTTAGAGTACTCATTGCGATACCGCAATCTGACGTTTACCCCTACTACGACAAGTGTCAAATGAAGGATATAAATTTTACGGGATTGGCGAGGCATGAAAAGAATTTTAATTCACCGAAATGGCAAACGAACATAACAGTCGAATGTGAAAAGTGGGAATACAACTTAACGGAGATACCATACAGGAGCATCGGTGTTGAGGTGCGATCAATTCGAGCTCGAAATAAAATAAATAAAATAACAAAAAATTTGTACAATTTTTATTATAAACAATTTGAAAAATCGTGATGGCAAAATAAAATCAATTTACCGAACTGAAAATATTATTAAGAAACGAACCTTAAAAATGATTAAAAAAAAGACAAATTTTTTTTTTCATCTCGTAATTATATTCACATTAATGAAATTTCTAATGGATAATTATTTAATTAAAATATTGAAAATTGATTTACAGTTAATTTAACTTCTTTTTTAATTTAAAAAAAAATGGTAAAAAGAAAAGGAGAATGCGAATTGACTGTTTCGTGACCCTTGCCAATTAGCTAAATTGGGTATGCAAGAAAGAGTACCTCATTTCGACGGCACAGGCGATTTTTTTTGCTGGCTCTATCATCGGTGGCATATTGTTCGGATGGATTGCGGATCATAAAGGCCGAATACCGGCTCTCTTCTTGTGCTATTTCGCTAGTTTATTAGCCACGATAGCCACTGCGAGCACTACGAGTTTTTGGTCCTTCGCATTATGCCGATTTCTTACAGGACTCGCGTTCGACAACTGTGTCAACATTCCACTCATCATTGGTGAGTCCAAATTCATCAATTAAGCACATGTTTTTTTTCCTCTTTTCGTTGCACTATTTACTGACGATAATACTGACGATCGTAATTTGTTTATTCACGATTAAAATTTTTTTATTTTTCACTTTTTTTCCAAATCTGTCATTAAATTTTCAGGAAATTAATTATTAGGTCAGTTTTTTTTTCACTTCGTTAAACACTCCGGATTTTATTTTTGGTGTTTCGACTTCTGATTGAGTGATTTTTTTTTACACTAGAAATAAAATTTTGTTAAAAATCGTCGATATTTTGTTGAACACGGTCAACTAAATATGTTTTAATAATTTCAAAATTTTCGTCATTTTGGCAGCACATTTGGTTTCCAATGAAATTGGCAGCAAAATTTACGATTGGAACGAGAAAAATGTGCTTCCGGAGAGACTTTCGAGAATATTTCTTGCAGCGAGGACACAATATTCGCGATTATTCAAAAAAAAAAACGTTTAGTCGAACGTATCGAGCAAAATATCCATCTTTTTCAACAAAATTTTCTTTTCAGTGATAGGAATAGTTGTAATTTCGATTTTTGCCAAGATGGCGACTGCGAAAAGAAAATATTTCTATTTTCGAATAAATTTTTTCCCTTCAAGAGTTTAAAAAAGTCAGAAATAATAATCGTTGTAATTATTGTTGTTAATGAATAATTGAGTCTATGGAACCTTGTGCACTGACACTATTTTTGGGATTATTCAAACAAAACGTTTAGTCGAACGTATCGAACAAAATATCGATCTTTTCCAACAAAATTTTGTTTTCAGTGAGCAATTAGATTTTTGGTACGTCACTGCGATCGTTACAGTCAGATTAATTATGATTTTTAATTATTTTGCATTTGCACTCACAGTTGTCGAGTACATGGCTGTGAAAAGACGTACTTTGGTATTCAACATTGCTTTTGGATTATATTTCGCGATTGGTAGTACTATCTTACCATGGGTTGCTTATTACATCGCAAATTGGAGATATTTTGCGTACGTCAGCGCGATTCCACTTTTCTGCGGCTTGTTCACACCGTGGCTTTTACCGGAAAGTGCTCGGTAAGAATTCCGTCGATATAACGAGAGACGATCGAGGCGAGTCACTTTTTCTTATGGTTTACCTGAAATTACAATTTATGGAAAATCGAATGCCAATAATAAACCCTTGAGGAGTCCCTACACGTATTTGGATCTTGAAGGGTTAACCCTTATTAGTCACGCCTCCACATTGTGGCATAATAGTCATTGGGGGTGCAATCAACTCCGTCCACTTTGGAAGGCGATCAATAGTTGAAAAATCGTTAAAAAAAAAAAAACAAAATTAAAATACTACAATATATTTTCAGCCCTACAATCGTTTTCAACTCAAAATGACTCTTTTTACAAAAAATGATGCACAAATTGGAATTTTCAATTAAAAAAAAAAAAAAAATCGTTTTGCGATGTAAAAAAAATCAAATAAATCAAATAAAAATACGATCAATAGTTTAAAAATCGTTAAAAATAAAGCAATATTAAAATACTACGGTGTATTTTCAACCCTACAATCCTTTTCAACTCAAAATGACTCTTTTTACAAAAGATTATTCACAAATTGGAATTTTCAATAAAAAAAAAAAAAAAATCGGTTTGCGACGTAAAAAAAAATCGTATAAAAATACGACAGTGTATTTTTAACCCTTGATAACCGACCATGATGATTGTATTAAATTCGTGCAATTTTTAATATTAAAAAAATGTCGAAAAAAAAATTCTGCAAGAAGACTATTTTTTTTTTAAATGATGGAGAAATTGTAATCTTTCAAAAGGAACGTCCATCCAAGGGTTTCTGTTCATACCTTAATATACTTTTTTTACAAAAAATTATGGAGAAATTGTAATTTTTTAAAAGGAACGTCCATTCAAGGATTTCTGTTCATACCTTAATATGTTTTTTTTTCCAAGCTGGTACGTGGCTAGTGGCAAGCTCGATAAGGTCGTAGAAAAATTGCGCAAAATTGCAAGGATAAACCGCAAAAATCCGGATCCCCGAATTTACCAACTTTTCTTCGTGAGTTGCACGTGTCGATGAAATATTTCATTTTATTAACATTAGGATTCAAAGTAATTTTCGAAAAACTACGAAAATTTTGTTCATGAAACAAAAAGTCGAAAATTATTTTGGTAACAATTCTCAATAAATTCGTCATTTTGTGATTTATGTTGTTCTTTCTTTTTTTTTTTTAATGTAGAGAAATGCCCATAATGCGCGGATCCAAACGGAAAGTGCGACGTTTCTCGATCTTTTTAAAACGCCTCGTCTCGCTAGGAACGTTATAATGTTGACAGGCTTCTGGTAAGTTCCCAGCAATCATAAAAAGCTCAATCGCGATTCTCGATTTTTTTTTTCGTCGCAGAGCCATTATTTTCATTTTTTTTCAATTTCCCTCATTTTTCAGGTTCCTTACGGTCATAGTATTCGACGGACATGTGTATTCGTTGAAACTTTTACAAAGCAACGTTTTCGTCTCTTTTTCATTAGCTTGCGCGACTGAATTACCAGCAGGCATATTATTGACCCTCACTCTTGATCGATGGGGACGAAGATTCTGCGGTTTCCTGACAATGGCAGCAACCGGAATTTTCAGCTTCGGCGAGCTTTACCTAACATCCGGTAGGTTTCTATTGCATTTCCATTTTTTATCCAGGGTCAATTAAAATTTAACGTTGCATGCGGATAAATAAATACAATTGTGATGATTAATTATTCCGCGAGTAGCATCGTCGGTTGACAACGACACGAAAGATTTTTGTTTCATTGATTGAGAAAAAATTAATCAATAATCAATTAATTAATAATTAATTATCAATTAATTAATAAATAAATAATTCATTATCAATTAATTAATTAATAAATAATTAATTATCAATTAATAAATAAATAAATAATTAATTATCAATTCATTAATCAATTAATAATTAATAAATAATTAATTAATTAATAATGGTTCGGGAGCTCTGCGGTAATTTTCTTTTCACTATAATTGATGATTTGAAACTCTATAGGTGCAGCACAATTATCGATGTCAGTACTTGCTCGATTCTCTTTGAACATGGCGGCAAACATTGGTCTCCAATACGCTGCGGAATTACTTCCAACGCCGGTGCGAGCTCAAGGGGTTTCCTTGATACATATTTTTGGCATTATGGCTCACTGTGTCGCTCCTTATCTCGTCGATACCGTAAGTGAAAACAAGTAGAGTAATTCATGTTGACAAAAAAAAAAGAGTTTATAATTCTTTCATTTTTCTCAATAAATTTCAACCAAAACCCAATGTGGTTTGAATAACAATGGATTTATTGTATGATTCAAATGCTAAATGTCATTACGATTAACAGGCAAAATACTGGAATGCATTGCCGATGTTGATTCTCGGTGTAATTTCCTTCATTACGGCAACTTTGGTGCTTTTCCTTCCGGAAACTCTGGGTCGCGATCTTCCACAGACGCTAATTCAAGGCGAAGACTTTGGGCGTGGTGACAAATTTTGGTCGTTGCCCTGTTGTCAAAAGACTCCGGTGGATCGATGCAGACGTAACAGTCGATCGAAATAACGATCGATATCACAAAAGTTAACTTATCATCGAACAATTATTTTTCTTCCATTCATTTTTTACGTGCGATTCGATACTCGCAAAAATAAATACCAATCACGATTTTCAATTATTTTCCATGTAATTTTGTGCTATCATGTTTTTTCCATGTATAAAGAAAAATGATTTTAAAAAGAAAACTGTGTTTTTTTTCTACAGCATTTATAATTTGTTTTCACCAAATTTCTCGTCGTCTCGTTATTCTAATTTTACAACTACACAACGAACATCGTACTGAGTCGTTTTTCTTTCCTTCCTTTTTTATTTTTTCACTTAAAAAATAGCTGTACAATGATACATGAGTTTTACGCATTATTTTCCGTTTGTCTCGTTTTTTACTTGGTTATCAAAAAAATTATGAGCATTTACGAAGTTATGTGAAGAATTGAGTGATTGGAAGAAAATGAATGAATTCACAACTCGCGTTCGGTATTTCTTGTTCGGTGTCTTTTGGAAATTATTATTGCTTTTCGAAGCACGACGACTTTGGGGCCAATCTACGATTTTGTCAGCAAAACGACGGACGAACGTTTGCAAAATTTCTAAATGCATATTTCGAAGACGTTTATTTTTTTTTTTGGGTGGGTGCTTTTTTTTATCAGCCTCATAAGTACGCGAATGACACCAATTACGAGTTCTCGAATACGGTAATCAATGGGGGCTAGAAAGTTGCGATTCAATGTTGACAATTTCAACATTTTTTTATTTTATTCAATTTTGCAACAAAAAGCTAAACGAAGATTTCGATTTATGAGGAGTCAGAGTTTGTTGAGAAAATCATGGTTCATCCACATTTCTCGTTAATTTCTCCGTCACTAATTATTCGAACGAGTCTTCGTTTGGATTGTGGAAAAAACAACGAAATATTGATGAAAATGTGGAAAATTGTGTCGTGAATTTGAGGATCGAATTTTTATCTTTGACGAAAAGTAAAAAATCGTCTTCTAAAAATCTTCTCGTGATCCTGCTGTTACGAAAATTCAATGGAACCGAGTGTGGAATTATTTTTAATGCGTAGTCACCACGTGGATGCGAATTTGCACTCACGAAATATTGAGGCATCGATTTTTTTGTAAAAACTTGTATTTTTCCATTTTCTGGTGATCGCAGTCGATTGCCCAGAACCCGCTACCCCTAAAAAAGACCCCTCGCGTTTCCAATCCGTACGAATGTCGCAGAGCTAGAACGTTTTGAAAACTCCAAGTGGAAATTTGCACCCATTTGGTGAGTACGTTGGCTCAGAGGTGGCGTGGTATCTGTGGCTTAAAAACTACTACGCAATTCCATTATATATTCTCTACTTTGTCAAATGGACGATGTATTATTAGACAAACAGAAAAATTGGTTGAATAATCAACCGTGCGAATTGGTCATTTTGTTTGTTTACGTTTTGCTATCTAATCACACACATACACTCATGCACACAAGATGATTAAGATGCTATAACCTTGTTGAGTCCATCCTCGTCAAACTGCCAGGATTGTAACCGGCATTCGTCGCCCCAATTTTGTTTCTATACTTCTTCTTTTTCTCGTGTGAACTGAAATTAATGAATTTTTCGTCAAGACTAAAAAATGAAGGAGTAAGCAATGGTGGCATGAGATCTGAATAATTTTACAATGAAATTTGAATAATAAACAAAACTTGAGGACAAAGTAAAAATGGCAGATACAAAATGTAGTTATTTCAGGAATTATAACTTACGAAGAAACACATGGGATCCACCAGAAGCTCTGATCCTTGCCAAAGTCGTTACCCTCCTGAAGAGATCCTGGCAGTTCTTGGTCAATGGTTTCCGGCAAACTCAAGGTCAGAAAGGCGTCAAATATGGATATCGCCCCGAGGCACAGGAGCGGCAAAGCTGGCGATACATCAGCCTGGAAAATTTCATGAAATATATCGAAATATATTGATTAACTCATTATCTACTGAGATAATGATTATCTAATGAAAAGTGTGATTTCTCCCAAGGATCGATGAGAATTCATTGTAAAATGCAATGACAACTGAGATTCCTCATAAGACTCAATGTTTAATGTACGAAATAACCAATGCGAATGTATATATTTTTTCTGGTTCTCTGCAGCTACTTGAAACTTTGACTGGATCCTTTTACGATCATGAATTACTATTTTACTAAATTTCATTAAATTCTCAACACTAATTCTAAAACCGACAGTACTATACAGCTTAAGGTAGCTTACCAAGTAGATGACGTAGGGTCCGATAATGTGAGCAAAATAGCCGATGATATGAATGAGCGATACACCCTGGGCTCGTACGACGGTCGGTAACATCTCGGCAGCGTATTGGAAGCCGATGTTGGCGGCGACATTGACACCGAGACGGGCGAGGATCGCCATGGCGACGGTGATGGGACCTGGAGAAATAATCTATCGATCGAAAACGTTTGATGCTTAACCCCCACTGGCGTTCAGTAACCCTCTCGCAATCTTTCGTCCTCTCTCTCTCTCTCTCTCTCTCTTTCTCTCTTCTCTGATTACTGCGCCTGTCATTTCCCATTCGTCGCGATCTCTCATTGCTGAGGGATCGTATGTACCAAGTTGCGAAGACAAACTTACCGGGTGGTGTAGCTAAAGCCACAAAGGAGAAAATACCACAGATGAACATGGACGCAAAACCCATCCATCGTCTGCCCCATCGATCCAAGAAAAGTGCCAGCAATACCGCAGCCGGAAGTTCCGTTAGCGCTGCCAATGAGAACGAAGTGAAGACATCGGGATCGAGCAGTTTCATGTTCCAGACATGTCCGTCGAATACCAAAATAATCAGAAGCCTGTGCGGAAATAACGTTTAATAAATATGGACGCTCCTCTCTCTTTTTTGCTTCCTCATAGAGGAAGCTATGTGACGGTGAAAATTTTTTTTTTCCAGTTTTTTTTTTTGCTCAGATTGTGAATCAACATTGTGGGTTTACATAGAGACAAAATCAGAGATTATCCGCAACTATTACCATCAATGAGTGAACCACGAACTTTAATGACGTGTTAACCTTAGAGCTGTGACCTGGGGTCAAAAACGACCCCAGGCGCCTTTCCACCCTTCGTTTCCCCGTTTTTTGTCATTTTACCGCATTTTCGACTGATTTTTTAACTCTGAGCCAAACTGCCCGAGGCTCACACGATCATGCATTAAAAAACGAAAAGAATGAGCCCAAATGGAACTTTTTTCGTTCAATGTTACCGCGGCGGAGATATGAATTTTTCAAAATTGGGGTCATTATGACCCCAAAAGTTGCCAGAATAGTTAAAAAAAAATAAGGTTACCGTTCCAGGCTCAATTTCCAATATTTTTGTCACAGCATTTGGGATTCATTTCAATAACAATCAAGATTGATTAATCCAGAGGAGGGAAAAAAAGTCGCAGCAATTATTACCAGTAAACGACGAGGATGACAGTGATTCTGGCGAGTCGTGGTTTTTTAAATAAATCCAAAACCGTGTACTGATTGAGACTTTTGTCTTTGGCAATATTGGCATTGCAGCTTTTCTCAAATTCATCGAATATCTCGGGCTTCACCGTCTTTCCATTTACTTTTGCGAATTTCTTTAGCATCATCACCGCCTTGTCTGGTTTACCGCTCATCAGATACCATCTGTTGATAAGGGAGAAATAAAATCCTGTTTTTCCTTTCTTTTTTTTAATTTTCAACATTTTGAGAGTTTGAATTTGAAAATTTGACGTTTTTGCAAACCTCGCACTCTCGGGAGCCAGCCACGGACCCAAAAACGCCGTGACCAATGGTACTGCGGTAACTACACTGAGGATTCTCCAATCAGCAATCCAGAACGCCATCCAAGGCAAAATGCTCGCCGCAACAGCGAAATACAGACCGAACGAAGCGTTTGCCATTAACGTTCTATATCTTGGGCCCACGTACTCGATCACTAAATCAATGTCAACAATAAATAGTTCATTTGCGTTAAAGTGTCAGGCGCGAATCATCAGTCTCAATGAATTCTTTTCCGAGCATTGAAAATTCCCAAAATATTGAGAGAATTGGAAAAAAGTTTTCCGAGAAGGTCTCGATGATGCGACATCGATTTTTAACAAAATTTCATTCCCAGTGTATCGACGCGAGCAAAACCACGAGCGGAAAGCTAGTTTTTGAATATTTTTTGTTTCCAAGCAATTTCTGTAACTCACCAATGATGAAAAGTATATTGAAACAGTTGTCGAAAGAGGTGCCGACGATGAGCCTCGCGAGGGCGAAACTCCAAAAACTGTTACAAAATGCAGTAGCTACGGAAGCAAAAAAACCAACGGCATTGCACGATACCAGTGCGGGTATCCGACCGTAACGATCGGCTATGTAACCGAACACAAATCCACCGAGTATGCTACCAACGAAAAATGCAGATTGTGCGGCTGACGACAAGTAAGTCTTGTCACACACCCATTCGAGCTGTCAACAGAGAATAATAATAATTGGAGAAGCTTAAAAATTGTCAACGCAGTTTCAAATTGCCTAATGACCAAATTATTGTTAATTAATTAAGAAAAAAATAAATAAAAAATTGTCAAAACTGCAGATTTTTCTCCATTCGCTTTTACCTCGGCAGCAATCGATGCATAAGGGATTCTCGTGTAATTGAAGCTCCATCCATGTTGGCAGGGCACAGCTAACCAGCTTGGGTCACTCTCTCTCACACCTGCCATCAATAACTCGGTATAGTTAACCGCGTACATATGACATCTTGAAAACGCTACGGAACCCTCGTTAGCCAATTCAATAGCATTGGCTTTGGGAATGGACAAAGCGATTCTGAAAATTTAAATTTTCTAACTAGTTACACTCGATCTTTTCGACTATTCTGTCATTTTCGATAGTGGATGTTAATTATCATGGATTAACGATGATCGATTATAATTCCACTCAATTATCGAGCTCAAAATTCATTGAAAGTCAATTTTTCATTTCAAAGGAATAAATGCATCATGTTTATGAGTTTTAATCAATTTTAAATAAGTCTCTGGTTTCTCCATTCACTACCGAAAACTTGCATACACTGAAAACAAAATTTTGTTGGAAAAGATCGATATTTTGTTCGATACGTTCGACTAAACGTTTTTTTTCTCAATAATTCTAGAAATTGTGTCATCGCAGCAAGAAATATTCTAGAAAGTCTCTTCGGAAGCAAATTTTTGTCATTCCAACCGTAAATTTTGCTAACTATTCCATTAAAAACCAAATATTCTGCCAAAATAACGAAAATTTTGACATTATCGAAAAATATTTAGTTGGCCGTGTTCAACAAAATATCGACGATTTTTAACAAAATTTTACTTCCAGTGTACGTTTTTATACTTTAGATTCGCACATAAATCTTGCAGCTTTATCGAGAAATCAATGAGGTCAAAATATTGAAGAAAAATTTTTCGAATTGATTCATGTTCGTCTGAGTTTTTTTTTCACTACACCGAAAACAGAATTTTGTTGGAAAAGATCGATATTTTGTTCGATACGTTCAACTAAACGTTTTTTTTTTTTTGAATAATCGCAAAAATTGTGTCCTCGCTGCAAGAAATATTCTCGAAAGTCGCTCCGGAAGCAAATTTTTGTCGTTCCAATCGTAAATTTTGATGCCAATTTCATTAGAAACCAAAGGTGCTGCCGAAATAACGAAAATTTGGAGATTTTAAAAAAATATTTAGTTCGACGTGTTCAACAAAATATCGACGATTTTGAACAAAATTTTATTTTCAGTGTAGCCGCTGATTACATCGAATCATTGATAGGAAAGACTCGATTATCCAAATAATCGCCTGATCCGAGCAAGAACTTTGGTCATTGCTCACAAAATAAAATTCGCGACAATGCGATAAATGCAATTAATTGTCCAGACATGTGTGAATAATGTCGGTCAGGGAATGCATTTGATTTCCGTTAACGCGATAAGGCGAGAATAAACGAAAGCCCATTGCGGAGGCTCGATGACAAAGTCGCGAAAACGTGTTTGCCTGCGGAAATTTCCAACGACCGAGTGCTCAGCATGAATGAAACGGTGTAGAAAAAAAAAGCTGAATGACTTCATTCTCCAGAAATTACATTATACCAACTGAAACACGTGTTCGCGACGAGAAAGAGAGAAAAAAGATTTTTCGAGCGACTGCAGCTGTTTTCATCAACAATTTCAATTCGCAATGAGAATGATTATAATTAATCGATTCTACGAGAGAAAAAAGTCTTTGACATGAAAAGTAATTAAGTGATTGTTTTTGCAAGTGCGTTATTGATGGTGACATGATTTTTTTAGTTGAGATCTCGTCTGCATAAAAGCGCAATTTTCAACCAAATTTTTCGACTCGAATTTCACTAAATTTTCGATCTGCAATTAAAAAAATGGATGGATGGTTATTCCAGAAGGAAAAAAATACAACAATGTATCCCGAGACTACTTCGTTCCGCAATTAACAGGTAAAAGCGTCTCGAAAGGTTTTTGAAACGAAAGAAAAAAAAATATCGAGCCCGATGCGAGAAACACGTGCAGATAAAATGCGCTAGCAATGTCTGACGGAGTGGCCTTCGTTGTAAGCGCGGAGTTCCGCAAGTCAAAGACTTCCCATCTCGTGGAATCTGCGCAAGGTCGATTCTTCGAACTGGTTTTTTGTACGAGACGCGGGTATGGCATTGCGTGTATAGACTGCTCCCAAGCCTGCGGAGCAATCTTGCCATTTTTTCAGCTTCCTATTCAGCAAAAGCTGAACCGGAGGCTTGTTGACATAAAAAAACCGCGGAGAATCGGAATGAATTTTTTTTCACAAAAAAAGTGAAATTTCTGGCCTGAAAATGATGAATTTTCAAACGAGAGGAAATTTAAGTTTTAATTTAATTTAAATTAAAGTCAACATTGTTTGCCGCCTTTTATTTTAAGGATGAGCAACTCGACCTCTATCCCGAACTCTTTGATTAAAAAAAAAAAAAAATGAACGAAATAAATTACGTTCAATTTGTGGATCTTGATGTCAAATTGCTGTTTTTTATCTTCGTTTTTGTCACCTGCAGATACATCGGACTAAACGGAGGACAGATAAGGTAGAAACAATCAATCTTTAACGCCGAACGCGTTAACAGGCTTTATCCAAATGGGAAAGAAATTGCACAACAATCTCGAAATGACGTATAGAAATTAAAAAAAATAAATAAAATTCAGACGTTCTGAAAGAAAAAAAAATGCTGCAAATTGAAATTTGCAAATTGCTTCCTCAAGATGCTCAAGATGCTCGAATCTTTCTGAATGTTTTTTTTGGCTTCCTGATCGAGATTTTTCCAAATTGGTGAACAATTATTTACAATTCGACGTTTTTGTTTTGTTTGAAAAGGAAATGTTGAAAAATTTTAGTTGGATATTCGAATCGAGAGTTTACGGATGGAAAAAAAAAATTTTTTTAATAAAAATTGCGGATATTTAAAAAATAAATATTTTTTGGCTCATCCCTATGATTTTGTCCGATTCAACTTTTACGATTGAGAATGGGAAGAACTATTTCTTTCTCTCGCTTTTCTCGAGGCCAACGACTGCGTCCTTTTTTTTTTAAATATTCTTAACGATACCGAGAGGATTTACGATCGTGGATGCGTTCAAATATTTCGAAGAATACGAAACGTTACCGAACCATGAAATCGGCAGGGAAGACACGAAGGAACATTCCTCAGTCTCGTTTCCTCTAAATCAATTCTCTCCTTCATCGATTTTAGAAGCGCGGTGCATATTATTATTGTTAATATTTAAATGCAAAGATATTTGCGACAACAATTATTTTCTACAGGAATGAAATTATTGCTTCATCATTTTTCATGAATAAAAACACGAGTTCGTTCTGTTGCATGTTTCAAGCATTTCGTGGCATATTTTCTGAAAAGTTTGGACTAAAATATTGTCGCTCGGAAAAGCAATAAATGAAAATTTCGTTTTGCATGCTATTTCAAACTTATGAACCGATTTTTTTTGTTCAATTGAAAATTTCTGCATCATTTTTTGTAAAGAAAAAGAGTAATTTTTTCAGAATGTTGTGTTTCGAGAGCTTTTTGGTATTAAAAATTGCACGACCTGAATACAATCATCATGATCGTTACTCTAGGGTTGAAAATACATCGTAGATTTTTATTTTATTTTTTTTAACGATTTTTCAACTATTCATCGCTTTCCAAAGTATACTTTTCGGAACTGTCGCTAATTCAACCAGTCCTACCTGAAAGCATGCTATTTCAGACTTGTGAAACGATTTTTTTTTTTTTTTTTAATTGAAAATTAAAATTTTTGCATCGTTTTTTGTAAAAAAAATTTTTTTTGACATTTTTTAAATATTTAAAATTGCACGAATGAAATACAATCATTGTGGTCGCTACTGAAGGGTTGAAAATACATTGCAGTATTTTTTTTTAATTTTTTAAACGATTTTTCAATTATTTATCGTCTTCCAAAGTCAGTGGAGTTGACAACATCCCCAATGACTTTTACGTGACAATCTGGAGGCGTGACTATTAAGGGTTAAAAATAATTGTGCATTGGTGAGAACTTACTTGTCTAAATCCGTGAGATTCCATCCTTCGAGCTCAGGCACAGTACACCAATGCTCATTAGGAACAAGGGTCAAGAAGAATTGTGTAAAATAAAGAAAAGCATAGACGAATGTGAATGGCAAAAGGAGGATGAAAAGCATCCATTGATAACAGCCAGCCTCGCCAACGTATGGCAAGATATCATCGAAAGTTTCGATTTTTTTTCGGCCCTCGCCTTCCTCGGCCTTAGTCGTTTCCATCGCGACAGTCATTTTTATATCTGGAAATGAAAAATCATGAATAAATAATAAAACTGTCTAAATCACTGAATAAAGGGAAAAGGGACGAAAACGGAGTCTGGAGGAATTATTGGATTCGGCGATTGGCACTCATCATTGGAAAATCTTGCTCGTGTCTCTTCGAGTGACATTTTTTTTCTCCTCTGGCTCATAAAACGCGATAATTATTCCATTAAAGTTTAGACACCAGAATGATCCTCAAAATTTATTGCATCGTAATAACTCGAGCAAACACGAGAAAAAAAAATTAAATCAAACAAACAATTCTATAATATCGAGAAAAAAACGGTTGAGCTTCCGCAAACTTTATCAACGTACGGCACAGACACTCGGTGTCTATTTCGTGATGTTAAAAATCGAAAAAATTGAGAAATTAGTGCCAAAAGAATTGTGAGCAGAAAATTATTAATGTTTTGGGGAAAAAATGAAAAAGAAAGAAAAATACGAAAGAAAGAATAAAAAATAAAAATGAACGAGAAGCTCGAGTCCAAAATGCACGAACGATTTGTATTCGGTGTCGATTTGTTGGTAGTTTATAAAAATAACGTTTCAATTTCAAGATCAATTAAATTGATCCCGTAAAATCATTGGGATTCTTGACGTGAGACGAATATTTGAAAATTTGAGTTCGGAGCAAATTCTATGCTGCAAAATGATTTGAAATTGGATCGCGGTTCGTCAATATGATTGTGTTCAACACACGTGACAAGCGTCTGATCATGCTCGTGTATAAAATATGTGTTGGGGAAGAGCAGAACAAAGCGTCGTTTACGAAAAACGTCAACTCGATGATTTATGGTTCCAGCTTTCGAGATATCCATGCATGTAAACACTCACATGTGTGAATAAATAATAAAAAAAAAATGTTTCTTCGTGAAAGAATTTGGAGTAATATTCCGTTATTCATCAACAGTGAGAATGACATTTAATCGTCAGCAGGCATTATTCATGTGGAGTGAAAATTAATAAAGAGAATTTTTGAAAAATAAAATTTAGCTGAACGAGCTTCAAAGACGAGCTTCACCACTGAAAACAAAACTTTCTTGAAAAAGATGAATATTTTGTTCAATACGTTGGACTAAACGTTTTTTTCGGAAGCAAATTTTTGTCGTTCCAATCGTAAATTTCGCTGATAATTCCGTTAAAAACCAAATATACTGACAAAATAACGAAAATTTTTAAATTATCAAAAAATATTTAGTTTACCGTATTCAACAAAATATCAACGATTTTTAACTAAATTTCATTCCCAGTGAATAACGTATTCCACTTTTCGGAGCAGAAAAAATGTTGAAAAATTCGTGTTCCTCTGAATTTTAGTATCTCGAGGCATTAACGAATCTAAAATTTGCCAAAAAATATACAAAGTTACTTTGAATATAGTGCTGGCAGTTTTACACGTACTGTTCAGAATTTCATGAAAGTGGATACACAGAGAGAAAAAATTCATCATTTTTTTTTAATGATGAGTTTTTTCTGTGATGACGAAAAAAAAAAACATTATTTTAGGCTTTTACGTAAATCCGGTGAGGACGACGATCTCGCGTAACTTGCGACACGAAAAAGTACTTTGCCGCAATGTGACGATTCACGCAGAAGCAGCGGCAAAGAATCCGTCTTCCATAAACTTTATAAACACTTTTACATTAAAACGAAACGAAATTCGCTGCCAATTGCTTTTTACTCCCGTTGATTAAATTCGCGTTATTTTTCTTACCAAATCGCGAGAGATTTATATTTTTCAATGAAATTTACAACACTCCGTCCGCTTGAGAAGAAATAATGTTCATTTCGAAATGCACTCCTGCGACTCGATGCAAAGTGATGGGTTGATTGTGAAATATATAAACGTAATGTGCATCGAAATAATAAAGTAGGAAAAAAGCGATTAGAATGCGATATTGTTATCTGTAAAGATTGTCAATTAAGCGTCATGATCTCGTCGCAGCAAATTAACGCTCGACTTCTACATATGCCAACAATAATAATCAACAATATAATAATAACAACATGAAAATAAATATAACGTGAGATTTTATTGACAAGGGCGAGAAATCTGATCGGTAAGACGATGTGGACTGAAAAGACGCTGAGATTTGCAACCGCACTTCGATCGCTATCCGGCATTAATTATTCATAAGCGATCTTGGCGTTCTGTTTGTACATTGCATTTAATAAGTCGCGCGGTGCAGCAGAGGTTCTCTAATTACTCTGGCTTAATTATTGAACGCGTAAAAATGCGATAATTATAAACGCGGAAAGAATTGAAATTTGTGACATAACGCTCTCGCACCGTGTTTACTTCTGGATAATGTGCGGCCTACTTTTTCATTGTTACATTTTTCTTATCTCGCGCTCTGTGCATTCGACCCGAAGCTGCATGAACCTCCTGGATTCTGAAAATCGGTCTGTTTACTTTTTAATCAAAAAAATCGCTACGATCTGAAAATGTTAACAAGTTGAGCTTTGAAATTCTTTTTCATTCAACTTTACGGATAAACTGTTGACGAGCCAGTTATTCATCATTACGATGGCTGCTGTGTAGTAATTTTTCAAGGTTCCCTTGACGCGAGGCTCATTGTTGGATGAAAATTTGATACTTTTTTTTTAGACTATTGAAGTATGCAGAAAAATGCCTGAAAAATTTCAGAGTACATTACCGACTATTTATCACGATAAATAATTACACTGAAATAAAAATTTTGTTGGAAAAGATCGACATTTTGTTCGGTACATTCAACTAAACGTTTTTTTCTAATAATCTTAAAAGTTGTGTCATCGCAGCAAGAAATATTCTAGAAAGTCTCTTCGGATGCAAATTTTTGTCATTCCAATCGTAAATTTTGCTGCCAATTTCATTAGAAACCAAATGTGCTGCCAAAATAACGAAAATTTTAAAATTATCAAAAAAATATTTAGTTCACCGTGTTCAATAAAATTTCGACGATTTTTAACGAAATTCCATTTCCAGTGTCATGAAATTTCGAATTTTAACACACGGCTCATGGGAATCTCGATCCGACAGCGATGTAAGGCATCGATTTCAAGTTTTCGCGACTACATACATTTTCAAAAAAAAAAAATCGACATCTTGAGAAAACCCTGAGAATTATTTCTACACAAAAAAAAAATTAGGATGAACGAACAATTGCGATAAAAAATCATCGATTTAGAAAAGTAATTACTCAATGACTTGGCGTTTTCTGCTGCTATAGTCACATGGTGTAACAACGCTGAATAACCTTTACGATAGCCAACAAAATGCAATCGATTCAAATATGTCAACTGTGAGGCTCGGACAATGTGAGCCAAATCAGACTGAGATGTAAAATTAACCTCATAATAAAAAGTAATTCATGTAAATGATCATGACACTCGTCTCAAAAATCGCAGACTTTTTTTTGTACAAATAAAATGATATTCACGTTGATCATGTATGGCTTATTAACAGAGTTACGAATAATGAGATGTCTTTTGATTAGCTAATGCGATGTGGCAACCTTGAAATTACGAGTAAAAGTGAAAATAGAAAAATTAACAATCGAGACGATTGGAAATGTAAAAATAAAATCTGGAGGTCTGCCCGTTAAAAATCGTAATGACTTTGGGATTACTGAGCCTCGTTAAAACGAGACTCATTACAAAAATAAAATGCTCGCGCACATGGCCACGTGTTGCCGCGTTCCATAGTTTCGCAATAGAAAATAAAAAAATTAAAAAAGCAGCAGGAAATAAGAATTTGCTACCCGCAGCGGTTTCTTCTTGTAATACTCACATTTTCCTCGTTCTAGTCCGCTATCGAGCAAGTATTTCTCTCACGTATAAAATGTTATTGCTTCCCACACCCAAATTTCACTGGAAGCATCACTTTTGCGTAGATACTCGTCTACTTTCTCGTTATTACTCAATAAATTTTTTTATCCGATTCAACAATGAGACACTCGTTGCTTTTTACGAATGCAACTATTCTACGATCACCGATCCATCAAATCGAACGTTCGTACATGAAATTACATATTTAGACGCGAATCACTAATTTTAAGGAAACGAATCGTCGTGGTTGGCATCTCGTCACTATTTTCACTTGGTTCTCGTGGAAAAATAATACCGTAGCCTCGCGAGATGATTTATCGATTTCCAAAATTTCGATAGATCGTTATTTCCGGGCAGACTTCATCGTCGGTAATTATCGTAATCACAATTAGGAAAAATGAATTTTTATCTAAAAGCCTGACGATCGACGACTCAGCATGATGAATTAGATCGCTACAAATTTTCCTTCTTTTTTTGTTACAATTAACTAACGGGCTCGACGACGTTTGTGTACGGGAGAATCCGTTGACTTGTCGTTCTCGAATGAAAATGCAAGGTAGGGGTCTTTATATGCCGACTACCTCTTTAACGTCTCGTCTGGCAAGAGGCAACTCTGACACACGCACGCACACACACACGAATGAGATCGAACGAGCAAACACTCGATCCTTGCCAGTCCCCACTTCGAAAACTTACCGGAGGAGCACACAATAATCTCTCCAACACCATTGGACCTCTCGTCTTTCTGGGAATACACGAATGTGACGTCACTGGAATCAAGATCGAGAAACCGATCGCTCAACTTTGTCACGCGGTATACTCTATCGATTTCACGCCAAATTGCAACATTTTTCTTCGACGAATCCAAGAGTTTCGTCAAGTATTTTAATTTTTTTTTTTCAATCAACCACTTAAAAATATGTTTCTTAACAGTCTATACGATTTTGCTTCCTCATGAACGAAGCTATGTGACGGTGAATTTTTTTTTTCCAATTTTCAATGTCAATGTGCTTAAAATGTCCCGAAACATCGAAAAACATGTTCTGGCAGTGTAAAATTCAAACGCTCATACCTCGAGAACGGTTCGAGCTACAGGGCTCCCGTTTCGCACAGATGTTAATCCATACAAGCTTTTGATTGGCTAAGAATTTTATTTAAATTGCTAGAAAAATACGAATTCTATGGCATTTTAAAATTTTCAAAAAAAGAGTGTTGATGCTCTAACTTCCGCAAATTTGAAGATTTGTTACTAATTTTTTTTTTTATAAATAGAGTATCAAAATAAGAAGGTTGGCATTGAATTTGGGAAATGTCGGTTGATCGGGTGAAATTTAATGACTTTTTGAATTTAACGAAAATCTGAGTTTTTCGAAAAATCATTCAACCGCTAGAATATTTTCAAATTTTGTAAGATATTGTGTACAAGTCTTCATTTCCTCTTTCATTTCTAGAAAAGTTGTCGAAATGATATAATTTAAATACAAAAAACGCTGCAAGTTGAAATTTGCAAATTGCTTCCTGAAGATTCAGCACGACGCTCGAAGCTTCCTCCATGAGGAAGCCAAAGCAAAAAATATAGTTCCCCATAGAGGAAGATTCGAGCATCGTGCATTTCGAGCATCTTGAGGAAGCAATATTTGCCAATTCGTTATAAAATTAATTGGAATGAAACTCCCGACGTTTCTTGTTCCTTTGTTCAGTCTATGAAATGTACAGTGAAGGCAGAAAAATATGGACGCGTAATAATTCAGACAAGAAATTCCTGCTTTGTTACATTTGCCTAGAAGGCGAATTCTCCGGTTGATTTTTCAAACATGAAAATGAGTAACTGTTCTTCAACTTTTATTCTCTATTTAGCATTCTATTCACGATACAGATTTTTACAGTTACTTAGGAATATCGAGAGTGTAATTGCGGACAAATTTTTCTCCAACATTGTTGGTTGAAAAATTGTAGTCTACGATCCTTGGTGCACACATTTTGTCATAAGAATTTACACTGATAGCAGAAAAGAGATTATTCATAATTACAACAGTCGTTAGTTATTTATCAATTATGTTTTGTAGGATTTCTAATAACTCGGAAACAAAAAAAAACTGCATACATTTAAATGGAATATACGCGGAGCCTCGACGATTTCTCACATAACTCGAATCTTTAGTTGCATCGTATAGTATTGGGCCATTAAGTTTTAAGAATTCAATGATTTAATTGTCGAATCAAGGCGAGACTGAAGCAAGGCCGTTTTCACGCTTATTCCCCCCGCGAGAACTTGAACGAGTCTCGATGAACTTCTCGTAACGGCCTCTCGCTCTCGTCACGAGAGAGCATTCGACATTTCCCCATGACGCATCGTGGAAACGAGCGTTTCGTGTCTCTTGCCATCGCCGCACGGGGAAGACCCTTTCATACTGGTTCGTCCTCGATTAAGACGTGTATCCAAGAATTTTTTATTTCGTTCCTTCGCGCGTAAGCAACTTGTTGCTTTGTTGGACTGGGAATTTTGTTGGGAAATTTATTCCCGAGCAGAATTCTTCATATTTCTGATATACTTCGTTAACGTTGTTGTTTTTTTTTTTTTTTATTATCCGTATCTCAATAATTATCGAACCATCTGCGAAGGACACGTGCATAATATTTTAACCATTTTCGATGAAAGCCATCGAATAATGATCGAAATTGTTCAGATACTCAATTCTTTTTCGTGCCAGAAATTGATCGTTGCTCAAGTTTTTAGCACGAAGTGTTGTTTCAATTATTTTTGAGAAATGAACTTTTCCACCGAGACGTGAAAAAGTAGGAAAATCACGTGAATCAGTTGATTTTATATTTTTAGAGTATCAAATTATCGCGATGTAATTTTTTTTTGTGCTGCGTGGTTATTCGAATCGCTCGCATGATTAGATTCCGAGGTGCAATTTGATTTGAAAATTTTTCGCGATCTATATACTGACCATCTGCGCCGGTGGCGCGTGTCTATAAAGAAAAACAGAACTATTACGTGAACTTGAATCGCGGATATCCGGTTCGAATTCCATCAGTTTTCATCCATACTGTGCACGTTATAGATTTACATAAAAGAGAAAACTGCAGTTTTTTTTTCTCCGCAGTCGAAAGATTCGAATGAGTGCGAGCACCTTTTTTTTAAAATTATCTTCACGATCTCGGTGTGCATGGCAATTATATTATTCCTGAAAGAATTAATTCTGTAAGGAAAAAAAAATACTATGTTTTGGGACATTTTAAACACATTGACATTAAAAACTGAAAGAAAAAAAATTTCACTGTATTTTCTTTTTGTCGAATATCAAAGTGAATCGATCGCCAGAATCTTGCACTCGCGTTACCTTCGAGAGAGATTTAAATAAGGAGGAGCCTTGACAATGGCAATAAATAATTTATTTTACGGTTGACGCCGCAAACGATAATTCATTTTTCACAGAATGGACAAGACACATTGAACAGTGAGTCCTGCAGACTCAACTTCTACATAGAATTTCAACCTTTCAACAATACATCGTTCCGCACTGGAAATTCTATTTTTTGTATTATTCTTCATTTCGTCGAACAATTTTTTTTTTTTTACGCCTCACGTAAGAATATCAAAGTTCCACCTAAATCGATCTAACGATAATCAAAAAGCCGGTAGAACCGGTTTTTTTAGTCGTTATTCTGCATGTTACATCTCCGACCGACTGTCGTTAACATTAGTGAAAATTATCATTCACGTTTAGCGACTCATCTCCATCCTCTTCGAGGCGTCCTTGGCTACGATGTGCGGGCATCAAATTATCAGAAATATTAAGATTGATACCAAAAAGACTGAAAATCGCTACACGCTAAAAAATTTGGTTTTCTTTGCCAAACGATTAATTCGTGCGGGACCCATGCCATTTTTTTGCCAATTTTTTACAACGTTGCTAATCGATAATTTTTGGAGCACGAAAAATTGGGAGCCACGATCTCCCAATCGTGGCTCCCAATAAATAAATAAATAAATGAAATAAAAATAAAAAATAAAAATACAAAAAATAAAAAAATCAATAAATAAATAAAAGGGGTATAAATAAAATTTTAACCCTGGGGACTAGAAATGTCGAAAAACACAATTTTCCATTTTCAGAGACATGCTTTTCCGGATGTGTAGAAAAAAGTTTTTTTTTAAAATACTAAATACGAATCGCAAGCGTTGAATTGATTAAACGAGGTAAAGATGAACAGCCATTAAATAATTATTCGACGTGGTTTATTGTTTTTCTGAATTTCTGCGCCGGAAACATTCCTGATCATTTCCAGTACGTCTAATGAACGATCGCGTCAAATAGCGATGAGTATTTCCTTTTACAGAAGCTTCAGAGTTTAAAATAATTACGAAAAATCAATATGCACGTATCATTATAATTATTATAATTATTAAACGTCTGCAGATTGTTGAAATGTGGCGCGTGTGATGACTCGCCGCAGCAAGGTTGGCAAGGTCGTGAAGCCGGAAAATGTGGTCGTGAAATGATCGGTGCGTATAAAAATGTTTTTCTTATCTCGGTAAATAAATTTATATGTATAGGACATTCCTTTTTAACCCCAGAAACTTGCCTCTACACTTTTCAATTAATTATCGTTTATTAGATTTTTTTACCTTGCTCGAATTTCAAAGTTTTATTCAAATATATTTCAGAGCATCAGAAATGTTGAAATTAAGGATTTTTGGTCAGTCATATTCCGCAGTAAATCTATTTGGTCAATCTTACATCGCGTATTTTGGCCGTACATGCTTAATTCAAACTTGTACTCCATATTTTCACAATCTACTGGTTTGCCATAGAAATTCCTATAGTTATAGTTTCACGCCATCGTAAGGACTCGGACGCGTTGCATAAAATTAGTTACTTAATGACGCGTAGCGATCGACCTTCGAATAAATCTTTCTTTCCCCCTCTCCCAATTTTGCTCAATTGTGCATAAAATAGTAAGTGACATATATCACACTGGAAATGAAATTTTGTTGAAAATCGTTGATATTTTGTTGAATATGGTGAACTAAATATTTTTTGATAATTTCGAAATTTTCGTTAGTTTGACAGTATATTTTGTTTCTAAGGGAATTATCAGCCAAGTTTACGAGTGGAACGACTAAAATTTGCATCCGAAGAGACTTGCTAAAATATTTCTTGCTGCAGGGACGCAATTTTTGGGATTATTCAAACAAAACGTTTAGTCGAACGTGTCGAACAAAATATTCATCTTTTTCAACAAACTTTTGTTTTCAGTGTACGGAGCAAGTGCGAGAGCCACTAATTTTGCTGGATCGATCGAACTCAATGTTGATAATAATTGATCGTCTAAGCACTTTCGTCTTTACAAATGTTTGACCAGTTTCAATTACACATCGTAACGTAACTTTATCGAGCTACTATAGTAATCCTCAGAATATGTAAAAAAATTTTCCAACATTAATAACGGTATCGCGTTACAAAAAATTAAGAAACGAAAATAGAAAAATTTCGTCATTATGGTCGCTCCCTGGCGGGTCTTGAGCTTTGGTTTCGTAACAATGGAAACGCATCACGTGACCGATCATTGAGATAATAGTAGAAAATAATGAGACAAGGGAATTTCACGTTCCGAAAAAAATCGAGTGCAAGAAATATACAAAATTTTAAATTTCGTGAATTATTAAAAAATTTTGAGATTTAACGAAAACGACGAGAAATTTTTAACTTATTTCGATCTCTGCCAGTTTCCTTGTTTTATCACATCCTTCAAGTTTCTTTTTCATTTGTTACGGTCGCAGGGATTCTAGGCCAAGATTGTTTGTTTTTTTTTTTAACGGTAACGACATCGTGTTATTCTAAAAATGGACGATCTGGACACGACAATGACTTTCGACTGTTTATCAAACTTTTCGTAAGTATTATCGCCTCTAAAGGCGACTGGAAGTTTAGTGACTTGGCATAATCTCGTTTTTTACGTCAAATCAATCCGATGAGCAGGGCAAATGTGTTTTTGCTGCATTTTTCGTGAGGACACGAACAGCGTTAGATCGCTCTATACGTCAGTTGCCTATTGAGTGACCAAGTTTTATCGGAATCAGGTGAGGACGATCAAGGACGTTGTATGACGAGCAATTCACTAGCGAATAATTCATTGGTGCAGCATGCAGTCGGATCCTTTTTATTTAAACGCACTGAAAACAAAATTTTGTTGAAAAAGATGGATATTTAGTTCGATACGTTCGACTAAACGTTTTTTTGGATAATTCCAAAAATGATGTAAATGCAGGAAAAAAAATGTTAGAAAGTCTCTTCGGAAGCACATTTTTGTCGTTTCACTCGTAAATTTCGCTGACAATTCCGTGAGAAACCAAATATTCTGCCAAAATAACGAAAATTTTGAAATTATCAAAAAATATTCAGTTCACCGTATTCAACAAAATATCGACGATTTTTAACTAAATGTCATTCCCAATGCGAATTCCCATTGATACAAGATCCCAAAGGACTAGAAAATAAAAACAACGTGGAGCTTAAGGTGGTGCGGCTATTTTTCTTAAAATATCTGGAAGTAGGTCAAAAGATTGATGAATTATTTCCACCGGTCAATTTGACCGACACGAAATACACCGTTTCTTATCTATTTCGAGATATTTTTATAGATTTCCACGGTCGTAAGTGTCGCGGCGCCGAAATATTCGGATGTCATATACGTTTCTCCAAATTGCGTGTTATTTCATTTTGTTGTCTCTCAATATGTATGCGATAAAAAAAAAGTCAATATTGGATGGAACTGCCTCCGGAGTGAATAAATTTTCTTTAAAAAAAAAAAAAGCACGACATAGCGAACGAAATTTAAAACTGCATTATTCAGCAAGACGTTTGGGATTGTGTTTGAAATTTTTTTCATCATGTAATTCAGCAGCCTCCAGTCTCATACTTTCGATGAATTATTCTCATTATTGCGTGGACGAGAAAAAAAATCGAACAAGTCCTCTCAAGTCCCAGGATTCTGAAAAAAATAAATTCCGATAGTCGACCTATCGCGATCTTTCAAGTACACGATCCTCGATAATGACCTTGAGCTTGAAATAATGAGCATCATTTTAATTGCATTCTGACAGTGGATGAAAAAAAAATTAGTAATAACAATTGATTAATTAATAATTCACTCAAGATCGCTCGAGTACACAATACCGATCAGAGTATCCTTGCATTTTTTTCTCCAACCTGGTTAGATATTCATAAAGTTTATGCATAAGGACGCGAGAAGTAACGTGTGGGCGTTATCATTAAAATTCAATTAAAATACACACGTTCGGTATAATTGACAATACGAACAAAATGCTCGTATATCGTTGAGAATTTCCTGTCTTCCGCGGGCTCGTTCTGATTTATATAGACCAATGAGAACAAAGACAAACTTGCCCCTGTGGCTATGAATATATTTCAAACTGTACACATGATTTCGAATATATCCGCGCTAATTATAGAGCGTTGTGGTTTGTCCTTCGTAAGGTTTTCATTCTCGATATGCTTGATAGATTGACCAAACTTGATTTCTTAATCATGCCGTACTCATGAATTTCCAGCATGCAGCAAAAATGTCGAAAGGATGCAATCCTTATTAATTTATTATTATTATTATTATTATTATTATTATTATTATTATTAATAATTGTTATTATTATTGTTATAAATTATTATTAATATTAAGGATCATTAATGATCCTTGTTATTATTATAAATTAATAAGTTGTTATAATAACTTATTTTTTTGAATCCTCACCTTTACGAAAAAAAAAACCCGAATGGGCCTTTGATTTGTTAATTTTGTTAACGAGATTATTTTCATTGAAAATTGATGCAAAATTTTGTTCGCGTGATTAGCAATTTGCAGGAAACTGAAGCCCAATCTTGGACAAACCTCGGTTTTCGCAATCATGTTAATTGTTACAAAAGCTCAGGTACAAAAGTAGCGCGGAGTGTTGAATTTTCTATCAATTGATCCTGCATGTATACGAGATGTAACATCACACTTAGCAACGTTCCTTTTTTGTATATTATCGCTTTGCGGCTGCATGCTCGGACGAGATAGCGTGGCTGCTGTATCGTGTATTCAAATTTTTTCTCACACACACGCTTCATCAATAATTCATCGACGCGTTCGGGTAAGCTCGACGAGTGTATGATAGAAATATCCTGGCGAGAAATCAAGAGGCTGGAATCGCATGTCGTATTACATTTTTTTTTTGCGACGTTGATTGGTGCCAATACGATGCAACAGCGTTGATAAAACTTTTCACAGTTTTACACGATGATTCTCGAATTCGTTAATAATTAATAAGTTGCTGATTTTTCTACAAAGTCGATCACGATGTATGGATTGAAATTATTTACATTATTAGAGGCTCGAATCAACAAGAATTTATATCGTTGTTCATATGCATTAATACTCGTGGATATGCGAATCGAATGATTGTACCGAATAATTTCAAGACACGAGCAAAACTCGCTTCGATACAAGACGAAAATAATTTTCCACTGAAATGTAATCGTTTTAATAGAACACGTTGTGTACTTTGCGCTATCAAAAGGCGCCAGTTCCACAGGCGACAGCGCAGGTTGAACGAACTTGTACGCGTTTTATTATAATACAGAGATCAACATAATGAAATATGATTTAATCGCGCAGTCTGTGTGGGACGAAAAATAATCACGAAATTGTCAACTGTTCGGTTTAGTCATTTCGATTAGCGGTCAATTATCCTAAGCAGGAAAGTAAAAAAAAAATCATCTGAATACACGCGGGGACCTCTATTTTCGTAACAACGCCAAAAACGGCGGCGTTTCGTATTGGTGAATGAAAAAATTTCGCTTCCTCATTGGGCATCGTGCATCTTGGGCATCTTGAGGAAGCAATTTTCAAATTTAAATTTCCAGCTCTTTTTGTTGTTGTATTTAAATTATATAATTTCGACAACTTTTCTATAAAGTGAAGAGGAAGTACGGACTTGTACACAATATTTTCGAAAATTTGCAAAAATTAAAGCGCTTAGACGATTTTTCGAAAAACTCAGATTTTCGTAAAATTCAAAAAATCATAAAATTCTAACCGTTCAACCGATATTTTCCAAATTCAACACCAACCTTCCTATTGTGATGCTCTTTTTATAAAAAAAATAAATAGTAATAAATCTTGACATTTGCGGAAGTAGAGCGTCATCACCCTTTTTTTGAAAATTTCAAAATGCCGTAGAATTTGTATTTGTCTAGCAATTCCAACAAAATTCTCAGAGAATGAAAAGTTTGTATAGATTAACATCGGTGCGAAACGGGAGCCCTGTAGCTCGAACCGTTCTCGAGTTATAACCGTTTGAATTTTACAGTCCCAGAACATACATACACACACACACACATGCGGACATTTTTTCTAGATATGATTTTTCAATATTTTGGGAAATTTGAAGCTCATCGACATTGAAAACTGGAGAAAAAAAACCTGTTCACCGTCACATAGCTTCCTCTAAGCAAAAAGAAAATTGAAGGAAACGTCTTATCCCGGAACAGAAATTTTTGGATTAATCTACAACAATTAATCATAATATTCAAATAGCATTTTCCGTGTCGCGGTATTACGAAAGATTGAACGGTCCCGTTTGTCAATAGCGCTCTAAATATTTATCAAGATATATGGCAGCGTAACCTCCGAGACCACACGCAGTGCCCGCATGGCTTTTCAATAGTCATTCGGTAAATACACTGAAGAGTGTATTACTATCATATACAACACAAAGCGAGCGATTCGTTAATGATCAACGTTTTTTTTACCCCAACATACGATAAAAACAAGTTTTACGAGAAGATTTGATAGATATGCTTCTTACATGCTTGAATTTATAAATAAAATGACTTGTGTTCACATGACTTTATGTTACGGCAATATATGTTCATAAATCTCTAGTTCATGTGCGAGCAGATAACACGATTTTCGCTCAAGTGAGCTTCAGAGATTCATCTGCAGATTAAAATCATATCTCGAGTGTAAAACGGAACGAAATATGGATCATAAAGAATAATTAACTAATTAATTCAACCTTGGAACAGTTTCAAGAGACCATCCTCATTGTTTCGTACTCTGGAGCAGAGTAAACACGAAAAATCAACAACATTGCAAAGCTTTGTGTATGGAAGATGATTCCCCCACTCATTGGCAGCTAAAATGCGACTCTCTTAATTGTTTTCATTGTTTTTATCAAATTTCGTGAATCTGGACCTAAAATTTCAATTTCAGGAAAATATTTTTTTTTTATCTTAGTGAACGTTTCGCTGGTGAATTTTTCGACCAATTTTTTCAGTCATCTATGAAGGACATGTCCTCGAGTTGTTGAAATACATCGTTAGAATTCCATAAAGATAATACAAGATAATTAAGATAGTAGCGACTCAGGCTTGACCATTAATGACGACAGCAGACCGACAGTCACGAGCTTTCAGTAGAACATGTCTCTGTGTACAGCATGTCGTATATATATACACTTAATATTTATACATAGTAGGATAGTACATAGCCGAAGCTTGAAATAAAAAGCTGGCAGGAACGCTCGACCTTGCGACTACTTAACTCAAATGACAAAGTACTGCTGTGGACGAGAAACTCTCCGTATTTCCGTGAGGCCTTAAACTTTCGCTAATTCTGGCAGATTCTCAGTCCAGTTATTGTTAAGTCAGTACAAGTGTTTTTGCATCGAGGGCAACTGAATCCGATTGACCATTCATATCGATTGTGGAAACACGCGAAGAAATTACATTTAAGATTAGAAAATAATTACATTTAATGACATATTACTTATATTTATTATTATTATTTTTATTGTTTTTATTATTGATACTGAATAATATATCAATGAAATTAAATTATATCCAACCAATAACGAATATTTGAGATAAGAAATAACAGGAACTATTTCAGAAATGTTCGTTACACCACTGTACGAATTTTCGTGCTGGACTATGAAATATTGAAAAACAGACTTTTTTGCCTTTATTTTCAAAGGAAAGGTGAAGGTCGTCGAATCCGATCGATCCCTCGAGCCAGAAGAAAGTGTCAGACACCGCGAAATTTAATATTCAATTTAAACTCGCTGCAACAATAATATCAAACTCTCTGCTGCATGAGCACAATATCGTTTCGACGAAAAACAATGCTCGATGTTATGAACGATGTATGAGCATTGATGCGGAAGTTAAAGCTGGCTAAATATTCCATGGAGGATTCACCGCAGCATTTAAACGCACCTGAACAATTTTGTTTTTGAAAAGTAATTTATTTCGTGGCCTGACGACCGGATGGGCGCGTGAGTAACAAAAACATTATTTTTCCACTCTCGTTCGCATCGATAAATTCATTGTTTTTTCTTCGGTTCACCAAAACGTCAAAAATAGTAAACATTTTTCCAGATTATGGATATCAAAAAAAATACAACTGCTAACCGTATTTTTCATTGCTAGCGTTATTTATGCGATATTATTTGTTGGTTTTTAAATATTGTCATTAAAATAATTTCGGAGGCGATTACTTGTCTGCGATTCGAATGAACACAATTACATCGAATGAGAAGATTACAGGTGTTTCCTGATTTGATTCCTCCTTCGTGGATATTGATTGATCGTTCAATTTAGGATTCTCTCTTTTTTTTTATCCTCCGAGGAACGATCTTCGTTCTGTCCAACCCTCGGGCAATCAATCCCGAGCGAGAGTAGAATATTTAACAGCAGTGGGAGCTTCGCAACCACGAAAGATTATTTTGATATTTATGGTTCTCTCAATCCGAGCAATTACGAGGGAATAGTTCCTGCAGGAACCGCGAGATGTATATCCAGCTTCCTGCCCGGATATACATCTCGATTATAGAGACAACTAAAAGAGATTTTGGCTTTCAAAAAGTGATGAAACATTCCAAACTCACTGATTTGGCTTTGCGCGGATTCATTTATTTCAGGAAGTCTGGAGACGAGGGACAAAATCGAGAACAAGCCATTTGCATTTAAATTATTTAATTTCGACAACTTTTCTAGAAAGTCAAGAGGAAGTACGATGTTGTTCACAATATTTTAGAAAATTTGCAAAAATTAAAGCGGTTAGACGATTTTTCGAAAAACTCAGATTTTCGTAAAATTTAAAAAATTATAAAATTTTAACCGTTCAACCGTTTTTTGTATTTCATTTAAATTATATAATTTTCACAACTTTTTTAGAAGTAAAAGAGGAAATGACGATTTGTACACAATATCTTACAAAATTTGAAAAAATTCTAGCGGTTGGATAATTTTTCGAAAAACTCAGATTTTCGTAAAATTTAAAAAATCATAAAATTTTAACCGTTCAACCGATATTCCCCAAATTCAATACCAACCTTCCTATTATGATACTCTACTCATAAAAAAAAAATTAGTAATCAATCTTTAAATTTGCGGAAGTTAGAGCGTCGACACCGTTTTTTCGAAAATTTCAAAATTCCGTACAATTCGTATTTTTCTAGCAATTCGAAAAAAATTCTCAGAGAACGAAGAGTTTGTTAACATCTTTGGAAAACGGGAGCCCTGTAGCTCAAACCGTTCTCGAGTTATAAACGTTTGAATTTCGTAGTGCCAGAACAAACACTCCCACATCCAGACATTTCTTCTAAATATGATTTTTCGATGATTTGCGACAAGCACATTGACTTTGCAAAATGGGGAAAAAAAATGTCACCGTCACGTAGATTAATAAATTGTTCTTTTTTTTCTTTCGAAAACCTCCGCATGGGTAAAAAGTAGAAATCGAACTGGAAATAGTGAGACGGACATAGAAACGGGCAATAATTTATCATCGGAGTTTAGAGAGAGGAAGAAAAAAAGGCTGTAGCTTTTAGGGTTTAATCTTCCTTTGGCTCATCCGTTCGGTGATGCTTTCGCATCGATCTCCCTCGTTGCTATGCCAAGTCAGATTCGAAGCGAGATACAACGCGGCCCAAAGCTTCCTCGCCCTAGTCTCAACATTTCCTGGGACTGTGTGTATAATGGCAATGAGTAAATGCTTTCTTCCATCTTTCTCACTTTTCCTTTTTGGCCTAGCTCCCTTGCACCTACCATTCTTCTTATTTTTTCTACTATTTCTCTTTCTCCACAGACAAAACCTTCGCCTCGTATTCCTTCGTAGAATAATCAATGGCTTAAAAGCAAAGAGACATGGACCGAGACCGCTCAACCTCTTCATACGTCCTTTCGGTTCACGAGGCGATCGATAAGCACAGTAGCAGGATGGAGGAAAATGAACGACGTATGTGAGATGCTGATCAGAAATGCGCGAGTCTCGTGACTACTGGAAAATACGAAATAATGAAGAAAAAAAATGAAAATAAAAAATGGAAAATAATAAAAAATTGGAGGATAGAGGGAAATAAAGATGAAAAACTGGAGGACAAAAGCGACACAAGGAAGAGAAGTTTCAGGAGGAAATGAGATAAAATGAGGAAAAAGAAAAGCCTCGAAAGCAGGAAACGTGTCGAGTCTACTTTCGTTATCCTGAAGAACTACGTTGGTGTTTCTCGTTGGAATACACCGCGAGGCCATCAGTGATAGTGCCTGAATGTAGTTAATCTTCATTCTATCCCCCGATACTTTCTTCTCCTTAATTCTGCAGTTCCAATCTTAATAAAAGTGGAGAAAATTGACCTGCGAAGCTCACTTACTTTTTATCCTTTTATTGCTACAAGTTTAGCTTGTTACAAATCTGACCAATTATTAGATTTGATTAGCCCGCAATAGTCACTCCTTCAGATTGTCACATGACAGTCATTGGCGGTGTCATCAACGCCACTCACTTTGGGAGGCGGAAAAAAGTTGAAAGATCGTTAAAAAAAAATACAATAAAAATACTACAATGTATTTTCAACCCTCGAGTAACGACCATGATGATTCCATCTAATTCGTGCGAATTAAAAAAATTTTAAACGTCGAAAAAAGGAATTCTGCAAAAATGACTTTTTTTTTACAAAAAATGATGCAGAAATTGTAATTTTTAATTTAAAAAAAAAAAAATTGTTTTATGAGTCTGAAATAGTATGCTGTTAGGTGGGACTGGTTAAATTAGCGACCGCTCCAAAAAGTATACTTTGGAAGGCGATAAATAGTTGAAAAATCGTTAAAAAAAAAAAAAAGAATACTACAATATATTTTCAAACCTTGAGAAACGACCATGATGATTTTATTGAATTCGTGCATTTTTAATATCGAACAAATGTCGAAAAAAGAATTCTACAAAGATGACTTTTTTTTTCAAAAAATGATGCAGAAATTGTGATTTTCAATTGAAAAATACAAAATATCGTGCCATGAGTCTGAAAAAGCGTGCTTTCAGGTGGGACTGGTCAAATTAGCGACCGTTCCAAAAAGTATACCCCAGTTTTTGCTCCGTCAGCTTCCTACAGCTTCCAAAACTGAACTAACGGGTCCTTTCGAATAATAACGACGAGGCTCCCTACCAGAAGGTTGAAACGACCGATAAAGGGTGTCACGAGTCCCATTTCCTTAAAATCCCTATTACGTATCGTCGGTTGAAAGCGGTTGGGGTAAAATTAACCCCACGTGTCGATTGAGGGTTAATTGAAAAATAAAAAGAACAAGAAGCAGCAAGACGCGGACGATCCCTCAAGTTGGACGCATGCTGTGATCGCTCTCAAAGACAGTTACTTGTGAAAATTAATATGAAAGAATCTTGGCGAGCGTATCCATGACACACAAGCTTCACTTTAGAACACTTTAGCTTGTTTAAACGAAGGCCCGACGAGAAATTGACCCGATGGGTGCAATTCGCTCGAATCCCATCTTCGCCTGGTCCTCCGTCTCCTCCTCCTCATCTCTTGATCATTATTAATATACATACCCACACGCATGGAATCGCTGTGTGCAAATTCATACGAAATGTCTGCCACGACAGCCCGATAATCAAGTGTCGTATGTACAGTGGATAACAAGCCATGGGTATCGCACGCAATATCATTGGAAGACGAGAGTGATGTTCGTATCGACGATGTCGACATGGTGGTCGTTGTCAGCTTTACATTGGGTGCTATGATACGATTAAATTCAATCGAATCAACGATGACAAGCCAATCGAGTGCGATCGCACAAAATGGATCATAATCTTGGTAAATCGTTCTACCGACCTCCCTATCGCACGATCGCCGCCATATTGTTTTTCTCTGCTCGTCATTCCTTTTCTACATCTTTCCTCCTTGTGCTATTTATTTATTAATTTTTTTGACATCTGCACACGTACGTACGTATTCAGTCGCGACGTTACGCGACGGTGCAAGTTTTTTATTTCTACTTAAGATCGAACGTGTGAGATTGATCTCGTTTCGTGTTATTTGAAAAATTCGAGGAGGAAAGGGTCAGACCGCGAGTCAAACGACGAGGCTGGACAAATTCCCGCGTTTCTATGCAGTTGCCAATCGATCAACGACGATACTTGCCAAAGTCGATTCGATATTTCAATCGCACGCACTTCCATTACAAAAACAAATCAATAACGCGACAAGTTTTTTCAAAGACTTTTATTTCATTTCAGTTCCGACTCCATCGCTCGAGATCGATACCTCACTCTCGTTATGCAACCGAGAAACAAAAAAAAACAAAGTCTTTGCAAAAAACAGAACGAGAAATCAATGTGTCCGGAATAAAGTGATGCACGCAATCGCTCGTGGCGCGAGAAACAGAGGAAACAGAAATACGAATATACAAAAACTGCCACACCTCCGGTTGCCATGAATTTAAATCGACTATCCACATTTATGCAACTTATCGTTTCCTTTTTATCAATAAACCTGCTTTTCTGTATTTCATCGTCCATTTGCAATTGACATTAATTCATATTCCGTCGATCATGTCATTAATCATTTGTCGAGCCTACGATTAACACCTCGTATAAAAATCGTTGAAACGTTCTTTTTTTTTCAATTCTTCAATTTTTATACACTGAAAAAAAAAAATGTTGCAAAAGATCGATATTTTGATGGATACCGTAATTTTTTTGAAAAATGACAAAAATATTGTCTTTGCGACAAAAAATATTCTAGAAAGATTTTTGCCAATCGTAAATTTTGCTATCATTTTCGCTAGAAATCAAACGAAGCATTGTCGAAATAACGAAAATATTTAGTTTACCGTGTTCGTCAAAATGTCGAGTTTTGACAAAATTTCTTTTTCTGTGTAGAAACTCACGCAGCATGGCGAAGCGCGGTCACCCAACTGAGTATTGACGCCATCGAAAGCTGCTCACGTGTCCAGAAACTCTTTCGACTCACAGTACTCATTATCATCGTTCCCGATAATAATTTATCGAGCTTAATTTATTTATACAATGGTATTGTGTAAGTTCAAGAAAATTCATTCGTTCGAGTTGAAAATTTTTTGAGTCTTGCTCGTGAAGTGATCAGCAATGGTTTTTTTTTTTATTGTGAAAAAAGGGAGAAAATTGTTTCATCATTCATGTACGAGATTCGTAATAAAATCCCTCTGCGAACGCACATACACGCATGTATGCAGATCCTTTGCATACATAGATCGCGGTGGGAGTCCATAAGCTCTAGGAAACAACACACCGTGTCGTGTAACCAGAGAGCTACGCGTTGTCATGTTCTCGCGGAGATATTCCAATTAGTTTTCCCAATTTATCCGTTGATTCATCGAAAACGCAGTTTCGTCGTGTACATCATTCACCCCTCGCTCTTTTCCTATCAAGCTTAAGTAAGCCGACAGTAAATTATACCTCTGGTTTTTATTCATCAGTTCACTGTTACGATTCGTATTCAGAAATTCCAATCACGGATGTTTCAGTTTACTCCGTTTTTTACCGATGGATCAATAAGTCTGTTTCTTTTTTTTTTTTTTNTTTTTTTGTATATTCCGATGAACGAACGTTTTCAATGAGAGTTCGCGAGGGTGCCCAGCAATCTTTAATGAGCATCATTAAAAACAAGATTCACGGTGCTCAGATCGTCCTGCACGAGGAACTATACTTTTTGTTTTGACTTTCTCTTAGAGGGAGCTTTGGAGCATCGTGCATCTTGAGCATCTGGAGGAAGCAATTTGCAGCGTTTTTTGTATTTGCATTTGAAATATAAAATTTCGACAACTATTATAGAAATTAAAGAGGAAGTCCGAACTTATACACAATATCTTAGAAAATTTGCAGAAATTAAAGCGGTTAGACGATTTTTCGAAAAACTCAGATTTTTGTAAAATTCGAAAAATCATAAAATTTTAACCGTTCAAAATAGTATTAAAAAAATAGTATTAAATTTTTTAATTTGCGGAAATTAGAGCGTCGACAGCCTTTTTTTGAAAATTTCAAAATGTCGTAGAATTCGTATTTTTCTAGCGATTCCAACAAAATTCTCAGAGACTGAAGAGTTTGTATAGATTGAGATCTCTGCAAAACGGGAAGCCTGTAGCTCGAACCGTTCTCGAGTTATGAACGTTTGAACGTTTTTCTAGATATGATTTTTTGATGTTTCGGGAATTTTTGAGGACATTTGAGGATTTTGAGGAAAATTTCACTGTCACATGAGCGGCTTCCTCTATGAGGAACCAAATGATGAGATCAGAACTGCGTCTACAAACTTTACAAAGTCTCACACTCACAAAAACAATTTCAAGCCGGAAGTCGTTTATTATATTTGTGAAAGAAATGATGGTCGCTCGATTTATAACAATTCGAAGAATTTAACATTCATATCTTGTATCAATCGAGATCGAATTTATTCGCAACATTTCACGTTGAAATTTGTTTTGTGAGTATAGCTCCTCGTTATCAGAATGGAACGATTTTAAATCCATATAGATACTCGTGCGCATATCTTTTTATATTCGAGCGAGTTGGTGTATAAACGGATAAGCGAAACTTCCGTGTAAGCAAGAATGTCGGAGCTTTGGCTCCTGAAATATTCCCGCAGTGAAAACCGAAGTTGACAATGTAATAAAAGTGTCTCCATAACAAGAGTTCCGAACCATTCAAGACTAGCTTCGGTTTTTTATCAACGACATAGAGGAATGCAATAAAAAATGAGTGGATCCAAAAAGGAGGCAAAACTTTCCATCCACCCAAGTGGAATATTGCAAAAGGCGCAACGGAATCTGATCAAAAACGTAAACATGGCATATTTTTAAACTGATTCAAGATGGCGGCCAAAGTTTTTTAGCCCGCACACGCGAAACTATGCATGGAAATTGGAATTTTTCAAGCAATACTTCAATCCCCTGGATTCGGGGATGGCGAGGACATGATGAAACGTGTATTTATGGTCTATTTAGCAAATGTGATATTTGATGAGCAGGTACAGTTTTAAGGAGGGTGGCTACACACAACAATGTTGCCATGTTAAAAGCATAGGAAAATTCTAAATGATTAGAATTTAATGAAATTTGGTGAGTATATTCTTTATTATTAAATATAAATGTACAAATTTTTTAAGATTTTTTTTCTACATAGTTATCGAGTTATTGAACACTAAAGTTTACATGCATAAGCATGAGAATCAGATATATATAGATATATCTTTTGCATATTGTAAACTCTAATTATTCGACAACTATGTAGACGAAAAATTTGAAAAAAATAGTGTCATCGTATTTGATGCTAAAGAATGTCATCACCAAATTTTATTAAATTCTTATCATATGGTCGTATGTAGCCAACCTCTTTAATAGAGATCCTGAAATCTCATGGGATTCTGCGTTAAGCCACTGTTTTCGTTTACAATGCGGTAGTGCAGTTCTGGGTCAAGGTCTCGGTTGGGTTTGGGAATGCTCGAATACGTGTTGGTATGTATATTCATTAACGAAATTATGAATTACGATTATTCGAGGCTCTTTTAACTCACGTTGGAATCGTTGATTACGACGTCGCGGTCAGTGTGTGTGTTTTTTCTTGATTTTGATTTTCTGTTTATTCCTTTTTTTTCTTGGTTGTAGGCTTCGGTCTATCTGCGAGACCGAGGAAAACGGTCCTCAACAGAGCCGATCGCCAGCACTCCACTCATCGCCTGCTAACCTTGCACTAAACAGCATCATCTGCTTCATGATAGACCGCGAGATAACAAAAGTTGCGGACGTTGCGGACGCATCTAACGAGAGAGGAACACTTTTCAGAGGGCTTTCATTTATCCGTAGACTCCTACGCGTGTACCAATCTCATTGCGCGTTGTTGATGCCAATGTATATCTGACGATTAAACATCATCGCAGAGTCCGCCCATCAGCATTTATCCGTTCTTGCTCCAAGTTCAATGAGACTTTGGATGACCAATTCTTTTTATTTTTATCCCCACGTACGCGGAAACGATTATGCTCTTTGAAAAATTGTCGTGATGACCGTCAAAGAGACTGACCAGTAATACCAATTTCTCGACTTTTTATTTCCATGCATATAAAAATAAATTTCCTTAGAGGTAGTATTCCAGTCTGAAAAGATTTCGCATGTACGAACAAAAGAGCCATCACCGTGACCTTGATTCTCGACCGGCATCCCGTTGGCTCTGAAAATTAAATTTAAATCTTGAGCACCCACGGGGTTGAAAATCGATTTCGTGACGTCCAAACTATCGGAAACCAAATTTAGTCTCCGGCATGATGCTTTTTCTGCCGCTTCATCTTTTTTCATCGCGAGCTTCGTCCCAATTGGGAATTTAACTTGAAAAAACAACTTTCAGTTTCTGAAAAAATTATTATGTCCTTTTTATTGTCGAAAAGCGACTGTTTTCACCAACACCATCAAATTTCGTTACGATAGTCTTATCCTCGCAGGATCCCGACTCTTTTATCTCCAACAAGTTTACAGCCTGCGCCTGGCGATTCATCGCACTTGCGTTCGTACGGAAGGACATGACCGAAACGCAGTTGATTCTTTCAAGGAAATGGTGCAACGTGCAACTCATGCGTTTCGATTGAAATGTCGTGCCTCCGCGAATAAAATGTGTAGCGGGATATTTAGTAATGATAATATTGACAAATCGCCTTAGGACATCTAAAAATCCGCAATAGTCACACCTCCAGATTGTGACGTACCAGTCATTGGGGGTACCACTTTGAGAGTCGATAAATAGTTGAAAAAGTAAATAAAATAAGAATACTACTCTGCATTTTTAACCCTTGAGTAACGACCATGATGATTCTGTCCAATTCTTAATATTAAAAAAATGTTAAAATAAAAAATTCTGCAAAAATGACTTTTTTTTTTACAAAAAATGATGCATAAATTGTAATTTTCACTTAAAAAAAAGAAAAAATCGTTTCATTAGTCTGAAATAGCAGGCTTTCAGGTGGAACTCGTTAAATTAGCGACCGTTCCAAAAAGTATACTTTGGAAGCCAATAAATAGTCGAAAAATCGTTAAAAAATAAAATAAGAATACTAAAATATATTTCCAACCCTTGAGCAACGAGCATGGTGATTGTATTTAACTCGTGCAATTTTCAATATTAAAAAAAAATGACGAAAGAAAAATGTCTGCAAAAATGACTCTTTTCACAAAAAATTATGTACAAATTGGAATTTTCAATAAAAAAAAATGAAAAAATCGTTTTGTGAGTCTGAAATAGCAAGCTTTCAGGTAGGGCTGGTTAAATTTTTACACTGTCCGTTTCCTACGACTTCCAAAACTGAACTAACGGGCCCTTTAAAATAATAACAACGAGGCTGCCTACCGGAAGGTTCAAACTACCGATAGAGGCTGTCACAAGTCCCATTTTGTCAAAATTTCTGTTACGTATCGTCGGTCCAAAGCAGGTGGGGTAAAATGAACCCCATGCGATCATTAAGGGTTAACTTTGTCAGGAAAGTGAAGAAATAATTTCCAAAGCCAGTCAATGGCTTCTCGAGTAATTTCCATTTATTGTTGTTGATCAGTCGCGAGAGAAAAATGAAGAATTTGTAAAAGTAAAATATTGTATACACGTTTCCAAACATATATATCTACGTAATATGACATGGAGGCCTAGTGGCCCCAATGTCCCGTGAGTTGAGGAGTCGGAGGTTGTTCCATTGTGTGAAACCCACGAAGATGGAGGCAACGTAATGAAAACTAACTGGCTCGGCCTGGCCAATTAACGGCATAATATTTAATGCACACTCTTCATCTCTCTCAATCCCTCTCTCCCTTTCTCTCACTCTCTTTCTTTCTCTGCATATATCTCCACGTGTATATATAACGCTTTTTAGTGCCCATTCAACACTCCCAACTGTCAATGTATTCGCTATCCCTGCGACGTTTTGTCCCGAGCTTTTAAACAGAGCCGCGGAATGCGACAGTCAACTTTGGCTTGAACGCGTCTCGCGCGTTAAAAATTCACCCATCGGGCTCCCATACGTGCAACAAAACACCAACCACCACGGTATATTATGTTACGCGGAAATCCTGACACGTGGCTCAGCCACTGAATGGCATTTGCCTCTAGACCCCCTCGCACACTTTTATATTATTCAAGAAATTCGCGGCTTTCTGTATTTGCCATCGCGTTTCGTTATCCAACTGCAAAAGCCAGAAAATAATGATCGTCAGCTTTTTCTGTCGCTTTCACATTTTTTACATAAAAAAGATCGAATTTCATTTTTTTTTTGTAATCTTCAAAATTATTCGCGCTCGATTAATCGAACGTCATGGAAAGAATTGATGAATATTTACAATCCACGAAATCTATCGACGTCGTGCTTCGTCATTCATTATTTTTAAAATTTAAAAAAATCCTTGAGAAAAATTGGATTCAAGTGGAATGGCGCGTAACCGGTCGTAACGGAGCAGGTACCATTTATCGGTGTACCTTCTCTTCTTACGCTTCGTGGTGCTCGACGAAAAATAAAAATAGACTCACGGAGAGAGCACAAATTAGAGAGCTTTTGTTTCAGCGGCTGCTCTGTTATTATCCCATGGACTACTCTGTCCATGTTCTCCGGTATGTGAACTCTGGAGCATGCACCTAAGGACACAACCATCGAGATTTGTTAGACATGGTTGCAACACAAAGGCTCAGCGAAAGGGACAAAATGCAAACTCGTATCCGCTCTCTTAAGGACGTTATATGCTTAATTTTCTGTCGATAGAATTCCTTCAAATTTGCACCACTCACAATTTCAAGAGGTCTCGCCATGTAGACGTCGAGATATTTATTTATAAAATTCACTATTTTCAGTAGTTTCTCATAAGAGCGTGTGTTAAAAGTTGCAATTTTCAACATTTAATATTTCGAGTTCTAAATGGTGAAGCCTCTCAAAACTTTGCATACACTTTTGTGTAACATCGAAGAAGCTTTATTCAGTTTTGCAAAAAAATCGCTCGTAAAATTATTTCGAAATTTTGTTCATTATATAAAAAATACAGATTGCTTCGGAAAATCTTGAATTTAGAGCATATTGTTCTTCAGACAATTTGTAACAGCATTTTTCAATGAACTTGGGTTCGCAAAATAAAAATCGCAATTTTCAGTAGATTCTCATAAGAGTGTGTGTTAAAAGTTGCAATTTTCAACATTAAATATTTCGATTTATAAATGGCGAAGCCTCTTAAAACTGCGCATACACTTTTATGTAACATCGAAGAAGCTTTATTTTGTTTTTCAAAAAAATCGATCGTAAAATTATTTCGAAATTTTGTCCATTATATAAAAAATACAGATTACTTCGGAAAATCTTGAATTCAGAGTATGTTGGTCTTTAGGCAATTTGTAACAATTTTTTTGAATGAACTTGGGCTCGCAAGTCATTTTGTATGTAAGAAAAACTGAAAAGAAAAATTAAGATTTGACCGGCGTCGCCATACAACGTCCTCAACCCAAAATGTTAAAAATTGCAATGAAAAATTGAAATTCAATAGTTTTGTCAATGTTTCGGTCGATTTTAGGGACACCCTGCTTATACATATGTATATATAGAATGGAGGTGCAATAGAGGGCGCGGACGGTTCTCGTATATAGTCACCGATTGCGCTGTAGGCAAGGGTCGCAAAACACGAGGGTTGTTCGACGGGGATAAAACAGCCCCGCAAGTGCTACGTCATAAATTGGGGGGAAGTTGCGCGGCGGGTTTTAACGGCGCGCGTTCGTATTTGTAAGGTGCGAGATGCGCGAAACGAACAGAGACACCTCGAGCTCCCGCGAAAAAGCTGAGACGAAGAAACGGAGTGTATACAGCAGGCGGTGGCGGCGGCGACGGCGACGGCGTCGTATAAGGGCTCGGGTACCCGATTCTTAACCACCCTCAACCACCCTAGCTCTCATTCCACCAGCCCCGAAACTAACCGCCAGCTACGGATCAGTTCATACGAGTTCGGACGTTTCAGTTCGTCCCGAGATCCGCTCGAGTCTCTATCGAATTTTCGACCTTCGTCAATTACTCTCGGTGAGTCAATTACTCGCTTGTACATTTTTATCATGTCCTTACAAAACAGTATTTCCGTTTTCGTAACTAAAAGTGAAAATCATTTGGTGTCGATTATAATTTAATCATTACGATCTCTTGATTGAGTATTAATGTAACGAAAATGTGAAAAAGTCAAATACCAATTTGATCATTTAATTATTTTATTTTATTTTTAAATTTGGCGACAATTTATTTTTACCGCGCGGGAGATTGAAGATTTTTAAATTCCTTCAACGTTAGTTCTCAAATAAAATGCGTGTGTTGAATGATTTATGGAAAAACGATCGTGCGATTGAAATATTTTTTTTATCAATAAAAACACTTTGAATTATTAATAATTCTCCAACTTCTGAAATGGCTGATTTCGATCTCGAATGTTGTTTCGGTCGACGAATGAGATTCAGAGTCTTCGCAGCATCCGAGAGAGTGAAAGGCTTGATCCGTCATAAAAAATGAATCGTGCGGTGACTCAAAAGTCGTTTTGTTACGTGCACCATTAAAAAAAATGAAAAGTTTGAGCAATTATCAATAAAGTGTCACGGATATTGATCAACATGGTTATTTACTATGGAAACGTGGTAATCGTTGTCAAAATTATTAGCCCTGGCACGTAAGCGGGTACAAGTTGTCGTCGTTGCAATTATCGTCATCACAATGGTCGTTTGCACGCGACTAATTGCGTCAATAGCAGCGACCGTGATCAATTGGAAACCGCGCGTCTCCTTAGTACTCGATGCTTACGGCTTACACAGAGAGAAAACACTTGTCATTGTTATAGGGATTTATGGAAAAAATTAGCGCGCTTTTTAATAAACGTGATGAGAAACACCACCACGGTCAAATTTACCGTGCTGCATCAGAAAAATTGGTTGTCACATTTTTAATTTTTTGCTGCAAAATACATTTTTTTCTAAACAAGATCAAGATTTGTTTTATCAAAACTCATAATTTTTGGGACATGCATCTATTAATACTTTCATTGCGTGTCCTTAAAGGTACTGTTTTTTTTTTTTTTTAACAGATTTTTCTCTCCGTGTGTGAATCGACCGTCCCTAGCGAATAAAAATGCGTATTGCCTTAAGAGTGTTGCCCACATACAGAGAGAAAAAAAATCCGGTACGTCACGGTAAAATTTACCGTGCTGCATCAGAAAAATTCGTTGTCACATTTTTAATTTTTTGCTGCGAAATACATTTTATTCTAAACAAGATCAAAATTCTTTTCATCAAAACCCATAATTTTTGTAACATTTGACAGATTTTTCTTTCCGTGTATAAGTCTCATCCGCAAATTTGGCGAAAGCTTTTTGGCGATCAACAGTCACCGGCAGGAAAATCATTTCCTCCAACACGTCAGTGTTGAGTTCGCAATCGACATTTTTCAGATTTACTGGCATTTGCGTGCGCAAATTAATTCACATGCCTAATTGATAATAAATTGCTTTCGCGAATCCTCGGTAGAGACTCGATCGAAATTTAGAGTGGAATTTAAATTCCACGAGCCTCGACGCGGGCTTCATGTCGATTCAAATGCTGTAATTATACGTCTGTGTTGTCTATGCTTGAGCATTGATTCATATACATAATTCACCCTTGGATCCTCGTGTCCTCAGCATCAGGGCAATATAATTCACGGCCCTATAAATCTAACGTCCGATAAATGTGTTTGTCAGAGGTTCATTATATGTGTGTTAACTATATGCATATGCATGCAGTTGTGCAGCGTTATTGTTGCCGTCGTTCGAAACCACCATCGCGTCCACGAGAAATTAATTTCAATTACCTCGAACGATAAATAAGCCTCCCGGGTGTTGAAGTGTTCTTCTATTGTCAGCAGAGCAAAGCAGCTTTTCTTCGTGCCTTTGGATAATCCGTTATTGATCGTTAGTTCCCTTGAAATTTCATCAATTTTATTTTTTTCGGAGATAAAATCATTCTCCGGGTTACGTATCGTCATAATATTGGGAAATATGAGAAAAGAACGTTGCATATTTCTTCCTCAAAATTTAGCACCATGCTTAAGTCTTCCTCTATGAGGTACCATTTTTTTATGATTTTGGAGATTTCGTGAGAAATCTTGAGGAAGCAATTTGCAGCGTTCTTAAAAATAATTTTGACATTTTTTCTAGAAAGTAACGAAGAAGAAGACTCGTACATAATATTTTACAAAATTTGCAGAAATTGGAGCGGTTGGACGATTTTTCAAAAAACTCGGATTTTCGTAAAATTCGAAAAATCGGTAAATTTAAACCGTTCAACCGAAATTTTACAAATTCAATACCAACCTTCCTATTATGATACCCTATTGATAGAAAAAAAATTAGTAATCAATGTTAAAGTTGCGGAAGTTAGAGCGTCGACAACCTTTTTTCGAAAATTAAAAATTTCGTACCATTCGTGTTTTTCTAGCAATTCCGACACAATTTTAACCGTTCAACCGATATTTCCTAAATTCATTGCCAACCTTCCTATTTTGATACTCTATTGATAAAAAAAAAAAAAAATTAGTAATAAATTTTCAAATTTGTGGAAGTTACAGCGTCGACACCGTTTTTTCGAATATTTCAAAATTCCGTACAATTCGTATTCTTCTACCAATTCCAACAAAATTCTCAGAGAATGAAGAGTTTGTACAGATTAACATCTGTGCAAAACAGGAGCCCTGTAGCTCGAACCGTTCTCGAGTTATAAGTGTTTGAATTTCGCAGTGGCGGAACATCGATTTTTCGATATTTTCGGACATTTTAAGGACATTGACATTGAAAAGTGGAAAAAAAATTCTTCACCGTCTCTATGAGGAAGCAAAACGTCCTTTTTATTATCAGGCGAGCAAGATATTGAGAGGAACCAGTCTCGTTGAGATTCAGAGGCGACTAGTGCGCTTGCACGTGCCTGATGACGAGAAGGTTTCACCTCGAGGCCGTGTCAAGTTGAAGAGGAATGGCGGGAATGGGAAAAAAAAATTGCGTTTCCAAGGCCAGCACCAAACGGGTGGACGGAAAATTGGTCCAGATTCTGGAGGTTTCTTTATCTCACATTCTGCTTCGTTAAAAATTCCAACAAGCTCGACATGTGGACTCATCCTTTGAGAATCCCACGCGGTTTCCTAATAACGAACTCGTTGAGCCCGTGAACTGCCAAGGAAAGAGATAAAATACTTATTCTCACGGAGGAAAAAAAAAAAAAAAATCCTTGCAAATCGATGAAAAAAAAATCCACTGCACGGACGTTACTGCTGGCCGGCGCGAAATGAAGCAAATCATAATTAGAATATAATAGACGTACTTTTGCAATCTCCGACCTCTCCGCGTGACTACCCCGCACGTTCTAAAGAAAATTGCGATGGGGTTAAAGCCTCTTGAAAATAACTTTCGTTTGTCGACTCGTGCTTTTCATTCTTTCTCGCACTCGCATTTCTTAACTCAGCGTTGAGGCGAGAAACGAGAAAAGAACTAACTTTCCCACCCCCAACGTCCAAATTGAATCAGCAGAATTTTCCTTCACCCTTTTCTTTACCCGACTCCCTTTCCATACCGTGGATCAAGCTATTTTCCTCCGGATTTATTGAGTCACGAACTATCATCGGAGGAAAAAAAAAAGTTTTGCCACATCCGCCATTTCCGCGGAATAAAAATAATGGTGGTTTTCTCGTAACCGCGAGAACATCGATCAACTTTCTTTAACAAAACTTGAAATTCTCATCAAAATATCTCCGGAGGACTCTGACACTAGGACATTTGTATTTTTTACCTTTTCATCGCACAATTGCAATCACCTTCCTCTATGCCATCATTTTTTTTCAGTTTCCAATGTTGATGTGCTTACAATGTCCCAAAACATCGAAAAATCGTTTCTAGAAAAAATTTCCGGATGTGTGGGTGTGTTTTTTCTGGGACTGTAAAATTCAAACGGTTATAACTCGAGAACGGTTCAAGCTACAGGGCTCCCGTTTTGCACAGATGTTGATCGACACAAGCTTTTCATTCTCTGGGAATTTTGTTAGAATTGCTAGAAAAATAGGAATTCTACGGCATTTTGAAATTTTCAAAAAAAAGGGTGACGACGCTCTGCTTCCGCAAATTTCAAGATCTATTACTATTTATTTTTTTTATAAAAAGAGCATCACAATAGGAAGGTTGGTGTTGAATTTGGAAAATATCGGTTGAACGGTTAAAAATTTATGATTTTTTGAATTTTACGAAAATCTGGGTTTTTTGAAAAATCGTCCAACCGCTCTGATTTTTGCAAATTTTGTAAGATATTGTGTACAAGTTCGTACTTCCTCTTTAATTTCTAGAAAAGTTATCGAAATTATATCATTTTAATGCAAATACAAGAAACGCTGCAAATTTTAATTTGCAGAATTTTTTTCATCAACTTTTCGAGTTCACGTAAAAATTCGGTAAAAGTATAGCCGCACCATGTAAATTTTGGCAAAGATTTCCCCAGTTTTCTCGGGCCCTCGTTCAAATGCGATGGGAAGGAGTAGCCGCGTACAGCACCCTCGCGAAGCTATGGAAGTTTGTAAAGTGTCCGAGAAAATATGTACGGAACACATTAATCAAAAAGAAAGAAAAAAAAAGGGACATAATTACAGAGACTTGGTAAGAACGAAGAGAATGTGAAATTCGCTGTGAACGTGTTCGAGACAAATTCGATTCACTGCTCGTCCGTCTCTCGGGCTTTTGTAATCTGGAAAAAGATTTCTCATCGTCCCTCTCTATTGAAGTTTCTTTATAATCTCGTAGTCTTCGAAATGCGTCGCACCACGAGGATTAACGATGAGCTGCTGCTCGCAGTCATGAGAGAAAAAACATTACGAAAGCACGTCGCAGACCTAAGACAAATGGGTCATTCGGATGTTCAGGAATATTTGTAGATTTGTACGAGAAAAATATTTAATTTGCTCACGTACAATTGCAACTCATGCTTTTATCAGGCACTTAATCTTTTGTTCTGTAATGATGAGAAATCTCCTGAATTGAATTCATACGAACTTGATGAAATGATTCAATCGCGGTTCTCCATTCTGCCTCCAAATAGAGGACATTTTTTTTTCAGTTTTCAATGTAAATGTTCTTAAAATTTCCCCAAAAATCGAAAAATGGTTTCTGGATAAAATTTCCATATGTGTGTATGTGTGTTTTTTCTGGCACTGTAAATTTCAAACGTTTATAACTCGAGAACGGTTTGAGCTACAGCGCTCCTGTTTTGCACTGATGTTAATCTATACAAACTCTTCATTCTCTGAGAATTTTGTTGGAATTGGTAGTAGAATACGAATTGTACGGAATTTTGAAATTTTCGAAAAAACGGTGTCGACGCTGTAACTTCCACAAATTTGAAAATTTATTACTAATTTTTTTTTTCATAAATAGAGTGTCAAAATAGGAAGGTGGCATTGAATTTAGCAAATATCGGTTGAACGGTTAATATTCTGTTGGAGTTGCTATAAAAACACGAATTCTACGGAATTTTGAAATTTTCGAAAAAACCGTGTCGACGCTCTAACTTCCACGAATTAAAAAATTTATTACTAATTTTTTTTTTTATAAATAGAGTATCAAAATAGGAAGGTTGGTATTGAATTTGGGAAATATCGGTCGAACGATTTAAATTTTATGATTTTTGTCAGAATTGCTAGAAAAATGCGAATTTTACGGCATTTTGAAATTATAGAAAAAGGTGTAATCGCTCTAACTTCCGCAAATTTTATGATTTTCATATTCGAACGGCAAGGCATAATGTTGATGAATTAGTCAGGACTCAGTTCCGTTCGGATTTCTTTTCCTTTGGAGAGCAAACTCTTGTCATTACAAACGAACGCATTTTTGTATTTTACTTTTGCTCGTTTGGAAAAGGAAAATTCTCCCAGCATGAATTGCTATACTCAACTTTGCGCTAATTAGGCAAATTTCGCTTCGATTGGGGTTTATTCTGGTTAGCCAAAACGTCACTTGCTTCGTCGCCGAAATTCATGTTTCGGCCCCTTCGTAACATCAGCTGTGGACATTGATTTTACGTCGACGTGAGTTCCCCTTCCTTCGCCTGCTCTCTCGCTCTCTTGCTCGCTCTTCGGACTGCGATGGTGCGGGTGCTTTTGTCCATATAGGTTCACTAACCCCCTGCTCCCGTTAAACGGAATATTCATCAAGTTTACCATTCCATGCCATGACCCAGCGGGTTATGTTCGTCCATCGATGAAAATTCGTTCGCTCATCATCCCTCTGCGTTTTTCGCTCTTTTCCCGGCTATGTGGCCTCGGCACATTTTTCCCCGTTGCTGAAAAGCTCAGTTTTCTTTTCCTCTTATGTAAAAAAAAAAAAAAATCGTTCATACGCAGCTCGACCTGATATCGCATGTTTTGCAGCCTCCGAGTTACGCCTTAATGGTCACATGGGGTTAATCTAACACCAGCCGCTTTCGACCGACGATGCGTAATAGAAATTTTGAGAAAATGGACCTTATGACACCCTCTATCGGTAGTTTGAACCTTTTAGTAGGGAGCCTCGTCATTATTATTTGAAAGGGCCCGTTAGTTCAGTTTTGGAAGTCGTAGGAAACGGACAGTGTAAAAATTTAACCAGCCCTACCTGAAGCTTGCTATTTCAGACTCACAAAACGATTTTTTCATTTTTTTTTATTGAAAATTCCAATTTGTGCATAATTTATTGTGAAAAGAGTCATTTTTGCAGAAATTTTTTTTTCGTCATTTTTTTAATATTGAAAATTGCACAAATTAAATACAATCACCATGCTTGTTGCTCAAGGGTTGGAAATACATTTTAGTATTCTTATTTTATTTTTTAACGATTTTTAGACTATTTATTGGCTTCCAAAGTATACTTTTTGGAACGGTCGCTAATTTAACGAGTTCCACCTGAAAGCCTGCTATTTCAGACTAATGAAACGATTTTTATTTTTTTTTTAAAGTGAAAATTACAATTTATGCATCATTTTTTGTAAAAAAAAAGTCATTTTTGCAGAACTTTTTATTTTAACATTTTTTTAATATTAAGAATTGGATAGATTCATCATGGTCGTTACTCAAGGGTTGAAAATCCATTTTAGGATTTTTATTATCTTTTTTTTTAAACAATTTTTCAACTATTGATCGCCTTCCAAAGTGAGTGGGGTTGATAACAGCCCCAATGGCTATTACGTCACAATCTGGAGGTGTGACTATTAAGGGTTAATTCCGTACCCCATAACTGACAAAAGTGTCTTCTCCCAAAAGCGTTATTTAAAAAATTCTAACGATCCCGGAGAAAAAAGATTATTTCACGTCAATACGAGTTTTGCATTAATCGAACATCGAGTCCTTCCTGCTCCTCGCGTCAGATAAGGAAAATGGCACATACTTCGTAGAAATTGTGATGCAATCGAGATTTATCCGGGAACTCGTGCACAAGAATTAACATAATTATTTTCCTCCTTCAGAATGATTGGAGTAAAAAAAAATGCTGTTGTTGACGAATCGTTTATTCAAATTCTGGTCGTGTGGCTACTCGGTGTCCTTGGGAGTAATGAGAATTTAACGAACCAATGTATCAGAGTGCTTTTTCATCGCGAAATGATAAAAACTCTATTTTCCGAGACTCCCATTGGCTTGGGGCATAAAAAAAAGTAATCAGAAAATGAGATTGAGATTGGAGAGGTTGTTATCTTTGTCGAGGAAGGAAAAAAGATAAATCTTATTGGTCTGCGTTAATTGAAAGGATGTTTGATTCGATGGTCTATTTGCGATAGAACGCGCGGAGCAGTGTACTTTTCACATTGAAGATCCCAAGAGATGGTGCGCAGGAAAAAGGCTCGAGTATAAAGAAAAAACCAAGGGATAGAAAGTTTTTCACCTCCCGGCGGTTATACATCTTTGTATATTCCCCGAGGTGTCTCGCGCGAACGAGAAAACATCGGAATACATGAAAAAATTTATCAACGTATCACGCGAGCATCGATTCCAATTCGCACCTCGTTCTTAACCCTAGAACGATAATCTAGGATCAAAAACGACCCCAGCCAACTGCGTCAATCCCGCGCCCTTCGTTCTCCCGTTTTTTATCATTTTGCCGAATTTTTTAAACTAATTTTTTGACTTTAAACAAAATTGCCATACTGCCAAAAACTGCTGCGCAAAATTTTTCCAATTGCCAACTAAAATTATTAAGTTTTCGAATAAATATGAAATTGATGTTTGCGAGTCTTTTTCGTAAAAATTCTTTCGAGACTTTTTCATATTTATAAACCCGCGACGAAAAGGCGAGCTAACAAAAGGGACTAATTTCCGCAAGATTCTCGTTTACGAAGACGCAGAGGGGTTGAATGAGCTTATATTGAGAATATCGTTTACCAAGGTGTAACAGAGATACTGCTTTGATATCAAGTTTCGAGCTCATGAGGAAGATACGAGAACGTCGATGATATCGACTTTTCTGTAAACCGCGCGCGGGCGGAGCTGAGATTCGTCGAAATAGGTCGAGGCGTCAATACGTGAATCGAGAAAGAAAAGTCACTGCTCGCGCGTAGACATTGCTCTGCGTCTGCACAGAGAGAAAAAACTAGTCATTTTTCTAGGCATTTCTGGAAAAAATTAGCGTGCTTTTTCATTAACGTGATGAGAACCACCAGCGCGATAAAATTTACCGTGCTGCATCAGAAAAATTCGTTGTGACATTTTTAATTTTTTGCTGCGAAATACATTTTATTCTAAACAAGATCAAAATTCTTTTCATCAAAACTCATAATTTTTGGAACATGCATCTATTAATACTGCCATTGCGTGTCCTTCGAGGTACTATTTTTTTTTTTTTTTTAACAGATTTTTCTCTCCGTGTGTGAATCGACCGTCCCCAGCGTATAAAAATGCGTATTGCCTTAAGAGTGTTGCTCACGTACAGAGAGAAGAAAATTCCGTAGTGAAAAATAGTCGGACGATAAATTTTAGCCACGCGCGCGAGCCCTTGTTGCTGCTGGAGCAATTGCTGGACGTATTTCACGTCCATATGTTCATACATCTTACGCATATTACACTTTTTTGCCTGACGTCGTGGAAAGTGAAAAATATTTGCAAATTCTTCGACGGCTGTCGGAGCAAATGAAAATTCCTCCGCACAGTCTCTCACGTCCTCACAGCCCCGTTGCGTCCGTAAGAAAAATTGACAACGCAGCGAAACAATATAAACTTGAAAATAACCGCGAGAAAAGAAACTGCGTCTTATAAAAATCCGTAAATATTGTGTTTCTACAGCGTACATACTGGCATAAATGAGCATGCTCGTAAAATATCGTCGAATTGTTGAATTCGACATTAATCAATCAAATAGTCTTAAAAAAAAAAAAAAAAAAAAAAAAAAAAAACTGCATAACACGATTCACGTGTACAACGACGTTTTATTTTCCGTAACGCTGAAAATTCTTTCCACTCGCAATAAACTTCCGCAATCATTTGTTTATTTATTTTCGTTTCATACGGGAACGAGAAAAAAAAATTAAATCTTGGGTATACAATGAATTTAACGCGTAATCAATCATTCTTCTTGATGATACCATTTCTTATCATTATCGAGTCAAGACTCCGAGTGAAACGAAATCACTCGGATTTGAAAAAACGTTCCTAATATATTTTCCTCGCAGTTGATCTCGTCTAATCGAATCTTTCAACGTCGACAAATCCTGCTGCTTCGTGTGCTTTTCTTCCTCTCATTTCTTTCGCGTCCTCCATACCAGCTTTATCTTCAATCGCTTCCTCTCTTCTTAGTCTTTTTCTTTCTACCTTTTTGCTGCTATATTGAGTTGCATCCATCCTCAAACGCCAAGTTTCGCTAGAGAGTCATTGTGCGGAGACTGAATTGTTCGCGACCGTACGTACTTCTCGAGTACGATCTCACTTGCTGGTTACAACTTGACCCAATTTCAACAAATCCCTACATTTTCCCTTGCAGCTTTTATTCTCGAGACTCTGTCGATTCCACCGCCCCTCGAACCGTCGTCGCATTTGTTTAATTTCCTTCAACTCCTAGTTGCTTGTCCATGTCTCGTCTCCATTTTTCCATACACTCAATTTTTCAATAACAACAATAATTACAACGATTTTCAACCTTTTTTAAACTCTCGGAGGAAAAAAATTTATTCGAAAATAGAAATATTTTCTTTTTGCAGTCGCCATTTTGGCAAATATCAAAATTTTAACGTTTCTTACACTGACAACAAAATTTTGTTGAAAACGATGGATATTTTGTTCGATACGTTCGACTAAACGTTTTTTTTAATAATCCCAAAAATAGTGTCAGTGCAACAAGATTCCATGCACTCAATTTTTCAATAATAACAATAATTACAACGATTATTATTTCTGACTTTTTTAAACTCTTGAAGGAAAAAAATTTATTCGAAAATAGAAATATTTTCTTTTCGCAGTCACCATCTTGGCAAAAATCGAAATTTCAACATTTCCTACACTGACAACTAAATTTTGTTGAAAAAGATGGATTTTTTGTTCGATACGTTCGACTTAACGTTTTTTTTCGAATAATCCCAAAAATAGTGTCGTTGCAGCAATAAATATTTTAGAAAGTCTCTTCGGAAGCAAATTCTTGTCGTTCCACTCGTAAATTTCGCTGAAAATTCCGTTAGAAACAAAATATACTGCCAAAAATAACGAAAAATTTAGAATCATAAAAAAATAGTAGGTTTATCGTATTCAACAAAATATCGACCATTTTAAACAAAATTCAATTCCCAGTATAATAAGGCCACCGTGTTGTTCCAAGTCTCTAAAAACTTTTCACGTATTCCGGGGATTCCATATTTCGAGTAATCCCAAAAAGAGTTGATTCATTTTTGTCTGAACCGCTAAAATAATCGATTAAAATGTACATTCGTGATGAATTTCACTCCCGAAAACCTTTTCAATATTCCGAATAAAATAAAAACCTGCTCGATGCTTTACAAACCTCGATCCTCGATGCGCTCCTCGATCAATCGATTAGCCTGCTCTGATAAATCAGTTTTTACTCGAAAAAATAAATTAAAACGTGACGTGATAAAAATGATGGATTATCGCGTCGTGATCAGGTGCGAGAGCGATTTTAAATAATGATCGCCGTACGAATTTCCATTAACTCGGCCAATCTTTCGCATGTTATTCATCGGAGATCGCAGACTTTTGTTAACGCGCGCCCAGCAGGCAAAGAATATATCTGTATGCTCACAAGGAGATGGCTACGGTTTATTTCGAGGGTAACGATCGGATCGCGTGCCACGAATGCGTTACCTGCTGCTTTTGAGGTTTACGGTGCGCCGGTAAATCGACAATTGCGACGCGACCATTATCAAGACCATGCACAGTCCGCATACGAGTGTCTCTACGTGTGGAATAGAAAGAGCTATGGATTTTTGTCAATCTGCATATCGTCTTGATCAGACACATGTTCATTTGCACAAAATATATTTTAAAAGTGCTGGAACGGTCGAAACACTTATTTCCGCCGGTACCAGCGAGCGGGGAAAAAAATATTTTCCATAGATCGCGCGATACGCTTTTCGCGCACTCGGCGTAATTTATCCGGCGCGCGATGCTCTCGATTCTGTTGAATGAACCGGAAATTTAGTACGATTTATATCGTTTATCTCCGTGCCAAGTCTTTTCACGTTTTAGAACCAACCGACGACACTTTTTTTTTTTTTAGAATATTTCCAAATGCAATTTCTGCAAAAATTTTCATAAAGACGAAAAATATTAACGTTTTTGCGGTTTTTTCATTACTCGTAGAGCAAGCTATGTGACGGTGAACATTTTTTTGCCCAGTTTTCAATGTCGATTAGTGCTTACAATTTTCCAAAACATCGAAAAATCGTTTCTAGAAAAAATTTCCGGATGTGTAGGTGTGTTTTTTCTGGCACTGCAAAATTCAAACATTTATAACTCGAGAACGGTTCGAGCTACAGGGCTCCCGTTTTGCACAGATGTTGATCTATACGAACTCTTCATTCTCTAAGAATTTTGTTGCAATTGCTAGAAAAATACGAATTCTACGGCAATTTGAAATTTTCAAAAAAAGGCTGTCGGCGCTGTAACTTCCGCAAATTTTAAGATTTACTCTCTTAGTCGTGAAGCCAATCTACTTAAGAGCTGTTCGATAAGAACAGTTCTAAAATCGTCGGAAGGCCTCAGCCTTCGCGCTTTTTCGAAAGCCATGGATAAAATTTTTTTGAGAAAGGGAATCGACGAGCACTCTTTACGAGGACACGCAGGGCGACTCCCGGCATCTCCTGTCTAAGAAAAAATTGTCGAAATTATTTGAGAAAATGCGAATTTTACTATTTGAAATTTTCAAAAAACGTCCGTCATCGCTCTAATTTCCGCAACTTAAAAAAAATACTGTCAAGAGATTGTGTATGAATGATAAACATGTTGCTGAATGCCGAATCAGCGTCAACGATTTTCATTGTTGTTTTATTTTTTGTTCAAGATCGTAGCAGAAATTTGGGAATAACGATAAAAAATGGCGGAGGACAAGCCGAACTACAAACTCATCTACTTTAATGCTCGTGGTCGAGCGGAACACATTCGTTTTATATTTGCTCACGCTGGTATAGATTACGTCGACGAGAGAATCCCGAAAGAGCGTTGGCCAGAGCTCAAAAAAAGTGAGTCCAACAAATTTTTTTTTTTAATTATACAAACGGATTGGCCAGTCCTACAGCAGATTGAATTTTTAATCGAACAGATTTGCTTTTACGTCGTGTATAAATATTTGTCAATTTTTTTTCACATTTTGCGATAAAATAAAAATAATTGGTTATTTGTTGAATGTCTCGCGCAGCGATGCCTTACGGGATGTTGCCCGTGCTGGAAATTGACGGGAAACCGATTGCCCAGAGCAACGCGATCGCCAGATATTTAGCTCGGAAACACGGCCTCGCTGGTGAAAACGAATGGGAATCCATGCTCTGTGACGCTCTCGTCGACACTGTCGGTGATCTCAAGTTAGGTAAATGTTATAAATTCATTCCCGCACTCACCGAAACAAGACGAGAAACTTGTTCAATTGGCAACTTATTTAAACGAACAGTTCCACACGGAGAGAATTTTCTATAAAAAAATTACTGTGCTACTATAGTTCCCGGGTACCTTATCGTCCCTCTAAGAAATTTTGGCAAATAGTAATTTTTCATCTCAAATTGGACAAAAAATGTCAAAATTTGTCAAAAAATATTAAAATTTGACAAAAAATGTTAAAATTTGACAAAAAATGTCAAAATTTGACAAAAAATGTTAAAATTCGACAATAAATGTCAAAATTTGTCAAAAAATGTAAAAATTTAACAAAAAATGTCGAAATTTTGAGATAAATGTTTAAATTTGACAAAAAATGTCAAAATTTCCGAAAATGTCAAATTTTCCGGTGGAGTATGAATGAAAAGTTAATAAGTCTTTGCTAAAATTTGTCAGAGGGACGATATGATACCAGGGAACTATGGTATAATAGTAATTTTTGATATAAGATTATCATCCGTGCATTATAATTACGTCTCAATTTTTTTCGCACGTTAAAAAAATTATTGGCTCGTTTTTCCACGTGCCCAACTTTTTCCACGTACGATAACGAAAAAAATGGTGAAAAATGTTTAATTTCCAAATTGCAGTTCTGTTCCAATTCAGAACGGAGGAGGATCTTTTCAAAAAAGAAGAACGCAGAGTCAAACTTCTCAGGGAAACGATTCCATTTTATCTCAACAAATTCGAACAGACGATCAAAGAAAATAATGGCTTTGCAGTCGGTTCGAACGTAAGTATCCCCGATTCTCTTGTCTCGCGGGGACGCGTCTTTTTACGGGGACGGTGGCCTCTTGCGGAGCTCAGAGCAAAGTTTTTCGTGATTTTTTCTTGGAGTTGATTTTTTCTAAAAAAAAAAACTTTCTTTTGTTTTTTTTATAGACGACGTGGGCGGATTTCGTATTCGCGGTTGCTCTCGAGAATTTCGAGCAAATATTCGGTACAGCGCCGCTCGAGAGTTATCCAGCATTACGTGGCTTGAAGACGCGAGTTCATGGGATTCCGGAGATCGCCGAATGGCTCGAAAAACGGCCACAGACCGAATTCTAAAAGCTCGAGACCGAGCGATCGAAGATCGAAGCTAAATTGGGTTCGACATCGCTGAAGATTCTTGGGGAAAGAATCAAAGTTATGAAAAATTTCCTTCAACCATATTAGTCGATGGGATTAATCGTCAAATTTTTCAAAAATCATGAAAAAAATGGAACATTTGAAAATGCAAAAAGGCTCGAAATGAGGACAATTTTAAAAATCGGTGCATATCTACGCGTACCTAAAATCTCTAAATCGCAATCTCTCGCGATAAAAATCGATAAATTCGTCTGAAATAAAAAAATTTCGACTTTTGCGCTCAAAAATTCACGAAAACCAAATAAGAGTGAAAAAACTCAAGTCAGAAGTCTAGGAAACTCGAAGAAAAACTGCAGCAAACGATAAAACGATAATCACGTGATTCGACGTCGTTTCGCATGCGGTTTAAAAAAAAAAAAAAAAANAACGGTAAATATATAAATATACATAGTAAATAATATGTTAATTCTTTATCAAAAAAAACCGATAAAAAAAAGAAAATTTATATTTCTGATAAATACGAATTTGTTCCATTTCATTGAAATTCGATAACTTCATTATTTACGTTTTCTGCGTTACAACTTCAAGATCCCGGGGTTAAAAAAAAAAAATATCGAAAATTTTGGTCAATTTTCAAAGTGCAGGATATTAATTTTTTATTCCATGCCTTCGAATTGGTTTTTTTAATTTTCATGAAAATTCAAACTCTGCCCGCGAAGAATTTTCCAAAATTTAAATTCGTTCCCTGTTTTTCAATTTTTTCGAATCGATCAATTTTGTATTTTTTTCCCTCATACCCACCGCTTTCTGTCTCAATATAATTTTGTCATAAAACAAAACAAAAAAAACCATGATTTCGTAAATTAATTGAAAAAATAAAAAAACATGCTGCGATCGAGAAAAAGAAAATATTGGATCGTCACGAAAAAAAAATGATATTTCGACCAAACTGTATAAAAGCTTTTGAGAATTGCTGGCGAAGTCAATTTGATGAGTAAAAAGTTAATTTTCTGCGACAATTTGTATAGAAAATGGAATTTTGTTAATTGACAAATATTGATGGCAAGATGATTTAGAGGCCGGAAAAGTATACGATTACTGTTTAGGTGTTATCGGTGTTGAATCATTTAGGTGTAAAAATGAAAAGAAAAGGAGAAGCGAATTTTCTCGAGGAGGTTCGATTGCCGGCAGACAGGAGCACGAGACGAGGGAAAGAAAATGGAGATGAAGAAATGATAGAATTGGATCGATATATAAATTTGTGATCACTGATGTTGTAGACCCCCGACGCGAACGACGACGAAAACGATATTTCATTGTTATGACGTGTTGCAAGACTGGCGTTACGACTAAAAATTAAGGATGTTGAGTCCCGAATCGCAGGTGGTAAAAAAAATTCTCACAATTTGGTACGTTTTTGTAAGAAGTATTTAAGGACGGTGGCTACACACAACAATGTTGCCATGTTAAAAGCAAAGGAAAATTCGAAACGATTAGAATTTAATGAAATTTGGTGAGTATATTCTTTATTACTAAATATAAATTTACATATTTTTTAAGATTTTTCTTCTACATAGTTTTCGAGTTATTGAATACTAAAGTTTACATGCATAAGCATAGGAATCAGATATATATAGATATATCTTTTGCATATTGTAAACTCCAATTATTCGACAACTATGTAGACAAAAAATTTGAAAAAAATGGTGTCATCGTATTTGATGCTAAAGAATGTTATTACGAAATTTTATTAAATTCTTATCATATGGTCGTATGTAGCCAACCTCCTGAGACTATGTCAAAATTTCACGACCATTAGGAATTGCTCGAACAATTAACGTTAATAAATTAAAGGCAATCAAATTTATTTTTATAAAAAACTGTTGTAACTTTGTGACAAATTATTTTTGGGACCTCTCAATTTTTCAGTATCAACAATATACTGAAAGCAACGGAAACGAATCGAAATTTATTGAAATATATTTTTTCTACTTGTTTCAAAAATTATTCTTAGCAAAATGTCATTTTTTTTTTATTAACGAGCTTCGTAATCGTCGTGAAATGTTAGACGACAATACTTCATACAAAAACGTAATAAATTTTTCGAATTTTCGCATCATTTTTTATTTTAACCCTCAACCCCTTGACTGTGACACGCATGTGGTCAAAAAAAAGGTCGTGCCATTTTTGTGTCATGATTATACGTTATTTAAAAAACACAATTTATTTCTACTGCGTCGATTCCATTGTAATTTGGTAGATCGTGGTGTTTGGGATGAGAATTTAGTTTAACCCTAGAACTCATGAGTGGGGTGAGAACGCACCCCAAGCGTACTTTGAACTACGCTCCTAAGTTAGGGATCGATATTATTGACTCCAGATCTGAACCATAATTCAGTTCGAAGGTCTAACGGTAGGGTCAGGTCGGTTAGACCTTCAGTTTATCGCTGGCTGTCACGCAGTGAGCTTCGTAGTCGGGCCTGGGGTGTGTACGAACCCCGTTCGTGAGTTTACGTTTGCTTTTTGCGAAGGTAAGTCAATGTGATATTTCATACTAGAATAATTATTTTGTATATATTATAACGGAATCTGAACAAAACATACGAATTTATTATTTATAAATTGCAATAAGTAATAATATTTAAAAAATTGAACAGAATGGAGGTTGGAGGTTGTCGAAACACGGCAACAAAAAGAGACAACAAATGCAGCAGATATACCGTCAGAAAGTGAAGAGGATCATGAAGAAGCTTGGAGCGGTTCAGAGGATGACACTGAATTTATATCAATTGATCATAAAACTCAAAAAATAATAAACTTTTTGTACCTAATTCCAATAAATAAACCATTAAAACCCAATTTTTCAATATCGGATTTTCATCATTTTCAAAACCCCAAATAAATATACTTTTTCAACCGTATGAAGCGACAGTATTTTTTTTTTAATAGCCGGGTGTATCCCCTTCAAAACGCCGCTTGAAATTTTGAGATCGGTTAAGCGGTTGCAAAATTACAATTTTTTATTTAAAAAATGAGTTTTTCGCTTATGTTTTCCGGTTTTCAGTCTTTGAATGGGTTTTTCGTGACCTAAACATGTACAAAATTAGATGTTCCGGGTACCGTTCTCTTCCTTATGAAAAAATGAAGAGAATGGTGTATGAAAAAGTATTTTTATCACCATAGGGCCGGTTTTATGATCGAAAAACGCGTGGGGTGCGCTCGAACCCCAGTCATGAGGTTGAGGGCAGAAAAAGAGATACATGAGGTCTAGGGTTAAACACAAAAATGGCACGAAAATCTCACTTTCGTCTCACTGTCAAAGGGTCAAGGTGATTATGATGACAAAATTCTTCAAATTTGACTGTGAGTGACACGCAGAGGGGCAAAAAAAATCGTGCCATTTTTGTGTCATGATTATACGTTATTTAAAAAAAACAATTTATTTGTACTGCGTCGATTCGTTTGCAATTTGGTAGATCGTGGTGTTTGGGATGAGAATTTGGTTTAAACACAAAAATGGCACGAAAATCTCACTTTCGTCTCACTGCCAAAGGTCAAGGTGATTATGATGAGAGAATTCTTTAAATTTGTACACGAGGTCGTGTACAAATTTTACGAGGATGAGTAAACTATTTATTGAACAATTGGCATTGGAAGGTTTCATGGGTACTCAACATCCTCAAACACCATGGATAAATAAAATATTTATATGGGTGTTTACACTTGGTTATGTTTTATCGATAGAAGTAGCTGAATATCAAGCATCGCGTGAATCAATGTATATTATAAAAGTGAATAATGTTATAACGGACTAAGCTAAATGTCGCTAAAAGTCGGAGAGCTGAATAATTGAAAAATAAAAATATATATATATATATCTATATATTCAAATGTACGAATGCAGATTAATTTCCAGTTGCATCCAAAAAGGTAGGGGGACTATTTTTATGGAAAATTAAGGACGTTGTATGGCGACGGTCGAATGTAAATTTTTGTCTTCAGTTTTTTTTACATACCAAATGGTTTCCGAGCCAAAGTTCATTGAAAAACGTTGTTACAAATTGTCTGAAGAACAGCATGCTCTAAATTGAAGATTTTCCGAAGTAATCTGTATTTTTTATGTAATGAACAAAATTTCGGAAATAATTTTACGAGCGATTTATTTGAAAAACGGAATAAAGTTTCTTCGATGTAACACAAAAGTGTATGCAAAGTTTTAAGAGGCTTCACCATTTAGAAATGGAAATATTTAATGTTGAAAATTGCAACTTTTAACACACGCTCTTATGAGAAACCACTGAAAATTGACATTTTTATTTTGCGAGCTCAAGTTCATTGAAAAATGTTTTTACCGATTGTCTAAAAAACGACATACTCTAAATTCAAGATTTTCCGAAGTGATCTGTATTTTTTATATAATGAACAAAATTTCGAGATAATTTTACGAGCGATTTTTTGGAAAAACTGAATGAAGCTTCTTCGATGTTACACAAAAGTGTATGCAAAGTTTTAAGAGACTTCAACATTTAGAAATGGAAATATTTAATGTTGAAAATTGCAACTTTTAACACACGCTCTTATGGAAAACTACCAAAAACTGCAATTTTTATAAATAAATATCTCACACGATGAAACCTCGTGAAATAGTGCGAGCCATTAGGCATCACTATACTCTTTGTGAGGCGGAAATTTAAAGGAACTCTATCGATAGAAAATTTGCCCGTACAACATCCTTAAGGGAAGAAGATGCACGAAAGAGGAAATGAAAGGCTAAAAAAAAAGGCCGGATATGAGAAACGTAATGTTTTCATGTCTGACGTAATGATTTATTTTATTTTTCCTTAACCTTGTTTTCTCGGTTACAGCTATAACAAATGTGAGCTTCGTTCTACAACGTAATTTGCGCACTTGCGTGGATTCTCAATAAATTCCTCTCGAGGTACGTTGGGAGAAATAAAATAAATAAACTTTAGCGACGATGGATGTAAATATAAACTACGAATCGGTCTACTGCCAAGAAGCTGCTCACTTCGAGCTGGAGATTGATTAAATTTCATTTTCTGTCTTCTCTCGAGCCAATGGTCGATCAAACTCCCTCTTGGTATCCGTGTCTGTTGATTTATCTTTTTTGACAATACGATATAAATATTAGAACGATGGTTAAAGTTAATTTGAGGCAGGATCGTGAGAATTTAAAAATACGAGCGAGCGCGGTGCGATATAAAATGATTTTTTCGCGACCCACGAATCCCGAGGATTCCAGCAACCTTTCCGTCCAGGACATTGTCTCGGCAACACGTTTTTTTCGGCTCTTTCAATTTCTGTCAAACTCAACGGAGCCCGTTTCTTGTTTTTCAATGAAAAATACGAAAAACCTGAACGAACGATCATTTCGACAAGTTCGTTTCTTTTTTTTTCAGCATCGTGGAACAATCGTTCGCGAGCTTTTTGCTTTTTGTTCGATAATTCGGGCGATTCCTCCGTTAGAAAACCTTCTCGCTGCCTCACAACCCTTCGCGATGACACCAACTTGTCAAACAAATTTATTTACAATCTGCAGGAACGAGCAACGTCAACGAAACGAACGAACGTCAAATGATAGCTGAAAAATGGGGATTGAGCTGTCGAAAGTTTATCGAGGCTCGTTGAAAAGTATCGATGCTTGAGAAAAAAGCAACGTGTGTTAAGAATCGAAATTTTTTCATGAAAATGATAAATCTGCGGCGTGGAAATAAAAAGGAAAGGAAATTCGAGTCTGAGAGACGAAACGGAACTCGATGAACGTAATATTATTATAGTTTACTGTACAATCGTCCTGGAAGGGATGAGAGGCGCCTCCGAAGCAAGTCGACGAGAATGTTTGCGCGTCGCTTGTTGCTTGTTGACCTTTTTTTCTTCAAATATTTTCTTTTCTTTTTTACAGCCCGGCTAAAATGATTCGAGGATCTTCGACCGCGTCTTTGATCTTTCGCAGGAACATTACAGCCTCGCGGCCGTCGATCAATCGATGATCGTACGTCAGAGCGATGTACATCATCGGCCGAATTACAACCTGCGAAAATGCGGACAATCTGTCAATAATATCCTGCGGACAATATTTGTTAAAATTTCTCATTTTTTTCACACGCGCCTTTTTAAATTATTTGCAAACATGCGCAACGCCGAAAGTCTCTTCTTTGGACCCATGGTTACAAATTCCATCAACTATGCAATATTTAAATCGTTGGATCCGCGTCGTCAAAGTACAAAATTTTAAAAATATTCTCTTCATTTGCAATTTTTTCATCGTACGAATTTTTATCATTTTTTTTTTCCTAATAAAAATTTCAAGGAATTGAAAGAAAAGTCGAAAAGTTTTTGGGAATGTCTTCAAATCCGCATCGTTAAACTACAAAAAAAATATTCTCTTCATTTGCAATTTTCTCATCGTACGAATTTTTATCATTTTTTTTTCTTCTTAATGAAAATTTCAAGGAATGGAGAATTCATGAAATTTTGACAAACGTCGAGGAAAGTCGAAAAGTTTTTGGGAATGTCTTCAAATCCGCATCGTTAAAGTACAAAAAAAAATGTTCTCTTCATTTGGAATTTTCTCATCGTACGAAATTTCAATCGGTGGAATTTTTATAATGTTTTTTTTTCCTAATGAAAATATCAAGAAATTGAAAATTGCAAAAATTTGGACAAATGTCGAAAAAAGTTTTTAGGAACGTGTAAAATTTCCGAATCGATTTTAAAAATTCGATGTTTCGAAATTCTGTTGCAAAAGAAAATAAGCAAGAAAAAGTCTGTGAGCATCCGGAAAGAGTTTTTCGTAAGGATTCAGTTCGTTTCCTTGCCAAGAATAGCGAGAGTTGCGAGAAAATATTTACCTGTCCCTTGACGGCGATTGGTCGTTCGAAAGTGCCGTGCATACCGAGAATAGCGCTTTGTGGTGGATTGATAATGGGTGTTCCGAGAAGGGATCCAAAGACTCCACCGTTGCTTATCGTGAAAGTACCGCCGTCCATGTCCTCGACGGATATTTTGCCTTTTCTTGCTTTGTCGCCGATGGCGGCGAGTGCAATCTCAATTTCGGCAAAATTTTTGTTCTCGACGCTGCGTAAAACGGGCACAACGAGGCCTTTGGGTGTCGCAACGGCGACACTGATGTCGACATAGTCTCTGTAAACTATTTCGCCGCCGTCGATAACTGCATTCACGACAGGTTGATCTTTCAAGGCGTACGCGCTTGCGGCTATGAAAGCGCTCATGAATCCCAATTTCAAACCGTACTTTTTCATGAAAGCCTCTTGATTAGTTTTACGGAATTCTATGATACGGCTGCAAGAAGATAAACAGTTCCAACGTCAAAATTTCGTACTGATGAACAAGTTACGCATGGAGAATTGGGCAAGAGTAACGTTGGACAGTGAGGACATGGGGAGAAAACTGATAAAGACACTGAAAAGAAAATTTTGTTGAAAACGATGGATATTTTGTTCGATACGTTCGACTAAACATTTTTTTTCAATTATCCCAAAAATAGTGTCAGTGCAACAAGGTTCCATAGTCTCAATTATTCAATAACAACAATAATTACAACGATTATTATTTCTGACTTTTTTAAACTCTTGAAGGAAAAAAATTTATTCGAAAATGGAAATATTTTCTTTTCGCAGTCGCCATCTTGGTAAAAATCGAAATTTCAACTATTCCTATCACTGAAAAGAAAATTTTGTTGGAAAAGATGGATATTTAGTTTGATACGTTCGACTAAACGTTTTTTTCGAATAGTCCCAAAAATCGTGTCAGTGCAACAAGGAATATTTTAGAAAGTCTCTCCAGAAGCAAATTTTGGTCGTTCCACTCGTAAATTTCGCTGAAAATTCCGTAAGAAACAAAATGAACTGCCAAAATAACGAAAATTTTGAAATTATCAAAAAATATTTAGTTTACTGTATTCAAAAAAATATCAACGATTGTTAACGAAATTTAATTCCCAGTGTGAGGGAAAAAATTGAAAGTAAACTGTGCCAATTCTGTGGGAAAAGGGAAAATGGTGGCAATGGGAAACGAGAATAATGAATAGAGAGTAGAAATGCGAGAATGAAATTAAAACTCTGTAGGGATCTTAGTGAACAAATGAAAAGTTATGGAAATAAAACTCATTTGTATGTAAGAACCTCATGTCAAGCTCGTTGAAAGTGGTCAGCATTGCGTTGGTATTTTGGGCGTCTTTGAGACGTTCCGCAATACGTAGTCTCATACGATTCATCTTGACACGTTGCTCCGTTCGCGTACCAATTATCTCACGAGTGTAATCGCTCGGAGGCAGTTGAACTTTTGCTCCTTCCAGAGACTAAAAAAATTCGACAACGACCGAAACTAAGTACAAAACAAAATTCCATGGCCAATTGAATAATTCAACAAATCTATGCATATTGAGGACGTTGTATGGCGACGATCTGGTCTAAATTTTTTTTTTCAGTATTTCGCCCACAGAAAATGGTTTGCGAGCCCAAGTTCATTGAAAAATTTTGTTACAAATTGTCTAAAGAACAACATACTCTAAATTCAAGATTTTCCAAGGAAATCTGTATTTTTTATGTAATTAACAAAATTTCGAAATAATTTTACGAGCGATTTTTTTGAAAAACTAAATAAAGCTTCTTCGATGGTACACAAAAGTGTATGCAAAGTTTTAATAGGCTTCACCATTTAGAAATGGAAATATTTAATGTTGAAATTTGCTTCCAACACACGCTCTTACGAGAAACTACTGAAAATTATGATTTTTATGAACAAATATCTCGAATTTAAAGGAATTCTATCGACAGAAAATTTTGCATACAACGTCCTTAATGCGATTCCGTAATATTTTTTTTTTCAAATTTGTTACATCGTTGACAAATTCAGGGATGAATAAAAACAATGACTGTTTAATTATTAAAATTAAAATGAATAATAAAATAAACCTGAGCGTGTTTGATGGCAGCGACCGGCATGGAGGCAGTGGGTGCTTGAGGTGGTGGAGGTCTTGCAGCCGGTGGAGTTGGTGGAGCGGCTGGAGCCGGTTTCGGGGGCGGAGCTGGAGCTGAGGCAGTAGGAGGCGGTGGTGGAGGCGGTGGCGGTGGAGCAGCAGCTGCTGCTGGTGCATCTTTAGGCGGAGCAGCGGCTGCAGCTCCTCCAGTTGCTCCGATATCGATGCTACAAACTTTCTGACCCGGTTTTACTGTATCTCCATCTTTTACAAACAATTCCTTTATCACACCAGGTCCAGGTGATGGCACAGGAACGGAGGTCTGCGAAAAACCATAAAATCACGTGATTCTCATCGTCCATTTTTTTTTTTTTCCATCGCTACAGTTTCCACGAAAATTTTGTCAATTGCACGCAATTTTTAATATTGCTAATATAATTGTTAATATAATTGTTAATATAATTGTTAATACAATTGTTAATATAATTGTTAATATAATTGTTAATTATAATGTAATTATAATTAAAAAATTAATAATAATTAAATATTGGTTTAAAATTAAATTGCGTTAATGATAAGTTAATATTGCTTTTCTAGTGACTGAAGAAATTTGGGATTGCTGTACCTTATCAGTTTCGATCTCGCACAAAACATCATCCTCTTTGACTTGGTCCCCAGCTTTCTTTTCCCACCTGACATCGCCCTCGCTGATACTGTCCGCGAAAGCAGGAACCACCACCTCTTTGATCTCCCCTTTGTAACCATTTCAAATGCAGGATATACAACAACGTTCCATAATATATTTAACATTTCGAAATATCAAAAACGGATGTGCTGCCGCGCGGTTTCATTTACACGTGACAATACTCACACAACGCCTGTGTCGAACGAATCTGCCGCGTCTGGACGTTCCAGCAATAGGAGATCCCGTCTTTGTTCACGCTGCGGATAAACAATTTCTTGGTAATCACAGTTTTCATGATGGGATTGAATTATTTTTTCAGAATATTACAAAATCGCAGGACAAAATATTTGGAAATTTTGAATTTTCATTCATTTCTCCATCGATTGTATTCAACTCGTGCTATTTTCAATATTAAAAAAATGTCGGAAACAAAAAAATTCTGCAAAAATGACTCTCTTTACAAAAAATGATGCAGAAATGGTAATTTTCAATTTAGAGGAAAAAAAAAATCGTTTCATGAGTCACAAATAGAACGCTTCCAGGTGGGACTAGTTAAATTAGCGACTGTTCCAAAAAGTATACTTTGGAAGGCGGTAAATAGTTGAAAAATCGTTTAAATAAATCAAAATAAAAATACTACAATGTATTTCCAACCCTTGAGCAACGACCATGGCGATTATATTTAATTCGTGCAATTCTTACCATTGAAAAAATGTCGAAAACAAAAAAATTCTGCAAAAATGACTCTTTTTTACAATAAATGATGCAGAAATTGTAATTTTCAATAAAAAAAAAAGAAAAAAAATCGTTTCATAAGTCTGAAATAGCACGCTTTCAGGTGGAACTGATTAAATTGGCGACTGTCCCAATAAGTACACTTTGGAAACTGATAAATAGTTGAAAAATCGTTTAAAAAAATCAAAATGAAAAAACTACAATGTATTTCCAACTCTTGAGCAACGACCATAGCGATTATATTTGATTCGTGCAATTCTTAATATTGAAAAAATGTCGAAAACAAAAAAATTCTGCAAAAATGACTCTTTTTTACAAAAAATGATGCAGAAATTGTAATTTTCAATAAAAAAAAAAGAAAAAATCGTTTCACAAGTCTGAAATAGCATGCTTCCAGGTTGGACTGGTTAAATGAGCGACCGTTCCAGAAAGTATAGCCCAGGTTTTACACCGTCCGCTTCCTACGGCTTCCAAAACTGAACTAACAGGCTCTTTCGTATAATAAAGACAAGGCTCCCTACTAAAAGGTTCAAACTACCGACAGAGGCTGTCGCGAATCCCATTTTCTCAAAATTTCCATCAAGTATCATGGGTTGAAAGCGTCCGGAGTAAAATTAGCCTCATGTGACCATTAAGAGTAAATTCCTATTCGATAATCCACTCACCAAGGTGAAACGCTGTCCCTGCATTTAGTTTGTAGCAGAATAATCCGGCCTGGGGAGCAGTGAAAATAAAAATAAAATCAGATACTCAAATTCCATAGAAATATTTTAATCGTTTTTAAAGAATTCCAATAATACCTTCCTGATGAAAGGTCCTCACGATCTGTGAAGGAAAACAGATAAAAACTGTTAGTCGCGCTGTACTCTACAACAGCAAAGTACAAAGTATTTTTTCTACTGGCATGTGAAATTTTTTTTCGAATTTTTTTGACGATGACATAATCGATGGAGAGAGAAAAAACTGAGAGTTGGAAAAAAAAGCGTGGGCGTGTGCGAGTCGGAAATAAATAACGGGGAGAATGGAAAAAAAAGTGAAATTTGATTTTTTTCGGTAAATTGCGAGGCCGAGAGTCGAGAATTTCTCGTGGCGGCAGATGAAAAAATGAAAAACACCATGAAAGACGATAAAATTGATTAAAGGCGCGATAGAATTGACAGAGTCCGGCGGGCGTTATGAAAATAAACGTAAGAAATGACACGGTTGAGAAAATCGAGGATTATGTAACGTCTCGATAGCTAAGAACTTGGAAAGATTTTCCGAAGCAATTGAAATGATCGAGAGACAAGAAAAAAAATGCATTACTTAGCGGACGAACGTACAGAGGCTCTCGCGTTTTTATTTTCCCATCTCCGAAGCTTTTTGTCGGCTGCTACGGGATCGCCGATAAAATGGAGGTTAAGATCGCGGAGGAAGGATATTGTTGAATGAAATAAACAGACGTTACCTTGGCTCGTGAAGCTGCCAGACGCGCCAGGGCCCGCGGAACGATCCGCGAACAATTGGACAGCATCGCGGCCATCCTCGGGGACTAAAGTTAAACGCGCGTTTTAACACTCTCGTTGAAGGGAGCCCCGTGATGACAGAGAGCAGGAAAAAAAGGGGACGATGGGTGTGGGAACCGAGGAATTGTCGCAATCCTCGGATCGGCGTGAAAATGTATAGTTTGCCAAAGACCCGGCGGCGGCGGAGCCCAATGAGAACGCAGCAGCGCCCGTAGCTTCTTCTTGCGAAACTCGGTCACGTGACCATTTAATTTCCTCCCTTTTTTTTTCCTTTCTCAAATTATTTCAATCACGAGGTTTTTTTTATATCCTTCGGAAACCTTCAAAATTCACGTTCATTGTTTCGTGTTTCAACTTTTCAACGCGGTGGCGCGCAAAAGTGGCGCTGCAGTCGCTTTCCTTACGATTCACGTAGAAGAAAAATGATGGAATAATAAAAAGTTTCGTACACTCGCGCGAGCGATATATATCGATTCATCGAAGTCGCCGGATATATCGAGATTCCCGGCCAAGCAAAAAGATCGATTTTTATTCATATCGACAAACAAAATGGCTGCAGCTGCTGCTTCTTCCAACAAAACCCAGTGACTTGTGATTTCGGGTTTACTGTCAAAAAAGGCATCGGCGTTATGGTAAGTTCTCTATACCTTGCTTCGCTTTTTTCTGTTTTTCTAATTCAATCATTTTTATACATAAGCATTGCTCCAATTGTTTCATTTTTACTTTCTCCTTTTTTCTCATTTTATTAGTTTAGAAAAATCGGATATTTAGGTTAGTTTCGTTGTCCTCGATGCCAGCAAATTTCTTCGGACACCAAATACGTTTTTTGCAAATCATTGAACAATAATATCGTTTATAAACGATTTACGAGTCAATTAAACCGAAACGACTCGTGGAAATTCTACAAATTTCCTCGATGTCAATAGGTTCACAAATTTCATTAACAGTCGATGAAAGAACGAATTCTTGGACATTAAAAATTCAGAGTGTACAAAAATTCATCGTGAATCTAAATTTTTTTTTTTCATTCCGTCAATCTTTTACGAACAGGGAGCGTTGAAAACTATTTTTGATTTTGAAACCAATCGGCCTAATTTCTTCGCCAACAAAGATTTTCTGTAAATTTTTTATTATTTATTTTGGAGGAATTACTTGCTCAATGTTTTTAAGTTGTCCTCCGATACCGTTATATGGCTTTTGATAATCCTTAATAGTCACAACTCCAGATTGTGACGTAATTGGGTCTTGGGGGTTGTTATAAACCCCGCTTGCCCTGAAAGCCCAGAAATAGTTGAAAAATCATGTTTTCAAATCAGATAAAAATACTACCGTGTATTTTCAAGGCTTGATCAACGACCATGATGGTTTTATTCAATTCAAGAATTTTCACTATTAAAAAAATGACGAAAAAAAAAAAATTCTACAAAAATTACTCTTTTTACAAAAAATTATGCAGAAACTTTAATTTTCTATTTAAGGAAAAAAAAATCGTTAAGATCGAGATAAATAGTTGAAAAATTGTTAAAAAATGAAATAAAAATACTGAAATATATTTTCAACCCTTGCGTAACAACCACGATGATTGTATTCAATTCCTGCTATTTCATATGTGAAAAAAAATGGCGCAAAAAAGAAATTCTGCAAAAATTACGTTTTTTTTTTTACAAAAAATGATGCAGAAATTGTAATTTTCAATAAAAAAAAAATTAAAAATCGTATCACAAGTCCAAAATAGCATGTTTTCGGCCGGGACTGGTTAAATTAGCGACCGCTCCAAAAAGCATATCCAAGTTTTTACACCGTCCTCTTCCTACGGCTTCCGAAAGTGAACCAACGGCACCTTGCAAATAATAACGAAAAGGCTCCCTACTTAAAGGTTCAAAGTACCCACAGGAGCTGTCCCAAGTCCCATTTTCTCAAAATTTCTGTATCGCGACGTTTGAATATTGGAAAATAAATAAAAAGGAGAAAAAAAGCGTATAATCTAGAAGGACGGAGCCAAACGAAGGGTATTCGTAAAATGTATTTGTTTGCATGGGCTTCAGGGTCAGAATCAGTCTGGGGCGGGTGGAACGGGAGGCGACAAGAAAGATGACAAAGACAAGAAGAAGAAATACGAGCCTCCGATCCCAACGAGAGTGGGTAAGAAGAAGAGACGCATAAAGGGGCCGGATGTAGCGCTCAAGTTGCCACAGGTAACGCCGCACACGAGATGTCGTCTGAAGCTTTTGAAGCTCGAGAGGATAAAGGACTATCTCCTGATGGAGGAAGAATTCATAAGGAATCAGGAGAGACTGAAGCCTCAGGAGGAAAAGAACGAAGAGGAAAGATCCAAGGTGGACGACCTTCGAGGAACTCCGATGTCGGTCGGAACGCTGGAAGAAATAATCGACGACAATCACGCAATAGTGTCAACATCCGTTGGCTCTGAGCACTACGTATCAATATTGTCCTTTGTCGACAAAGACCAACTCGAGCCTGGCTGCTCCGTCCTTCTCAACCACAAAGTTCACGCGGTCGTCGGAGTTCTCGGCGACGATACCGATCCCATGGTCACCGTAATGAAACTAGAAAAAGCACCTCAAGAAACTTATGCAGACATCGGCGGTAATTACCCAATTTTCAACGCCGCCATCTCAACTTTTCAAACTAGTTTCCCTTTTTTTTTTCTTGCCATTTTTTCAAAAAACTTGGGCAACAAAATTATGAAATTTCAAAAGACAGACTTTCCATTCGTTAAAAAAATTTTCTATTTTATTCTCGTTGTTTTTCGTTTTTTGTCATTATTTTTTGTTTTCGTTTTATCATTTTTTGTTTTTTTTTTTTTTTTTTTAAGACAGAACTTGATATTTTTTTGTAATTTTTTCATTTTAATTTCGTCGTTTTTTGGTTTTTTGTTATTATTTTTTATGGTTTTTTTGTTTCAAAAGACAGAATTTTTCATTTTTTTCTAATTTTTTCATTTTGTTTTTGTTATTTTCTGTTTTATTGTTTTTTTTTGTTAATTGTTAATTTTTTTTTTTAATTTTGTTTGCTGTTGTTGTTGTTTTCAATTTATTGCTTTTTCCTTGCAGGCCTTGATACGCAAATTCAAGAGATTAAAGAGTCGGTAGAGCTGCCACTTACCCATCCGGAATATTACGAGGAAATGGGGATAAAACCACCAAAGGGTGTGATACTCTACGGTCCACCTGGAACTGGCAAAACCCTCTTGGCAAAGGCGGTCGCGAATCAAACGTCCGCGACCTTTTTACGCGTCGTTGGTTCCGAACTCATTCAAAAATATTTGGGCGACGGACCTAAACTCGTTCGCGAACTTTTCCGGGTCGCTGAAGAACATGCACCTTCGATCGTTTTCATCGACGAAATCGATGCCGTTGGCACCAAACGCTACGACAGCAACAGCGGGGGAGAACGCGAAATTCAGAGAACCATGCTCGAGCTGCTCAATCAACTCGATGGTACGAATTTATTATTTTTTCAACGCCAATATATTTTGCAGATTATTCAGGGGAAAAAACGCTGCAAATTCATGATTCCTCGAGATATCGCACGATGCTCGAACCTTTCTCTGGATATTCTTCGCTTTGGCCTCCTCAGAGAAAGTTTCAAAATGTCGTAAAATTCTCATTTTTCAAAATAGTTTCAACAAATTTTCAAACGAACGTTTTGCTTCCTCTATGAGGAAGCAAAACGATTTTTCTTCGACTTCCAATCCTTTCGACTCGATCTAATATGCCTGCTTTAAAATCCAGGTTTCGATAGTCGCGGTGACGTAAAAGTCGTGATGGCGACAAACCGAATCGAAACTCTTGATCCAGCATTAATAAGACCTGGTCGTATCGATCGTAAGATCGAATTCCCGCTGCCGGATGAGAAATCAAAAAGACGTATATTCAGCATTCACACGAGCAGAATGACCTTGGCGCCGGATGTTAATCTCGCGGAGCTGATCATGGCCAAGGACGATTTGTCAGGCGCTGACATCAAGGTAAAGTCATATTTTTACACGTGCAAATTCTCGGAGCCAGAATTAAAAAAAAAAACACGTTTTTGCGCCGAGAATTCTTTCGTGAATTATTTGCAACAAGTTGTCATGAAAAATCGATGTTTCGGGATTGTTATCCAAGTCAGGAAAAGCTCAAATATTAATCGAATTAAATTCCTCGCTGTAAAAAATTTCGTTCGAAGAAAAATGGAATAAAAAATAATTTCCACAACAGGCAATTTGTACGGAGGCCGGATTGATGGCGCTTCGGGAGCGAAGAATGAAAGTGACGAGCGAGGATTTCAAAAAATCGAAGGAGAGCGTGTTGTATCGCAAAAAAGAAGGATCTCCCGAAGGATTGTACTTGTAAGACGATTCTCGTAATATTTTCTCGCAGGTCAGATTTTCTTTTGTATCTCAAACGTATTGTTTAAATAAATAAATAAAAAGAATGAAAATAAATGGTGAAAAAATGCGACGATTGGTAAATTTATTCTGCGATTTTCATCAAATAAATTTCGAAATATATTTACAACGTAAACTCCAAAATGTTCAATTTTTCAGCTCCGCAAAATTTATTCCCTTTTCCTTAACGAGAGGCTGGAAATATTCTCGCAACGTTATTAACTCCGATTCCACGTGTTTCCGATGATGAGCAATTATTTCTGTTGCCAAAAAATTCTCGTTCGATTCGCCTCCGTTGCCTGATTCCGAGCTGCAAATCCCACACGCTCCCCTTCTCGTTTTTTCCAGTTTTTCTACTATTTCCACCGGATGCTTGGAATCTTTAAAATAAATCGCTGACAGTCCTTTGTATTTGCCCAATTCGAATGCGGTTTTGAAACCGTCCTCGTAGCCTCGGTCGAAATCCTCCTGGAGAACAGCTTGTGAACCTTCCTCGATTCCTTCTCGATATCCGGTCTGAAAAAATCGCCATAACGAGCTAAAATTTCCATTTATTTTCTGGACTATTGAAGCAGCAATTTTCAAAAATGCCAATTGCTCGATCCTCGATTATAATCAAATAATTACTTTGGAAGCTGCTTCGATCACGCGAGTCCACGATTTTTCAGCGACGATCAACGAATCTTCGCAATCACTCTTGTCCTCCATTTTTTATTATTATTCTTTATTCCAAAATGCGGAGAAAAAGGCTGAAAGAAATAATTGATTTGGAAAAATATTGATACTTCATCGACGAAGGGTAATTATAAAAACATTTTATTTTCCTCATAGAGCAAGATTACAGCATCGTGCTAAATCTTGGGGAAGCAATTTTCAAATTTCAAGTTGCAGCGTTTTTTTTTTTGTTATCAAGTTTAAAAATACTAAAATTTTTGATTAACTGATAAATGAGTTAATTAGTGAATTTATTAATGATATTATCATATTAATTAATAAATTATTTTAATTATAATTAATAAATTGTATTAATTATAATTATTATATTTTATTAATTTAATGGTTTTGGTTTTTTTTAAATGTACACATATAAACTAATATTTTGAATGAATAATTAATTAATTAATTGACTCATTAATGAATAAATTAATTAGTCAATTATTTAAAAATATTAGTATATTAATTAATAAATTATTCTAATTATAATTAATAATCCATGTTAATCAATAAATTAATTAATAATTGATATTTCAATTAAGAAAAAAAGTCTTCTCAGTTCCGAGGTGCATGAGTGACGCCAAAAATTTCCCTGTAAATTTGAAAATGAACATTTTCTCCTCAACGACACGGTAAATTCCATTTCGGAAACTCTGATCAACGTTTTTTGTCAAAAAGCTGCAAGGACTGAGAGCAAATGATAGTTTTTATTGAAAATTATATCGTGGGACAATGTCGTCACGAAAAATGTTTCATTCTCGATGAAACGTTGGTGGGCAAATGAACAAAAATCAACGCGAAAGAATAAATTCGGTGATGGAAACAGCTGCAACGAGAAAAGCTCTGCAGCGACTGTCATGCGTGAATTCTAACCTCAAAATAATACGCGATCGAGTTGAGAAATAAATCGATGGGGGAGTGTTGATTATTTTGGAGTTAAAAATCCTGCAGACGATGGACGGAAATTCGGAAATGGTGGATGATCCGGAGCCGATGAGTTCCAAGGAGCCCGATGACCTTGGGGCTCTCGAGCAGAGGTGAGATTAGTGACTTGCTGTGTTTTCCTGATACTCATGAGGATACTAACGATTTTGAGGTTATGACCGAACTCTCAGATTGAGTCATTTTTGCAGAATTTGTTTTTCGATGTTTTTTCAATATTCAAAATACATCGCAGTATTTTTATTTTATTTTTTAAAATAATTCTTCAACTATTTATTTGCTTCCAATGCTCGTGGTGTTTATAACAGCCCCAGTAACCATTACCTCCCAATCCAAAGGTGGGACTGTAAAGAAATGAATGTTGCGGAAAAACGATGAAAAGTTTGCCACTAAAAATTAAGAGAAAATTCTTTATCCACAGAATGATTGCTCTCGCGAAAACAAAACCAAAGGGTATTTCCGACAAGGAGATTTCGATAGAAATGCCCGATCTGGAACCGTCCCAAAAAGCTCAAATAGTAAACAAACTCTTGTCTCACGGCTACATCGATTTGTTCAAGCAAGGAGGATCGTTGCTTTATCGACTGAAAGATCCGAACAAAGGGAAAGCGGTGAAAGGGGCGGACAACGAGGAAAAAATAGTTTATTCGATAATAGAGGACGCCGGGAACAAAGGGATATGGATCAGGGACATTAGGTTCAAATCTAATCTGATGCTGACGCAGTTGAATAAAATATTGAAGAATTTAGAGACCAAAAAGCTGATCAAAGCTGTTAAATCTGTGGCGGCGAGCAAAAAGAAAGTTTACATGCTTTACAATCTCGAGCCGGACAGAACCATCACCGGCGGCGCTTGGTACCAGGACCAAGACTTTGAAGCCGAATTTGTGGATGTTCTCAACCAGCAATGCTTCAGGTTCCTCGACCAGAAGCGAGAAGACAACAAAGACTGCAGACTCGGACCGATTGACGCGAGAAACTCTACTTTTGCGTCTTCCAAAGAAGTCTGGAAATTTATCTCCGACCTTGGCATCAGCAAGGTGAGCCAGAAATTTTCTTGCAGCTTTTTAAAATGTCTCATCGTCGTTTTGGCGTTTTCAGGTCAAATTATCGGTCGAGGACCTCGAGATGATTTTAAATACTCTCGTTTACGATGGCAAGGTCGAGAGGATACTTTCTTCGGATGGAAACAATCTATACAGAGCTGTGCAGCCGCTCTTGAGCCCCCCGGGACTCATTAAAACGCCTTGTGGTGTTTGTCCGGTAAAAATGCTTTTCTCTTCAATTCTCAGCCCTCCCAAGCTCGTGGGACTCGTCGATACGAGTTTGGAATCGATATTTTCGGCACCATTTTTGCCGAAATTTGTAAATATTCTTTTTTTTACATTTTTAGATAAGAAAAAATTGTTGCGACGTCGGAGACGTGACGCCGATCAAATGCCAATATGTGACAGAATGGTTGGATTTGTGAATTTTTTATCGATACAGCCGTGGAATTTATTTTTTCATCAGCCTGTAATAAACGTTTGGATGAGAACTTTCTAGAAAATTATTCGTCACCATTTACTACGTGAATGAACAATTTCATTCGGTTCTTCATCGTTTGGGGATTTTTCCACTTACTTATCGCCAGAGAGGATTAGGCGACCCTTAATGGTCACACGGGGTTCATTTTACCCAAGCCGCTTTCGAACGACGCGACGTTATAGAAATTTTGAGAAAATGGGACTTTTGACAGCCTCTATTGGTAGTTTGGACCTTGTAGTAAGGGCCCTCGTCATTATTGAGTCAGTTAGTCCGAAAGCATGCTATTCCCGACTTATGAAACGATTTTTTTTTTTTTAAATTGAATATTACAATTTCTGCATCATTTTCGGTAAAAAGATAGTCATTTTTGCAGAATTTTTTTTTCGACGTTTTTTTAATATTGAAAACTGCACGAATTAAATATAATCGTCATGGTCGTTGCTCAAGGGTTGGAAATACATTTCAGTATTTTTATTTCATTTTTTTCAACGATTTTTCAAGTATTTATCGTCTTCCAAAGCGGGTGGGGTTGATAACAGGCCCAACGACTATTGCGTCACAATCTGGAGTTGTGATCATAAAGATCGAATGAATTCAAAATTCCATCAAAACTCCCGCTCATTTTCCGATCGGAAAAATAAAACGAGAGCCATTCCCGCCGAATCGAAATGTTTTTGGCCCATTGGTCGAGGCGCTGACTCGTACCAACCCGCGATCGTAAGCTTTTCCAAAATGTCGCTCGCCACCTGTCGCTGGAAAGTGCAGGGGGGGAAAAACACCTGTAAAACGTCCAACTAATTGATGAAAATAACGGCGCGATTAAGAATCTGGATCGCGCTAAAAAATCGTTTCCCGCGTCAAACAATAATTTTCTACAATATTCTTCGAGACGAATGAAAAATTTCGAGCCCGCGTCATGCATCCGTGTCGGCGGCAACTTGAAATTCCGCAAAGTTGGTGCGACTGGATGGGGAGCAGGGGGGGGCGACCAATGACTGGCGAGTTTTTCATTTTTTCGCGGCAAAGCGGGGCCGCGATTGGCCAAGCGAAAGTCCAACGCGCGCGTGTGTATCGTTCGGGAATTATATCTATACATAGCGAACATTGCGCGTTTGGCAAAACGGGAACGTTCTTCGGCGAGCGAGAGGGCGAATAAAAAAAAAAAGAAAAAAGCATTCACTGTCATATTCACGAAAAGGCGCCGCGCGATAGAGCAACGGCATTTTTTCCATTGATTGACGATGCTGCGAAAAGCGCGTCAAGTACGATCGATCGATTAATTGTTAAAGGCGGTAAAAATAAGGCGGGCGAATGAGGCAGCGAAAATAAAAGCGTGCGCGGTCGAAAAGACGTTTTTCCACACTTGCCAGTTTGTAATTCGACAGCGAACGCGGCTATTGTTCTATTGCGTATGTTTTTTTAGTGGTGGGTTAGGAGCTCCGCGCTTTTCCGGAAAGAACGTAGTCGCACGTCGTCTCGGCGTGCTTCTTCCTCATTCTCCGTCAATTTCTTTGCGCGATCGTAAGAAAAAAAACAATACGAAGAAAAAAAAAACTGATAAAAAGTCGAAAACTCGCATTTCCGCGTGTGCGAAACCAATTCTTAGGCACAGACAATAAAAGCCACGCTCCGCGATGCCGTTCCTGAGGAAAAAACCGTTTCAACGGCTTCACGTTTCCTCCGATTACAAGGACGACGATGAGGTTTTTCACTGCGAGGTTACCAACGAAGTCTTCAAAGATTACAAGTCAGTCTACATTTTTTTTCTGCATGACAGCCCTCCCGGAATCTTACGAAAAAACAATAGCATCTTGTGCAATGACAGTTGTTCGTTAAATTCGGCCTTTTCAGATCGTTTTTCTTTGACCTTTCGTCCACTAGCTCGAAAAATGCCTTTCCATTGACATTTTTCCTTTTTCGACGCGGCGTTCGATCGCTAAGTCGTTTTTACTCTTTTACCAGATCACGCATCACACGCGGCTATCAACTTTATCGAATCTCTCGCGTTTCTCCAACGCGCGTTACCATTTTTTTTAACCAAACGAAGGAAAATCCAATTTTCTTCGTGTTTAAGCTCGAAAATTATTTTTTCCTTTTTTTCGATTTATTTTTTATACTCCTCGTTCCGTCCTATTCAATGAGGAATGGTTATCAACAATTTATCGAGGGAAGCAGGTTGTCGCTGACAAACTATAAATAGGCTGGACATTTATAAATTAACGATTGCTAGCGAATTGGCTAGTTTTCGTAGGTCACAGTTTTTTGGCTTGTTTTCATTGGAATTCAATTTTAATATCATTTTAATAGACAAAGCTTGCGGAGGCCGGTACTGCTTTTCGAAAATTGCTCTAAATTAACCTCCAAATTTCTTTCATCCGCTCTTTCGATTGCTATCAATGGCCGTTGATCCCTTAGGATCCGTTGAATACACATAATTAATCCTTAATGGTCACTCGGCGTTCATTTTACTCCAGCCGCTCTCCACCGACGATACGTAATAGAAATTTTGACAAAATGGGACTTACAACAGTCTCTATCCGTAGTTTGAACCTTCTAGTTGGGAGCCTCGTCGTTATTATTTGAAAGGGCCCGTTAGATCAGTTTTGAAAGCCGCAGAAAGCGGACGGTGCAAAAGCTGGGGTATACTTTTCAGAACGGTCGCTAATTTAACCATTTCCACTTGAAAGCCTGCTATTTCAGACTTTTTAAACAATTTTTTTTTGTTTTAAATGAACATTACAATTTCTGCATCATTATTTGTAAAAAAAAGTCATTTTTGCAGAATTTTTTTTTTCTACATTTTTTTTCATATTTGAAATTGCACGAATGAAATACAATCATCATAATCGTTACGCAACGGTGAAAAAAAACTTTTTAGTATTTATATTTTATTTTTAAATTATTTTTTAACTATTTATTGCCTTCCAGAGTATACTTTTTGGAATGGTCGCTAATTTAATCAGTCTCACCCAAAAGTGTGCTATTGCAGTCTTATGAAACGATTTTTTAATATTTTTTATTGAAAATTACATTTTCTGCATCATTTTTTGTAAAAAAAAACGTCATTTTTGCAGAATTTTTATTTTCGACAATTTTTTTATATTAAAAATTGCACGAATTAAATACAATCATCGTGGTCGTTACTTAAGGGTTGGAAATGCATTGTAGTATTTTGATTTTATTTTTTAACGATTTTTCAACTATTTATTGCCTTCCAGAGTATACTTTTTGGAACGGTCGCTAATTTAACCAGTTCCACCTGGAAGCATGCCATTTCGGAATTATGAAACGATTTTTTTTTTTTTTTTTTAAATGAAAATTACGATTTTTGCATCATTTTTTGTAAAAAGAGTCATTTTTGTAGAGTTTTAAATTCAAACTTGCACGAATTAAATACAATTATCGTGGTCGTTACTTAAGAGTTGAAAATACAATGTGGTATTTTTAATTTTTTTATTTTTCATAATGATTTTTCAACGATTTATTGCCTAACGAAGTGAGGGTTTGTAACGCTGAAACGTATAAAAAACACGTTTGTTTTTCGTGCATCCAAAAATGTCGTTAATAATTTTCCTTTTTTTTCCATTTCAGTGAATTTTGTGAGAGAATTATTCTTTGCAACTCGACTATTTGGTCGTGTAGCATCACGGGAAAAACCAATATGACCTTCGAAGAGGCTTTGGTATGCGAAGAAAACGCAAAGAAGAGTCTCAAAGAATTTCCCATGGAGGTAAATGAATTCAACGAGATGTCCGCCTCTCAATTTTTTCTCTCGCACTCGCCATTCACACTTTTGCTTATTTTTAGACTTTTTTTTTGCACTAAAATCCTTTTTTGTCTTTACAAATTTTCGATGATGCAAAAATTCATTACAATCGAGCCAATGATTTTTCAGCTGAGAATTCCGATTCTGTACCTGGCCAATCGAACCTGCAGAACTTCCTTCAACGAAATGATCGAAGATGTTTACCAATTCGCCAAGGATCGATATTTCGTTGGAGAAATGGTGGAGGCAAGTTTCACGGAGGATTCTTGGTGCGAGTGCCACGTCCTTCAGGTCATTGAGCCAACGGAGGCCCAAATAGAGGCATACGTTCCGGAACCGAATAGGTAAACCAGGAAAAACTAAAACGACTACAAATTTGCAAATTGCTTTGTCAAGATGCTCAAGATGCACAGATGCCTCGATTAGTAATAAATCTTAAAATTTACGGAAGTTACAGCGTCGGCACCTTTTTTTTTGAAAATTTCAAAATGTCGTAAAATTCGCATGTTTTTAACTATTTTCCATAACTTTTCCAAAAAGTAACGAGGAAGAACAGACTCACACACAATATCTTACAAAATTTGCAGAAATTAGAGCGGTTGGACGATTTTTCAAACACTTGGATTTTCGTAGAATTCGAAAAATTATAAAATTTCAGCCGTTCAACCGATATTTCCTACACTTACCTTTCTATTTTTATACTCTATTGATGAAGAAAAAAAAAATTAGTAATGAATCTTCAAATTTGCGGAAATCAGAGCGTCGACACCATTTTATTGAAAATTTTAAAATTCCATAGAATTCGTATTTTTCTAGCAATTCCAACAAAATTCTCAGAGAATGAAAAGTTTGTATGGAGCAACATCTGTGCGAAATGGGAGCCCTGTAGCTCAAACCGTTCTCGAGTTATGAACGTTTGAATTTTACAGTGCCAGAAAATACACACACACACACATCCGGACATATTTTCTAGATATGATTTTTTTTCTATGAGCTTTTTCTATTAGGAAGCGAAATTAACCGTAGGAATTGAATGTTTCTCGTTCGATGTGCAAAATTCCGTTGGATGTTAAATTTATCGAATTCCCTGACAGAAATCCGCAGGACCGACACTATCATCCTCCGGCGAAATTATTCAGATACGAGGTCGAGCAGTTGGATTGCGGAGATTCTGACGTTAGCCAATTGATGATCGTGGAGGCGGCACAAGTCAGAAGAAGAAAGCAGCAGTACAGCAGAGAACGAAACAAGATTTTTCTTCGACTTCTTTGCGAACTGAACAGCAATGGCAACTGGGTCCTAAAAGTGAGCAAATCGAAAAAAATCGAAAAATTCCACTCACTTTTCATTCTCGGCGTTTCTCATGAAAACAAACAAAAAACATTTGAAACTTTAATTCTAAAAATCATCAAATTTTTTCATGATTTTCATTGGGTAGTTTTTTTTCAACATTTAAAATATTTATCGACGATGAGTGATCGTGGAGACTGGAAAATTTCTCGAATTTTCAATATTTTGACTTTTTCCCCATTTTGGCAAAAACTCAGAAAAAAATATAAGAAAACGGAAACTTAATTTTTTCTCACCCATTCGGGGGGGCTCGTGAATGAGCCTAATTTTCAAAAATTCATATCTCCGTCAAAATTCAACGAAAAGCGTTCAACTTGGGCTCATTCTCTTTGTTTTTTAACGCACAATC
>JBAJMU010000003.1:4532915-4834176 GCA_037952995.1 Hyposoter didymator | reverse complement strand
GAAAATAGAAAAATTTTGAGGAAAAATGCGACGATTGAGTAGATAAGAGCGCGGCAGGTCTCTCGAAGGCTTTTCGTTTGCAATCATTTGCGCAGATCGTTCGTGCTCGATCTTGGGGAAACACAGAACGTCGAGGAAAAAACTTTTGGGGATTTTTTTATTGATGTATCGTGCTTCCTTCCTACAGGAAAACGTTCAACAAAAATACGGCATTGCCAAAGTCCGCTTCGATACAATATTCGTTGGACCATTGCCGGACTTCACTCCGCAACCGAAAAAAGTAATCAAACAGAAGCAAGAGACGATGGACAAATTTCTTACGTCAGACACAACGAAACATCGACAGTTTGAAAAACCTGATCCTCTTCGCAAACTGAACGAGAGTTCAATCGTCGTGAAAAAATTTCGTAAACCCAGGTAACAAATTTATTTCAGATTTTTTTTTCACGTCGAATTTTGGACGTAGCGCTTATTCGTCTTTGCCGAATCATCCAGCGAGTCTAAAATTGCACGTTATGCTTTTTTATTCATTTTCTTAGTCGAAAATCGACAAAAAAACGCTGCAAATTGCAGCGTTTATTGTTTTTGCATTTAAATTGTAGAATTTCGACGACTTTTCTAGAAAGTACAGACTCGTACAGAATATCTTAGAAAATTTACAAAAATGGAAGCGGTTCAATGATTTTTCAAAAAAAAATCAGATTTTCGTAGAATTCAAAAAATCATGAAATTTTAACCGTTTAACCGATATTTTCCAAATTCAATACCAACCTTCCTATTATCATACTCTGTGTATTGAAAAAAAAATTGTGATAAATCTTGTAATTTACGAAAGTTAGAGCGACGACGGACTTTTCTGAAAATTTCAAAACGATATATTTGCATTTTTTAAACTATTTTTGATAACTTTTCTAAAAAGTGACGAGGAAGGACAGACTTATGCACAATATCTTAGACAAATTACAAAATTAAAGCGGTTAAACGATTTTTCAAAAAAATCAGATTTTCGTAAAATTCAAAAATCATAAAAAATTTTTAACCGTTCAACTGATATTTTCCAAATTCAATACCAACCTTCCCATTATGATACTCTATTTATAAAAAAAAAAAGAATTCATAACGAATCTTGTAATTTACGAGAGTTAGAGCGATGACGGACTTTTTTTTAAATTTCAAAACTTCAAATTCGAATTTTAAAACTATTTTTGATAACTTTTCCCAATGGTAACGAGGAATTACAGACTCACACACAATATCTTACAAAATTAGCAGAAATTAGAGCGGTTGGACGATTTTTCAAAAAGCTCAGATTTCCGTAAATTTCGAAAAATCGTAAAAATTTTAACCGTTCAACAGATATTTCCTAAATTCAGTGCCAACCTTTCTATTTCGACACTCCATTGATAAAGAAAAAAAATTAGTAATGAATCTTCAAATTTGCGGAACTTAGAGCGTCGAAACTCTTTTTTTTTTTTATTTCGAAATTCCATAGGCTTCGTATTTTTCTAGCAATTCCAACAAAATTCTCAGAGAATGAAAAGTTTGTATAGATCAACATCTATGCAAATCGAGAGCCTTGTAGCTCGAACCGTTCTCGAGTTATGAACGTTTGAATTTCACAGTGCGAGAAAATGCACACACGCACACATCCGGACATTTTTTCTATATACAATTTTTCGACGAACTGATTATCTCGTTCTTTTGTTTTTAAAGAACGTTCGTCTATAATCAGAAAATAACCTTGAATAATTAGTAGTGAAATAAAAAACCGGTTGAAATTTGAGAAATGAACAGGCCGTGCGGAGATAAAAAATAATTTTCCTTCTGCTCAGGATGAATGGGAAATTCAAGGAAGACTTGAAGGCTCGTGCCTTGGAGAACAAAGCGAAAAGGCAAGAGGAACGCAACGAGAATCGCGAGCGAAAAAAAGAGGAAAAACAAAAGCTCGCTGCTCTGGCGGCTTACGTTCGCGAATGGAACAAACCGCGCGAAGATCTCGAGTGCGAAGACTTGAGAGCGTTGCACGAAGCGACTGCGATCAAATGTGCCGTGCCGAACGAGAGGTTCGGCGATTTCGCGATGATTCTCGAGTTTTTACAATTCTTCAACGAGGAGTTGGAAGTTTCGACATATTTTCCCAACGGCATTAATTTGGACATTCTCGAAAGAGCCATGATCGTCAAAGAAACTTCGGGATCGTGGAGCGAATTGTTGCAGCTCTTGCTCTCCAGCATATTCAAGTATCAGGCGGAGGAAGAAGACGAGATCCATGCTGACGACGGGGGAGACGATGTCAACATGGAACACGGGGTTTCCTCGATGGCCGAAGCTGTCAAACTCGCAACAATGGCTTCGTCCTGGTGCCAAAACCAGCAGGGTTGCCAGCTCTCGGAAATAACCTTGGATCACGTTACTCTGAGTGAAATTTTGCGTCAACATCTTCTCAGCTCTGGTGGGAGAATAAGCGAAGCTGCTTCTAAATGGCGATACTCTCAGCGAGGTAATAATCTTTATCACTCGATAGTCAAACCTCTGGATTGTGTCGTAATAGTCATTGGGGCTGTTATCCACCCCATTCACTTTAAAAAATCGTTAAAAAAAGGAAAATAAAAATATCACAATGCATTTTCATTCCTTGAGTAACGACCGTGATGATTTTATTCAATTCGTGCAATTTTCAATATTAAAAAATGTCGAAAAAAAAGTGATGCAAAAATCGTAATTTTTGTTATAAAAAAAAAAAAAACATCGTTTCATAAGTCTGAACTAGCGGCTTTCAGGTGGGACTGGTTAAAATAGTTGAAAAATCGTTTAAAAATGAAATACGAGTACTAAAATGTATTTTCAACCCTTGAGCAACTACCACGACGATTATATTTGATTCGTGCAATTCTTAATATTGAAAAAATGTCGAAAACAAAAAAATTCTGCAAACATGACTGTTATTTACAAAAAATGATGCAGAAATTGTAATTTGTAATTGAAAAACACAGAAAAAATCGTTTCATAAGTCTGAAATAGCACGCCTCCAGGTGGGACTGGTTAAACGAGCGACTGTTCCGAAAAGTATACTTTGGAAAGCGATAAATAATTGAAAAATCGTTAAAAAAAAATATAAAAAAATCCTGCGACGTATTTTAAACCCTTAAGTAACAACCGCGACGATTTTATACATTTCGTGCAATTTATAATATAAAAAATATTTAAAAAAAACGCCATTTTCCAGGTGGTTACACAAATCACGACGATCCGGCGTTGCAATTACGCATGAATGAGGCGCGAATTCTTCGGACTTTGGGTCACCGCAGCGTGTGCGAGTTCGATCTCGCCGACAGGCTAACCTTGACCATTTGTTTGATAAATCAGTTGCTTACGTTTGCTTCGATACGTGACGTCATTGAGGAACGTCACGAAAAAGTTCATCAAGCGAGACGCGAGCTCAAGTTGTTCCTGCTCGCTGAACAGAAAAAAGAGCGTGAGGAAAAGGAGAAAATGAAAGAACGCGAAAAAGACGGCAAACTCGAACCGGATCTGGAACAAAAACCGAAAAAAGTAACGCGCGGCAATCGAGACGAAGAGAAAAAACGGGAAGATTATGAAAATAAATTGACGGAACTTCGACAAGCCTCGAAAGACGACCAGATGATGCTCTATTTGGGCTCCGACCGTGCACATCGCAGATATTGGCGTTTCCTCTCCATCCCCGGTGAGATTTTTTTACAATGTTATTTCCCTCCACGATTAATTTTTATTTACGATTTACGATTCCTTCAAAATTTTGTATAAACTTTCTTGGCAACAAAACTAACACTTTTCTCCTGCGAAGCAAATTTTTTTGACGTTTAGAATTTGAGCAAATTTCCAATTTTTTAATTTTTTCTCATCTAAACGCGTGTAAATTGGAGTCGCGGTCCGTTAAAAAGTTGCAAGAAAAAAAAATAAAATAAAAAACGCGATTTAAAATTACACGCGTTTAGATGGAAAAAGACAAAATAATTCTGACGTCTAGAATTTCCGATTTCGTAAAGAAAATGTTGAAATTCCATTTTTTTTTTCCATCCAAACGCGTGTAAATTGGAGTCGCGTTTCTTTAGTGTTTTTCTTGCAACTTTTTAACGGACCGTGACTCCAATTTACATGCGTTTACATGTGAAAAAAATTGAAGATTAAATATCAAATTCTAAAGGTCGGGAAATTTTTCTTCTAAAGAGAAAACTGTTAGTTTTGGTGCCAAGAACGTTTGTACAAAATTTTCAAAGAATCCTAAATAAATTCGTCTCGACAAAATTATAAACGATGAATTTTCTACGTTTTTTTTCCATTTGCCAATTATTCCCCGATTACTGACCCGACACGCAATAATATTCATGAAAAAAAAAAAAAAACAGGACTCTTCGTGGAGAACGACGAATGGTGGCCGGGAACTTGTCTCCGGGACGGAACGCCGCATTTGCCGGAGCTCCAAGATGGCGACGCGGCTTATACGTATTTGCGGAATAAATTTGAGGACGAGTTGAGCGACAAAGAGAACAGTGTCAACAAGGCGTCGAAATCTGTGAAGAAAGGTGGCGGGGGTGCGGTGGATAAGAATGGCATGAAATCCCCGAGGAAAGAATCGAAACACGATTTCAACGAAATAAGACGGAAGCTCGTGAGCTGCACGGCCAATGCCGATTGTCCGGTTCATCGTAAACGAACCGAGACTAAATGGAGTTTTTACGGTTCACGAGAGGACCTCGAGGCTGTTATCAATGGATTGAACAAACGCGGCATACGGGAGGGGGAACTTAAGAATAATCTTATTCATGAAACCGATAGTTTGATCTCTGTCATTGAAAATTGCCCGAAACACAAACTCAACACAGAATTGGTGAGTCCTGAAAATCGTTTTTCCATGAGTATCATTTTTTTTAAATTTATTTATTAATTTATTTTTCAAATTCATTTCTAATATTTATTTTTTGAATTTCCGTTTGAAATTTATTTTTTAAATTCATTTTTTAAATTTATTTTTAAAATTTATCTTTTAAATTTATTTTTTAAATTTATTTTTTAAATTCATTTTTATAATTTATTTTAGAAATTTATTTATTAAATTTGTTTTCTTAATTTATTGTTGTAATTTATTAATGTTTTTTCAACATTTATTGGAATCGTTGCAGTTTGAACCACCGCCGAAAGACACAACGGCAAAGGCGCCCAAGAAAACCAACAAGAATGAGAATTACAATTTGAATTTCCCCCCTGACATGGCGATCGACGACGTGATGGAGCTCACGTTGCGGGACTCGATACTCGATTTGGAGGAAAAACTGTCAGCCGGTTGTCTCGGTTCGTTGAAGGTGAAGGATCGCGAGGCTTGGAGAGAAGCAATAACCGGCGGAAAATACGACAAGCAGTGCGAAAAACTGGTTTACGGTCCCAACGAATCCGAAGCCGATTTGCCGTTCAATTCGACTCTCGACAAAATAAAAAGCGAGTCGAGAAACAGCAGGCCCGGCACTCCAGACTCCGAGGTCGGCAGCACCGTCGGTAAAGTTTACAGAGATCCCGGCAAGTATCTCGGCCCTCCAGGCCCAAATGACGTTTCCCCCGATCCCGCGCAACAAACGAAAATCAGACAAATGGCCTGCGCCATTTTACAATTGTCCAACGCGGTGGAAACCAAGTTTTTTAAAAAACCAAACTCCACCGACGACAAGGACAAAGTCTCGATCGAGGAAAGTCGCGAACGGTGGGAACAATCTTTAATGGCTTCGACCAGCTGGTCACAACTTTTTGTACATCTCAATACTCTCGAGAACAAAGTCGCGTGGGGAAAAAGCGTCACTCACGCCCGTTGCCGCGTTTGTCGAAGAAGGAAAAACGCTGAAATTATGCTGCTCTGTGACGGTTGCAACAAAGGCCATCATCTTTATTGTTTGAAACCAAAATTGACGGTCGGTTGAAATTATTTACTTTCCCATTTTTCAAACATACGTTCAGACTCTAATTTCAACTTTTTTTCCCTTTTTTTCATCTCGCAGACCGTACCTGAGGGCGATTGGTTCTGCTCGAGCTGCAAACCTCGCGAAACAAAACCGAAAGAAAAAATAAAAAAAAGAAAGAAATTCGAAGATGAGTCCGAAGAGGAAACGGTCGTCCTTACCAAAGAGACCAGACACAATCGAGCTAAACGGGTGCCCGACAGTGACTGTGGGGATGTCGAAAACGGGGATGAAGATGCCAACGACGACGACGACGACGACGACAAGGAGGAAGACAGTGACCCAGAGTATGTACCAAAAATAAATTCAAATTTTTAAACGAACAAATAATGCAAGAAAAAGTTCTAAAGTTTTAAGATTTCGCCAATTGGAATTTTACACGATTTCTTCAAATAAGTTTGCACGTTCCCTCGCCCGAATTTCGCGCGCCATGCGGTCGGGGCTTTTTTTTATTTTTTATTTTCTCCATTTTTGATTTTCTTAATTTTTAATTTTTACAATTTTTTTAATTTTTAATTTTTTCAATTTTTAATTTTTAATTTTTTCAATTTTTAATTTTCTTAATTTCTAATTTTTTCAATTTTTAATTTTTTGATTTTTTAAAAATTTTATTTTTGTTTACGAATATTTGAAAAAAATTTGCAAACTGATGAGATTTTTTGAACTGTATTGTTTGATCTGGTGCAGCTCGAATGCAGAACCCGTGTGTACAAGCTGCAGAGGCAACGGGCGATTAGTTTCGTGTGATTCGTGTCCTCAACGTTTTCACATCGACTGCCTCGAACCACCATTGGTCAGAGTTCCTCGAGGCAAATGGACTTGTCACGATTGTAAAAATCCTCGCAAACACTCCAGCAGAACAGGTAAGGCTGTTTATTGCAAGTGATTGAAACGGATCGAATGAGCAACATCAGTTTTTTTTTTGTTTTCTTTTTATCGAAATGAATGAAAAGTTGAATAAATTGCTATTTATTTTTGGCTATGGGATTCTCTCGTTTTCATGCTTTTTCTGGCTCTTCCTGTTCTCTTCTCAATGTCTCTACTCAGGCAGACAAGGAAAGAGAGACTAACGTGTGCCGCTGTTTCTTTATCCGTTTGTTTCACTTCAATTCACTTTCCGCTTGGCGTTGGGCGTCTCTGTGTACGAAAAGTCTTAACTATTTCTATCTTGCGTTTCGTCAAACTGAAATTTCCAATGTTTTTTGTATTTGCATTGAAATTATTCAATTCCGACAGCTTTTCTAGAAAGTAACGAGGAATTACAGACTCACGCACAATATCTTAGAAAATTTGCAGAAATTAGAGCGGTTTTTACCATTCAACCGATATTTTCCAAATTCTACACCAAACTTTCTATCATGATACTCTATTCATTAAAAAAAAAAAAAAAAATTGGGATAAATCTTGTAATTTACGAAAGTTAGAGCGATGACGGACTTTTTTGAAAATTTCAAAACGATAATTTCGTATTTTTTGAAATATTTTTGACAACTTTTCTAAAAAGTAACGAGGAAGGACAGACTTATGCACAATATCTTAGAAAAATTACAAAAATTAAAGCGGTTAAACGATTTTTCAAAAAAAATCAGATTTTCGTAAAATTCAAAAATCATTAAAAAATTTTAACCGTTCAACCGATATTTTCCAAATTCAATACGAACCTTCCCATTATGATAATCTATTTATAAAAAAAAAAATTCGTAACGAATCTTGTAATTTACGAAAGTTAGAGCGATGACGGACTTTTTTGAAAATTTCAAAACGTAAATTCGCTTTTTTAAAACTATTTTTGATATCTTTTATAAAAGGTAACAAGGAATTACAGACTCACGCACAATATTTTACAAAATTTGCAGAAATTAGAGCGGTTGGACGATTTTTCAAAAAACTCAGATTTTCGTGAACTTGAAAAAACATAAAATTTCAACCGTTCAACCGATATTTCCTAAATTCAGTACCAACCTTTCTATTTTTATACTTTATTGATAAAGAAAAAAAATTAGTAATGAATCTTCAAATTTGCGGAAGTTAGAGCGTCGAAACTCTTTTTTTTTTTAATTTCAAAATTCCATAGAATCCGTATTTTTCTAGCAATTCCAACAAAATTCTCGGAGAATGAAAAGTTTGTATAGATCAACATCTATGCAAAACGAGAGCCCTGTAACTCAAACCGTTCTCGACTTATGAACGTTTGAATTTTACAGTGCGAAAAGACACACACACACACATCCGGACATTTTTTGTAAATATGTTTTATCGATATTTGGGGAAATTTGAAGATTAGTTACATTGAAAAGTGGAAAAAATAAAATTTCACCGTCACTTGGAAAAAAAATTAGGTTCGGGTGTGCGCGCAGCGAAAGAAAAAAAATTGTTGGATGCACTGAATTCGTGTTGACAGGCGCGGAAACGAATTTTCAATCAGTACGAAAATGAAGAAGAACCAAGTATCTTCAGTGCCTGAAATCTCGTGATTCCGATAGAAAATAAGAAAAAATGTCGTTTTCGCGCCTGTAACATCGAATTTCGTCCATTCTTCCATATTTTTTCCGTCTGTGTATTTTGATAGCCCGAGGGCGAGAAAGAGAGAGGGACACTGAGAGGCTGAGCGCGGCGGCTGCCCGCTCGCGCATTCACGGTTTCGTCAAGACTCTCCTCACAACAGATTCTGCTGATTGGGACGGTCTGTATAAAAATCGTCTTGGTTCCCCGGTGCTTAAATGCCGCTTGCACTTTTTTCTCTCTCTCTCTCTAAATTCATCCGGCTTTCGCACTGCGGCAGCACCGTTGTCTCTCGTTCATTAGACATTTTCCTTGCATGTAATTTCGAAAAAACCCGAAAAAAAAGAGTTTTCCTGTGAAACAAGAATTCGCAGTCGATCGGTACTGCCGTTTCACGATTTTTCTCTTCCCCTCACGTTTCCACTCGAACTAATCCGTAAGGTAATTAGAAAAATACGAAATGGAGCAATATCGATTTTTGAATCATACAATTTTTCCTGCTTCTGCTTCAAATCGGTAAAATATTTTTCCATTTTTTTTTCTTTCAATTCCGAGAGAAAGCTGAATATCGTGATATTTTTTATAACAGCCGTTAGCACTTCGGACGATATTCCAACCCGTCAAACGAGACGAGCATCGAAACGTGCAGCCGTCGAAGAAAAATCGACGACGACTCAGCTCAAAGAACTTTTGGCAGATGTAATGAAACACGTCGATTCCTGGCCTTTCTTAACACCCGTTACAACTGACGAAGTGCCAGATTATTACGAATACATTAAAAACCCCATGGACTTTGGAACCATAAAGACGAAACTCGAGGGTGGCAAATATGGCAACGTTAAAGAATTCGTAACCGATTGTCACTTGGTCTTTGAAAATTGTGACACTTACAATCAGGAGCACAGTGTCGTTTACAAGTGAGTATGCGTGGCTGACAATTCACTGGATTTTTATTTATTGGGTTCGGACGCCAGAGACAACTCAAAGCTTCATTTTCTTCGTTTTATTTATCGTTTGTTACTAACCTCTTCATGTTTCATCATTGGATAACAATTGTTTGTCCTTAAGGATACTTTTACTTGTGTTTTGTCTTTTTTTTTTGTTTTTCGCTCGTTTCCTGCTTGCTCGCTTCGACGATATGGTTCAGCCGAAAAAAAAAAGCAAACAAAATAATTCCATTCATTCAACGCATGGCAATTATTTTAATGCAATTTCGAGTTTTTCCTCGAACACTACACTATTCATCAGTCGTCAGGTTCTCACGAATTTTCGACCTCAGAGACCCTCGGAACATGATTCTCCTGACAACTGCGAGTTTGATGACATTTTTTTTTCCCAATCGATTCGTCGAGACTTTGCGGTTGTATTAACCCTTAATAGTCACACCTCCAGATTGTGACGTAATTGTCATTGGGCCTGTTATCAACCCCACTCACTTCGGAAGCCGATAAATTGTTGAAAAGTCGTTGAAAAAAAATCACATAAAAATACTACAATGTATTTTTGAGCCTTGAGTAACGACCATGATTATTTTATCTTATTCGTGCAATTTTTAATATTTAAAAAATGTAGACAAATTTTTTATTACAAAAAACTATGCAGAAATTGTGATTTTCAATTGAGAAAAAGAAAAAATCTTTTCATAAGTCTGAAATAGCACGCTTCAAGGTGGGACTAGTTAAATTAGCGACCGTTCCAAAAAGTATTTTTTGGAAGGCGATCAATAGTTGAAAAATCGTTAAAAAATAAAATAAGAGTACTAAAATGTATTTCCAACCCTTGAGCAACTACCATGAAAATATATTTGATTCGTGCAATTCTTAATATTGAAAAAATGTCGAAAACGAAAAAATTCTGCAAAAATGACTCTTTTGCAGAAAAAATTCTGCAAAAATTGTAATTTTTATTACAAAAAAAAGAAAAAATCGTTTGATAAGTCTGAAATAGCATGCTTTCAGATGGGACTAGTTGAATTAGCGACCGTTCCAAAAAGTATACTTTGGAAAGCGATAAATAGTTGAAAAATCGTTAAAAAAAAATAAAATAAAAATACTACGATGTATTTTCAACCCTCGAGTAACGACCACGATAATTGCATTCTATTCGTGCAATTTTTAATTTTAAAAAAATGTTGAAATTTTTTTTTGAAAAAATGACTTTTTGAAAAAAAAATGATGGAGAAATTGTAATTTTCAATTAGACAAAAAAAAAATTTAATTAGAGAGCGTTGTGAAAAGTATGCTCCAGGTTTTATACCCTCCGCTTGGCTTTCAAAACTGAACTCACGAGCCCTTGCAAATAATAACGACGAGGCTCTCTCCATTTTCTCAAAATTTCTGTTACGAATCGGCGGTCGAAAGGGGCTGCGGTAAAATGAAGCCCACGTGACCATTAAGGGTTAATTGCAATTGACGAGCTTCCAGTATTCATAAAAATGCTGAAAAAACAAGTTGCTCAATAAAAATATAAAACTCTTTTCTCCGTACGAGTTTTGCAGATCCAAAGTGTAGTGTTTGAGGTTTACGTTTAATTTTTTAATCCAATAACATAATCGTCTAATAAATAAATGAAAATTTGATGAAAAAACGTTCGATGTTGCATGGTGAAATGTGATTAATAGTTGGAAGCTTTCGTTCGAATACCACGGGGGCAGAAGATAAAGAAACAAGAAATTTAAAAATCGCCCATAAATCTCGACAGCGATCAAGCTCGATGTTGAAATTTGTACAAACTTTCAAACCTCAAGAGTCTCTCACTATTTAACAATAAAATCAATGGCAATGTTAATCTTTGGCCTCCGAACGAACGGAGCGTTCAGTCTCGAGAATTTGGCTATGTCCTTGTAAAAATAGTTTTGTTCACAGGGCGGGTATGCGACTTTCGTCGTATTTTGAGAAAAAGTGCAAAGCGCTGGGTCTGACGGTGGAAGAAGAAATTGATCAGAGTGGGGAGCCGCGTGAGAAAAAGCCAAGACTGGCGAACAACGGTCTCGACGGAGGAGAAAGCGACGAGGACGAAGTAAAGGGAGAGCACGATATGGAGGAGGACGACGAGGATGAGGAGGAGGACGAGGATGAGAACGACGAAGCTGAAGACGACAATGATTCGACGTACGGGAGTTAAGAATAATCCAAGGCAAGAGGCTCCTCGATAAATCATTGATAACATTTGGAAAATGCGATTAAAACGATAAATCGGATGTACCTTGTAAACAAAAAAACATGTAAACTGTATTATAGAACGATCGTAAGCGCGCTCCGTGATTTTCTTCGCCTTCGTCACCGCGAACACATGAAAAGGAACAAAAAAAAGGGGGAAAAAAACAAAAAAATTTTGATCGCGATTCTCGATACGTCGTAGCTCATAATTACATTTTATTTCGTACGTTTTTAGTTGTTTTCTGCTTTCTATCCGAGACTGATTCGTGACACGGATGCACGCAGTATTATTTGCCAGAGATTAACGCGAATCGTTGCACTTGGAATGTTTCCAAGTGAAGAAAAAAAACAAAGAAAATAATAAAAACGAAGATAAGCGTAGGTTTGGACAAATGTGAGACTCGTAGAAATGCTCTGCTGTGAGAAAAAGCCAGTGCGAGCGAGAGGACTCGCTACGCTTCGGACCTATAATATCGTAATTGCTAATACCCTCTCCTCTGTCCTTGTCTCTTACAAACTCGTAGTTACTCCTCGAGCATTATTTCGGAACGCCTATTTTTAGTCTCATCGTCGATACTATTTATTATTTTTAATTTTTCATTGTAAAATCACATCGATGAAACTTTTAATCATTAAGTTTAAAGGGAAATTAATCCGACGCTTCTCCGCGTCGACGCATCCTTTCACCCTTCACACCCAACAACTCGATTTAGCATTTAGAAAAAACCTTCCTCACCGGAAACGGCCCATAAGGACGATTGGAAACTCGAACATTTTTTGCCACACTCATTCGGTCATTTCCTCGGAAAAACATCTACACGGTACTTAGCATTTTTTTCTCAATCTTTACTTCTCTTTTTCATCAACATCGACATCCGCTAAACCTCGAGTTGTTTGACTTTTAGGCTGGGCCTACACGTACCATTTAAGATACACGAAATGTTATTGTCCGTTTAATTGTACATGACAATTATCGAGGGACGGTCGTTTAGAATGATGTATGTTTTATACAATTAATTTGGTAATAAAGACCCTCAAAACTGACCTCGCTCTTATCATTTTTATCTCGTGGAATATCCTTCCTCTTAGTATATTCTAACTGGTATTGACCCATTTAAGGTGCATACTGGGTCGTTTTGACCCCGCCGATTTTCTTCGAAAAATCAATTTTCTATAAATAAATAAAAAATCGTATTTACCGGGATATAACGATTTGTCGCCAATTTTCGTCTAATAATCAATTTACTACAAAATAAAATCGTATTTAGCCGGATTTGAGGATTTTCCGCCGATTTTCTTCTAAAAATCAATTTTCTATAAAACAATCAAAATCGTACGTACCGGGATATAACGATTTGTCGCCAATTTTCGTCTAATGATCAATTTACTACAAAATAAAATCGTATTTAGCGGGATTTGAGGATTTTCCGCCAATTTTCGTCTAAAAATCAATTTACTAAAAAAAAATCGTGTCTAGCGGGATTTAAAGATTTTCCGCCAATTTTGTTCTAAAAATCAACATTCTATAAAAATAAAAAAAATCGTATTTACCGGGATATAACGATTTGTCGCCAATTTTCGTCTGAAAATCAATTTACTAAAAAGAGAAAAAATCGTATTCAGCGGGATATAACGATTGTCCGCCGATTTTCATCGAAAAATCAATTTAATACAAAAAAAAATCGTATTTAGCGGGATATAAGGATTTTCCGTCAACTCTCGTCCAAAAATCAATTTACTACAACAAAAAATCGTATCTGGCGGGATATAACGATTTTCGTTTAAATAATCAATTTCCTACAATATAAAAAATCGTATTCATCGGGATTTAAAGATTTTTCGCCGATTTTCGTCTAAAAATCAATTTACTACTAAAAAAGAATCGTATTCAGCGGGATATGACGATTATCAAAACACCTCTGGTCGAATTGACTCGAAACGCATTCGGAGGGTCAAGATATAGTTAAAAAAATGCGGCAAGAGGATGAAAAAAGATTTTCGACCCCAGTTGACCGTTCGAATTTCTCCCTTAATCTTCCGAAGCACGGAAAAATAACAGAAACTCAAGTACGGAAAAGCGATACGCGGAATTAATTTATTCAATAATTATCTGCATCGTTTATTAATTTCTGGGTTTTACAATTCAAAATTCCGTTGGTCAGTAAGTCGATCACCGCATTGAGATAATCGATTACATCAACAGATTGCTACGCACGACAAGCTTTTTGTGGACGTTGATGCTTTTTCCACTCTAGTGACTTTCTCCGGAGAATTCCTTCCTTCTGATTTCCTTCCATTTGGCAACATTCTCCGGATTGTTGACTGAAACAGAAAACAAGTTGATCCAATCTCCAGACTCTGACTTCCATCGATTCTCTATCCAATCGATTGCGCAATCCACAAAATTTCCAAATTTCTCATCGTTATCTCGAGTTTTTAAATTCTCCAAATTTCTTACCGGCCGTTGTGATTTTTCCAAAGATCGGGATCGTCAGAATAAAACCGGCGATGTAGTATTTGGTCAGCCAGGCGTGTTTGAAATAATGACGGAACGGAAAGCTCGCAATCTTTGCGGTATAAGTGTACGGGTATCGCATGCGGCGATCGGCAGGATTCATCTGCGACATGATTGCCTGAAAAGTTGAAAAGTGAATAAGAAAACTTGTCGGCAGAGGAATTCGTGGGGCGCGAAGTCAAATCCACGTTACATAAAAGTGAATTTTTTCCTTTGACGAACAAAACGAGCGTGCAGGTTATATCGATTGGCAATGGAATGCTGAGTGAGCAATAAAATAACGTGCAAAATTAACGAATTAACAAAATTTAACTTCGAGATTTTGGAGATTTTACGGGAATGTGGTTTTTATTTTGCTCGAAAATCCATTTTTTTTTTAACGTCTGTCTCGAAATATTCTAGAGGTCATTTGAGATTCTGGATTCTTTGGAAATTTTGACCTTTTTGACCACCCCGACCCAACAAGACTTTTGATACTCAAAAATCGATAAATAAATGCAAGTAATTTCGTTCTTTTTTTACCTCGTTGTACACTTGACGGATCTCGCACGACGAATACGTTCACGGCCAACAATTTACGTAATGGAACTATATACTCGTTCAGCTGACTTTTCTACCACCCTCTATTCCGTAACGAGAGGAGAGGATCTTGCAAATGGTCAAATTACTGGCCAAGCGATGGGTCAAATGACCGCGTATTCGAAATTGCGAGGATTTAGATTTTATTAGAAAAACTGCTTCGATGAATATTAATTTTTATTCATTGATTAACTTGAATATTCTGTTTGTCATCAACATCGCATTTTCCAATTTTTATTGAGCAGTATTTTATGACCTTCAGTGTTAAAAAACGGTAAAAGACGATCTAGCAGTGCGAAAGAGATGACCGCAAAGTTTGATACGTGTTGTTCTTTAAAACTCTCCATATTTTGAGAAAAAGAAAAGTCGTATTTTCTTCTCTGGTGAAATGGGAACAACGTGTAACTAATTGTTTAATTTTTTTTGAATATATTTATAGTCTTTCCAATTAAAACACGTGCCGGAGGATTTTTACCGACCGAGCAAGTGATAGATCGTCTCTAGCAGCAGTTGCGTGAGAGCGAGAGAGATAACCAAAGAGTGGATACACACATTCTTCTGAAAAACTCTCGAGATTCTGAGAAAATGAATCTGGAGAGAGAATCGGAAAAGCTGTTAAACCATCAATGACTTTGGGAGGCCAACTTCACAGAGGTCGCGCGTCGCTGGTAATAACTTCGATTCGATTAGCTCTTGGGATTGTTTGGCATTTTACCTCTACTCTCCCTGTTCTCTCTCAGTTCTCTCTGATGGCGNGCGCTGCAGGCGGCGTGATTTAGCAAACAAAATGACGGGACACTTCTGAAACGTGTTTAGGCGGCTGTGTCAGGGGGCTGGTTCTCTCTGATGGCGGCCATCTGGCGGCCACAATCGATATCGAGGCCAAAATATATCGAAAAATCGATTAATCGGAAAATCAACAATCGCCAAAAACAATCGATTTTTACAACGAAAACAATCGATTATATGAAAATCGATTATAATCGCCCATCTCTAGTTTGGGCAACGAATTCAGACGTGTTTGGTGTTTGTCGTGCTCACTGCTCGGTGCTTTTCAGTCCTTTGCTGTTCCGACGTACATCTTTTGTGAATTGTTAAACAGTTACAATAAAAGTGTAAGTAATGTCTCTGGCGGACGAGCTTCTCGCCGACCTAGAGGAAAATGACGACAGCGATGCGTTCATGGAAGAACCGGAGCCGGAGTTCGTGCAACCGGCTGCGATTCCAAAACCCATGGAAGAGGGTTAGTTATTATTTTTTTCATTTCTGTCTCGATTATTTATTTACTTCAATTATGTTTATTGTTATTATGTATTTCTCGACATAATCAGAGATCAAAGTGGCGTCAGTTAGAGAATTAACGAAACTGCGGGATTCCGAGCATCTGAAAAAAATCATGACGCAAATCGACAAATACAGCAAATTACCGAGAAAATCGGCAGACATTGTCGGTCCCGTGGAATCGGACCCGGAATATCAGCTGATCGTCGAAGCCAACAATATCGCAGCTGACATTGACGACGAAATCAGTAATTATAATCCATCTTTTCCCGTTTTTTTCCACGGAAAAAATTAAAACATCCAGAATAAACGAAATTTTATTACGTGGCAAAATTTATTTGACATTTCGACGATTCAAACGTTTGCAATAATTGAGATCGGTGTTATGCAAATGAGGGCTCAAAAAATTTTCATTCCACAGCGACGATCCACAGGTTTGTGAGGGACAAATATTCTAAAAGGTTTCCGGAACTGGAATCCTTGGTGGTTGGCTCCCTGGAGTACGTCATGACTGTCCGGGAATTGGGCAATGACCTTGACAGAGCAAAAAACAATGAAACTTTGCAACAATTTTTAACTCAAGCCACCATAATGGTAGTTTCCGTCACGGCATCAACTACTCAAGGGTTCGTTTGTTGATTTTGTTCTGCCGTCTTTTTACAATGAATTATGGAATTTGTAGTTCGAGGAAAAATCTAATCGACACGTTAATGCATTTTTATTCATTTTGTACAATTTTTTTTTTGCATTACAGTCAGTACTTGACCAACGAGGAAAAAGACGCGATCTGCGAAGCATGCGACATGTCTGTCGATTTGAATAATTGCAAGTCGAAAATATTCGAATACGTCGAAAGCAGAATGGCTTTCATTGCTCCGAATCTCTCTGTCATTGTGGGCGCGTCTACGGCAGCTAAAATAATGGGTAATTATGAGTTTTTTCATTCAAAGTGCATGAAATATTTGTTTTCATTTCTTCGAGAACATTCGCTTCGCTCTCAACGCATCGAATGTTGTAAATTAATTTTTCTTCGTCTTTTTTTTCGTTTTTGTGCTGAAGGCGTTGCCGGCGGTTTGACAAAACTCTCGAAAATGCCTTCCTGCAACGTTCTAGTCCTCGGGTCGCAAAAAACAACGCTTTCTGGATTTTCTCAGGTTGCGACTCTACCTCATACCGGATTTATCTACTATTCGGACATTGTTCAAGAAACTCCACCGGTAAGTGAAAAAAAAAGTTCCGTGGAAACAATTTTTTTGGCTAGAAACGTTGAGCGAAAGTCGTTTCAATAATTTCGGGCGACAAATCAATCGGAGCCTCATTCCTCGTAATAGTGATAAAAATCGAACCGAAATTTTCTCAATGAACGGTTAAAATCGTAAATTCCATAAGATGCTTAAAATAAAAATATAAACAAACATATTGAAGATATTCAAATATCGGAAAATTAAACATGTGAGTCCACGGATTCGTATATAAATGTTAATTATTGTTATTCGAGGATCTACGACGAAAAGCAGCGCGACTGGTCGCCTCGAAAAGCATGTTAGCAGCTCGAGTCGATGCCTGTCACGAGAGCACCGATGGTCACATTGGACAAGCGTTGCGCGACGAGATTGAGAAAAAATTAGACAAACTGCAGGAACCACCGCCCGTTAAATTTATAAAACCGCTGCCAAAGCCGATTGATCCCGGCCGGAAGAAGCGCGGTGGTAAACGCGTGAGGAAAATGAAGGAGCGTTACGCAATCACCGAATTTCGTAAACACGCTAATCGCATGAATTTCGCTGATGTAAGTTTTTTTTTTGCTATCGTTGCGAGTAGATTAAACTTTTGTATTGAAAAGAAATAGCAGAGCGTCTTAGATATTGCGATGAGAGAAAAACAAACTATTGCGTTTTTTACTTCGTAGATCGAGAACGACGCTTATCAGGAGGATCTCGGATATTCGCGAGGGACGATAGGCAAAGCAGGCACCGGACGAATCCGGCTACCGCAGATCGACGAGAAAACAAAAGTCCGAATATCGAAAACTTTACAAAAGAATTTACAAAAGCAACAACAATGGGGCGGAAGTACAACGGTGAAGAAACAAGTTTCCGGAACAGCTTCGAGCGTCGCATTCACCCCGTTACAGGGCTTGGAAATAGTCAATCCTCAGGCTGCAGAGAAAAAAGTAAACGAGGCAAACGCCAAGTATTTCTCCAACACCGCGGGCTTTCTCAAAGTTAAAAAAACGTAGAATTATTTTCAGCATTCTTAAATTAGTCTCGAGCTTTGCGAGCATTTGTGTATATAAAATAAATAATTAATGTACATCCCGACCAATTGTTTTTTTTTCTAGACTTTTATCTATTTTTTGACTATTTCCATAATTTGTGCAAAATACTCGAACGATAAATCGGGCTCGGGATCATATATTCCGCAGAAAATCGCGCTATTTTACCATCAAACTTGAAAATAAACGAAATACAGTTTTTCAATAGAATCGAGGGATCAGCGACTCCGAAAACTGAAAAGAGGAATATTTTAGAAATATTTTCATATAAGAGAAAAAATGAGGGATCAGCGATTCAAAAAACTGAAAAGAGAAATATTTGAGAAATGTTGTTATTTATGAGAAAAATACGAAAGAAAATGGAAATGTTGTTGCGGTATGCGTGAAGCGAGGCAGCATGACCAGCTTTGGGAAATAAAAAAAATCCGAGTGGAAGGGATTGGGGAATGAGGGAGAGAGAGAGAGGCGAACCTGTTGTGAATCTGGACAAGTATGGACTGTACGGGCTTGTACGATAGGAGAAACGCGAAAGCGAAAAGGATAGACAAATAAGAAGAAGAGAGAGGAGGAATTGTGGTCGAAGAAGGAGTAAAAGAGAGGTTTGCCGAAGCCGAGCTTGAAACGAACTCGCGCTACCGCAGAAAACGAGGTGTCTCAAGGTACTACCGACTGCTTTTTGCCTCCTTCGTCCATGTGCTCTCCAAGAATTTTCCTTTGAAATAAAAATGGCTTTACAAAATTTCATATCAATTGGTGAGAAAAAAAATTACGAGCCAAAATAACTTGATCGATTTGAAGTAAAAATAGTTTAGGTGAAAAACAAAAAATCGTCGAAAGAATTCGAGACATTATCCTTCGATCGTTGCGACGCTGGAATTTCGAATCTTTCGAGTGTCGCGAGTGTCGTTGATCGAGTGATTTGTGAACGTTTCCAGGGCTTTTCCGATCGCGCCACATGACATGCAAACATGTACGAGTTTCGTGAGATGGAATTTTGATGTATTCTTTGATATCCAGTGCGACGACTTTTTCAAGGGTCAGAGGTGACGAAACGCACCGGGAGAAAAACAAACAATCTTAGCGGAAGTCGGAATCGTATATTGTTGGTTTTTTGCACATCAACCATGGCAACTTTCAACGACCTCAAGCACGACTGGTCGATGCTCTGCCAAGAATGCCCGGAATGTTGGTCAGAATCTGGTGAGTCGAAATTTCAAAACAACAAGATTATTTCCATAGTCTTTTCGTTTTTGTTTTGGCGCTGAAAATTCGCCGGATGTGGGAATTCCTCTAAAAGCGTGTTTACGTAGTCGCAGATATTTTCGAAAAACGTACGTAATTGAAATTCGTTAAAATTGAATGATTCTAAAGTTCCAAGAGTTTTTGAAAATCGATAATAATGATGACGAAAAAAAGACATATTGACAAATTGTATAACGGTGTGTCTGGTCAAATGAACACCGTTTCTTCCTCGGTTTGGTAAACACACTTTGCGTTTATTTCGACTCCAAGATTCACCGAGAGATACGTGCGAAAGTAAACGAAGAGCGAGAGAGGGAAAGAATGTTTCAAAAACGAAAAATAATCCAATAGTCTATAAAATCAGGATCGCGTTCATCGCGAATATGCAAAATGAACATTCGTCGCATTACGTACTTCGATCTCGATATAAATTTTGAAGATATAATTCTCGTGATACAAATGAACAGGTTGAAGAAAAAAAAAGTCATAAAAAAATGTGAAGCTATCGATAAACGATGAATTAATAGAACGTGCTGGGCAATTTCTCAATCGCGTGAACATTTTATTCCTGAGACTTTTCTCGATCACGCTTTCTTCACGCCAACTCTTTGGCATACTCAAGGAATTTTTCTATATGACGTTGCTGTTCCTGCTTTAGCAGCCTCGAGATATGTGGCTCGAATTCAAACCATAAAAAATTAATCATTACCATAAATAGTCTATCTGATGCATATGGATGTAAATAGTATTTTATTATTATTTAAAAAAAATATATATATTGCCACGTTACAGTGTTAATACAGACACAGGCGTTAGTGAATAGATACCAAGACTTTTATATAAGAAACGCAAACATACAAACGTGAATGCGAACGAACTTAAAGTAAGGCACATGGTCGTCATTGCAGCGTGTATATAATCGTTGTTATTGAGTAATCGCGTTGCGTTCTTTGATCAAGCACACGCACGTGATATTCCACACACAGCACAGATGAATTTAATAACGTTGAATCGTAATTATCGAGATGATGAGTGGGAGAAATCAATTTACGATAGAAATCTTCTCTCATTACCAAACTCAGTCGACAGTATAATCGACGATACGTATTCCATTTCGAGCCATTACATTCTTTTTCTTCATTCAAATCAATTCGAGTCATTTTAATTTTCAACTAAATCATATTTTCATTCCGTAAAGTATACTAATTCATTGACCTATTCGAGTTTTGGTTAATTTTTTCTGTAATTTACGTTTTCAAATGACTCAATAATCGCACGTAGTCGTTATGTCACACATTTTTCTAACGTCTCGAGATTTCGTTACTTTTTTTAATATTTAAAACGTTCAAATTCAGGAAATGATATTACCAAGTCGAAACAAGTTTGTCAATCGGTCAATACTGCTGCAGTCTCGCGACGTTTTATTCTCAACAATTTTCCCATAAACACCATACACATATTTTTACAGATACTTATTATTTATTGAAATTTATACTCGTAGTGGAATACAGTACATGAAAAATAGCATGCACACAGATGTACGTGTGTATGTATACTAGAGCATGTCCTCGTTACAACGTTAAGGGGGAACGTTCTCGTTAATGTCGAGAACTGGGAGACCCGTGGAGTTTATAATGATACATAGAAGGAAAAGTTGTGTAACTCACCTGTTTCAGCACCATTCACCTGTGCGTATACCGGCACGTGGGTTTTTTCTTCTCTTTTTTTCCATCTTCACGTACATATACTGCATTTTGCCTCTAACACTATTCCTGTTCACCGGTTCCTCGTGCTGCATCGATAATGATGGAAAATAAAAGTGGAACGCGATCCAGCACGATACTTTTTATTTTCTTTTTTTTTACGTTTGATAGTATCGTGGGAAAATTTGACGACGAAATTTCAGGAAGCTATTACACATCTCCGAACGAAATAGACATTTTATTTATTTTTCTATGCATTCGAAAAGATCGCTTCGTCGGTTTGATTGACATTTCTATGTATTCCACTTGAATAACTCTTGAACTCTTTCAACCATACCCAGGCATATATACGTTTTCCCAGGTGTATTTGTTGTCCATTTTTTTTTCAAAATTCATAAATTACACTCCGACAACAGATACCGTACTTTTTTCTCTCACGAGGTGTTTGAGATGAGATGAACAGTCATTACTCGTTAACGCTGCCGTAACTACGTATAAATAAATAGTCAAAAGTTTCTTCCATTCGTCCGTTAAGAATATTGGAATGAAAAAATTTTCCACCCGTGGTTTTTGTTTGTTCGAGCTCGGTTTCGTAATCTGCGGGCCCAGTTAGCCCTCGGTGCCAAATCTTAAGTTTAAATCACGCAAAGAACGATGTATTGCTCGTCAATTTTTTTTTTAATTGATTTTCGGAATTAATTGACAATTTATGAAAGCAAACGCGATTGGAGCTGAACTAGACATGGGAGGAAAATGATATTAGCGACTTGTAATAGTGGTAGGCAAAGATGATTTTCAATTCGCAAAGGACGAAAGGAATATCGAAATATCTCGTTTCACCTCGCGAGTCTCTTCGGGTCAGCGCTTTCTTTTCAACGTGTATATAAACACACGTACACACATTTTAAGTTATTTCAATATGGAGGCCAAAGCGGTTCTTCCGTTTCATTGCGAAGAATCTCTTCCTCAACCTTCTCCCCTCTTCGCTTTGTACAAGAGAATCCCTTCCTCGTCGTGGCTTGAAATTACAAGTCTTTGGACAGCAAAGAGAGAGGCGAAGCGCGACGTGCAAGAGATTCGATCTTTACGAATCTCTTCTCTAACGATCGCGAATTAAAAAACGAAATGGTAAAAAGGAGAAAAAAAAGGCCGCGGATAGATTGATAGGTGAAAAGAGCCGAAGACATGAACTTTTACAGCCTCCGACGATCGGGGTCAATTTGTAAATGATTATGAATTTTTACCGATCGTCTGAAGAAAGTCTCGTGATACACGCAAATATTCACTCAACTTTGATTGATTTTCTATAAGTGAATACAAAATTACCCCCAGAGAGACGGATGGGAGAGATGAGAACGCTGTGCAAGTACTTCGTTGACACACCGGGTCATTTTCACCCGGAATAATTTTTTTTTTCCATCGCAATAAACGATTTTTCCACATCGAAAAAAAACTCAAGTTCACTTGATCGAAAAAATGATTTTTTCGAAAATATTTCGGGCCCAATCCAGAGAAAAATAATTTTTATCCATCACCCACAGATTTCCCCGTAATCATTCCATGAAATAATTCAATAACAATTATTCGCAATCGCAATTATGGCTCACACGATCATTGGTGAAAATTGTGAAAAAATGGCTAATTGAAATATTCCTTTCATGCAAGAAAACCATTAGCACAATTCTCCATTGATAAGGAAATTTTCTACGAGTATTATACTTCGATTGTTCTCCTTGTCCAACTGGGCAGATAAATCTGACGAGAAAAAAAAATAGAGTCCTTTTGAATTTTAATTGGTGGCTGCGTCTAATTGCGTGTGCATGTGTGGGTTCGTGCATATTCGTGAGGGAAAATCTTCTCGTTGTAAATTTTTAGATCAAACGGCGCCTCACACGCAAAGTGATGCTGTGTTTGCTCTCGCCAGCTACGAAAGCAAAGGAGAAGGGGAATTCACCGTATAGACTTGCGAGACTAACGAGTCGATGAATGAAATCGTGAGCTCGTGCCATCCCAGTCCTCGATACGATTCTTCTTCACTCTCCTCCTCCTCCTTCTGCTCCACCACTTTTTTTCCTCTCATCCACGCCAACCTGAGTGCACTTGTCTCTCAGAACACGCTTAGCCTTGCGTGTTCACAACTCGCGATCCAGCACGGTACAGGCATCTCGCATTAAAATGATTTCTCGCCAACTCCATGCGCATTGTTTGTACCACGAGAACTTTAAATCTTGGTCACAAATTAGCGAGAAATCGATTTCAAGGAATTCAACTTTTCGAGCGTACCGCACCATAGCTAACGAAGCTCTCAGACTTTTTGGCAAACAAATTCGCACACCCTGGCATATGGAACCAAAAAAATCTCTCAAAGCACGTAAACTCCAGCAGCGAACCTCAACATCATTATTTCAATTCATTTCTGTAATCCGATTGACAAACATTCCACAAAATTCCATTTCGGCGAGATTTATATTCACAAAAAGGCCAGGATGATTGAAAGTCTGAACATCTGGAATGAAATGTCTTGTATTGAGATGTTTATACACGACTGTTTCTACTTCTCTTCCCGGCCGGTGGAGTGGCGTTTTCTCGCGTGCTACTATTCCAATGTCTCTTTCCGTCTTTGTTTCTGATTTATCTGTATCGAAGCAGTCTTCACGACAGCAGCAGTCAGACAGTACAAAACTCGGCTACTTTCTACTCGATGTCAAAAAGATTCTTCATTTTTATGGATAAAATGCATATTTATTGTTTTTAATAGGTTAATTGAAAGCCGTGAAAGCAATAAAGATGACAAAAAAAACTGGATAGATATCGAAACTTTAAACTGGGCAGCGGCACGGAAATGAATATTGTTAACGCAGAAAATCAAATTATCTTCGAAGCACTTTTTCTTCTCGATAAATGACCTCGTTATCGCAAAGTTATAGTCCCGTGGACCATAAATTTTATCCTCCGACATGGTCAAATTTGTACGTGCTTAAAATAAATGTTTCAAGCGTTGAAGATGCACAAATTACCGTGTACGATTCTTAAGGGTCTTCCGCGCATCGGGTTTACGTTGCGAAATAACAAATACATGTATTTTTAGACCGCGAGCAGCAACTCATTAACAAAACACTGGACAGTTGAGTTGATATACGAGTAACGAGTCTTTGTAATACGAGAAGCTGTCTGCGGTTCATTAAATTTAACAACCATTTCGTTGCCTCTTGATTCATTATATTATTTATGCCACTCGATAATTATAGGGTTTCGAAGATTCTCTATAGCAAAAATTTGTTTCCACATCCATTTTAATTTACTCCAAAAATTAATTTTTCAATCGCAATTTATTTTTCATCATAAACAAATCATTTCGTTTATTAAATACACTCTCCGCCTTCTCTCTCGGTTTACGTTGACTAATATTTATATTCATGCATCCTGAAATTTTTCCATGCACAAATTTGATTCGTGTTCTTAGCGAATTAGAGTTTGAAACAATCATAAAATGGATATTCTTTTACATTTTTTTTTTCCCATTCAGTACGATGGTAGAATTGGAGCCTGTGAATATATTGGCGTGTGTACGTTCTCTTATCTGCTTGTACGGAGTTTAATAATTTATGCAACATCTTATACAGTACCGTTACATTAAATACCTTTTCAATTCAACTTGTCGTCTTATTGTGATAGTCGAGTGAGGCTAACGGGTTTTCCAGCATTGCAACTTTATCGCAAGTCTTAATCGTTACGAAAAGCTTGTTCAAAAATAATTAAAACCCATAGACGAAGCCTTTTGAATGCGGAAAAATAATTATTCATACAAAGAATAGATTTCAATGGCTCATTAATGAATCTGTGAGAAAAAAAAACATAATTATTGACAAAATTCGTTTATTCGTAATGTAACTCGTTTAAATATCATGAAATATCGTTTAAAGTGCATGAAAGTATAAGGCCAAGATGAATTAAAGTTATAATTGCGACGTAACGATTACACATGAGGACGTGATAATTATATTTAATCAAAGAGCTCGTTTGTCAAAGCAGTCTCACCAGAATACCTGAGAATCTTTGAACAAAAAAATACACTACCAGGAAGTATCGGAAACTTGTCCAAGTTTTCGCTTTCACTCTTCGTCTTCGTAAGACTTTATTAGAGGATCGAACCAACCACAGATTTTTATCTTTCAACATCGAAATTTCCGCATCCACATTTTCTACGTTTCATTCTTTATTTCGTATTCCTATTCCAAACAATCTCTTTCGACGTTTTTAATGACGATTTCGATCCAAGCTCCACTCATCATCCTGCTGCCAGCCGATCAAAATTCTGGCTTGAAGAAAAAAAATTGACGGGAATTGAAATTCAGAGCTCAATCCGCGATATTGCAATTTTCGGATAAACCGTCGAAGGTGATCGGTAGAAAGTGTGAACGAACATCTCAACAAGGTTCACCATTCGTTCTCGCATCAGTTGTGGGATAGTTTTAATCTTGATCGCACTTTACAACCGGACCGAATGTCTGAGCGTATGAATAACAATGAGGAGATCGAATGTAACTCTCGTAACGTTCAGAAAACAAAAAAGAGATGGCGAAAAAATAAAAACAAAAGGAGAGCAAGAGTGGAGTAAGATAGTTGGAAAAAAAAACGCGTGGACAATGGAGAAGTGTCGGAGACGTGGCAAGAGGGAGAATAGGAGAGACGAAACTTTCATTTCATCGTTTACGAACACTTCAATGAAAGCGATGATTTCAAAAAGAAACAAAAAAAAGAACCAGCAGGAAAAAATGGTGGGTGCGGTTGTACCCTCGAGGCTGTCCTATCAATTTTGCGAGAGAATGAGATCGTCGAAGTAGTTCTGGTCTCACGAGAGTAGCGGACACGTACGTGTGCTAAAATATATATCCATGTTTGTATTTATAAAAAAGCCTCCGTATAATGGCACCTCTTTCTTTATATCTTTCAAACTCCTGTGGCAAACGAGTAAACTGAGCGAATGAGAGAATAGAAATATGACAGAAAAATAGTGAAGAGGAGGAGCAAAAAGAAACAGCCAACTTTACTTTCACCGCGCCTTCTCCTTCGTTCTTTCTCATGGCGAATAAGTTTGAACGCGGGAGTCTATCACGGAGAACAGGATTTTCGTATTATAACGTTGACTCTGCATTACCAGCATTGCAAAAAGTGCATATGGACGTGTTTCAACGATAACTGGCAGTCAGGAGCGATATGTAATTCTGATTGCTCGAGACAAAAATGGGATTTTAGATCCAGCGCAAGAAGCTTGAACAGCAATATAGAAAAAAAAGAGCAACGAGGGCGGTGTGAGGTATACAAATCCAAAAAAGACGCGACAACGAAATAGACGACGAGGCGGCATAAAAGTAATGATGCTGGTCATTATTGGAGAAAGATTCAATCGAATCACAAGTAGCAGGAGAAAAGCGAACGAGTGTGGCCAGAAAATAAAATGAAAAAGTAATCGCATGAGGCGATGCTCGATTATATGAAGATGTTTTGTGAGAGGAGAGACGCGAAGCATAGGCAAAGTCACCGCGCAAGTAATTTGTCGCTTGATGGACAGGAAGTGAATGGCTCGTGCGATCTCCTCGAGTTTTTTTTCTCTCATTCAACTATTTCAATTACCGATGCTACGAGGGCAGATTTATATTGAAAAAAGGTCAATTGGAGTTTGTTTCAAAGACGTTCGAACCGTATTTTTCAAATGGAATTGTTTCATCTATTTTCCAATTTATTTTGATCCTCGTCCAAGAGAAAATAAATTATTGCAAACCCCTAGATTATTTTGAATTAAACGTGTACCATGCGTGAATTTGTTTTTTTATTTATGATTAAATGTCAAGCACTACCGGGTGAGATCCTGGCACGTTTATCTTGAATTAGAGATCTAGCACAAAGGTTTGGAAGCTGAAGGAAACGCAGTGTCTGCGAATCTTCTACGTGACCTCGTCGTAAGCCACTCGCCTGAATCGCTGTTCGACCGCGCGAGTGCAAATCGAGATCAGGATTTCGTATCGAATCGCGCGTTGCTGGCCTGGCATAACCATAAAGCGAAGTATACTCAGGAATAAAAAAAAAACAAACAAACAAACAAAAATGCTATCCTTATTGAAAAGCCCGATGGCATGAGATCGTGATCGCTCGTAGCTCGCTACCTATTCCATATATACCATCGTTTGTCCGGCTTCGGATTAACTCTCTCACACAAACACCGTAAGAGGAAAATAACTGCGATCGTGAAATGGTCCACAGACACATACCGATCGATTTCTTCCAATTAAGCACGCACGCGGGAGAAAGGCTGAAAGGGATAATGGAACATGAATAAATGGAAAGATCGAAAATCGTATTGAAAGAGTGTCGCATCGACAATTATATTTCGTTTATAATTGACAAAAGTTGCTAAATCTTTAAGCTCTAAAGCGAAAATTCGTTTCTATTCTTTGACCCAATGCACCGTTCCTGAAATTGCACCTGCGCAGTGGGAGATCGCTCCACCTCTCGAGCTCTTCGGTACGACTAGGCGGAGTAGTCTGCTGCTGCGACGAGTGCAACTGATTGAAGATGATCTCGTCAAGCAGAGGGTGCATCGCAAAGAAAAATGGAAAAAGGATTTTTCTTTAGAGCGTGATAATCTAACGATCTTTCAGCTCTTGGGTGTGACTTTTACGAGATGCTGCATGCGTAGATCGCTGAATCCCGTAAGCCGGTTATGGGTCTTGGCTAGAGACTCGATCATCGGCTCTCGTACATCCAGTTAATTCACGGGGTTCATGGGGTCAAGAGCAGGCTCCTATAGAAAGCTTATAATAACGTTATCGTTGAGGAATTCTCTGTTCGCAATTCATATAACTGTATCCATTGAAAGATGTCCGCACCTGTTGGCGGCGGCGACGGCAGCGGCGGCGGTGTGTGTTTCAGTCAAGATCGTCCCCTTTCGTTCCTTCTATTACTTATGATGTTCGTACATAGCCGCGCGCGCGTCACGTGACCCGTGTTCGTTCAATTTATCGAGCGTGTCTCGTTTGTGCTTGCCTATATTTTTCGCATATGCTATCGCGAAGAGTGCACCGTGGGGTGCCCGCTGTCGAAGGTAAAATAGCGTAAATGATTTGCGACTCACTGCGCGCGGCCAGGTATTTCTCAACGTTTGACATGATCGCCGGGTTAATCTTGGCCGATCAACCGTTAGATATTTTTCCACACACTCTTTCAATCATATCTTTACGCTTCAACAGCCAACTGCTGCTGTATACCGATCATCTGTTCCTCTTACCTGCTCGAGACCTTTTCCATTAATATATCGCGAGAAGGCGATGCTCGGAAAAAGCTAATCGACGAAAAAATCCGCCAAATTTAATGCATCGATCGATATAATTTCTGCGTGTTTGAAATTCCGTCAGAAATGAGTTGGATCTAATTGAACGTTGTTTAGAAAAAAACCATTTTCATTGATCCATCAATTTCAAGGGAAAACCCAACGCTCAATCGTTATCATCAAATTTCGCGGCAAACGTTGTCGATAAACCGTTCGGTGGCGCTCTCTCGGTAGCGACCTCGCGGTCGGTCGGTCTCTCTTGCGTGTTGTACGATAAATTTCATTCTCGCAATCGGTTGCAAGGTCGTCAGCGCTGCGAGAGAGAAAGACGAGACAAAGCAGCACCGATACCAGAGACCAAAGTCTGCCTCGTGAAACGTTGTGACTCGCGATCTGCTCGTCGCTACTTGCGATCAATTTTTATTTCTTTCCAACTGTTTTCAGTGCTGGAATCGTATTTTTAATATTAACTCGCGATTACGAGAGGAACAACAATCGTAATTTTTATATCAACAATAATATAATAACAATAATAAATACAGCTTTACAGCTTTTTTAATAAGAGAACAAATGACATCTTGTTATTGGCAACAATCAAAGTTCATAAATAATAATACAAAAATTCTATTATTGTTATTCTTATTATTGTTTTGATTGCGGAAACTTCGACAACAAAATAAAAATGTGTTAACAATAATAACTCCGGTTATTATTATTGTCGCGAAGATAAAGTTTGCTCACATTTGTCTATTCGTCGTCTGGTTCGCGAATGAGAATCAAGTTTTGGAAAAGTTTGAAAAAAAGTGTTTTTTACGGTGATAGAGTTGGAAAAAAAAATCCCTAGTGAAGGAAACACCGTGGAACCGAGTCTTGGGCGCAGTCGCGCTGAACGTTTTATTGATCGTCTGCCGGGCAACTCTCACCGAACATACACACGTCGCACAACACACACACTTGGAGTTGTCCGATCGTGTATTTTGCACCGAGAGCGAATAAAACGACCGCTTCAGGTTTCCGTATGTGTTGGCGCGTATGTGTGTCGAAAGCCTTCTTCCCCAGGCGTCATGCGTCGACTGGACGTTCCAGCGACAGTGAATGGACAGCACGCGGTGTGCTCGTCTTTGACGTTCCTCACTTTTATCCCACCATTTTTCCTCCGATTTTAAATCACACGTAAAAGCTTCGAGCCTCGCGTTTTCCAACCAACAATCCTCCGTTTTTTTCGTTTGTTTTATATTATCGGCATGTAAAGTGAGTGAGCAGTGCTTTTTCTTCTCATATTTTTCCCTCAGAAGTGGCAGGGTCAGGGGAGAAGGGGGGGGGGGCACGTTTGACGAGACTCCATTTCTGTTTCAATATTATTTATTTATTTCTCTTTGTAACTTTCTTCGTCCCGATCTCGAAAAATTAGCAACTTTTTGGGAGAATAATGCAAAGTTGGTTCGACAGATACGAGCATTAAAATTTTTTCATTCATGCCGGTGTGCTCTTCTTATCAATATGATAGCAGGAAGTCAAATACGTTTCTAGAATTTTTATGAATCTGCAAGTTCATTGCTTGGATACCGCTAAATAATAGATTTTTTTCGATTTCACGGGGGTAAATTTTGAGCTGATGCCATTTAATTATTAAAAGACGAACTTGCATTCTTAATTTTTTTAAATCAATTAATATATATTTCACGCAAAAATAATTTTTGGTGTTTCGTAAACAGTTTCATGGTCGCATAAAATGTAGAATTTGAGTATTTAATTCCAATGGAACGGTTGAAAATTGAGTCTCTTTGAACATAAGGAAACGAGAAAAATATTTGCATTGAAAGTAAAATATTTTCGTTATAAATAAAAGGAACGTCAATAACAGAGAAACCGGACTGGAAAAATCGAGAAGGGAGGATCCCTGTTAGGGGTGGAAGCGTGCAGGCATGCGTCGTTCTCGTTTTTCATCGGAAAACGTTTCTCTCGACAGAGATTGGATTCTCCAGCATCTCGGCCATGCTGCAAGCTCGCAACGAGTGAAAGTAATATCGAGTCTGGAATTCGAACGTCATTGAGGAAACGGAAGACACTTTTTTTTATTATTATTATTTATTCTTCCTACAAAAGTGCGCGGATATTAAAAACACAGAGAAATAAATAATTCGATTCGGTTTCGTTACATTTTCGCAATGAGAGACTACAAAAAAAATCAGTTGCCAAAATAATCGATAATTGAGCAAATTTTGATTTATCTTTTTCAAGCATCCTTCTTTGAAGACACGTATGCAAAGTCGTGAAATAACAAACAAACAAAAACAATCACTGAACAATATAAATTAGTGCCAGAGTGAAAAAAGGAAAAACAGCAAAAATGAGTCTACTCTCGTCGTCGATAAACAACGTGCGATGTCTCGCCGACGAGGAGAACGATCACAACATGCTCCAGGGTAAATTTCACTCTCGATTTACAACTCACTGAATCATTCATTTTAAGGCAAAACGAGTTTTCTAACCTTTTGGACTGGATGAATCCATTATACCTTTTTTTTTCAGCCTCGAAAACCGATTCAGAATTCGAGAAACATAATTATACAGTGTTCGAATCGAGATCCGCACGAACTCTTCCTCCTTCTTTTGCTTTGTTTGTTTTTTTAGTTCGATTTCACCTCTACGAATATTTTAGGAGCTGAGTAAAATATCTGACGTCCTCTTTAACGGTTTTTTTTGTTTCTTGAATAGTTCCTGGAGCGTTAATTCGATCCAGCAAACTTAAAAATTGGAGTATCGGCACTTTACCGATTCGGAGCGCAATATTCAACAATTACAAATGATCTAGCAAAAATGATGATCAAAACACTTTAGAATTTCTCTTCTGTTTTCTTTACAGCGAAAAATAGCTCCACAAAATTTTTCCGAAGAATATTTCACAAAAGCTCTTCGTCTGCACTGCAGAGTGTTTAAAGTATTTTTGTGTTTTTTGTTTCCATTGTTAAACTCGGAATAAACTTTGCGCTTGGAAAACGTATCGTCGCGATCTAGAAAAATGCTGATGAACCGGATTCCAGAAGTCTGGTCGCACCCGCGTCGTTAAACGCGCGTGTATACCGACCACGCATTGTCCACGCATCCGTGCACGATTATTTTATAGGCATGTCTATGTACGTATATAAGTATATATATATGCACTTGTATTACGATTACCGCATTGCGTATTAGTAAAAGCGCGCAGTGCAGAACGTAATGCAGCCTTTTGCAGTAAATTGTCTATTCACATACAGTGAGCATTAAATTATTTTATTACAAAATTCTCTACGGACAATTGTTTTCCCAATAAAACTTTTTTTTTCAAATAATTCCTCTACAATCTTAATAACTGACATCAATTATTGACTGTGAATTTAAAAAAATATTTAATTGCCATAAAATCAATATTATGAGATCATTCGATGAGTGAAACCGAATTATTGATTTTGCCATCATTAAATTGAATCACATTCAGATTAAGAAGTCCTGCTTTCATTTTTCGAACTAAAAATCATCGCTCTTGAACTTTGATCGTGAAACCTCGCGACTAGTAAAAATGGAGCCGTTAAAATGATAACAATCATTAGGAAGAATGCTCGAAACTTGGATAGCGCTCGTAGCTGCTGGCAATTTTTACATTCGCGTCAAATTATTCGAGTGAATATGTTTATTCACTTGAATTAATAATTGAAAAAAATGGAGCAATGAAGGAAGAAATTTTTTTTGACGAGGTTTAAGGCGTGCTAGTATGTTAAGCCTCGATTTGTCTTTGGACGCAGACGGTTTAAGCTGTAACAGGTCGGCCCGGGGAAAATGTGCATGATACCACCCGGCGTCGGTCGTGCAACCCTCCGCACACACCCCTCAATCGATAGGAGACACTCACGTGTGTATTCGCATCATCTTTTCCTATATATGCATATACATGGGAAGTTCAATGTCGAATGTGCAAAAGTTACGAGATTCAATCGTTGCCACGAGACGAATCTAGAAAGTTATAAATGTTCCAACGCAAATAGTCTTAATTAAGATGCACTGCGAGATTTACATAAAACAAGCGACGTAAGTTGTCGAAAATGTTTGCAAATCGATGAAACATTAATTTGAAATGATAATGACGAAAATTTGTGACGTTGCCAACCGCAATTGTGGCACCGATGACGAGAGGTTTCTATTTTTATCAGTGGCAGACGATCAATTTTGTGCTTCATACACGTTTTATTCGATATAGAAGAGGAAAATTTAACTTTGGCCTTGATTCTCCACGTAAGACAGCACGAAATGTTCGCGCGATCTATTAATCGCAGTCCAGAGTTCGAACTTTAGAGCCAATTGTGACGACTGACATTGTAGAAAGTAGAAAAAAAAAATTTCTGCCGAAAATCCAATTAGGTCGAAATTAGATCACGTTAGTTTAAAAAAAAATGTCAGTGGATGAGAATTTTTTCATTAACCATGCTTGGAAAATGAGAAGAATTAGGAAACCAAAGTTTTTGCATATCATCCCAGGATTTTTACTTGAATTTTCAATTTGAATTGAAAAAAAAGATTTTTAGTAGAAAAACGGACCGAAAGGAATATCGTATGGAACAAGGGGTCGTGTTGCTATGAGAAACCCCCGATGTTGTATTTCTATGTCTTTTCAGCACTCTCCCCCGTCTATAATTCGCCCACAAGCAAGAGAAAAAAAGAGAGAAAAAGAGGGTCGAGTNTTTTTCATTAAACATGCTTGGAAAATGAGAAGAATTCGGAAACCAAAGTTTTTGCATATCATCCCAGGACTTTCACTTGAATTTTCAATTTGAATTGAAAAAAAAAGATTTTTAGTAGAAAAACGGACCGAAAGGAATATCGTATGGAACAAGGGGTCGTGTTGCTATGAGAAACCCCCGATGTTGTATTTCTATGTCTTTTCAGCACTCTCCCCCGTCTATAATTCGCCCACAAGCAAGAGAAAAAAAGAGAGAAAAAGAGGGTCGAGTCTGCGATGAAGAGACCGATCGATGTTTGCAACAACTTGGGGTGTCTTATTCCAACCCCTCCACAATTACAAAGTCAGTTCGAGCCAGAATAAAATTGGCTAATTAAAAAAAATGTCTGAGTCACCTTTCACAAACAGCTGAATTGATTTCATACTTATTTTGACTCGAAAATGGAAGATGATGATATAAAATTATCGTCTGTCTATGTTTTCTCGAATATTCAAAATTCATCGAAATGACTAATTTATTATTTTTCTTGAATGATAATTATTCATTTCTACACGTTCAATTATGTTACGCACGATGTTATGGTTTTCGATTTTCAAATCACAAACCAAGTGTTTTCCACTCGAGTTATATTACAACAACGTGAAACCGTGACAAAACTCGAGTCAGTCTATCGTGGAAGAAAGAGATATTAGATAAGCAGACGTCTCATTTTACACTCGACGCGTTTACACTTGTCGCTGCATTGTCAACGAGCACCTTTTGTATTTCTTCTACATGACACTCTTAATTCAGCTTAAAAAATATTTCGACATATGATATTCCACAATATGTTGACTGGAAACGGTGTCATTTGAAAAAAAGTGACACCTCTTATTACGGACGATATTTCATGCAGGAATTTGAGGCACATTTTTAATTTACATTTTCGCCCCATATCGAAATTTAAATAATGGCTCGCAAGAATGTGAAGAAAGAATTCTCGAAATGATACAAAATTTTATTTAAGGAGGGGACACGTTGTTCTTTCGCTCAATGCGACTGTCTTCCGAATTGGAAACTTGAATGAAACGACCGATACATGAAATTAGATTATACACGAAATGCGGCCTGTGGACGAAACATCGGATACGGAGATTCTGAAGTTACGCAGTCTAGTGTTTGCAACGGGAAGAGAGCGCCACCTGAGATCCTCACGGTTCTCAAGTTTCGTCTTCGTAATCCGATGAAACGCTTTTTATTACAAATCGTTTTTGATAAAGAAAGAAAGAGGGTGGTACAGGGGGAGGGGAGGGGGGATGAATGCATAAACTTTCCTCGCTTGAGACCTATCTTTATGCTTTAGGTTGCTCCCCTCTGTTTCAATAATCATCATTATCATCATAATTAATTATATTTGCAGTTATAATGATTATGCTCGAGCGTTCGGTTCGTTGGATAAAATTGGCACGTGACCATGCCTGCACTTATTGGCAGCGTGAACTATCAATTAAAAGACCTAAAGATATCTCGATGTAGTATGTACGTAATTAATGACGATATATATTAATGATCCAAAGATTGCCGATCAAATATAATCCTGTGGAACGTTGGAGGATGACGGAAAATTTGTACACAGAGAAAGTTTAGATTTTTTGTCAATGTATTTTTCACAATGTTAGAAAGCAAATTGTACTTCCTCTCATTTACCGATTCAATTTATTTATACATAAACATTTATTATTATTTATGAATCTCTACACCTATGCAGCAGCATATGGATTTTAGTCTTCTCCCTTTTAGTAAGCGTTGTTTTAAATTTTTCCAACATGCACACTACCTATCGAACTGGACAGACGAGACAGCAGCAGGGTGAAAGCAATTATCATTGTGATAACGGCAGAGACTTTCAATAGAAAGCTTCGTATATCATCAATTTTAAAATGGCAAGCAATCTAGATCGATTAATAACTCTGAGATTCGAGAAATTCTGCTTCAATAAAAACTGGCTCGTTTTCGTTACGTGATCAATTCATTTTTCTCGTCCGCATGATCGTGTGACAATGATTAAGTAACTAATTCATTAACGAATCAATGGTTTTTCAAACTTTATCCATGATTCCTTTTGATCGAATTAGTTAACGCATTTTTTCCCTTTCCTATCTATCACTTGAACAAATTCATTAATGAACGAACGTGATACAAGAAACGAAGAATTAATTAAAAAAATTTAATCAACTTATCAATCTGTTTAAATTCTCATTAACATTGTGAAGTAATCAACCGTAACCTACCAAGTTTTCAAAGTTTAAATTAATATACTACTTGTGTATACAAGAATAAAGTGTGTAATTTCCGTGATTATTGAATTTGAATATCTTTGCGCGTAACGCAATAATTACTACGTAGCGAAAAAATCAGCGCCTAGAGAAATTTGATAGTTTTTTAATTGCAAATTGAAGCGTTCGTTCCTATATCCTTTCAAGCAAATATCAACTCTCACATGCACATGCGGACACGTAATTGTGTGTTGGAGAAAAAATGCACTATAAAAGTTGAATATATAGGAAAGGTGTGAAAGTGCACAATGCACGCCAGGAATCCCGAGAGTTTGTCGGGTAATTGGTTTGAGCCAGTGCAGCAGAGAGCACATCGCGTTATTATTGCTTGCATATCGAGGTCGAGGAGCTGTTATTAAATTTGAAAGGCGCGCGTGAATCCTCAGGATTGAGATTTTTCACGCTCGAGTTTGCGACCTTGTCGATCCCATGCCTTATTAATATGCCAGACAGTCGTGGAAAATACAAAAAATAAGTATATTCTGACTTGGACGTTTAATTCTTATTGTTCTGCTGCTTCACTTGATACCTCATCGAATCAACCGTCCGTTAGAATTCCAACGCACGAGCATTAGAATTATGATAAAAATAACACAGCGTTTTTAATTGCTTAATCGAATCTTTGAGTACATTTTCTTTTAATTAACCGAATCCCATGCTCGTTTTTTTTTTTTTTATTGGAAAATATTTGACGTAGTTCACTCTTCACATTTGAGATGCACTTCAAAGATCAAACGGACGATGGCAATGGAGATTGATTTTCTAAAGAATTATTTTCTCTGCAACTTTCTTGCAGCCTAATAAAATATGCATTAAAAATGTTCTCGATGCCTGTTAATGGAAATTTATCTCGTGATACACAATTTCATGGGACAAGCATGAAAATGCATGCAATAAATGCACTTTTAATACGAAATCCATCCTCATAAAATGTATTTGCGATGAAATCCTAACGAAAATCATGAAAAACGATTTTTCTATCTACATGCACCGTTATAAATTTCATACGAGCTTCCCTCCTTGGTCTTTGAATCAGGTTATTGAATTAATAGCCACGACCTTGTCGAGTGATTAGACCGAATTAGCGTCGGAATAAATATGCGCAAATGTACAAGTTTTGCGCACCATCGCGATTTGCAACTTAACATTTGCGATTTCACTCCACTCGTTTATTTATTATCTTCTGAGCCTTAAAAAAATTTCATACTGGGGGACGTTCACGTAAGTATAGAACGTTTCGTGCAAATGGAACTCAAGAATAAATCTGACTGAAAAAATAACATTTTTGACAAACCAAAAATCATCATTTTGCACTGACTTGTCATTTTTTTCAGATACTAGAGATTTTTTGCAAAATTTTTTTACTTTTATTGCACAATACAAAATATTTGCACCTTATTGTCATCAAGGAAAGATGCGAATTTTGAAACCAGGCGATGAATAAACGATCCTTTGAAAATAAAGGTAGAAAATTCACGTGTATTCCAACTGTTGGATAAAAAATTCGTTCATCTCGCGCTTCGAACTGAAAAGCCTTTTATATTATTGACAGTGGGCATCGTCTAACTTTTCCTAGACCACAGAGACTTTGAAAGATATCAGACAGCAGGTGAATAGACATAGATTGCTATCTCGCGTCTTCAATGACCGTGTGTAAACTCCTCGCGATCTCAGTATCAGCGATGTACAGGGCGTTTTACGTCAAGTCAAAATATATGCAACTTCATTTCCTGAGATTTTATTCCTTTTACGTTAATCTATTCGAGAGTTTGGCACTATGGGCAATAAAATGTTTGTCACAATTGTTCAGTATTATATTGCCCTCATCTCTGAATTTTCCCAAAATTTTTCGATGGCCTCGGAAATAGTTTAAGAGCTTGGATAACTCGTTTTATATTTTTCTACCTTTATGCATTTTTTTTCTAGATTTATATTTTCGTGTAATGGGTTCGACTCAAACCAATTTTCGTGCTGAACCTTTATTCTGCAGAGTGATCTGACTTGCGGATAAGCCGCCTCTTCCTCGTACTTAATGTACTTTCGACTTGTAAGGACTCTCAAACCACAGCATCTTGCTCGAGTCTTACACACAGACACGCACACACACACAAACATTCATACATCCAACTTTCCCAATAAAATTTGCGGTTCGTTTATCGATAGGACGTATCGAAATCCCAAGACTTAGTACAGCTTGCCAAAGTATAATACTTATTACCACCTGGAGTCAGGTGAGTGGACTATTTACTGCCAGAAATTGACGTGGGGTTAAGAGGATGACTCGAAAATTTATTATTTCAAAAATTCCAAACGTTTCCAACAAATTTCTTACCAAATAGCATGAAAATGTTGCATTCTTTTTTTTACCATTATATTGCTTTGTTCTCAGCAACTCCAATTAGCCCGCATCTCCTCTCGCATGATTGAGACGTTGAGTGCACTCTAGATTCTCGACATTTCCGCCTCAATTCGAACGTTCTTCAAATCGTGCCTCGTCTCGGAAAAGGTCGAAGACCTTATCTCTTGCGGTTATTTCTCCGAGTAGACTCGAAACTTTAGTTACGCAATGCCGACACTCCAAAAATAATAAAAACATGGAAATTACCTTGTTTTTTTTCTCTTTCTTTTCATGTTTGGAGTCAAATAATTCTTGACAATTTCAATAATCACAATTCGAACCATCCTCTTTTTGTCTGATGCTATATTTTGATCCAAGTTTACGATAGACTAATCGAATCCGTTAGGAAAGTGAAAGGGATTTTTTCCTCCTACGAGGAAGAACATCCCAACACGGTTTTGCACTTTCCGCAACCGAGGAATTTCTTGCTATTTTCTCAACTCACGTTTCGATCAATTAACATTGTCACTTATACTTTGAGTTATTCCGAAAGAAATGTACATTTTTCAAAACGATTAATTGTTCATCGCAATAAAACAAACATCTTCCGGAAAGAAAAGGACTGGCTTCGCACTCGTACATGCAAAACTTGGAATGTTTCTCACTCTGATTTCAAATAGTCTGATTCGATTACATACAATTAAATTTCACTTCAATTACACTTAATTAGTATTATATTATAATCATTATTGTTATTTGCATAAATAAGATATTGTGAGACGTGTGTTCGAGTCGTGTTTTTTTTTCTTTTTCTCGAAGAGGATCTAGATCCGCACAATTGCATTGATTGCGTGAAAAATTCTTGTCTTTCACTTTCGCACGCGGATCCGTTGAAGAGTTTTATTTTATTTGATTGAATTTTTCAAACAGTTTGTACATAAATAGTTCAAAGTTCTTCTTCCCGGATGCTGGAATGGCATTATAATAAATTGTAATGTGAACACATGCTTGGGACGGGTGATTTTTGAATGCAATCCTCTCGAGTCCCGTAAGAGCGAGAATAAGACGTCGAGGTTTGTGCGACTTGTATGGAAAACAATGAACGAAAACGAGGAGCATATATTAGTGCTGTGAACAGTTCAGAGTTATGGTTTACCTGCCAGCACCGCGAGCTCACGGTAGCCGACACTTGATCGGACTTGAAAAATGCGGGAGTGAAAAATATTCGTTTAAATGTGGCGAGTAAAAATTTCAAAATTAAAAAAATAAATGCATCAAAATCGAGTCAATTCGGTCCGAAATACACCGACATGCATTCGTTTCCAAAAAAGACTCAACGAGTAACCAGTAACGAGGTAGATGAGTGACTGGAATAGCGCGGGAATCTGCTCACCTTTTCCGGAACGCCACATTCATTAAATGAGTTTTTTAACCGGATAAATAAAATCCAACACGAAAAGATATAAATAGTGGTACACGTGCGAGGACACGAAACGTTTCACTTTCCCGTGCGACTTGTCCGCCCTCGCAAGATGCTGATTGCTACAATGTATATGCTTAAAAAATATCCGTATGAGGATCATATTCGAGCCTTTATACGTATATGGAATGGTGATTGTTAATACGCCTTTCAACGCTTCCACTACTGGTCCGTGGCAAGAGTAGAGGCGTTCGAGTTCTCGCCCTCAACCAGTCTTTCCACAATTTTTTTTCTTAATTGCACATACACGTACGGGTATGAAGAGAGGCACAAGTATAATTAGTGCATACTATCATCTCGTCTCACTCTGTTGGCCTTTTTTTATCTTTATGTACAAGAAAGAATATCCAGCCAACTTCCGCCGGAAACACAAGGCCATTGTTTTTTCTCCCTTTTTCTTTGCACAACTCACAATCTTTTACAGCAGACATCCTATTAATGTGGAATCTCTGGAGTGTTCGATGTTCGTACTCCTTTGAGAAACAACAATGCAATAACGAGCCCTTGTTAATTCAAGTTTTTCAAATCGAGTATATTCACTTCTCGTCTTTTGCTCATTGCAATCTTCCGATTGGAAAGCTGCGTTTATTTCGGGGCTGGAAATTAGTTAATAATTTTATAAATAATTAGAATAAGGTGCTTGAACTTTTATTGGTTCGAAATGTTTGTCGAAAAAAGATGCAAATCATTTTTGCCTAATTATTTGTCGATTGAAATTTCGACTAATGAGAATCTGAATGTCCGATCGTTATATTGCAATTAAGTATCGCTTTTATGGGCTTAGGGGGGTAAACGACTTTTCTCAATGCGTTAAAAATATAATAAAGAAATTGCGATATAATTGTTTCGACTATTCAAACTCGTATTAGCATTATTTTTTATCGTCTTCCTTTTTCAATATAATGGCGACGATTTGTTACCCAGAATTCGTGACTAATCTAGCAAAGATGGTCGTAAGAGATTACGCAATGTGAATTTTACGAGCACTTAACGAACCTTTGAAAGCCTTTGGGAAATTTTGGGATTTTCCTGTGGGTTTGAAGAAAATACCACAGATTTGTTTAATCCAGGATCTCGCAATATAATCGAAAATTGTGGGTAGGAAATGGAACCGCAACTGCGAGTATCCATTGTGCAATGGTGCATGCAGAAAAAAAGTCACAACTCTTCGCTCCTTTTGTTAAAAAAAAAAAAAAACAAATTGGGATCCCATCGAACGATTCTTCAATCACTCTCGTCCACGACTAATCCTTTTTGCTTTCATACCCGAAACAATAAAGAAATAAAACAGAGAATATATAAAAGCGACTGCTGTGAGTGTGAAACTCGTGAGAAATTTGTATTCAACCGAAAATATGTGTAGAATAATAAAGTGGGAGATTATAGAGTTTCGTTATCGTTATCTAGATCTTTCTCGGTCTGGCGATACGTGAGTAACGGTACAGATGTTTTTCTCGTATAAAAATGTGAGCTGTGACCTGCACTTTGCAGCAGGAGATAAGCTCGAGGGAGAGAGAGACAAATGCATGGACCAGTGGTTATACACTCTCGGAATAAAGAGTTCTGGGTGAGTCCCGGGGTGGGCCGTGGCCTCTCTCATCGAGTATATTTTACCTTCGCGACCAAGAAATATTTACCGATCTCCTCGTGGCTATGAAATCAACGGAAAATCGTTCAACCTCGCTCCTCTCTTGCTTCAAATTACATAGATCGTCTTTATTGCTCTCCTGGCGATATGCACGTATCTATAGTTGTGCAGTAAATATATATACACACAAATATGTTCAGTCGTGCGAGACTGACCTGAGATCGCTTTTTATAATTATCAATTATTAATTATTGCCACGATTACGTGACAGCATTGCGGGATGACGGTTTAATAATTTATAAAAATGAAATAAAATTAATAAAACCAAATTGCAACGTTAAATAGTCGAAAAATCGTCGTAGACGAAGCTGCTGCTTCCCACTCTTCGACCGCCTAGCGAGTCGACAATTAGAGAAAATGTGACAGCAAAATTGACGATGTCTATTTTTTTTTTTTTTCAATTGGTCTATGAGTGACAAGAAAATCATTATTTTTGTTAATACAAGAGAAATGGTTTTAACGCATGTCTCTTAAAAGTCCTACAAACCTTTGCCTAAAGCCATTCATTTTCTTGTCCATGGGAGTAGCCCGTATTAGACGCCTACCTGGCAATAATAATACGTGAGTGTAATATCCTCCGTATTCTCTCGACGACTGCATTCACAACTCTTACTGCGTATAGAATATCACGAAATATATATGTATATACATATGTGTGAACAACTATGTGGGTACCGCTCGTACAGCTCTCCCTCCCTTTCCCTTTATATCATAGAGACTGTTCTCAGCCAAATGTCCAGCTCAACACAAGTCTTGATCGTTGATTGAGAAACAACAATTCTTCGGTGTTCTCGGAAGAGCCATGGATTATGAACGCGAAATAGTTTTGAACATCGAAATGAATCATTTCGCTTATTTCACCAGCACCCAAAGTAATCATTGGACGAAATATGAAAAAAATGCTTTTCGGCGATGAAAATCTGAATCCCGAGTGTTTTGTATTTTATTTGCTGGAGCCTTGACGCCCTTGGCCACTTGGATCGGAACGGCCGCTGTAATTATGTGTACGAGAGCGTGTGATCACCTTATAACACGCGGACGTGCATATTTCCCATTCATCGTCGTCGTGGTTTGTCTCAGTCCATTTGAGTCTCGCATTCGCCGGGGCTCTTGCTCGCAAGACACGAGCGAGGGAGAAAGGCTGGAATTGAGAGACAAGGAAAAGACGAAGACGAGTCTCTCACGCCAACGGGGTGAAAGACACACCACGGAGACTGCCGTGGGCTTTGGGTCGTCATCGTGTGTCCCAGAGTCCAGAGTGGTAACAACCGTGAGGAAAATATGCAATACACGTTTATGCTTGTAAAATATATACTACGTACAGCATTCTCCGTCCATAAGCTAGCAGAGAGGGAGAAAACAAGATAGAGACAAAATATCCGCCACCAGAAGGTACACGACTCGATTAATTGTTATTCATGGCTTGAAATGGCCAGTTTGTGTACACACGTACACACATCAAGTGAATAATATTCAAGGAGAGAGGCATATGTGCGGAATTCCACCGTTGAACACGTATATTTTACACGTTACCTCGGAATTCGGCGGTTTCGCTATTTCTCTGCTCGTACGAATTTTGTATACACCCATGCAACAGGCAACAAGCCCTTAAAGTCAGAGAATCCATAAAATTCATTGGGAATGGCGTAAAATCAATACAGAAAAAAAATCGTACGGTAATTTTGTCGACAATTTCTGGAGATAAGATGCGAAATGGTATTTGTAAAGTAGAAATCAAAAACGAAGATTTCACTAAACTTTTTTGATTTTCGCGTAGAAAAAATGGTCTGCAGTGTTCAGCAATTTACGCAGAATTACGACAACCTTGAAAAATCGATAAATCACTGCGACGTCAATAATTATACCTGCCACGCCCGTGCCTTCATTACACATCGATCAAAACTACACGACCACGACGAAGACAATTTATACTTTGAACCGAAAAATAATCGGTTCGCATCAACTTCCGCTCGAAAGTTAAACCCCACAAAAATAATATACAAAGATGTACAAATAAATATAACGAGCAAGTCATGAGTGCGTGTTGCGAATGCTTCATTGGGAAATCGGAGCTCTTTCCGGAAGTTGTGGAAAAATAATGGAGGTAGAAGAAAAAACAATTCACGAGAGCAATTATTGCGAGAGAGATCCGCGTGAAGATGAACACACCTTCGTGAGAAGTACGAGAAATCAAATATTCCCAGTAACGAATACGAATATTTGAAAACAAAAATGACAAGAAAATAAAATAATCCAAACGCAGCTTCTTAACGAAGAAATCCAACGACGTCATAATTTTCTTTTACGTATATCAAACATGATTAAATATATACATTCGAGTATAAGTTTTCGGTTTACTTTCATGCTCTGAAAGAAAAAGGAAAAAAATTAAACTATTGTCACGAATTGGACGATCGAAGAAAATGATGACTTGTCAGCACGCAGTCTCCCATTATTTCTCGTGTGTTCTCGATACCCACTTTTACCCAAGGAGAATATCTCTCGAATCTTCAACCAAGATTACTTTTCAATATATATCTATATCGTATCGAGATCCGAGTGGATATCACATTCATAATGAAAAACAGTAGGAAAAAAATATACGTTACCACAGTGACGATATATCGTGACTAAAGTGGCCAAGAGCCTAAGCTAGGAGGCATGCTTGCTCGGTCCCCTGGAATCTGGATCGGTGAACGTGTCTAGAGATTTTTGTAATAGCTCCGAGCTAGCTCTCCCTCGAGCTTAAAGATCGTTGCACGAGAAGTTGATCTAATATCTGCCTGTGTTTCACTAGGCCAAACTAACTCCACGCGCTCATTATTCTCATACACTAATCGCACGTAATGACCAATGCCATTTTTCGAGACACGACTGTAAACATCCGTGCAATTTTGTTTCTTTTATTATTTATTAACTGAATTATCATGTTTATTGTAACAATTATTTTCACGCTATTACATTCGATACTTGATTTTATCTGGAAAGTGGAGTTTTTTTTTTTGGTAAATATTTAATTATTTCAAACTCACCGACAGCGACGAGTGCGACGACGGTGAATGATGCTGAACGGGAGGCAGTTTTTCACAGTTACTATTGGTACAAAGCAATTGGGACCCAGGGAAATATGGTCTTTGTACCGATCAGTTTTTCTATACAGTTTCCCTCACGGCCCTCGTGCAAATGCAAAAGTGCAGAGCAAGAGTGGCTGCGGGCAACACTTTGGAGTGTCTTTCATAGGCTTGCCCTCGTGAAAACCCGCAGTGGCATCCGCAGGAATCTAGTGAAGGAAAAAAAGAAAAACAATAAAAAAATAAAATTTATTTTTGTATAAAGTGACATTGAAATAAAAAGCTCGAAAAATTCAATATGGAAACGGAAAATGAACCGTAATAAGGAAGAGGAAGCCATACAAGTCGTCTGTTTCGCAGATGTCTGGGAAACTTCAGCTTCGAATATTTATGAAATATTATCCTCGCGACCGATCGCAATCCCTGAAAAATTAGCAGAAGGCAGCAGCACATTTTACGAGGAGGCCCGTCTGGGGTCTCTATTCGGTTTAGACGCCATAATCCTTCTCTAATGCATATTGCACCAATAGGCGAGCCCGAGAATGTATTTTTGAGGAAACGGGAAGATGTTGGGATGATTGGCGACAGGAACATTACAGAGACTCGTGAAGTACAGCCCATTTACTCATTTTGCCGGATAAATGAAGCAGCTTTCGCATTCACTATGCATTTGAAAATCGTGATTTTCATAAGCAAGAAAATATCGAGCATTGTCACGAAAAAAAATCTTAATCGAGTTTTAATTTTCCTGTGAAATCGTTCGGCTCCGAAATTCCTTAAACTGCAAATCGAGGAGGCTGCGACGAAGAGAGCGGCAATAAGGAGGACGAGACTCTCGTATACCTGAGCTCCTCTCAAACGGGAGAACGAGAGGTTCAAAAATGTTCATTCACCGTTATTGCATTATTTATGGCAAGTTTGCATGTCCTTTGACTTTGGTATATGAACGCGCTCCGTGCAAATTTCAATAGAAACGTGACATTGTGCTCTGATCATATTTCGAGTAATTATTATCAAGTTTTATTTGCCACCTGCTGTCGAGCGGGATAGGAAAATTTCGAAGCATCGAAACGAGTTTAAAGGATGATTATTCGAGTTTCCCATTTTCTCGTGTGACTAATGCGATTCGCAATCGTCTGGCTTATAATTTGGTTTATGATTTATGATCCGAGTGAGGTCGTCTCGAGGAAACTTAAAAGCCACACGAGACAGTTTTGCTCGAGTAAACACGAGACCAACAACGCCCCGTTCCCTCGTAAACCAACCAGAGAATCGTAATTATACGTTTTTTTTTCGAAACATCTCAGGCGCGAGAAACGCTAATTAATCGCTCGTTAAAAGTGTCCTGGATCGGTCATGCGTACGTTGAAAACAAAAAAAAAGAAAAACGATCTGTACACCATTCTTCATATTCGCACTCTATTTTTAAGAAAAACTGACGAAAAATGAGTTTCCCGAATCAGCATAAAAAATTACATTCGTTAATTGAATATTTAATGATTATAATTACTAATCTTGGTGAATTTGCGGTGATATTTGAAAATTCCAAGTGCTTCGCTAAAATTAATCCTCATCCACACACAGAGAGAAAAATCTGTTATGAATGATTGTGCTGTTACTTGATGGTGATGTAAAAGACACAAAATGCACTATTTATAGATGCATGTCGCAAAAATGATGGGTTTTTATGAAAAAAATTACTATCTTGCTTAGAAAAAAATGTATTTCGCAGCACAAAATACGTAAAATGTGAAAACGATTTTTTCTGGCCGTGTTGGCAATTCTCATCGCGTTTGTCAAAAAGTACGGTAATTTTTCCAGATATCACTATAAAAATTATAATCTTTTTCTCTCCGTGTAGAATCACCGTTCATTTTATTTCGAGAAGATGCAGGAACAAGATTTGGAAATTAGTATTTTTTTATGATTGACTGCGCGATTCCATATAAATTCTCGAGTCTCGATCTCTAAACACCTGGACTTTGCTGCGAAATGTATAAAAGAAGAGAACACATTTTACCTGCAACACTGTCAGGATAAAATGAATATTCATGATCCTACTTTCGGCGCACTTTTCTTGTTCATTGAATCAGAGAACAAATATTTGTTCTATGGATTTATAACAGCAGGCAGAATTCATCTTTTCAGGAATGCTACATGCCTTCGTGAAAACATTTGGCAGTAAATTTTAGTCGGGAGTTTCGTAAATTCGTCACGTTTATTTCGTTTCGCTAAATATTTTCAAAGGTGTTGAAAGTTTTTGTTGAAAAGTCGTTTGAAAGTCAGGGTAAACAAGGAACATCTTGAGGAATAGAACTTTTCGTTGTCGAGGTTTGTCAGATTTTTACTACATCGTCAAGCGAGATCTTGAGGTTGGTTAGGGTTTCCCGGGACATATATCACTGCCTGCGGACAGTAGAGGCGTTACAACTGCATGCCCCCGCATCTCGGTGTCAGCCCCCACAGCCTCGAATATTAAAATAGACAATGGTCAAGAATTGTTTTGCGTTGGAACAGGAAGCAGCGATCGATCTCGGACGTTATAAATAATTTTCGAAATATTACGAATATCTAATTTTCATAGTGTTTCATAATTAATAAATTACAGTCGTCAATCGTAAATTAACAAATGGTGATTACTCCGACGTTAAAATGTTACCGTAGCGTCGTTCTACATTTGTTCATTTGCAATTGCAACGAGTCACATTTTTCCACGACTGTTCGTAATGCGAAGGATTCATAGAAACGAGTCTAACATTATGGCTTGGCAAATGTGAAAAAATCCCGTAATATCACACGCATCCAGGCACACGCTAATCAGCAGTTGAAAAATTGCAATTTACGATTGTACGCAACCAAGACCCTGGGATTCAAATGTACAATTATATTTTCTGACATCGCCAACTACGCGAATGGGAAAATCGACTCTTGTACATGCATCTTAATGGAATTGATGGATTTTTATTCCTGACACTTTTCTAAGCAGTCTGTACGAGCATTTTAATAAAAAAAGTCAAAAAATCAAGTTGCATTCGGCCCGATCTTTCTCCCAGGATTATAAATATTTCATTTACTAAAATTGCAGTTTATTCACCAATTATTTATGTAATCGAAAAACTCGAGCATAGCCGCAGGCATAGATAGTGAATGTGTCTATCACATTCATTATGAACGTGCTTACTTAGTTCGTATATCGGGTCGTTGGCAATTAAGCCTTGTGTACACCATACGCCTCGCCATACGCATTGTTTTCCGTTGTGATAATTTACAGTCGCGCGCACTATTTCGAGCAATTGTTCATCTTTGTTTGATTAATAAATCGTACCTGCTTTCTATTCGTCTCTAGGGCATGAGATTTATCATGCGATGTATTGTATGCATTCAAATCTTCCTTTACCCCCGATTGCATATCTCCCCTGCATTCGTCTCGCGACTACTTCGAGAAAGCTTTGTTCGATTTATTTGTTTTCTTTAACATTAATCTACTGTCCTTTTATTCTCGAGGAAGCCTCGACGGAGAATCAAAATTCATCTTTCAAACGTCATCCACGAGGAAATATATTTTCATGCTAGATTCATTTTATGAATGGATCGTAATTAGCGATAAATGTCAGTGATTAGTAATTAGATGTTCTCGACTACGTGGTCCGTATTGAGTTCAAGAACGCGTATAACCTCGCATATGAGCATCGCGTATCCCAAGGCGAAATTAACGGAATAGCAACTCCTCCGAATTTCCTTGTATACGTTCGACGTATGCATGCGAATCCATTCATTTTCAACGATGAATTTTGTCGTCATTCATTAGTTTCTCAAGTCAAAATAATTTCTTTCAATTTTCGAGCATTCTCCAGAATATCTGGAGTCGTCAAGTATAAAAGTGTCAAAAAGAAATTGTTATAAAAAATGATAACTTTTCTGCTAACAATTTTCCGAATGCTACAAATCCAAATGCAGTTTTTTACGTCATCCTTCGAGTTGCTAACAACAATAGTAACAAAAGAAATGAACTAGTCGAGCTCACGGTCTTATGGTCTTGTCTGGATCGTCCTTTATGTAACGTATATGGACAAGAGCGAAGTAAAGTCTTCAATTAACGTGTCGACATGGGCGCAACTCGCGAGGACGAGCCCGTCATTCGTTGCAATTTTTGTTATTATTTCTTTTCCATACTCTATTCAAATTTTACGTCAGCCGAAGAAATCGAACGAGGAAACGATTCTTTGTTCCAAAGATTTCTATTCATGTTCATTTTTCAAACATTTTTTCAAAAATCGACTACACTGTCTTGGTTTGAAATTTCTCAGAGAATTCAGCGTGCTCCCTGCCTTTTTCAAGTTAACGACGATCGAACGATTAAAAAATCATTTCTATTCGTTATTTCACGCAATAAATAATGTAAATAATCATTATAACCCAAACAAATGCCATAACAACAATAACAATTTGACATGCATAACCTCGTGAACCGCCTCTGGCCCACGTTATCCATTTCATAAATAAATTATGCTTTCTACGCGAACAACAAACTCGATGTGGAATTTCTCACTGTCCAATAAATTACAATAATATATTATATATATATATATTTTTTTCATACGCCAACGAGTGTTTGTTAATTAACGCACATGCAAGATTAAAGGGCACGTATGTATATAAATAATGGAAATTTAATCTCGAATCATCTGTAACACAGTTCGAAGCGTGTGTATCATCCACACTGACGTGATAATTAACCCGGAAAATATTGAGATTTTGTCAATAAGAGTTAACGGTAAAATAAAAAAGAAATAAAAAATGGTTTGGGTTATTTACAATCGCTGTGAATGAGATATAACTTTTTTCTTCTTCCCACTCGACTGCTAGGTATAATTACAGTTGTGTTTAAGATGAGAAAGATATTTTTTTTGTTCACCGCATCGTAGATTAATTTTTTTTTTTTTTAATTCTTTTATGCAACTCGACAGAAACGCGTAATTAGCAGAGCGTTCGTATCAAGGCATAAAAACGCAAGATATCGACAGCTTCTTTTGAGAAGGGTTGGGGGAGGAGAAGAAAAAATATTTTATGGGCAAATCGACGGTGAAAGTGCATTCGAGTGCAACACGAAAGGACTCGCAACCTCGTCGTGCTGGGTCAAAGTTTAAAAGATTCTCCGTGGCAAATCGGAGAAACCATAGCGAGATTAATCAGTCGCGCGAAAAAGAGAAAAAAAATTGGCGGAAACGTCGAGATTTCTCCTTGCCAAAAGAGACAGATAATTATTCAATTAGCCACGAGCTTCTCGTTGATTTATTCAATTTTTGTGTTCAACATTCATTAAGGTAATCGAGCGAATTTTTTTTTCATTACTAATGCTTTGAATATTCGAATATAGCTCACAATTATGTAAAGTACTTCGACAACGCAGCTAGTCTCGAAAAAGTTTCAAGTATGTGCAATCCGTCATTTTATTATTATTACTTTGCCAATTAAAACGAGCTCCGGTTGCGAGCGTCTCGTAACAGCGGTCCAAAAGACTTCGACCTGTGACACGAACGAAATTTAGAAAGACGAAATGGACTAAAATTAACCGGATTAATCGCGAGGGCAATAGCGACCGGTGACGAACGTGATTTTGCGAATGAATAAACCGATCGGTCGTTTAACTTTTTTCGTAACTCGTAATGAAGCGAAAGGAAGGGAAAACAGAAGATAAAGTCATAGACTCGAAAAAGGTTTGGCAAAAATAACAATTCCTCGAAGAATTGTCTGGCATAAGACGTGGGCGAATGCCAGTGATGTATTATAAAGCAAGTGAAACGTCGACGTGTAAAGCACACGCGTTTCTTATCTTCGTCTCCGTTACATAACCGGGGTTTCGACTTCTCGCCTAGACTCTCTTCAGAACCGCGAGGAATCCGCGGCCTTTGACGTTCGTTAATACATACAACTTATTTCAGACCTATACGAGGGACTATTGAATTTTTTTTTTCTTTCCCAACCATTTTCATACATTCGTGGTCTATCCATTCATTCCCAACGATATTATTTTCTCCTCACCATCAAGTTTATTATTTCAACTTTATTTTGCAAATTTATGTATTTTTTTTTTTTAAGGCAGAAAATGAACTTTCGTGTATTATAAAATATATTTTGTTCATTCGAACAATAATCATTTTTCATGAAACTGCATGGAAAGTCTCCGGTGGGAATAATAAATCGCGCGATCGAATAACCGTTACAGCTTATAAAATGTAAAAGAAAGTAACTTCGCGGCGATCGGGTTTTTATCGCACGGAAAGATAATTGTGATACCGGTGAACGCTATATATACATACAAATATTGAAAAAAAAAAAAATTACATATTCCAACACGCGAATCGAAAGCCCTTTCACTGCATGCAATGCCTCTGCTTCATTATCGCGAATCCAATAAGTGACAACGGTCGGAAACAAAAGTGCATTCGCCAAAAATGGCCAAATGCAGGATGGAAAGAAAGGCCTGCTGGAAAGGAAAACGGATACTGCAATTGCAGGATGTGGGCAATTCGGGTTTTCGCGATTGGGAAGAAAAAAGTTGACCAGACATAGCGGAAGAGCATGCAAAGAAAAAATCAACATCGTTTATTTACTCCATTTTCAATTTCATTCTCCACTCATCCATCGAGGGCTTACATTCACTCGTCGAAGAATTCGAATTGTCAACCCTTCGTTTATCGCTTCTACGAAAAAGTCCAGGAACCTACAGATCCATAAAAACTGAAATTCCCTTTTTTTTAGTCACTCACGCCTCTTCAGTTATTGTCACGTGTTTATTTCATTAAATCTCTACCTATTTCGGAAAAATAAATTTTACCCTTTCGGTCTCGCCAAAGACAACGTTTCCAATCAAGTTACAAGTTTCAAAAGAAAACGCACAGAGGGTCTGGTTTTAAACATCGCGGAAAATGTATTTTTATGAAAAATGAATACAGTTTCTGGAACTGGATAAAAAATTTGGAGGATTTGCAAAAAGGGAATGAGGAAAATAGTTGGAAGAAAGTTGAGGAGAGGGATCAGTCCCGTTTCAGGTGCCCGCGCGGTAGGTGGTCATAAAATCCTTACCCACGTTATTACAACTGCTGTAAAGCTTATCTATATATATATATATATATATATATTTATATATAGAAAAGTAGAAAGGGGCTGCGAGATTCCCAACGAGCAAAGAAAAAGGAACAAAAATGGCTGTTACGGGCATTGAGGATTAATGAGAAGGTAGAGGGGCGAGGAAGAGTCTAAGACGGTGAGCGGGGAGGGGGCAAGTCGTCGAAAGGAGAAGGGTAGCTACCCATGCACCGGTACGGAACATTATACACAAGTTGTACGAGGACCGTGGCGATTCACAGTTGAACAGAAGACCGGTGAACGTCGAAGGAACCGGTTCGTGGTGCATCACGAGTGTACTTTGAATTTTCGTCATTTTATTTTTCATTTTTTTTCTTTCATCTCGTATTTCGGTGTGGCCAAATTTATTCCGAATGTCGTTCAGTGCTAAAATCACGTGAAGCAGTTCTTCGTATTTACCAACTACCGCGAGTTTGCCTCATTAATTGCAAATTCAAAGGTTTGCACTAATTTCCCGAGTGCATTTATTCTTCCCTCCGTTTTCATTCGGCACTTGTGAAGGATTTAACAATTTTACGCATGAAGATGAATGGACCAAGCGTCGATGTGGTCTGGGAACCTCCGACGCAGATGAGCTCCCTCGATTGTTGGGACTATTCGATCGAGCTCGCTTGTCTTCAAGGCCCCGAAGGTACTGTCTCTCGAGAAAGACTCTCGCGAATATGAAATATATTCAGACTTTTTCTTGCTGATTGGTGCATGTCTTGAAAAACATGCAGCAGCATGTTGCGGAAAATTATCAGCGAAAGTTTAACGAATAATTAGAAAATTATAAAAACAGAGGAACTTCACGATTTCAATGTGCAAAGCAGAAGAAATATTCAAAAAAGTTTGGATCAATACGATAAGAAAATGTTCCTAAAATATTCGAAAAATTCGAACATTCTTTTTTGGAATTTGTACGAAAAAAAATGGTTTCACTCTGGTATAAAATTTAAAAAATATCAAACTGGACATTTTTTTACACGCGGAAGTTTGAATTTTTTCGTGTCAGAAGTTTTCACGTTTTCTCATCACGTTTGAAGAACAACACGGTCGCACGTATACTGTGTGGCTCGATGTTATGTCGCCCGAGTATTAAAAAAAAAGAGAAAAATATGTATGGGAATTGGCATTCGGAGCACAAAATTCTTTACCGTTTTTCGTGGTAGCTTGCGTTGGGCTGGCTGAGAAGACGTTCACGGTAACACGAAGTTGCTCACGATCGTGTAGTTTGTGGCTCGGTACCCTGGCAGCGCGAAGGTCCTTGCCCTAGCAAAGAGAGTTCAGGCATTCTTCACTTGTGACTCCACCGAGTTGAGGATCTCAGTTCCAACAGTGTGTGTGCCTGCAACTTGGAGAAAATTATTAACTGTCTCGCGCTCTGGCGCCTCTCGAATCACGAGGCTGAGAAAACACCTGCCCTTTCGTCAACTTGGCAATTTAAAGAAAATTTACAATGCAGCAACTCCTTCCCGCAAATCATAACAATTTTCATGAATATGACAATCGCGAAATTTCAGTTTAACGCAATAAAAAAAACCTCTATTTCTTAAATATAATTTATAGAAACACAAAAATGTTGGAAATACATATACTGAAAACCTTCAGTGACTAGGATATGAACACGTGAATGTAAAATTACATAAAATATAATATCGAGGCTCGGAAAAATCGTTCGATACCATCAATCATTTCTCTTTTCCCTCACGAATAATAATTGTTTCTCATCATTTCCTGTAACGAGAAATCCATGTGGATTGTTCAATAAAAATCGTATTTAGTGCACAAAATAATAGCAACGTATGAACGTGCACGAGAACGATTCGGTTTAATTGGGAAATATCGAGAGCGTGACCGAGAAAACAAGAGCCCTCGTATTTCGATGACAGATATGTTGGTAAACTATATGCACGTGAAATTATTGTTATATTGGGAAATCCTTTCCCTAGCCGACAATCACGAAATCCTTTCTACTTGTAAATATCCTATCAATTCGAATTATTACCAGTTGACCAAAGTTTTTAGTTTTCTTCGGCGTGCCGACGTCGCGTACATTAGAAAACAGTTTCTGAGGACAACACCCTCGAGGGGATCTAATGGGTATCACAAGGAAATTACTAAAGTGGGAAAAAGTCATATAAATCTCTCGTAAAAACTAACAACGGTATTCGCTGGAATGATGTTAAAATGAAATTAGGATGAAATCAAAATGAAAGTAATGACGAATGCAGTATATTGAAACTTTATTGATTTTATTGATGCCAATAGTCGTAATAATAAGAATCGCGACAACGACAATAATGGTAATAATACGATGGGAAAAAATGCATAATGAAGTTGTTTGTCGTGTTACACGAGCTAGAAATGGGTTGACAGTAAAGACATTTTTTTTATGTGTTGCTACTGTGCTACTCTCTATAATGCTTATTTAGAATCTCTCGATTTCGTGACGGAATAATTTTCTCTCTCAGAGCCAATTACACTTGTGCAACGTCACATGCACACAATCCTCACGATCTTGAATTTCTTTACGTATTTTCTCTCTCTCTCTCTCTCTCTCTCTCTCTCTCTCTCTCTCTCTCTCACGCCAATGCATAATTTTTTCCCCCATTTGTCTCGTTACAGATCTCCAATTGGCAGCTGAGCTTGGCAAGACGCTGCTCGAACGTAACAAGGAACTGGAAAATAGTCTCAAGAGTCACCAAAGTACGATCGAAGAACAGGCACAAGAAATTGAGGTGAGAATACGATCATTATCCTTTCTTTTTTGTTATAACAAAAACATTCGATGGCATAATTTCTCTCGGATGCTTTTCCTTTTTGTTGCAATAATAGGTTGCCAATATTTTGCATTGAAGATTTATAACGATTTTTTGTTCGTCAATGATCTATCGAATCGCGGAGTAATGAGATCATTCGACTAGCGTCAACGAGATAGGAAAATGAACAAGTTGACGGATTTATTATGCATTCGAGCATGAGCCTTAATTATAATAAACCAATAGACTATCAAAGGGGAGCAAAGAGAAAGAGACAATGATTATTATTGTTCCATCACGAGAGGATCTCTCGACTTTCATTCGGGAAATTAGATTAATTAGTCTCCTGTACTCGGCTATTAAAAATAAGAAAAAAAAAGTCTCCGAGAGTTACTCTCGCGCGGCCGAAACGCAAGCACTAAATATAATACCGCACACTTTCCTAAACAGTACACTCGATTGTGTAATTTATTTAGAAATTACGCGATATACTTGCGTCACTTTTATAATTACGAGATTTGTTCACGCGAATCTTCAACTTCCGGCTTGAACCCGAATTATTTTCATTCACACTGACAATTCTTACCGCAAGCATGGAAATAACATTTTTACGAATGCCTATTTTTTCTTGTAGTATATGAAAAAACAAACAGCCGCACTCAGAGAAGTCAACAATTCGAGGCTCAAAATTTACGAACAGCTGGAAGTTAGTATTCAGGATTTAGAACGTGCCAATCGTCGTCTCGTCGTTGAAAATAGTAGCGACAAAAAGCTCATAAAAAGGTACGACGATAATTAAACAAAAATAGACAAATAGTTATTGTTTCCATACACATTCTTCGAATATACGCAAACATATTATTTCCCGCTGTTTTCGAAACAACAGTCAGAGTTTGACGATCGAAAGTCTCGAGGCAAAAACAGAAGAGTTACAAAAAAAGCTCGACGACTTGAAGTCCCTGTGCGAAAATCTTGAGCGCCAACAAACGACGAATCAACAATGTTCCAACGACTCGGAATTATCGGCGGGTTGGATGGCGTCGGTGTCACAAGACGGCAGCATAAAACGGGTACGAATTAAAAACGAGAAAATCTAAATTGTTCCATTTCTAAATTTTGATAATAATTTTCGTATATTTTCTGCTCTCGCGCTCTTCTTCAAATGACAACGTTGAAACTCATTGCATTCGATGTTACGTGCAGATCGCTGCCAAAACGCCACCGAAGCCAACACAAGAAAGCCAAATCGACACGTGCTCCCGACAGCTGGTTAATACACACATCGAGGACGAAGAAGTCACGGAACTGTTGAGACAGTTGCACGAGTCTCGTAATCAACGAGCTCGCGAGCAAGCTAGAGTGACCGAACTGACGGAACAGCTAGCCGCTCTTGTTCAGGAAAACACCTCGCTCGAGGATCAATTAAACGTATGGCGCAACAAGGCACAGGACATGAAGAACCTACAGGACGAAATTAATACCCTTGAAGAAGTCAGGTGAGTCCTTTGCAGTTTCATATTATTCACTACCCTTCAACGAACTTGATCGCGACAAAAATAATATTACTTTGATCCAAATTCGAGGAATAATAATTATCAAAAAATGTTCACAAGCAAAAGTCTCGACTTAAAAAAAAATACAAAAAAAAAAAATATTGTTAATTTTATTTTTTATGAATTAGGCAAGGTCACCTTTGCGGTCGTTGCTTACGCGGCGTTGATCTCAGTACTCACGATGAATTGTCGGTCATGTTGGACCAGGAAGAAGATGACGACATAAGTATGGCCGAATCTTTCGTCAACGACAACCAACGCGATTGCGAATCAATAACTCAGCAGGTAAGATTATTTTTTCATGTTTCCATACTCTTGGAACTAACAACCGATCTCCATCATCGTTGTTTGCCAAATAATTTGTTGCTATTTTTTTTTTTTCATCTGCAAAACGACACTCTGCTTGCTTTGCTTCATTAATTTCTTTATTCTCGGTTAATGGGAAACACGAATCAATCGAGAATCACGTTACAAATAGAAAATCATTACCCCACGATTTTATTTTCATTTGAAAATTCTGTCCAAGTTGATTCATCGGTTTCTTTAGAAAATGTAAATTAAGAGTTTGAAGTAGAGAGACAGGAAAACGTCATGTCGATGCTTCGTGTTTCGAAATTGACGGTCACAATTTTTCAACTTGTTTTCTGTTTCCGTAACGCTTGCACCTCTTTTCAAAGTATAATTTTCGATAAAAATGCATAGTACAGTCCAGAGCTGTGGTTGAAAGAAAATTGTACGACCTTTAGTAATGAGAAGGCAGAAAAAAGCTGACAAAATTCTAACAAAAATTAACCGTGACATTTTGTTTCCTTCAGGAAAAGGTAAACTCAAATCTTCCGGAAATCGCAGCTAACCGAAAAGATCGTAAAAATTTATTTCAATTCGTCTGGCGTATGATATTTAAAATGTGGCATCTGATCGATAAATTAATCTGCTTCGGATTTGATACGCTCGGTTTCATCACGAATGATTTAGTCCTGCCGATCGCATTGTTCCCCTTTCGAGTGCCGCGCTTTTTCCTCAAGAAAATCTTTCCGATAAATCGTTATCGTCAGATATGGTGAACCATGACAAGTGAAAAATCGATTCGTTCGATAATTAACAAATCAAAGATTTATATGTAAATAATTATAGAACTAGCTTGATTTTATCATTGCAAACGAAATGCTTTTGCAATACAGGGATTACCAAAAAACAAAAAAACAAACAATCATTACTGATTAAGGAAATTTGAAGACTGTCAGTTGTACTTGCCTGTGACGTACAAGACAATATTCACAGATATAAGAAAAAATCAAGAGTTACTTTCGCTTATCGAGAGGGCACTTGGTTATCAAGAAGAATTTTTCTACACTCAGTAAATCAAGATAAATAGAATATGTGGACGTAAAAAACTACACAAATACACCAATTCATAGTCATGTCTTGGTTTCTGTGATTATTTAGTTTTTTTATTGAATTTGAGTCTAAATCGTGATATTCTTTGTAATTCAGTCATTTTTAATGTGTTCATTAAGTCGATTTGTACAGAAAAAATATGCCGATGATTGAATGTTCCTCGTTGTCTTTTGAATTTACCGATTATTTTATTATCGTTTTTAACTCGAAGAATGCTCGTCGTCAAATTATTCAGAAGACGAGGGAAAAGAGATGTCAGTGTTGATAATTAATTCAGTAACAAGTTTATCGCAATTTACGAATATTTTGCTTTTTATTGCTAACGAATTGGAAAAATTTCTCACCAGCTACTTCATTTTGGCTGTTTCTATTATTTGTATTTGCTATTCACAAGTTTTACACTTCATTGACATCACAACCTCCCGCATGTTTATTCAGTATTCAGAGCTTATTGTACGTTTTAGTTTCTCTAGTCGCGTTACCGTCGAATTCCTCTTCATTAACATTTATATTTTTATGCATTCGTACATACTTTTATATATATTTCATTTTTGTACTGTAAATGCCAGATTTATATGATTTTAAATAAAATGTTCCATCACTGTAATGTTGAATTTTATTTTATCTAATATCCTATAAATCTGGCGTTATCCTCGATCCTTTATTCCTCATGGAAATACCAGAGAATGATAGGAAAACATTTCTCATTCCGCATATCCGTTTGTTTGTCGAAACGAGTTTGTTCTTTTCAATTGAATTGTTAAAAAAAAATTGAGATGGGCGAATCGTCTCCGTTGCATTATATCTTGAGAAACAAAAACGTTTGGAAATACGCATGCTCAAATTTTTGGCGTACCGAGGGACGCATTAGAAAATTCATAGAATGAGTTGACGAGTTTGGTGTTTGTTCGAAACGAACAGGGGTTNTACCAGAGAATGATAGGAAAACATTTCTCATTCCGCATATCTGTTTGTTTGTCGAAACGAGTTTGTTCTTTTCAATTGAATTGTTAAAAAAAAATTGAGATGGGCGAATCGTCTCCGTTGCATTATATCTTGAGAAACAAAAACGTTTGGAAATACGCATGCTCAAATTTTTGGCGTACCGAGGGACGCATTAGAAAATTCATAGAATGAGTTGACGAGTTTGGTGTTTGTTCGAAACGAACAGGGGTTTTCGTGTAGTAAAAGAGTTTAGAGAGCAAGTTTAACGAATGAAAAATATGTGCCAACAGGAAACGAGCAGCAAAGTCGGTGAGGTCGACGAGTCAGATCCAAATCCATACAGAACGCTTGTGGAGAAATATGAAGCGTTGCTCGAGGTGCAGAGGCATCCGGCGATCCGTCGTAAGCCAAGCGGACCGACTACGTGTATGTCGTTGCAAGAGGAGCTTGAAATGTCCGGTGAATTCAACAATTTCCAAAATTCAACTTACGATTACGAGACGGTGCATCAGGATTCGAAAACGAGCAATCAGAATGGCGGACGTCGTGGTTTTGCGAGAAAACCATTTTCGGCAACGCCTACAGACTTTTCAGAAGCGGAAACATCGTCTTCCGGTTTCGCGGATGAAACGAGTAACAAATCAACGCAAACGGACGAGCGCGCTGGTTCGTTCTTGTGCTCGATTGCCGATGGAGAGGATTGCAAATTCAGTATTTACGACGATAACAGTCCCTTTGAAAGTCGATTCCGCAAGACCCCCGAGTATCGTCAATTGTTCAGTGAAATATTCCGCGTGCTCAAGAGGGCGGCGGAGGCTAAAGAGGATGGTGAAAAGTTGCCTCTGCTGGACAACAACAGCTCGTCGAACAACACGTTAAAATGCGAAAACAATTCAGGAGATTCTCCTCAATTGGATGATTTTAATAGCGAAGCAACCGACGATTGTCAAAGCGTCATGTCGTCGGTTGTATCCTCGGTCGTTTCGGAGCCCGTCTTCCGTGTCCAAACACCGGAAATAAAGCGAAAAAATAACGAAAATTCGTCGACGATACAAGAAACTCCGAAACGATCGACATCCACCGTCAGCCAATGGGAAACCAATGGGAAAATAACCGGAGATACTCATCAGCATCAAAAAACTCATCAACCTCGTCGCCATCATCTTGATTATTTGTCGATAAACGTACAAGTGAGGAAGAAGAATAACGCCAAGAAAAGTTGTGCGAAAAAATCGAGCATCGAGAGATCGACGACCCCGGACAATTGCACAAGTCCACGCGTTCCTAAATCCAGCAGCGGCAGCGGCAGCAGCGGTAGAAGAAACAAATTCAGACCTCTGACCACCGCCGAACAGGCTGATGGAACAATCTGGAACGGCAACACTCTCCACATATTTTCAAGCAAAACTCGTATTTCTCCTGGAAATTCAAACAATTCAACCTCCTTAAGAAGCAGAAACAGCTCAGTTTCTTCTCCTCGCAATTCCGCCAATGATCAGCACAATTCCAGCTTGGAGTACAAAGAGTACAAGCCGAGCACAGCCTCCGAGGAAGTTGCCAGACTCAGAAGACTCGAAATGTCCTATGCCGAAGCCCTCAGAATGCCAAACAAACCCAAAGTACACAACAATCGTAGCAGATACTAGAACATTTTTTTTAGCGTAACCATCTTTCAGCAGGCTATCATTAAAGGAAGAAGGAAACAAAAAATAAAAGAAAAGAGAGACAAAAAAAAACGAGAAATTATGAAACAATCGTTTTCGTATCAGGGCAAGAATTTTTCTAACTTTCTTTATCGACTCGTGGAACGATGCGAAAAAGTGATAATTTATAATAATATATACACATACTCCGAGTATTACTTCGCAGCGAGAGAAACGTCAAGTTTTATTATTTCCATACATTTTTTGTCTCTCATTTCGTCATAATTACTCCTTTCAAAATAAACATAAAGGCAAGCCCGATAAAGCATTGCTCTTGGACAATTAGGGGGACGAATTTTCAACGTGGTTCCGTGGTTCAACAATTTTCCCTTACATTTCTTTTTTTTCGGTTCTCTTTTCGTACGCCAATTTTTAGCGATTCGTTAAGATTTTTATAAATGTAAATACTTTTATTTTTTTTTCCCCGGCAGTTGATCAATTTTGGAGGAAAAATCATTCGGAGCTCGAGAACTTATAGAGTCGGAAATCAACGAGTCAGGAAATAATTATTTTTCGATTGACTCGAGCGACGAAACGATTAATGCAAACAATTCAATGTCGCAATTCGATTGAACCAACATCGCGTGATAGTTTTGTTTTTTTTTTCTTACGAAGCCGAAAGAGAAGAATTATTCGCTAGTGTACACGCGAATTTTTTTATACTCGTATATTTCTATTTGTTCTTGTGTACAAGATTTTTCTCGATAATCTTATGGGATTCGCGGCCTATGATTTTGGAAAAAGGAAAAGAAAATAAATCCTCGATTTTTGTACATATATTCTTTTACGAATGGAACGAGCAATGATTAGTGAAAAATTGTAACTCTGGAAGGTTGCGTCAATATTCTTAGATTCTAAGTTCCTTTCGTTTTCTAACTTGTATATTTTTCGTTCTTGTTCTCTACCAAGTTAACATGTTCTATGTGTGTGTGTGTGTGTTTCTTTTTTTCACGCGAATGCATGACGTTAGTAAATTCCGAGGGCTGACGTATTGAGAGAAAAAAACTAGGAATACGAAAGGCTGGAAAATCTGAAGCGAGTCCCCTAGTTCCCCTTTATTCAACCTCGAGAATCCTCCTCCTTTTTTCCCCTTTTCCCCGTATCGGTGGTAAATTATGAAATAAAAATTATTTATGTGCCATTTACTATAATCATCTAATTTATATAATTCTACCTTGATCCTTGTCTAAAAAGAAATATCAGCTCGTGAAAAACACAATTGCGACGAGCCCATCTTAAGAATTACCGAGCGGAACTTGGAAATTTGTGAAAAAAATCAATTTCCGATTGAAACGAAATTAGTGATTTTTTTGAAGGATTTATAAAATTTTGGAAGGTACAAGAAAAATACGAGCGTTGGAATTTTTTCGATGATGGTATATTTTCATTATTTCCACGAGGAAAAAGGGCGGGAGGGGTTGACTTTGCGTCCAAGGATATTAGTTGAGTCACGATTATAAATTTGTCTTTGTTCGTTTTCAGTATCGAGGTCGAAATATTAAAAAAAAGATTTTCCATTGCAATAACCCATGCTAAATGGTTTCTGGGTTGAACGAGGAAAGAAAGTTGAGATTTTAAGTTTATTTACCAATTAATCGGAATTAAGGCTTTTCCAAACGAACATCTCGTCGAGCTTTTACGATTACTCGCTATTTCCGAGTTTCTCATCCTCATCGAGTTGAATCTTTTTCTTTTGTTGCTTCATCGTCATTCAGTTTGGTCGTAGCTTAACAACAATGTCGTCGAATAGGGCGCGATGCACCGCTCCTAAACTCGGTTGCACGCTGCTCGAGCTCGCAGTCCTTCTGGGCCTGCAAAAAACCAATGAAATTCATCATCTTTGTGGAGGAAACGGAGAATGCTCCAAAAGTGCAGTTTAAATGAAATTTCGACTCGTACTCGGTTAAGCATCGCACAGCGGTTCCCGTTGGATTATTTTTTGGACGTGGATTCACCAAGAGACATTTCATCGGATGACCGTCCAATTGTCTGTTGTGATAAGTTTCCACAGCTTTTGTCGCGTCCTTGAGTGTTTTGTAAATAACCTCCGCAGTGCCAGGTCTGACGAGTCGCGAAACGAGCAGCTCTCCAACGTCCTCAAAAAGTTCCTTCAAAGGACATAAATATATGTTTTTTTCCAAAGCCGTATTTATCGTAAGCGAAAAGTACAAAAGTTCAATTTTATTTTCTCGCTTACTTTGATATCCTCCTGCGTGACGTTAGCTTGAAGATTCGAGACGACGATTCTGTAACCAGTAGATTGCGAGGAGGCTGAGGTCGTGCTGGTTTTTGGTCTTCCCATGCCTTCCAAGGGACGCTGCTGTTTACTCGTCATTCCGTCCAAACGAGATTTCACTCCTATTTCTCTGTGACTACGAGGATCAAAGTATTTCGGTTCTACGGGACTTTCGGCGAGAATAGTCCTAAAAAGCGACAATTTTCCAATTGTTACAATTGACCATTTTTATTCATTCAATTATTTATCGATCGAGGAAACTATTGGTGTACCTAGATTTCGATCCAAATGTCCAGTCTTCTCTGTACGATGCGGGTTCGTATTTTGACTAGAAAAAAAAATGACAAACGTCTATGAAATAATTTCCGTTCGATTTTCAATGCAATTTTCCACTTGAATATTTCTTACCATTTGAGAACGTGCTACGACTTTGAAATCACGTCTCTCTGGTTCTGGTTTTCTTGGCATTGCTGCTCTGAGGACCGTTCCGCCGGGCTGCTTGACCCAAGTGTACGGGGTTCCGGGCTTCATACTAAAGACAGGAGGTGGAGGCGGCGGGGTCGGAGCATATTCGTTGCTCACTGTACGCCTCAAAGATGGAGCATCCATCATGTAAACATCTTGAAAGACACAACGAATGTTTTTTAGACATTATAAAGTTTAAATTGGAATATTAATGTTTTTTGCTTCAAATAAAAGACAAACCTTCGTTATAGTTCATGCCCATGTCATCCGTGATGTACTGAGGCTCCGGAGGAGGTTGTTTGTAGCCGACGTTGCGAGTATTCATGACGGGTGGGGGCTGCATGTAATTTTGAGTCTGTACGTGACCCACTAAAGTTGGGATCTTGTTGGTCATTAGAGATATTCGTCCGTTGCGCCCGGTCTTTCTGGATATGCTACCGATCAAAGGTTCCTTCTTTTTCACATGGCCAGCCCGCAATTTGTCCAACTTTAATCTGGCGTCGCTCTGTTTGGCAATTTCTGCCAATTTGTCCCTCGCGTCTGTTAATTTTTCACGATTTTTCTGTATTATCTTAAAACGAGCGTCCGTCACCGTTGCCGCCGCTCTCGGCCTGGTCGCTCCGTTGGCACGGGCGCCACGGCTGACGCCCCTGCGTATGCTGCAAATGTAACACTAATCGTTTGAAGGAGATCGAATAATTTCATGGTTTTACAGTTTTTGTGGTTGCATCATTTTTATTTGCCGGCTTTTGGCGATTATTCGCAATTTTACTCATTATTTTGAGGTTATGAACGAATTTTACTCCTTAGCGTACTGTGGATTAATTTTCGGAAGTAGAAACGAGTTTACGAGTGCACGGCAGTTTTGGAGTCAAAATTAACGAATTTCAACCGCGAAAATAAACATATTTTTTCCCAAATTTCATTTTTATTAGCACATGTTGAAAAATCACCGCGGCGTCACTTTATGACACTAATTTCTCTTGTAATATTTTAATCTACTATTTTTTAAGGAATCATGATTTCAACTTACCCTCCTCTGCCTCGCATTACTCCGGGTTTCGATGGTTTTGTTTTTTTAATTATATCGTCCAGGCTCAGACCCATATCGGTCATGATCCGTTACAAAAAATCCGCCTAATTATGACTTTGACTATTCCATCGACGCGAGAAAGGCATGTGCGACTTTTCCTTCGTACACTTGGTTTTTTCTCCTCCGTTCTTTCCGGCCTTTTTTTTACTCTTTTCGGTCTTTCACGCAGGAATTCGATTTCACACTATGGTTTTTGCAGAGTGACGAGAGTGAAGCGAAATAATATGTGTGTACATCCAGACGAGAGACGACGCGGAACGAGAATTGTACGAGCAGGTGCTCACTGGAGTGAACGTAGCCCTGAACTGGATGTATGGAAAACTTTACGGAATACCTAGCCGTTAATCGCGCAACTGAACCTTTTGCCAATAATCGCTATTACATGATCATTTTTATCATGAACCAGCAGTAGTTATCGGTACCGTAAATAAAATGTTCGGCAGCCGTTATTTATCGTGTGATTAAATAAATAAAAGTTGGACAAAAATATGCCAAACCCTCTTTTATTTTTCTCGGAAATCGAGTAGATTAGGAAACGTTGAATCGATGCAGGATCGTTCGGGGGTCGAATACATTTAGATGAGAATGGTGAATTGTTATGAAAATATTTAATATCGATGAGCCGCGACGAGTGATGTACGATTGTACGGAGTCCCTATCCTGTTCTCTTTTCTGTATGTATTGATTTCTTTTTGCCAATCAGCGCATAGAGACGGTGGAGAAGCAGAAATTGACAAAAGCGAAGTGTTAGGAAAAACAGTGGATCTGGCTGGGGCTGTAATTTGATCTCTCCTCCATTTATCCAGTCTGCTATACACTAGCTTAAATATTTTCTCATTGCGGATGCTTTTTCTCTCTGTGGTCTCTGCGCAGAGATATTGAAATTACGAATAAACTTTTGCTGGTTAGGTTGACAAAACAGAGCGTACATTAGTGTACCAACTGTGCTGAAGCAGGAAATTGTTGTCCCTAGTGTCCCTTCAGGGATGTTTGTGGCGCATGCGCCGCCGCGCCGGTGCGGGCGGGGCGCTGCGTCGCCATTTTCCAAGCACATGGACGAGACGCTTGGGTCTCGGAGTCTGTAGAAAAATCAACAAAGCGAAACTTGAAAATGGATCCCATCGTACATTTGTGGAACTTGTCGAAATTCTTTGAGAACAGTAGGAATCCAGAAGTCTTCAAGCTCCGAATGCACTACACGTAACGAAATCTTTCATGAAATAGTTAATAAAAAATTTAACCATCTCATTCGTATCTGATCCCCCAACCATCGGTGACCAATTCCGTGGTTACAGATCGACCGTAAACAATCGTCTTTCTGCATTTCGTTCCATTATTCGATTAACATTCCTCTGAATAGCTCAAAAGAAAATGCCGAAAAACAATTCTTGTTTATTTCCATTGATCAATATTAGAAATTCTAATTACTCATTAAATTCTTGTGTTTTTTTTTCAATTCGAGTCACGGAGTAGTAATCAAGTCGATACTTTTGACAACTCGTCCGTTAAATCTGGACACGAAGCAACGAGTTTCGAATCATCGATCAAGATGCAAAGAAATCCAAAAGACTTTCCATGAGCTTTTGGAGCGTTGCTAATTTCATATCAAGCCTGACGATTCCTGAACGATAAAAATTTTATTTCCCCAGAGAATGTTGTAGAAAACTGAACGGGCCTTTGGGGTTGCCCAAACAGAATTTTGGGCCCTTGGCGATGTGTCCACGTTGCTGTTCTCCGTGGAAAACGCAGAACCCCAAAACGCGAATACAGAAAGGCAAAACGCCGAGTAAACGCATGGAAAAACTTATGAAGACGCGAATCGACGCAACATTAAAAAAGTCCAGTCGGCTGCACAGTTTGGTAGGCAAAGTCGAGAAAAACATACCAAACAAAATGGTGCTTCGATGTTCGGTCTGTTCGCAAGCCACACCAGTCCCTCTCAACAAGCCGAGGAGGAAAAAAATCACAAAAACAAATACAAACGATGACTCTACTGTTTCACTTTCTTCCAAAAAGAAAAAAAACCGAGGGAGGGACAGAACGGCGGGACTGAACCTTAGCGGGGTTCAGAGCCCAGAGATCAAACGTCCCGACGACTTACAGACGAATCTACACAAAACGCCTGTATCTCGTGCTGACAAAAGTCGCTTGCTCAAGCTCAAAACCTCCACACCCATGAGTTCTAAAAAATTGAATCTCGTTAAATTGAAGGGAATCATGAATGCAAACTCCACACCGTCCAAGAAAAACAAACTGCATACATTTTTACAAGAACTCTGTTGAGCAGACTTTTGCAGAGTTTTCAATGTCTATTTTTCACTATAGTTGAGGGTCCCGTATAGAAAAACAAATTGTAACATTTTCCTTCGTTACAAACAGTTTCATAAACATTGTCCTCGAGCCAATGACAATTTTCTTCCAACTTTTCGAACAAATAACGAAATCGAATGTTTTCTGTAAGACTGAAATAAAAATTTAGTTTTTCTACACGAATTCCTATGATCCCTTCAATTTTTCCATTTTTCGACAATTTCATTTAATTTTTTCGAGAATAATGAGAAAAATCCAATTTTTCATATTTGGCATGAATGGCAGTCGTGGACTTTCGATGAATTTTTCAAATTTCATTTTTTCACCCTGGCCCAATTTGACCCGGAGCGAATTGCATCATAGCCGTTTGTTTTTTTTTTCAAAAATAAATAAAATAAAAAAAGAAACTCGATCGACTCCGTTTCACCAAAGTTTTATGATCCACTGAGAAAAACCATTCGGTCTGCTCTCATGATTCCACGCAGCAGACTCAGATGGCGCTCAAAGTGTAATTCGCGCTCCCAGCAGGAAACTCTGAGAGCACAAATAGAACTTTGGGCATTACGTAAATACTGACTCAACGTACGATTCTTGACATTCGCAATGACGTTATTGAAAAATAATTCAGTCTCGGTCGACTGCCATGTTTTTCAACGCGTGAAAATTGAATTCTTCGTCAAAATCACTCCGCAAGAAGATTGTAGAGTGAAACATTTCCGTGTCTCGATGTGTTTCGAGCGAATTTAAATCCGGCCTTGAGCCTGCTCCGTTTTGTGTGGAAAATGTCAATAGACCGATTCTCAATCGCAGCTGCTGATAACTTTGTAATCTGTGTGTACCAGCAGCTCTGTAAAACTTTTCAAATAAACGAAACACATCGGGATACTCGCGTTTTCTTGACTCTCAAGAAAACGCGAGTTTTCAATCAATTTTGACGGATTACGAATCAGCCAGATGACAAAATCTTGGTCGCTCAACTTTTATGCCGAGTGCAGGTTTTACTTTGATTTCAAAAACTTCGCAAAAATTTATCGCGTTCCTTACAAAACAGAAGAAATAAATGAAACAAAAATGAATAAATGGAAAGGAAATGTTCAGTAGAAATCATTTTCTCAAATATTACGAAAATCATCATCGAAAAATGCCAAAACTCTGTTTTCTGACAATTTTTTTTTTTACTTTTCAAATATTTGGGCCCGAGATGAATTTCCATGTGATTCTCAGGTCTGACTCCCGAAAATTAACGAATGCAATAATCCAAAATGCCATTCGTTTGGAAAAAAGGCAAATGGTTGCAGAAGCAATGAATCCTTCACGTTTCCCGGTATATTTTTAGTTCCAGCATCAAAGTCCTTGAAAACTCGGAATATATGTACAAGTGATCCAGCCCTTATTCAGCAATGAATGGGTTACTTGATCGGCGGAACGGTAACCGCGTGATCGCGAGCCTATGACCTATTTCGATCGCGAAAATGAATATAATTTTGACAGGACACATAGCTTTCCATACGCACACACTTTCGCCTATAAAACCAGAAAAAAAAAGAATAAAAATCACTTTTTCTCATAATTTTCAGTTTTTCTCAATCAATCGTGAGGAAATATGACCGCAGCAATCGGGAGAACGATTAGATGAAAAATAACGTTGGCACGTTCAACCTTTCGGAGCAACTACGTACATGCAAAGCAGGCATTATTCCTCCTAGTTATATTTGCAAATTGCAACTTATCCAAGAATCTGACGACACTGAAATAATGGAATAAAAATTTTCAATGTTATTTCTTTCTCTCGTATCATTACATGAGAATCTCTGCTTCGTTGAATTTGCTATGAAAAATGTAGAAAAATGAAAACATGACAATTGCGAAGGCCAATAGGTCAACGACTGGTTATAATTCGCACATGGAATCGCTCGCACGATCGATTACTTTTCCGGGTTTCTCTGTAACGTTAATTCATTGATTTCATACAAATACGTCGAGTTGATCATTTTTACTAGTAATTGAGGCGTGGATGATCGACCTCTCAAATATTATTCTTTTCATGCGATCGACGTTCGGGAGTCGTATATTTTTCAATCGATTCCTAAATAGAATTCAGACCGTACGAATTTCAATTGTATCTCCTAATTCCCTAGGAACTTGCGACAATTTTTCCATCGTGAATGCTCCCCGGGGCTCGCATCCAAATGCTAACGATCACGTTTCTCATTCTGTTACTATCAACCGGTTATTCAATTCGTACTAATCATACGTTTTTTCGTTTTCGCCCTAAATCCAAAGATCTCATTGCAATTTTTTTTTTCACAGTGATTAAAGTTTTTCTCGGTAATGGAAGACGAGTCGGTGCTGCTGGACGGCGTGAATCCCTGATGCGCGCTCCGATCACCGAGGCAGCCCTAGTGATCACCTAGTGATCACCTGCCATCGAAATCTAATAATGGATAACGCGTCAGGATGATATCGTTTGGGCTCCAAAAATGGTATGAAACATTTTGAATTCGACATTAAAAAGTTTGAAATATTTCTAACCATAACGTCTTTTGCGTTCGTGCTCTTTTTTCGTCAAGTTTCTGCCCATTTTGTTGGTTTTTTTTTAAACATCCGGTAGGAATGGGTTTTTGTGATTTGATTTTTTTCATTGCGTTATTTTTTTACAAATTATGAGACTGATCGATCGATTTTTTGAAATTTTGACTCCGCAAGACATCGGTAATGAAGTTTTAAGGTTTTCTTAAAAATTAGTCCATTGCAACCGACAATCGTGAAACCCCATACGAACGTCTCGTAGAAACTACAGTTTGAATTTCCGCGCGAAAAATTCTATATTAATGTACGCACATGTATATATCGCAATCGCTGAACAAGAGTCCAAGGACTTGGCCATATTTCTTCGAAGGAATTGGGTGTTCAGTGTCGCGCTTCGGACATAGTTGCAACGCGCAAAATTCATTTTTGGCTCATTTTTGGCTCAGAAGCGAAAACAGAAAACTCTCGTGTCGAGTCTCTCGTGAAAAACAGTCTTGGGATTTTACATCATGAAAAGTTTCGTTGCTACAGCCAAGCGTCAACTTTGTTTCTGAAAAATGTTTTTAATGAATGAATTTTTATTGGATTTTCATTTGGGAAGTTTCGTTTTATGTCCGAAGGGGTGTGACTCGCTACATATAATTTCTGGATTTCGTTAATTAGTAGAATTTGACTTATAACGTCAAAAAGTCTTTTGAGAGTATTTTGCTCACCCTTTATACGAGGTTTCATGGTGTAGCTGACGAAAAAGAAAAATAATCTGCTTGCTCGTCGATAACGCACGTAGCTCAAGGAACGGATTTGCGATAAATATTTGTCGCGTAAATCCTTGGAATATATTTGATCCGTTGCGATCAGTGCTGTAAGCGAGTTGCCTTCATTTCTTTAAATCCCGAAGGTTCAACATCGCAATGAGAGAAAAATAGATAAAATTTGATTTGTACACTTGTTGCTCCGATCCAATGAAAGAGGGTACGATTTTCCGGTTTGTTGATGAATTTTTAGTGCTCTCCTGCGTTATTCTTTTGCGCCACCCATTGGTCGACACGTGCATGCGTGTTTCATGCTTCGAACGCTGCTTTTTTAACATTTTTTTTATTTATGACGATACACAATAAAGTGCGTAAGAGTGAAGAGAGCTCGTGGTGGGGATGGTCGCGAAGGTATGGGGGAGGCGAGGGGCGATTGCCAACAGGATCTTTTTCCTCCTCGTTCTGACGTCATCGCGTGAACGCATCACTCACAACTGTCGAAATTGTGTGCGGTGGCGCGAGCGTCGCTCGCCTCAGAGCCAAGAGGAGATTCCAAGCTTCTCCACCCACGACAATCAGCGGCAAATTCAAATAAAACCGTATACTGTTGAGCCAGAAAACAGGCCATCAGAGAAATGGAAGTAGCAACTCTCTGTATATATATAGCGAGCAGCCATGGAGTTGAGAGAAATTAAGCAACTCGGCGCATCACTCTGCGCCTATCATTCCGACACCGCGCACAGCCGGAGAGATTTTCTCTCTCCTAGTCAAATTTCTATTCGTATTTTAAATAATCCACATTGCCAATACGTTGAAAACAAAATTTTGTTGCAAAAGGTCGATATTTTGTTCGATACGTTCGACTAAACGTCGTTTTTGAATAATTCCCAAAATTATGTCATAGCAGCAAGAAATATTTTAGGAAGTCTCTTCGGAAGCAAATTTTCGTCGTTTCACTAGTAAATTCCGCTGACAATTCCGTTAGAAATCGAACATACTGCCAAAATAGCGAAAATTTTGGAATTATCCAAAAATATTTGATTGACCGTATTCANGCGCATCACTCTGCGCCTATCATTCCGACACCGCGCACAGCCGGAGAGATTTTCTCTCTCCTAGTCAAATTTCTATTCGTATTTTAAATAATTCACATTGCCAATACGTTGAAAACAAAATTTTGTTGCAAAAGATCGATATTTCGTTCGATACGTTCGACTAAACGTCTTTTTTGAATAATTCCCAAAATTATGTCATTGCAGCAAGAAATATTTTAGGAAGTCTCTTCGGAAGCAAATTTTCGTCGTTTCACTAGTAAATTCCGTTAGAAATCGAACATACTGCCAAAATAGCGAAAATTTTGAAATTATCCAAAAATATTTGGTTGACCGTATTCAACAAAATATCGATTATTTTTTAAAAAATTACATTTCCAGTGTACATTCGCATTCGAAGACCCAAAAAAATTCCACATTCTCATAGCTTTTTCGATCTATACAATATTTTCCCAAATTTTTTTCCTAGTTTAATATTTTCTGGCATTTCTTACGGATGAGGCGCAAAAATTCAAACGCAGGTTCGACAACATGGTGACAGACTCGAATCTGGCCAGTCGATTAGCACACTGGGTCAATTTGACCCGGAGCTTATATTGGCCCGGGCTTAGTAATTCTTCGGTCAGTATTGATTTTAAAAAAACTTTGAAAAAAAAAATGACGGAATTTGCTAAAATTTCGTGACCGAGTATATTCACAAAAAAGTTCTGGCGATTTTGGAAAATTGAAAGTCGCAATTAGGAGGAAAATTCGTGACGAATCTTTGCCATTATGAATTTGGTAACGTGGGCATTTATAATTCATGATGAAATGGCTGAGCAAATATGAAATATTTTATTGGCTCAAAAGATGTTTTGGAGAAAGATCGAGAATGGAGTTTTTGGTGAGCAGGACGAAAAACGCGAGATGGTTGAGAAGTTGCTAGCGCGCGCAGATCCCGTTCGGGGCTAACGGCGACTGCTGCGTCTCTCTAGCAGTCTTTACCACTTCTGCCTGATGACTAAATAACGTCGACACTGAAATGTTGAGGAGATGCTGGCAGGGAGGTGGGAGATTTAGGGACGAGGTTGGTGGTGTTGCACAAGGTTGAGTCAAGCGAGCAGAGCAAAGCTCTTGTCTCGAACACAGAGATTCGAGCTTTATGAATCATTTTCTTTGGTACTATAGCGAGAAGGAATTGCCGAGGTATTCGAAAAAGCTTGGGAGCCGAGTTGGTATACGAGAATGAAGTAGACGAGTGGTAATGGGAAAGGAAGAAGAGAAAATGCGAAGGCGAAGGCTGGGAGGGAAGGAATAAAGAAAGAATGATGGTCGTTAAGAAACGGAGGGTCGCGCAAGCATCGTCGTCGTCGTCGTCGTCGTCGTACTCTCTGGATCGAATGTAGTAGGGCCAGTATCGCAGTGGCAATGCCGACAACAACGATCATGATGGTTGGAAGAATTTTCCGAAAGGGAAGCGCACAGCATCAGCTCAATGCGGCGAGAGCGACGCAATGCAACAAACGTAGCAGGTTAGGTATACGAAAGAAGCATAGGGTTTCGTGTGTACGCCGCGGTAAGAGACAACAGTCGACGGAAGGCCGGTAGAGAGCATTGGATGGCTGGCCGGCTGTAGAGAGTACAACGGAGAAGTATAGGGGCAGAGGCAGAGGCAGCCTGGCAGGCAACAGCAGCAGCAGCAGCAGTGATGGCAGCAGCGCAGAGGCAGACAAGAAGAGACGACCGCTTGAAATCCCTCTCTCCTTCCCGCGCCTTTCCTGCCTGCCTGCCTGCCTGCTTGCCGCCCGTCTCGTCCGCCATGCCACTACGAGCGGAGCGAACGTACAGCTAGGCCGGCACGGTCCTGTAGCCCATTTGGCATTTCCCCAGCTATAGCAGCAGTCCTGTAGCCCATCGTTGTTATCGTCTCGCAGCTGCATAAAGTCGGTTCTCTCTGCCGCTCCACCCCCTGTTACCCCCTCGTCGCCTCTGCTTCATCTCCCTCTCTCCGCATCTCTCTTTCTCTCTTGTTCATCCGTCCGTTCGCTCGCCAGCAGCCAACTATCCAGCAAGCAATTCCCCTCGCTTCCCCTCGTACCTCCTGCCGCCATCAACGCGTTCCCCACTCTCTGACCCCTCGTGCGCGTTTCCTAGTGCTCTCTGGCTCCGTCTCTTGCCCGCCCTCCTGCCCGTGCCCTCCGCCGCATCCTTGATCCACGAATCCCCGCAAGCACCGTTCGTTTCCCCACGTCCCCTAGCGCTTGCCAACCGAGAAATTCCCCTTTCCTCTTGTTCCACCTCCCACCACCACCGCCGCCAGCACCACCACCACCGCGCGTTGATCGCAGCAGTCCACCACTTTCCGCCACGTCCGCCACAACTCTAGCTGTATACATGCAGCTACTCCATGCAGTATTGAGTATGCCGGAGCATACAACGTCGACTCTGAACCTCTACACCCGCCGCGCAATCTCCACCACCCGCCACCACAATCCCCGCCGCAACTTTTGCCTTATCTCTCTCGCTCTCCCTCTCTCTCCGCCACAACCTTCGACTACCATAGATATCGGTGCCGCCAGGCGGGACGCCACGCTACTCTCTTCCTACCTCCCACCATATTACCGCCGCTTCTGCTTTACTTCTCCAAGTACTACTACTACCACCATCACCACCACCACCATCAGTACTGTACCAATGTGACCCGACATCATCAGCTAGCAACGCCGCATAGCGGCTACACCGACTTTCTACTGCTACACACACACACATACACACACGCGCGCGCGCGGGTTCGCAGAGTGACTGAGAGAGACAAATGGTGTGGGCGAAGCGGACAGAGCTAAAGAGAGCAAGAGAGACAGAAAGACAGAGCGAATGAGAACGCGAGGGTCGCGGAGAAGCGGGAGAAGCAGTGCCGGGTGCGATGATGCGACGACTCATGCCGACGCCATGCAGCACCAGCAGCACTATTCTACGCGCGCACACACACGAGCCCCGTCCTTGTCATCCTATCGATTCCCCCTTGCGTCCCCCCGACCCACCAACTACTTTGCCAGCCGTCCCTCTCGTCATTCCCCTCATACACCCCCTATACGGCCCCTCACGGCTAACCTTGGTAGAGAATAACCCGCCGTTCAATTCAAGGAATTATGACGGTTCTCTCTTTCTCACTGGCATGGAGACGCCAACGACGAGAAGAGAACCACCAACCAGAGTCGTATATCCCAGATCCCGCTCTCTCCTTTCTCGTTCCATCTATCTCTTCTTTATTCTCCTCGCCTCTTTGTCTTCTTTTTCTTCATCTTCCTCCTCCTCCTCCTCCTCTTATTCTTCTTCTTCCCTTCTCTTCTTTTCTGAAGCTAACAGTCTTTGGAAAAAAGAGACTGTGTTCGAGAACTGCTCGCTGCAATAGCCTTACGCCTCTCGTCCTCCTTGCCTGTGTGACTACCTGCTTCAGGGACGTTCGAAAGGATATGACCATCGAGCTGTCGCTGTCTTTGCGTTATAACCAAACTTCTTCCCCTCTTGTACCCTCTCTATACACTTTATTTTTATTCCTAGACGCGATACACTCGTGTTAATCATATTCATTATTTTCATCCATCTGGCAAAATCATTCACTAAAAATCAGTCATTCAGCAGCAAATTTTATTCCCACAACAAAAAATCTACTTACGTTCGTTCGAAATTTGCTCCGTCCGCGCCAAACTAGTTACTGTCACCTCAGTAATCTTATAGACGTGAGCAAAGTAGGTGCACAGCAGAGGGCGTTGATTTCGTCTCTGACTGCTGAGCTGCGAAGATTCAGCGATTCACATTTCTCAACATCTTTCAATCGACTTACGATCCTGCTGTGGCGCCAATTCCAAAATTACCAAGTTTTCTGTAGCCATGCATGGGGTCTCGGTGTGATTTCACCCACTGCGGATTAAATTCTTACAATAGTTGGTACAGGCATCACCATATAATCAGGTGCATATAGACACAGGTGTTGATGGTTAATTAATAGGAAGCTCCGTATATGCTCTGGCCATTTCATTGTGCCGGAGTGTAGAATATTTTCAATCATGTTTTGATGATGTTTGGAGTCATTCCAGTGGTGACTCTACGCACCCAAAAGCCTGCATATGCTTTGTTAAATGATTTCTATCGGTTGTCCAATCCTGCAATTTTTTTCAGTCGCATTTCCTGATGATTCCGTCCGCGGTCGTACTTTCATGTATTTTGCTGTTAGTGCCTAAACATTCGTTCAGTAATACCTCACGTGCGTGAAGCAACTTAAAAATATTGATCATAACTTCAAAATTCTTCTCGGGAAAGTCAGCGGACTGGCATGCCATGAAAACAATATTGCAGAGCGCCGTAGATTTAATAAAAATATTAAATGTGGGTCAAGTGTCGGACTATGCAATTATATGATCCATACGGCAAAGTCGTTGGCAGAAACAGTGGTTGATGATTTCTATGCCTAAGATACACTGGAAATGAAATTTTGTTAAAAATCGTCGATATTTTGTTCAACACGATAAACTAAATATTTTTCAACGATTTCATAATTTTCGTTATTTACGATTGGAACGACAAAAATTAGCCTCCAAAGAAACTTTTTAGAATATTTCTTGCTGGAATGGCACAATTTTTGGGATTATTAAAAAATAACGTTTAGTCGAACGTATCGAATGAAATATCGATCGCTTCCAACAAAATTTGGTTTTCAGTGATAAGTTTGCTTTAAAAGCTCTCGGACCGTTGCTCATCGCGGTAATTTCGAGCGGTGCCTGCGTTGACGTTCGGGCGAGAATCATAGGAAATTATATCAAAAAAGGTTGTGGGCACAGATACTGCATGGCATGGCTTTCCGGGCGAAGCAGCCGCAGAACTTTGCATCAACGTTTGAATATTTTATACTTACTTTCCGGATGTTATCGAAAATTTACTCGCGACATGTCTGAAAACGGACGAGAGCTCATCAACGATTGAACATTCGTGAGAGCCCAATTCCGTCGCCACAATCAGTTGATCATTCGGGCACACGAATTGTTAGACCCTTTTCTGCACAAAATAGAAAATTCCGAAATAATCAGTATAAAATGACTTGTTCTTTTTGGTTTTGAAATTATCGTAAAAGGCAGGAGCATATTTGCTTGGCAAACGTGCTTCATCAATTTATTTTTCTCAGTCAGTTTCAAATTCAGAAAAAACGATCGTCTCCTTTCTCATCTCTCGTTCAAAGCAATTCAAAACACAATCTAAGAATAACAACGATTATGCGTCTCGCAATTACAGCGACGGAGTAGGCGAGCCACATGAAGAATAAATCATTTTTTTGAGACGCCAGAGGATTCGTGCATTTTGCTCAACGTCATAATGAATCTGTTTCGAAAAAGTAGAGTTAGCTTCGAGCAAATTCGAGAGTATCGCGATCAACCAATTACATTCGAAACTAAACGCCAGGGTCGGAAGGAAATCGAGAACGTGTACCGGTTTGAAACGCGTGTTTGGCAAGTATTTGTCTCGCAGGAGTTTCAGGAGGGCGAGATTACGCGGAGCAAGGACATGAAAAGTGTATAGATTTAGTTGTTACAAGTCCAACTACCATCGCCCATCATCAGAGAGTCGATCGTGATTCGCGCGAAGCATCGATACTCTTTGGCGCCTATGCGCGCCACATTTCAGGACATTGGTCCCGTCGTACCGCCGTATCGGTAACTTGTTGAATGTGCTCCGGCTACCAGCAGTCAGCAGCAGCCAATGAAGGATGTGTGTAATGGTACAGTGAGTATAGGGAAACCATCGGAATCGCGAACCTATATACACGCACACATCGTACCTGCTCATAGATCTTGGTATCGTGCGCGCTGGTGAAGGTTCCATCTGAGAAACATACACCCGTCCTTCACTTTTTCGACGTAACTGTATATTTCCCTACTTCCTGTTGCCTCTTGGAGGCCACTCGCACCGGTACACGCCAACACGTTGAATACATTCGTGTGCTTAAGCGTTTGTTTGTTTCTAGTTTGACCTTCATTTTCTGTTGGCTTATTATTCCACAAAGAATTTGTCTCTACGTTTTCTGCCCTCGCGAACCATCGTCACGCATTTCTTCATCGATCGTCGTTTTTTCCATTGATCCATCGAGTACGGTTTCTCACAGGGAATTTCGAAGGGTCCAGTCATTGGAAACCAAAGCAGTGTGCAAGCAAGATTCGAATATTGCGTCGGGTATGAGCTTCGTAATCGTTTGACTTCTATAATTGTAATAAATCAGTATTTTCTGTTCCGTGTCGATGATTTTGGCCGATAGAATTATAAAATGAGTTCGAAACGTAATTTTGAGTTTATAATCGAATAATGACGGCAAGGAAACACCAGCATCGACTAAAAAGTAGACAACAAATTTGGTATTTTCGAAAAATTCTGAGGGAGGGTCTTCTCATTGGAATCCATAGCAGGGGGCAAGCAAGATTCGAATACTGCGTCGAGTATGAACTTCGTAATCGTTTTGTCTTCTATAATTATAATAAATTAATATTTTCTGTTGCGTGTCGATGATTCTGGCTGATGGAATTATAAAATGAGTTCGAAACGTGATTTTGCGTTAATAATCGACGAATATTAGGGCAATTGGGAATTTTGCAAGATTCATTCAAATGGAAAACAAATTTGGGATTCGATCGCTTTCGAAAGATTCTGAGGAAGGGTCTTCCCATTGGAATCCAAAGCAGGGGGCAAGCAAGATTCGAATACTGCGTCAAGTATGAGCTTCGTAATCGTTTGACTTCTGTAATTGTAATAAGTCAGTATTTTCTGTTCCGTGTCGATGATTTTGGCCGATAGAATTATAAAATGAGTTCGAAACGTAATTTTGAGTTTATAATCGAATAATGACGGTAGGGAAACACCAGCATCGACTAAAATTACTCAGGGCAATTGGGATTTTTGCAAGATTAATTCAAATAGAAAACAAATTTGGTATTCAATCGCTTTCGAAAAATTCTGAAGAAGGATCTTCTCATTGGAATCCAAAGCAGGGGACAAGCAAAATTCGAATACTGCGTTGAGTATGAGCTTCGTAATCGTTTGACTTCTATAATTGTAATAAGTCAGTATTTTCTGTTCCGTGTCGATGATTTTGGCCGATAGAATTATAAAATGAGTTCGAAACGTAATTTTGAGTTTATAATCGAATAATGACGGTAGGGAAACACCAGCATCGACTAAAATTACTCAGGGCAATTGGGATTTTTGCAAGATTAATTCAAATAGAAAACAAATTTGGTATTCAATCGCTTTCCAAAAATTCTGAAGAAGGATCTTCTCATTGGAATCCAAAGCAGGGGACAAGTAAAATTCGAATACTGCGTCGAGTATGAGCTTCTTAATCGTTTGACTTCTATAATTGCAATAAATTAGTATTTTTTGTTCCGTGTCGATGATTCTGGCTGATGGAATTATAAAATGAGTTCGAAACGTGATTTTGAGTTTACAATCGAAGAATGACGGCAAGGAAACGCCAGCATCGACTAAAGTTAATCAGGGCGATTGGAAATTTAGCAGGATTAATAAAAGTGGAAAATAAATTTGGAATTCAATCGCTTTGGAAAAATGTATGTAAAGACTTTGCAGTGAGGTTACCGCGTCGGTAAAACAGTTGATTCGTCATAATTTTGAACGTCGCGGGGAGAAAGTTGTTGTCAGAGCGGTGTTGCGAGTGTAGAAGGAGATGCGGGCACACACGCACATACGTGGTAAGAAAAATCGGTCGAGGGGACAAGACGAAGGGTCGGCGGCGCGATGTGCTGAGCACGATGGGGCAGTGCAAGTTTTCTGTCAGCAAGATCTAAAAGAGCAGGGAGAGTCTGCGGCACGCTTTCGCTCTGGCAGTGTTAAGCCCCCGAGAGTATGAAGGCGAATTTTTTTGTTGGGTTTATTCTCGTCCGGCGCCGCGAGGGCGCTTTCTCAACGACGTCGCGTCGTGCGAAGAACCTTCAAAGGCGTCGCGCTAAAATCCAAAACTTTGTGAGGACGAGAAAGGCGACAGGAGGCAATGAATATAGTGAGCAGCGAGAGGAAAAAATAAATTGGTCTGGCGATGAGGCAAAAAAATAGGAGTATTCGCAAAAATATATTTAACACACGGACCGCAGTGATTATTGCGACAATTTTTTAGACAAAATGTAATATATAAAAAAAAAGCTCTGAGACGCATGCAGGCGTATCGATCTATAAATCAAATAGCATAGAGAATATTTGATTGGAAAATAAACTAGCGATACATGCTGGCAATTAACTTGACATTTCGAATATTTTCTTTCGCTTATTTTGTTAATTTTTTCTTCACATTATTAGTCTGTATTTCTTCGTTTATTTTCAACAAGGGCGCCCGAATCTCTGGAGAAATATCGTGAAATTTCCACGCCGCGCGTAATATCGAAGCGAGGCGTACAGAGAGTATATAAGGGTAAGAGAAGGAGAGCGGAGAGCAGAGCGAAGCGCATAGGGATAGAAATTCACCCCTTATATAGCGATGGCGAAAAGCGAGAGGACGTAGGAGATGCTGGTGGGCGAGTGCGACCGAGAGAAATGAGCGTTATTCCGAGAAGGGTGCGGAGAGAAAGAGGGAGACAGAGCTAAGTGAGATAGGGGAGAGAACGCTTGGATAGAACTGGGAGATGGGGAGAAAGAGGCACAAAACGAGAATGGGTGTATAGAGCTTTGGAGCTACGTCGGCGGGGGATGTTTCTGTATAAGTCGCTTCGGTCCTTTATACTCACATACACGCGCACCCTCCTTCTCTCTCTCTCTCACACACACACACACATACGATAACCTTCCTCCTCGACCTCCCTCATTTTCGTTTCTGTAAGCAGTGAGTTTTCGTATATTCGCAGTAGCAGCACCGTCGCACCAAGGAAAATGGAGCGTTCGCGCATGTATCTCCTGCTACGAAGAAGAAGTAAAACGAGTAAGAGCAGAGAACGGAATTACTTGACATATACATACATGTATATATGTTACTTGTCGGAAACATGAAGCAAGCCGTTCTATGATATTGAAAATGATCATTAATCAAGAAAACTGCTCAAATTTTAGCGCAAAACTAATCGAATCCCGCGCGTTATCGATTAATTATTGCTCCATTTACATTCAAAGTTTCTGACACACAAAAAACCATCGCGCACACACTCTTCGTTACAGAATATGTAATGACTGGGGTACGATGAGGAAACCTTACGCAACTTTTGACTGATCATTTTCGTAAGAATAACAAGTTTGGCGATTCGCCAAGATCCCAACTGTGAGATTTGTCTAGTGGCGATTCATTCGAATCATTGTTTCGATTGAATACAGAAAATCGTTAATAGGGAACCACCGAACAATGAGAATCCTTTTCCCCAACAGATTTACAGCGTAAAAATGTGAACCAACAGAAAAAAAGTATACCCTTGGCCCAAATCATTGCAGAGATTCTTATGGTAGTAGAAAAATGTCGGTAGTGTGTGTGGAGTTTCTTAAGAGTCTGTCGGTTGTCGTTGATATGGTGGAAATCTGTCGGGTAGAGATTTCATGAGTTAGCTCGATTTTTGTTCGATTTTTGGTCGCAATTCAAACGATAAAAAAAGTTGGAAGATCGTTCTGTTACAAAGCTCGTTATAAATAACTAATCGTACGACGACTAATGAAACCATCGCAGGTAAAAAGCTGGCTTTATTGATGCATACAAGAAACGTCAATTGAGTTACTACCGAAATGTCAATGAGCGTGAAATTTTATGTCTGCATCTGGAGTTGTCGAGTATTCATCGTGATGAATATTTTCTTTTTCGCATAAATGAATAGACACAGGCTCGGGGGCGAACGTACGACAGACCGTGTTCCATTATTCCATTCTTTTAATTCACTACGACCCTTTTTCAAATTCCATTTAAACCTTTTCTTTCAGGGGCGTAAGCAGTTGTTACTGTGATTTTTTTCTGTTTTTTTTTTCTTTTCTTTTTGAAGAATACGTTCATGAAGGGAAAGACTGTGATCAACGCAGAAGAAAGATTCGCGCATCGATAACCACGAATGAACGAATGATGTTCGCATGCCATATCAGAGCTTTTTCTCTTGCACATTCGTGCTGCAGCTTCCTGCAGCCGTCTTCACTCCATGCAAGCCTGGTATCTTCACCTTTTTTCTGTTCCATTTTCTTTTGCGTTTATTTCGTGTTACCGCGTTAGTTGTTGCCTGATGTCAACAATGATAATTGGGCACTGTGCGAATGCCTTTGTTTTCCATTTCTCGTGTCCTGTCTGACTCCAAACTTTAACCGCGTCTACGAAAATGCGTCGTGTTTCATTCCGGTGTGCATATGTTTTCTCTATTTTCCTCTAAACTGACGTTGCTTCGGGAATTTGGTGCACAGAGTATAGAAGCGCGTAATGTGCTCTGGCGGATAATCCGTTCATCCTTTCATGAGGTCCTCCTCCTGCGTCTTTTTATTCGCTTCCTAGTACATTTGTCTACCGCGGTTCACTCAGGTACACAAATTAACGGACGACAAAGTTTCGACAGAATTCAACAAGCTGCTGCTGTAGAATTTCTAGAAAATGGTAAATCGAAAAAGCGTTTTGCCTTCTCGCGTTTCTCGACAACGATCTCGGTCGTGATTGCATAGAGATCTCGATTTTTGACGTCATGAAATTTCGTCAAGTCGTAACTTTCTAACGTAAGACCAAAACTTGAAGAACTTTTTATTTGTCCGTCTTGTTCGACATTTTACATGTATCCATAGATTTTTATGCCCGTGCCGAGCTCGTGTACGTATAGAGAAGATCTAAGTGATGTAAGGTGGATATGATCAGACACGTCATGTGCAGAGACTGGGAAACTTCGTTAGGATGAAATTTTGAAAATCCAACAAATTATTGTCGCAGCAGTCTCCGTTTTTAAAATGTATGGAAAATCTGTCGCGGTATAGAGGAAAAGCTGGTCGCCGCGGTTAAAATGTAGACTTCCGGGACGACGCATTTGTATGGATTTCTCAAATCGTATCCGGTCGATTCTTCATCTGCTTAATGATTCGGAGATTGTTCAAAGTCCCAGTTTCCAGAAACTGTGTTAATGATTTATTGTCGCATTATTAAAATTCTTTGATCGAGATTAAGAAATTTGAATCATCGCTGTACGACGTACTTTGGCGAAATTGAAGTTTTTTTTTATTAATCACTTGAGAAATATTTCGAATTTCGTTTTCACTACCAGCAACGATTTTAGAGCGCGCAAGTCGAACGCATAGTATCGGTTTTGCAAAGTGAAGGTGGCCGATGTGGGCGTTGCGGATCAGCTGCCACCAGGAAGCCATGTCTGTACCTGTACCACGAGTACGACTCTCATAGTTTTTGTTTTCTCCTTTTCCTTGCTCTCTCACAGCAACGCTCTCACCTCTATTCTCGCGCGTTGCTTGCTTCGAAGCTGCCAGCAAAGAGAAGCACACGGCATGCACTCTCGTGGCACGCAACAATTACACCCGTGTCTCTAAATATATGAATGGCTACGAGAACAAAAAATTGTTTATCTGTCTGTGCATGAGAGCTTGTAATTCTTCACCTGGTGAACGCATTCCAATAATTATTTGATGGACATAGAATCCTTCTAATCCGAAGTAGCACTTGGAGTATTTATATTTCGATTGACAGCCCAGTACATGGCAGGGAACAATCGACATAAACGATCGGTCGCAAAATTCTCTGTTGAGAAATAATATTCCTTTTCGAGCTGATAAAAAAAAACAATGGATAAAAAAATTATGCCAAATTTGCATTGCGTATGTAGATGCGCGCTTTAGATTTTTTTTTCAGCGCGATCTTTTGTACGACGTATTTCGACCCAGCGGCTCGAAGCAAAATCTCAACCGTTGACTTTCAATATTGACAATTAGAAAACCAATGGTCCAGTGACGCTCACAATTTGGAAATCTGAAGCGAAAAGTCTATGGAATGCTGTATGATGTTGCAATGCGATTTTTATATCGGCATTCTTTTTGGAGTGTGTATCGTAATTATTGTTCCAGGCTCATTAGTTTTCATAACACTCTAAAACCAACGTGCGTTTTTTTAACACACATTAAGTGTGTTCAATGTCCAATGCCATAAACAAAGAGTTTTGGAAACGTCTCTGTCTCATCGGCATTGGTACGGATCTGAAACGCCTGGGGTACTTTTTAGGGGTAGCGAATCCTGGGCTATCGATTACAACGATTAGAAAATAGAAAAATGTGAGATTTTTTTTACTAAAAATCGTTAAATTGATTAAAGAAATTTTAAAAATCTCGCCACTTGTTAATTTAGACAAGTGGCGGATAGACAGTTGAGCGCTGAAAATTACAGTGAATTCATTGCACAGTTTGAAGGTTTATTGCATAAACGACATTGATGGGGTCTTGTAAACCAAGACACCGCGACGTGTCGAACCTTCCGAGCCATTCTCTGCTTGTAGCTAACGCACCAGCACTCGCGTTGGTAGTGATGTTTAACGGAGAGGATAACGGTATAGACGACTCTCATCTCTCTCTCTTCGGGGATCGCCCTACTTCCATCTTGTGCATCCGCGATCACTCGAAAGCTCGATCGCTCGATGATCATCCTGCTGAACTTGAAATAAAAATTTAAACTCAAAGAAATAAAAACCTTTTATTCCACTTCAGTTTCGCACTTTTCCTCGTCTGTTCAAGTCCCAATTGTTGCCAACAACAATCGTGATCGCATTACCGCGGTTGTTCTTCGACGAGCAATGTCAACGCGCTTCCAAACCCTGCATCGATATTCCCGCGCGGAACCAATCTCTTCGACGTACGAGTACCAACAGCAGCCAGATGCATATGGTTGTTTTTCAATTCAGGTTAAATTTGTGTCAAGTCCTCCTCGCACTCCATCGAGAACAGCAGCGGAATTATAGTTGCATGGCAATTAAAGTTTCCTAGAGCCCACTGATAGCCCGATGGAGTACGCGAAATGTGGAACGAGTCCCGGATGCTGGATGCGTACAAATCAAGTGGCGGTCATCAAAAACTTCCGCATCAAAAACTTTATTCCAGACATGGCACGCATAGTTGCCTGGATTTCTGTTCCATCAAACATTTTTCTTGTTGCGCTGATTTTTTTTCGACCGCAATTTTATTATCTGTCACACGGACAATATATTTAATGCCATTGTGTCACCCCGCTGCGATATTTATCGGAGCCCTCAAAACGTGGAGAGGAAGGAGAAAGATTGGGAAAATTTTGAAAATTTTTGTCAGTCTGCCGCGTCGGATTAATGAGATTTTTCAGATTTACGTATTTTTGTGGAAAACTTTTTTCTCCCGCCGCGTCAGTCGAGAAATCAATGCAATTTTTCTCGCCATTTTCCCACCAGATCTCGGACTCGTATCGGTTATCTTTGTCATTGAACTTACGTTGTTCGATCGATTGGTATTGAGTATCTCGATGCAGATCTATAAGCTTTACAGTTGACGGTAAAAATATGAATTTATCTCATGGAACCGAACTACATGACAAATATCTGTAGAAAATATACAACGCAATTATGAGGAACATACGTTCGTAAACATAAATATAAACCAGCGGGTTTAAAAGTAAAAATGATGATTCCGGGAAGTAAATGACGGACAGCGAACGAGGAAACATAAAGCCGATGACGTTTCCCGAATTGGATGGAAATACAATCGAGCTGGTGGTCGACGGAATAATTATTCCTGCGGTTGCATAGAGCTCTAATAATGTTCGNTAATGAGATTTTTCAGATTTACGTATCTTTGTGGAAAACTTTTTTCTCCCGCCGCGTCAGTCAAGAAGCCAATGCAATTTTTCTCGCCATTTTCGCACCAGATCTCGGACTCGTATCGGTTATCTTTGTCATTGAACTTACGTTGTTCGATCGATTGGTAGTGAGTATCTCGATGCAGATCTATAAGCTTTACAGTTGACGGTAAAAATATGAATTTATCTCATGGAACCGAGCTACATGACAAATATCTGTAGAAAATATGCAACGCAATTATGAGGAACATACGTTCGTAAACATAAATATAAACCAGCGGGTTTAAAAGTAAAAATGATGATTCCGGGAAGTAAATGACGGACAGCGAACGAGGAAACATAAAGCCGATGACGTTTCCCGAATTGGATGGAAATACAATCGAGCTGGTGGTCGACGGAATAATTATTCCTGCGGTTGCATAGAGCTCTAATAATGTTCGAATTCGCATCATAATATTTGAGGCTGTGCGGGGAAATATGGTGTGGGTGGAAACAGTCTACGGAGGGATGTGCGTGCGATGGTGTAGTCTCGGAAAGTCGAGTGCAATTGCGCACACATTCGTTATGTATACCAATGGCAACCGCATGGCTGACCACTACCGGTAAACAACTACTTCACTCGCCTATCTCGAAGCTCTCTCTTCTAACTACACTTACGTCCTATCAACCGCATCAGATCAAAAGTTGAACCGTCTTGAACTTGTTCGTACTATGGGCCAGATGCGACATGTTTTATTTCGAGTCGTTTAACCTTCGTCAACTATGATAATTCCTAGGTCGTTTGCTATCCGAAACGGAATTGATTTCGGTCAAACATCGACACAAAGGCCACAGTTACGAGTTTGCAAAGTCATTCGAGCAAAGTTCAAACCCGAATAAGTTTTCGTCCAATTTTTCTCCCATTTGCATAGTTTGTTTTTTTCAGAAAAATATCATCATTTTTGCGTGTTAATTCCATGAGCAGAGTCGACGCTAGAATCGTGCGGTTCCTCATGCGGCTTCGAATTCTAAAGCGTTCGGAGTAACTTGATTGCAAAAGCTACGGTATCGACTGAGAGTGCTTTGCATTAGTTCGAGCTGTACATTCATTCCACTCGGCAAAACGAAATGAACTTGGATCCATATTTCAAACGTAGAGCTTATGATTACCAAGTACATAGCTATATGGAAGGCCAGAGGTACCTAAAATATTCAAGACCATTTTTCCCATTCCAGCACATAAATCATGTGCCAGTATTTTGCTGGGCTTTAAAACTGAATCCAAAATTCAGTTCATTTGCAAAAAAAAAACAGGTGGAACGTGTATTCGCCGTCACTTGGGTTTTGGCTGCAAAAACTCGACCTTTGTATTCGTCTTTACATTTACCTGATAGTCATTTGCTTATCATGAGTTGTTGAACTACCAAGGGTCAAAGTCTTGCCAGCACATGTATGTTTTTCCGGCGGCATATCTGCCTCGCGACCACCGATAACTGGGATCTCGAAAATAATGATTTTTCAAGACAAATTGCAAAAAAAGAGAATCCCAGATTTTTAGTCTGTGAGTAAAAATGAAATATAAAAAAAAACATCATATCCTTTGATACCCGCTCGGCTAGAGTCAGTCTTTCCTTTCTGTCTGACGTAATTACAAACTTTGTCAATATTAAATGCTTCATTTCGTTATAGTTCTGTCAAAGATAATGAGAGAGGGAGACAAAAAAAAACGTGAGCAAAGTGAAGCGTGTGGTGAGTTCAAAGAGCAAAGGATAATGGAGTAGCGTGAAAATCGTAGTGCAGAATAAAAAAGTGAAACGAGCGAGAAATTCAATGATAAAAATCATGGTCAGCAGTGGTCCAACCGGCCCGACTGCTGGGCTCTAACTGGTCAGCGAACAGAAAGAGTATTTTTGCAAAACACCGGTTCTTCCATCGCAACTGCCTCCGTGCTCTTTCCGTTCATGTTTCAAATATACATATACATTCATACATACAAATATATGAACATGTACATTCAACCTTCTCTCTCGAGCTCTCGTTATCTCTTTGGTTTCCCCGCAGTGACGTCAGCGGAGCGTCGACCAATCACAGGTGAGCTTTAATTATGAAGAGTGAGCGGGAGAGAAATACGGAGCAAGAGAGAGAGCGAGGGGTTGTGGGACGCAGGGTAGAGAGCGAAAGAGAGGGAGAGATATGGAGTGATGGAGGGTACAGCCAGGATTAAACCACCCTCGCTACAATCTTTGGGTGGTAGGAGGCAAGCTCACCTAACATAACCAGCCAGAGGGATATACCTCTTTCCCCAATTTTAGGAAAAGCATTTTAAAAAATAGACCAGTCACCCGAGTCACATATCAAATCGGATACCCAACGAAATATTGTGAATTTCAGAATTTTAAGTATCTGTTGAAATATAATTGCTTCTTCAGATCGTTCAGGCCTATTTGTTGTGAATAATGGTCCACACCTCGGTATGAGTAGGAGACGCAAAATTTTCGAACGATTTTCACTCGTTCTTTTTAATTATTTGCAAATGTACTACGCCGATCGATGACTCTGCCGGTTGAGAACTTGGACTAATTTCTGTTTCCATTGAGTTTTTATTTCTCTTGGCGAAGTTGTCAGATTTTTTGCTGTTAATTTCGTGTGGATCTGGAATTTGGACACTTGGCTTTGAAATTTTTTGGACGATCCGGCTGGTCGTTCCTTATCTGCCTGAGAGGAAGATTTCAATTTGGCGGGAAATCCCTTATCTTATAAGTTGTGTTTGCGCTTCCAATGACCGCCCATGGTATTACAGGATTAAGTGAATTTACATACTGCCACGGTCCAGGAGTATGGGCAAACGAACAACCATTCAGAGAGTCAAAATATCGAATTTTCATTGCGGCTTTTCCGATTAAATTCGAGAGCGTTTTATCTCGAGCCAATATGCGATGGAGCAAAATATTCATAGCGCTACGAATTTTTTAAATTTTGCGAATGAAAAATTTCATCAGGGAGTGGAAAACCAAGTCAAAGCCGATATTCAGTGATAGGCGGGGTGAGGAAAGAACAAGCGGAAAGGAAAGTCGCCTAAAGAACTTTTGGGTGAGCTGGCTCAATTTTTGAGCCAGAATTTCACACGGTCCGGGTTGCAGCTTTTCGGGTGTATTCTCTGGGACGGATCGATAATGCATCATCCTACATTTCTATTCTCAGCCCGTGCAACATCGCAATTTGTACACATTTCGATTTTAATTCCCAAGTTGTTCCTTTATGATGGCGGTGGACCGAGTGTCATCATTAACGTGACCGTTGCATCACTGCAGGATCGATACTTCCGAACCGAGATCGATAGTTTCCGATAATTAATTTTATCAAGTAGTAATTATGGTTGTTGGATGTTCGAGCGAAGCAAACGTCGTTTCCTCGCGAATATTTTGTCCAAGTTGTCGCTGATATGAGTCAACGGATGGATTTTTTTATTTCGACGCATGGGCGAGGGTTTCAAAATGATTGAGTGCGAATGGTGACTAATGACGAAAGACGAAAAGATTAAGTAGTTGGGACCTCTAGCGTGGTATGTCGGTTAAGGCCAAAAAGTGAAAAACAGTTGATAGGTTATTGGATGAGAGGAGGCTGCGGAGATTAATCAGTGCGAGGAAAGTCAATTCCTTCTGCGCTCGGTAGGTAAGGTTACTCCAGTTATCTTCTCCGCGTGGCTATAAGAGACTCGAAGATGGTTGGTGAGTGTTCTTGCTGAGAGCCTTTAAATGTGCTGCAGAGAGCTGCTGTACATTGAGAGTACGTTTTCTTGCGTCTCCGCGAATACTGCTGTTTATCTCTCGTGAAACTCCATTACCGACGTTTTCTCCGAATTCCAAGGTGCATGCTATCTCTCTCTGGTCTTACTACCGAATTCAATCTGCTGGTATATATGTCTATAGCTCTTGTTCTGTTTTCTCTCTGCGTTGTCACGACAGGGCTGCGGAGCTCGAAGGAATGAAATTCGAACGTATCCACGGCGCTCTCTCTAGCTCGAGCTCGACATAAATATATAACTCTATACGTATGCGCGTACATACACTCCTACACTCCCTTCGCCTACCTATAGATATTGAGGCTTCTCGTAATGCCCCTTCTCACTCGCGCGCATTAGAGATGTACATGAAAGGCCGAATAGCTCGTGCTCTTTTCCTCATTATGCGCGGCTCTCGGACAACTCTCGGGATCGTGGCGGGGATGGAGAGCTTTTCCCAGTTGGGGCTTGGGGGGCAAGAGAGGCCTTTGGCGAACGTAACGGAGCGACAGAGATGCCGAGAGTCAGGGCAAAATGGAATAAAAGAAGAGGTTCGATGGTGTACCGCCACGACGGCGCAGATTCGAGAGATGTGGCAACGTTGTCCTGAACAACCAACGGAGTTGGCATTACTGTGGTGGTAGCGAGCAACGCAGCACACTGCCTTCGACTCCTTCCTTCGAGTGCTAGCTGCTCGATGGCGAAGCCATCATGGCGAACCGACAACGTAGCAGCAGCGCGCGGTGTGTGACTCAGCACCAACGCAATCGCGTTCGTTCAACAGAAAGAATCCTCCTTGCCCTCCTCCTCCTCCTCCTTCTCTTCCGCTCCTTCTTCTCTTCTTTTCTCTTCTCTTTTCTTCGCTCTCTTCTCGTTGGACTGAGCGAACTCGCATTAAGACCGCCTTTTTCCAAGTCCACACTGTTTTGTAACGCGATTCTCTGTCCTAGATGCAAGAATGAAAGAGAAATACCATTGCGTACTGCAGAAGAACGTGTATAGTTGGTTATGTAGCGTGCCAGAAAGCAGTTGAAAATCGATGTGACTTGCCGATCGAGCTCAACTTTGCACTCGACCGGTTCGATCGCTGCTTATGACTGTGCATTTTATATCAAATTTCCCACAGCATTTCGAAAGATCGATAGAGATTTTTTCTCCAGAACCGGGTGCAGTGGCGAATCTCGCCTTGGTAAAAATTTTAGCGCAATTTGCGAAATGAAAACGAAACAAAGTTCAAATTGTGTGATATTCAAAGAAAAGCGTGAACGATTATTTTTGGTTCGTCGTCGCCGTAATGTGTACGGGACCCAGAATCGTATCTCGATCCGATCAAATTCACAGGACGCTCTCCGCAGCAGGGCAAAAATAATCCAACCGACTCGGATCAATAAATCCGCGAGAGAAAAAGCTCTGCCGCGAGTCTCATCGCAACAGAGTGCGATGGAGACGGCGCGATACCGTTGTCAATTTTGAGAACGTGCTTGCAGCTTCCACGTGCATCGTCGAGCTTTCATCGTCCTCTGTTTCGTCGTCGCAGTTGATGACGTCGTACATGCACGTATGACGTGCATCAACGATCGAAAGGATGTAACCGCCGTTTGGTCGGTTGTACTCTGTGAGATGAAAGCACGAAAGCACGCTTATCGACCGCAGATACAAGCCTCAAGTGGAGAACACTGGTCGTCAGGATTCTATGAAAACGCCGCGGAACGTTGTCGTCGCCTCGACAAGTATCTCGATATAAAAGGCTGGCCAATGTCTCAAACATAACCACCAACAACATGTTCCACTTTTTTATTCGAACCCGCCAAATTTATTTCTCGGCGGCACAAAACTTTCAAGGTCCTTGCACAGTTTTTCAACTTTTGCGACTGAAATTTCGCAATACTTGCCATTCCACTGTTTTTACTAAAATATACAGAAACTAAAAAACTACGCGCGATGTCATAAAAATTTCAAACCCCAGTCCTCATAAAAAAAATGCCAGGAAGCAAAAAATTCTTCTCGTAGCATGAGATGATTTTTTATTTTCTTTCATAGACTCTGTTTAGTCAGATACATCTCGTACAACTGGTTTCCTTAAATTTCTAACTCATTATGAATATTATACTTCGGATCTAAATAAATAATTAACATCGAAAATACTGGAAATATATTTTACATTAACGCGTCGACGTACCCACACTACAGCCGTTATTTATCCGTTATTACATCGACCAGCTCCAAACCAACGAATAGTTTCGTTAACTTTAGTTATAGCGAACAATTACTTTGCAGTCTCGCCAATGAACCGATACCGCTTCATATCGCACCGGACGCGGATGAAATTTTGCACTCGCATATTGATTTTTTCTGGGTAGAAAATACAAAGTGTTGGAGTTGTTGCGAAAATGAATATTAAAAAATAAAAGAAAATTAATCTACTACTTCGCAAACGGTTGCAGCTTTTTTTTCAAGGAATCTTCGACTACGTTAATTTTAATAAAATCTACAGAATATTAAGTACAGTGTAGCAGAAATCGCTGATGTTTCTTTTTTTTTTCATTTCATTCCGAGTCACAAATTGGTCCGTCCTATCGTTATAGATTCTGACAAAGGCCGTTGTCCGCGTTTTCCATTCAATTTACAGAACAGCATATTAGAATTTTTTCATATTACAAAAAAAAATTGAGGTACTCGGTGCACCGCTAGGAACGAGTATACGCGGGGCGCGCATAGTACGATTTCGAACAAGACACGGTCGAATGGACTCAACATCGGAGAAGCCGAGGAGTGCTGAGTTGATACGAACTGTGTCAAATTTTTGTCTGACTCTTAACTAAGTATAGCCAACAGCAGGATGTAACAAAATTTGCGTCAAGAATTTTTTTTTTATGTGAGCTCATCGTTCGCGAAGGAGTCGCTAATCGTCAAGGGGCTTAAACACACATTTTCGAAAATACTTCGAATTGTAAAGATGTTTAGTCTGTGAAAAATCTGCCATCGCGTACACACTCGTTCTTGCTAAGTGATTAGTTTGATAAAAGCTCCGACGAGACTGTTGGAGCGTTCAACTCGCGGCCTGCTTCCGCTGCATCCTCAGGTGCATGGAAAGAGAAAAAAAAAACGTTGGAGATTTGAGAATAGAAGGTAACTGCAGTATCGGCGATACATCAGCGGTGTTTGTCGAAGGGAAAATCTTCTGCTCTGCTCCGTGTCATATCGCTCAGCCTGTTTCTATACCGCTGCTGCTGCTGAGGGAATTGGCGGCGTTCGAACGGCGCAGTCTACTACTAACAACACTATCTGCCCTCTTCTCCCGACGTAGCCGCGCGTATATGCATCACGTTCGGTGAGGTAAACTTTACCGACCGCGATTTCACTAACGTCGCGCGTTAACGTGTTTCACCCAAGAGAAGAAGAGAGCGCATTGCGAACGGTCGTTCGTTTACAAACGAGGCTCTTCCCACAAACGTTCCGCTATAGTCGGACCAGTCACGACTACGATCGTACACCAGGCTGAAATAACGGAAAGCATGTACACAAGCACATTCGCTGCATATTCAAAAAATATTTTTTTTACAATCATTTTTATAACGATCGAGATAATTATAAATAATTGATAATATTCGGATGCAAAAGAATGTTTATTGCTCGCGTCAAGATTATGACGTCGCACTCGATTCTGTATCTACGGAAAGTTCTCCATCGTCGTTTTTTCGGCTTCGATGCAAATTCCAAATTTGGCTCGACAAACAACGTTTTTTAGGACTCTGGACCACCATCTTTCATCCNTCTTCCCACAAACGTTCCGCTATAGTCGGACCAGTCACGACTACGATCGTACACCAGGCTGAAATAACGGAAAGCATGTACACAAGCACATTCGCTGCATATTCAAAAAATATTTTTTTTACAATCATTTTTATAACGATCGAGATAATTATAAATAATTGATAATATTCGGATGCAAAAGAATTTTTATTGCTCGCGTCAAGATTATGACGTCGCACCCAATTCTGTATTTACGGAAAGTTGTCGATCGTCGTTTTTTCGGCTTCGATGCAAATTCCAAATTTGGCTCGATAAACAACGTTTTTTAGAACTCTGGACCACCATCTTCCATCCTTTTTTTGTCTCCCGCCGCGAGATGGAAATTAAATAGCTGTGAATTAGTAGCTAGCGATGGAGCTTCTATTGGGATTAATTCTTCATTCTATTAAAGCATTCTATGAAAATGGAGCTCGAATCATAGCCTCATCTCTGAAATAGCAGGTAGATATGTAGAGCCTAAATGAAATGATCCAACGCGCAGTGGATGCGTTTGAGGTTTTATTCCTCGTTGGCCGTTGCGCTTTCGCTTTTGCTGTCGCTGCTGCTGGTTTCGTGCCAGCGACAGCTGTGCCAAAAGACATGCGGGAGCTCTCTAAGCACCCATGTTTCCAAAGAAAAAGCACGACAGTCAGCCCAACCTCAGCCACGTAATAGTAATTTGCACAAAATGAAGAAAAATTCATTAACTCGCGTTCGTCAAAGTTGTAACTATACGATTTAACAATGTACTCGTACCAAGCATTGGAATTAATCGTCAAACGTGTTGTAGTACAATGCAATATTAATCTCGGCAAACAAATGTGACTGGTACACGGAGAGAAAAGCCGGGAAATTTATATCACATATTACTATGCCACCATAGTTTCCTGGTGACAGTGTCGTCCCTCTGAGAAATTTTAGCAAAAACATAGTAATTTTTATTCAAATTCTATCGGAAATAGCGGAAATTTGACATTTTTCGCCCAATTTTAGATGAAAAATTACTATGTTTTTGCTAAAATTCCTCAGAGGGACGAAACTGTCACCAGAAAACTATGGAGCATAGTGATTTGTGATATAAATTTCCCCGCATTTCTCTCCGTGTATACACATTTATTACAATCATCTCCAGATACCAGACGTGGCGAAATCTTTCGACAGATTTTCGTGATTCTGTTGAACGCATCGAAACGATTGCTTGGAAATTATTATTTTTCAAACTTTCCCAACTACTCGATACTATTTACTTGAAAAACATCATTTTTTGTGATATTTACCTTTCCATTTCTCCGGATATGATTATCGTGCAACCGGGTGTTACGTGTTTATGGTTGTAATATGTCTGGTAATCCACAAGGGTGATAATTCGACTCATGAGGTTCTCGGAACTACAAGCAGACTCGTATATAACGCTCGAAGTGCGAGTACAGCTCGCTAAAGTTACGCAATTTATTTGATTGCTTGGCGACGAAGCTTCGATATCAAGGAATCTGAACCCTTCGTTCATGTGATCGCGCTCGTGATCATCGTGTTAGTCGAAGATTTGGACGAATCCGTGCGAATATTGTTCACGCAGTTTTTAGTTATCTCATGCGTATTATTAAACGACTCTCGTTTTTTGTTATTTTTATTTAGAGTACGAAAAGTGTTATTCCAATCAGTGAGTAAGTTCTCTGCTCGCGCCGTGACGTTCGTTTATGACTTCGATTACCTGTGGGCGCAACTGAATCTCAGTTAAGAGCTTGTTTTCCCGTTGCGTCACGCATGCCATCGCATAACAGTACACCATGCGCTCCGCGAGGAACTGATGGGAGCCAGCAACGAGGCTTGGGTATAGAAATGTATTCCGTGTACCAAGCACACGAGCAGCATGCATGCTTCATTTGTATTATGCAACTTTCCTGATATTTTAATAAATATTATTTATGCAGCTACGTTGAAAAGTATAATTTCCATTATAGTATCAAAAGGGCTTTCACGAGACTAAAAAGAATAGAATGAATTTGGTAAATGATTATATTAATGCGATGGTCATAGGAAGAAACGAGCCCAATGCATAGCCAAATCCACGTTGCTGTGTCTTTGAGAAATACACAAATGTTCGTGCGCGATTGAACGGCCCGTCGTAGCCGCGTTGTACGTAAGTTATCGCGCCGCAACTATGTATACGGTGTAGCATTACGTCCACGTTGTACCTGTTGCTCATTCCGTTATTCTCGCCCGGATTTCAATCGCGTTGTTTCGGTGTTGGTCGTTTGCTGGCTATTGTCCTCTGGCATATGTTGGATCCAACTTTCTATTTCTCTCTCTATCCATCTATTTCCCTCCCTTATCGTTTCCCAGATATTTACGGTCGCGAGCACACACTGGATCCAATAATTGCACAAGTTATTGCAGTTGTTTCTGCACTCTGGCACGAGGGATTTTCGTTGAAGGTTAAACAACGATTCGCGAAGTACTCGATAGTCTTAAATTCGTAAAAACATGTGTATGCGTTTGAACGGTCAACGTACTCGTGCTGCATGATCAATAGCTGCTATTGCATGTTGCGAAATATATTTGTACGCAAACTTTATACTGCTGCCAAAAGTAAAGTATATTTTTTCTACGCAAACATCGCTCGAGGGGCCACCGACAGCAGCGATTCCGATCTGTGTGTGTTCACCGACACTAGCACATGTAATGGTTGTTCTTTTACTCTCTCTATCTCTCTCTCCCTCTCTCTCCCCCTAACTCCTCTCGTATTATTCGCGGTTATGCGCGCCAACACGGTGGAAGTTTCGCTCCATTCATAAACTTGGCCGGTCCTTGCAGGTTGCTGCTCTCTCTTTTACTTCAAGGGGTTGTACAGCGTACTCGTTCCCACTCTCCCTTACACCTCTCTTCAAGCTCCCGGCTATCCATTTCCTTCTATGCTTCTCTTTCGCCCGCACCCCCTTCCAGACCAGACACCCTTGTAAGGACGCGCATCGCCTTCTGTATGTAGGTTACGACGCCACCGACCTCAAACTAGATACAGGTACTTGTTCGACGTAATAGTATTTCCTACTTATATATACATACATATATACGCCTAAGACCCAAGGTCATGAGCATCGAGGAAGTCTAACTAAGACCGCTATGACCACCACTAGTACCGGTTTTGTACAGATGTCTTTTCAAAACTTTGTCTCGACCTTCTCTCCTCTTCTCTCTTTGATTACACTTATATACCCTTCTCCTCTACCTCTCTCTCTCGATTGCTCCGACTCACTTTTCCAATGGCACAGCAGTCAATACCTTTTTTTTTCTCTACTTGCTTTGCGGTAGCGGTTGCCGTTTTACTCGCGATCCTTGTACGGAACGTTTTTTCTCGTGACAGCATTCCCACACTTTTTTCTACTTTGTATACTTTTTCAAAAAGAGGTGTCGCGTCGCACGACCATTTCACCTCGACGTCCATCATCATAGGGACTGGAAAAAAGAGAGAGCCCAAGTTGGGGCTGTGCCAAACTCGTACGGACGTTCATCGTTCTACGGCGGTGTCGAATCTCCTTCGCAATAGCATTCGATGTGTCGACTTTTCATTGACGAGCCTAAACCAATTGGAATCCATGAAAACTTCTCCATCCGGTCTAATTTTCCGGATATTCGGAAGTAGCTAATGAAGAGTTTGGTTGTGTGCGCCTGTCGGTTCGCAGAGATCGAAGAGCATGGGGAAGTAAGTGAAATAGAGATCGGAGCCTAAAGGGGACCGAGGGATGGACGTATCTCTGTTGTGTACATGCCGTGTGCGTATGTACGCGCGGAAAGGGCTACGGAAAAAGGCAGGAGTGAGCAACAGGTTACCTAAAGCTGGAATTACATGCTCCAACGATATTTTTACGATATCGCACCTCGTCTCCAGAAACGTTCGTCATCCCTCACATACAAGTTTCACTCGTATTTTATTATTTTCCACACTTTTTTTCTCTTTCGCTCGCAAAATCCCGTCATTGCTGTAGGTATACAGGGCGTGCCAGCCGTCATTGTTTCATTTTCGATTATCGAAACGTCCCTGCTTAAGCTCCCGACTTTGTGAATAGCAACTGAAGAAATTTGTGTGAAAAAATCATTTTTCTGTTTGTTTGATTGAACCTCCCAATTCAGGCTCATATCGTAACGGAACGATTACAATTTCCGAAAAGTTACTCATCACCGTCGAATATCGTCACCCTTAATTGCTCTTTCCAACGCATTAATTTTCTTTTGTTCGCATATGCGCTTGATATGTGTAATGCTTCAGAGCGAGTTGAAAAGTTTATTTTGAATCGAGGTGCTCGTGCTTTAAACGAGTATCGCATAAAAAAAAGATGTAAGGTTGAGGGAAAAAGATGAAAAAGACGTATCTGTGAATATATGCGAATATGTGCCGTAGCGTATGAAAAAGAGGCGGGGGAGAGAGAGATAGTGTTGGTGAACGAAAGCGAAAACGGGGTTGGAGGGCCTCGACCTCCTCTTGCTCTTCCGGCTGGTCCCACCCTCCTTTTTTCTCTCCTCTCCCTCTACATAAACCCTTTCTCTATTCTTTATATATATGTGTGCGTATGTGAGTGTCGCATCCGAGCGTGCACGCCAGCAAGCAACCGAGGGATGCGGCATTGAATTCGATGCGCGTACCGGATTGATGCACCAGCACATCTTCCCCTCCCATCGTCTTTCCCATATATATGTCCGAGTTAGAGAAGGTCGGGGATGTAGGTGCGCACCATATACATGCAAATACACACTCTGTACATATACCAAAGCGTCTCTTTTACGGGGCAGTAAGATTTATCTAGCAACATTTACATATATACATTTACGGAGATATAAATCTACATATCGCAGCCTGTTTCCCCCCTCGATGTTTTCCGGCGATTTGCCTTTTTGCTACCATGAAAATTCACAGCCGACTTTCACGATGAATTACCCAGTCAACCATCAGCTGTTCTGCGCCATGTACACACACCCGTGTCTCGATATATAACCCACCACAGTGCTACGTGCTTGTCTAATATATACGATGAGTTCAATGGCACGTTACGTAAGATTTCCCCTCGTCGTTGAATATACTCTGCCACGTGGTTGGATAGTGCATATGAGCACATGTCGAATGTTTCTCGTGAAATTGACCTCGTCATTTCTTTTATTAACCTTGTCGAATATTTACTCGCATGGCGCGCGAGTATACGTAAAAAGTTTCATAGATGTGTCGGATATTTATTTTTGATCGTGGTCTTGCATTATTAGTTCTTGAGTATAATTATCTTATGGCGAGCAGAGTCCATGCAGGGATCATCGATTTTTTTTTTTTTAAAAGAGACAACAAAGACTCCGACTTTAGTCGCGGAATCCATTAAATACACAAAGACCTCTATTTCCGTAACAATCATCCGTCTTTTGGAATTTGTCGTCAAACTCGATCAGTGGCTTGCCCCTCGCAGTGCTAATTAATGAATATCATCGCGGAAATTAAGCTCTTGGTCGTGTTCGTAACAATTTTCGAAACGAACGTTCAAACTAAAGACTAAATTTCTTGCCACAATCGTTTACCTCCGATACGCGTCTTTCGTCTACGGTCGAAATATTGCAAAGCCCTTGACATTGAATTCCACATGATCACATCGACGAGGCATCAATACACATGGATTCGCATGTGCCTCGCAGTTTACTTCCTTTTCCGCGGGCTCGTGCATATATAAATGGCCGGATCCAAAAATGGGGTTACTACGTGCCGTCGCCCAGAAAGGGAGAACGGGAATGGAAAAAAAGGGGACAAATAAAATTTGTATGTATATAGATATATTTTTTTCCCTGCTTTGGTGGAATTCGTCTCACTCTCGCGGAGGCAACGCACTGCACGCGTGTCGTCGGTCTAAACTTGTCCGGCCTGCTGGTTCAACACAACGGTAGCATAGTACGAACAAACTGCTGTGAGGTTCGCACACATATAGGAGCAGAGAAACTTGGCACGAAACACCCTAGTGACCCTATTGTCTGTGCCGTCATGAGCAACAGACTCTCAAACTCCCTGTTCTCTTCCTCTTTCTCACTCTCTCGCTCTCTCGACCCCCACACTTGCTCGCATTAAATCTGAATTACCAAAGCATGGATATACTTACGGTGTGCTTTCTCCACCTCTCCTTCTCGACCTTCTCTCATTCCATTCGCTCTCTTCCTTCCTACTCAACCCACGTATAACCGAGTTTCCTGCGAACAGCAACGCTCATACAATCCAGGCCCCTCGAAGAGCTTTTACGCACACAATCTCAAGCGGCGTTACGACCGACCGTTTCTAACTGCCGTGGACATACACTTCTGACTGCTGGATATAGCGAGTAAGAGAAAGTGAGAGGATAGCTGTATAATGGTTCTTGGCAGCAACAGGTCCCCCTTCGTCCGCCCTTTGACACGATCTCTCTTTTTGAATCTTTCCGTTCAAATACTCCGACACTTGATCCTTTCGGATTCTCCTTAAATATGCTGGGCGCCAACGACTCGCTCTTGATAAGATTTTCTCTGGGAACGGGTTGCTTCTTGGCCCTTGGACTATTTCCATGTTTGAAAAGACTTTCAGGGTCGGACTTTATTTCATATCTCATGAATCTTCCGACGCAGATATCTCGGTCGTTATCCCTGCAGAACGGACCGTCCCGCGTATAAATAAACTGCCGGTGAAAAAAATTCAGTCTCCAAAGGTCCAATTGATAATTCGAAAAGAATTAAAATCTGGGTCACGCGGAAATATCCTTTTGCCCTGCTGGCGATGAGCTCTTGACTCCTCCAGTTCCACTCGGTTACCCTTTAGTGAGCAGCAGGTACGTCACAGTGAACCAGTGAATCTTTGATTCTGCTAATTCAACCTTCGCCCCTCGGTCGTTCGCGAAGGACCAACGTATATCTAAGCTTTTGCATTCGCATTGCGATTCCTCCGTTTCCAGTAGGCAGAACCGTTCTGCCCTTGAATTTTCTCTCCGATAACCCCGAGTCTCGAAATTAAATTTTAATACGTGTCACGTCGTTGATCATGAAAATTAAAACAGTCCTGAGGTTTGAATTCCAAACTATAACTGATTAATCTGATCGAAATCGATCAGTCGAATTGATTGGGCCATATGACCTCGGGGGACTCGAGATTTTGGGACCGAGGCAGTGCTGATTGATGGTTTTTACACGACACTTACATAAATGCCTACTGCATGTGATATTTAGCTACACGTCTCGATTGTGCTCGCGCACTAATGTCAATTGATTTATTGGTCTAGACGATAAGTGTGTTACCCGTCACGAAGCAGCAGAGGAAACGGAAAGACGAAGAGAGCAAATGTTTGCGACTGTGTGTAGAAAGCTCGCGCGGCCAGAACCGCGAGGGGGGGGGGGGGGGGAGGGCGGGNATAATTCAAAGGAACAACAGTAAGGTGCTCGTTTATAAAGTATATAGCGTGTATATCGTGAGCAAAGTGCGGAATAAACGACGATGAAACGTTCTGCGTAAAATATCGAAAACTCAGAGAAAGGACGTGCGCGGACGCTGCACGTACACACACGGGATGAATGGGACAGTGACGCGCGAGTGAGGGACGCTTATTACTATAGCAACGAAAGCAAGAGAGCAAAAGGGAGAGAGAAAAGCGCCAATACGGTTTATTATTACGGTGGCTTTTAGAGGTGCGCTGCTTCGACGCCGTTAACGGATATGGGGCAGGTCAGTGAGAGCAAAGTTTAATCGGTCGCTCACCTGTGTCGATAGTCAGCCATGTATGTGTTTTACCGCGGAGTCGATGAACAATTGAAGCTCGTCTACGTCACAAGCTATTTCCGAGGCATCATTTTTATTTTTTCTCAGCAAAAAAGAAAAGAGCGCAACAATATGTAATTAACGATATCGAACGAATCAAAACAATTGAATTTCCGACGCGTGCTGAGTTTGTTGAAGAGGAATTCATTCCCGATTAAAATAAAACTGTTTCGAGGCTGAAAAAAGTTTACCGTCATAATACGATAACGACCATGACCTATCCGTACCTCGCGATTACACCAGTTGTCGGTCGCCGCGGCAATTTAATCTTCATTCCATTGTATTGCTGATCTATACGCATTCATTAAATCATGGTAGACATACTGGCACACGACTCTATACGAGAATTAAGTGCATCGCGGTATGTTTATATATTCTCCGAGATTTAAAAGATCTACGTGTTGCCATGTAGACGCGAGAGAATATCTTTCAAATCTCAACGAATTTGTATACACCGCAAACCGTCTTTGCCTCGGGTGCCACTATGTCTGCACGATTCTAATAAATCTGTTTAGATCAACGATGCATACCGCCAAGATTTAAACGGCCGTGACGCATACCTATATTTATTATATATATATACGAGCAGCAGCAGACAGCGCATCAATCAACGCGGTCGATGTTCTCCGCGACGACGCTCGTTCATGAATTATTAATCGCCCCGCAGTTTACGATATATAAAGACCGTGCTTTCGGTATGACGCAAAAGAGAGAAAGAAATAAAACCCGCCCATGTTGTATCTATATCATTACCGCGTTGCCGCATATGCGGCTCGCGTATCCTATCAACGCGATATTCGAGAAACTTGAATGGACCAACGTTTCGCTTTGTTTTGCTTGAATTTTCCAACGCACCAATATTAGTTCGTTCGAGTGTCAATACACGATGTCGTGTGTGCGTACACGGACACACTCTACTGGCATTGTCATTATTTCGTTGTACATACAATGCCACGTCTAATTGACAAATCTTGCTACGGGTCAATGTCCCCACACGCGAATTACTCGAACTCGACTCTCGACTATGTCAACGTTTTTCCATAATTAATCACTTCTCCACAAGCTTCAGAAAAGTATAAAATAAAATTCTTCAACAAACGCTGTGTGAGGAGATTGAAATGAAACGAATAAATAGACTCTGAATATTTAACGATCTGTCATGTAGTAAACGCGCGAGATGACGTTGGCCTATCAAATCATTAAAATTTATCTCGTGGAATGATTTTAATTTGAAGGCTAATCGCGTGGAAAGATAAGAATAGAACATTGAGCTCGTCGGTGAATATCTATAAATGGAATAAGTATTACGTGTCTTTCGTTATTTATGTCACCGAGGCAGGTTTCCCTTTCATCACACCAAACACGTGTATATACATATAAAACTATATTATACACACAAAACAACCTTGGCGGGTGTTGAACCGCCGGCGGTCGATGATTCCGATCGTCGATCGCGTCTACACGTGCAACTCATTCATGGCTTATCGCTTTACAAAGTAGCCGCCCCGCTCCTTTTCCTCGCTCTGCCCCCTACGTAAACCACTTGGATGTATTGACGGTTTTATAGTAGAGTAGTTAACGGTCAATGAACGAGATGATGGACTGCAGTATGAAAAATTATTATCATACACGTACGTAATGGCAGGTCGTGTCGGAAAGTATGTAAATATCAGTAATTTGCATAGTGAAAATTCTCTTATCACTAAAACAACACACACTTGTGTGCATAATGGGTGTGTAATCCTCAACATATGGAAGTGTCATAATATACACGTCAGAGGTATGTGAAGGTCGAACACACTTTTCGTCGCGGCTAACAAGTTTTTATTTATCGTCCAACTTGTTGCTCGTATACTTGACCGAATAATGCCAAACTAGCCATTTTTCTCTAATTCTATATACCGCACAGTCGACGCGTTCATTCAATGAAAAGATGTCGTTCGCGGTGTCATAAGAAGATCACTTTTAAAGTTGTAGTAAATTCATAATAATTTTCCTACGGTACAAGGTAAAGCAGTGCATTCCGTGGCTTCCTACGTATTCACGCTTCATCATGAATGAGAGCACATACGTGCTCGAAAGTTTATCCTACTGCCGGCAATTCTGCTGGCTTTTATTTTTTTCGTACTTTCACGTTTCTTATTCAAGTGCTTCGCGCTCGTTGCAAGGCTCACATTGTGTTACAGTGTGTGTTGCGTTCCCGATGCTTTTATGGTGTACTATACCGGTCGGGATTCTGGTTCAACGTGGACCATCCGTCTCTCTCTCTCTCTCTCTGCACATTCTTTCGGTCAATAGTTTTCCAATGGATCCTCCGATCCACCCAGCAAGCTTGCGGCGACTCCCGTTTAGTTTACTCGTGTTCGCCATTTCTCTCATCGTCCTTTTTCATCACTCTTACTCCGTACCGCGCTCAGCCACTTTTTCCACATGGCTATGAAAGCGAGAGTGAAAGGTACCACAGGGACGATGGGAATCGCTCCAACATTTATCCTCTGTACCTACCATTGATTACGCGACTGTATACAGCCTGTTGCTCAACGTGTAATAACTACCGGACCGAAATAAATTCATCATATTCCAGAATATTTATCAGCCCAAAATGTAATTTTGAATCAGAACGAACGCGTAGCCAAACGATCGAATCGACGGAGACTCGAACGATGCGGAAACCCTTTTGACCTTTTTGCTACCGTGTTGTGTCATTTTTCTTCACGGAGATAACATCGAACGTATTCTTCAATGGAACAACGTAAAAGCAATCCACAGTCGACAGTATTTTGTCAGCTCGTAGAGGCTGCTCGCATTATTCCTCTGGCGATTCTCATAATGATGGGCACGAGCGACGAGCCCGCAGAGACTATTGCGACTAAACAACGAATAAGGGCATGTTACGCTCACGCGGTAGATTCAATGAATTCCATAGGTAAACTGCTTGCACTTTATATACACTTACATATGTTCTTGGTATGTATACATAGTCCGTTCCCTCCGTGATGCATGGCCATGTACTCTCGGTATTTCGTCGTGAGTTCGAGGGAGATAACTCCGGTGTATCCTTGTTGTTACAATACGGTCTCGAGCCCACGTGGAGTACACTCTCTCGTTTTAGATTCTTCGCCTTGTCCGTGTTAACCCACTTTTCCAAGTTATGAATGGAGGACTTGGGAGCTATAGTGCTGCTCGTATACTATTAGAGCATTAGACTGCTTGGTCTCCGTGCGCCAGGGAAACCCCTTCCGAGCCCCTTGTTTGTATTTACATTGCACAATACACGATGTATATACGTATTACAATCAACGAATTCTAGTACCGACTGCCGGCTTCGTAGTAGATATCTGTGTGAATGTTATGTTGTGGTGGCCTTCGCGACTTCACCGCAAAAGGGTGATGCGGTGGGATCGTCGGTGTGTTGCTTGAATGAATGGCAAATACGTCGCATCGTTGTTCCTCACTATCTCCCTTTCCGAAAATCTCTCTTCCCCAATCCGCGGATCCGGCACTATTTACTCCTCTGTTTCCCGCTTTTGCTAATCCCACAGCGCTATCGAAATGTAACCATTCACTTGATGAACGCGACCTTTGATTGCATATCGCGTATTTTTGGCTCATTCATCATCGAAATCGAGGCAAAAAGCTGCTTCACGTAATTCCAAACGGAGTGCTCAATTGTCTGGACTGTATCCAATTTAAAAAAATGAAAAATTCCATTCGTATTTTTTTTTTTTTTTTACGAGCCGATTGGCTACTTCAAAGTGATTTTTTCTTATCGCGTTGCATTATTTCGCCACTTGCCGCGATTACGTTATTTTCTTTTTTATTTTCACGAAGAAAAAAATGACGGAAGAGAATATTATGCAGACACGATGATTGAAAAGTGTCTCGAAATTAAATTTGCCATGTAGATGCGCGATCAGTGGAATCGTAGCATGAACGAGTTACCGGTAGGGGTTATAGGTATAGCTAATCGCATTTCCCGTCACGACGAATGAGGTATAGAGTGGCACGCGCCTCGTGACACATGCGGGCGCTTTAATAGCCCGTCCGTTCTCACACCTCGTATCTGCTCTCACTCTCCTCTCGTGTGTCAAGTTAGTTAACGGGTCTGCAGACCAGAGCACACGAGACGAAACGGCATCATGGGGAGTTACGCGTAACTTAATCGTTCGAGCGCACGTGCGAACTGGACAGACGAGCGAGGGAGAATACGCAGCAGTCGACGTATATGCCGGGCTGTCTGTTTATGTGCATGTGGGTGAGTAACGGAGTAAGAGAGTCGGAGAGTCGCGAAGGAAGAGAGTATTAAGTACACACAATGCAGCAAAGACGGGAGTAAGGGATGCTGTCCAACATATCGGACAGTAAAAAAGGTGAAGCAGTTATCTTATGCGTCACATCTAACGAGCGAGACACTGGACAAAACATGAGTTAGAAATCCGGCAGTATTATTAGCTCTGAGCTGCTGAAAGTCTTCATGTTGATGCGACTAGTGTTAACTACATAGTTGGAAGCAAGAGATTATGAGAGTATTATGGTTTCGCAGTGACAGGTTATTAGTCTGGTGTACGTCTAGCACGAGGACCGAGCATAATGGGCTAGGTGTGACATTGCCCTAGTGTGAGGTCTTGTGTCTGGGCGAAAGGAGAAGAGAGAGGGCGGACAGAAGAGAAAAGATAAATGAGCGAGACCGTTCCCGCTGCTCCTTTGCCCGTGATTTGTCAATCTACCTCGCTCTTTCTTTCTTCATCTCTCTATTTACTTGGCTGTTCGTCTTTCTCTATACCTATTACGTGCCACCAGCTGAGAGCACCGAGTTTCACGGACCCCCTGACATTATTGTCGCAATGTAGGTTCTAGTCTGTTGCTGGCAGTTGCTGCTTCCTCTCCCTTTCTCTCTCTCTCTCTCTCGCTCTTTCTTTTTCTTTGTTTTGACGTCACTACACGGGCTCGCCGCCGCAGGTGTCGCGTGCAGCCCACCAGTCTCATTGTGCTTCAATGAAATTACCTCCTGCCACACTCTCTCGTCGCTATTGTCTCATTCCCTTCGCCTTCTCTCTCTCTCTCGTCTAGCGGATCTTTGAAATCTTTGTCGTAACGTTTCTACACCTTTTCATTCATTTTTCTCGAGTTATTCGTTATAACATTAATGCAGCTGTAAATAAACAAGGACTGACGTTAACCGTGCATTGTTCGATGTCAGCCAAACGTGTGCGTTTATAGTCACGTATGTGAATTTGAATAGCACACAGAAGATTGAAATATCAATCAGACTCACTGTCTGTAGCTACAACTGCAGCTCTATAAGAAATTCCATTGGACCACGCGTCTTTCAAGTTCTCCGCGGTATTCCCAACATTGACTAGGTCAAGTTCACGAAAGCCATTAACACTTCTCATCCCCTTTTCAGCATTCTACCTTCTACCCAACCTGCTGATGTTCCGAGCAAGTGAAAGCCCCCCCGGCACTCATACACACGTTTCTATCAAGAGTAAAGCATATACGAGGGCGACCTAAAGTCTTCAGGGTAATAAAGTCGTTCGAGCGTCCCGCAGACACTAATCGGTCTCGTTGGCATCAGCTAAGAAAATAGTGGTGCAGGGGTTGGCCAGATGAGAGCCGCAGATGAGAGCAAAGATATATAAACATATATTCATCGCGCGTGCTATCGTGACCTACGCAGAAGTGAAGGAATGAATGAAGCTGCAGAGAAAGACAGAGTGGGGAATTTATCACCGTCGTGTCTTATTGGTCTGCAAATGGCTAATGCTCTTTTCCGTACTCTGATTCATTGAATCCTACCACCAAACATTTCCTCCATTTAAATATCTTTGCGTCTATAGAATATAAAGATGATTACGAGATTAGGGGAGCTAAATTTATGTGCAAAGGCCTATGATCAAGAAGCATCTCTGCTTTTTTATCACGTTGATCGCAATGATGACCTTGCCTGATTATAATTGAAGTTAGCATTGATTTATCGAGATAGTCTGACATGCATTGCTCGCCTTTACGGTGTTGTACGTTTTGCAGACACTCCGTCTCTTTTGGTAATCCAGTTTGACTTTATCTGTCCTGATTCGGACAGATTTCCGAGTCGAACTATCATTCACACCCGCTCGCACTGGCACACGGATTTTATTCTACAAATGACATCGTAGCAAGAATTTTCAATATTTTTTTTTCTAGTCGGTTTATTTTGATTGACCTTGATATTATTTCTCGCATTCTCATTACACGTGTATGCATGTCAGGAAGCTCTGAAAAGTTTCCTCCCTGCCATGCATGTGACTCGTTCTTTCGATTTCTAAGAAAAACTTTATCGCTATTTTTATTTTTTCCTCCATTCGACCCATACGACTCTCACTTTCTTTGGGTCGTCCCGCACGTGATCGCACATACCTTGAAAACATTGCATCGTGTTATGTACAACGGGCTTGTATTTCACGACCCTCCGCAGCCCTGCTCACTCTGTTTCGTTGTTCCTTACTCCGATCCTTCACTCCCTCGCACTAGCTCCATCCATCTCGCGTCTTTGTTTAGTACCACGAAACATGGTGTTTACAAATGCGATCACCAGAGGATGGGAAGGAGAAGGTGGATACGCTTGGAGGAAAGCAGCCGGAGAGATTGCTGCCGCTTTTGCATTGGATTCTTGGGCACACGCTCTCGGTTCTGGCGGCAGCAGCAGCAGGGTGGCGGTAAAGTGGGACAGACGAGAATGGTGAAGGAGTAAAAGACGAGGAAGACTGCGAGTGCAAACGGTGTGGAGAAAAGCCGCGAGGGTTGGGTCAACGACGATGAACAGCTCTCTCGTGTATAGCCCGGTGCTTTGTTGTTATCTCCCTCTCGCCCCTTCTCGCTCTCCTTTCCTCCCTCCCTCCCTCCCTCTCACTCTTCCTGCTGTACTTTAAATACGTATATACAAATGTACATAGATATACCAAAAGTTTCGCTAGTACTGCTCCACAGGGGTGTAGGTACATACTTTATGCATATACGTGAGTCTACCAAGTATACTATAAACCGACCAAGTGGCACACTTTCGCTTACGGGGTCAAGTTCGTGAGGGTTAAGTGGTTTCGGGTTCACTGATTCCGTACTAAAAAAATTCCCATTCTATCTCACATTTCGCTCACAATAAGCGTTTCTTGCAATTTCGAGTAAAGATTACTGGTTGATATGAGAGTCGAAGATATTTGGACTGAACTTTTGAAACGCAGCAACCATTTCCAAATCCCTTAAGATGGAGATATCGACTTTCAACTTAGTCTGCAGACTCTTTGACCCGGGATTATCATTACAATCGTTCGACGTGCGTATATGCAAGCGCATATTGCGGAAGCTAATGCAACCAGAAGTCTGAATGGCGTAATTGGAAATTAAATCGCATTCGGAGAGGTTCATCAACCACGCTCTAAATGTTCTAACTCGTAGCGATCGACTTAATGAGGCATCCACATGCATTCTGGTGGTTGGTCCATTGAATAAATCTTAAAGTGATGACATTATGTATACTGGTTCCATAGATTCCATACTTACGTAGCAGCATTGTTATAAACATATCAATTTTTTTTACAATCGTTGAATCAAACTCGCTAAAGATACGTTCGTATCCACGGTATTTGCAGCTGTTCGAAACTGTACACGCAACTCAATGGAGCGTAAATGAAAGATAAATAAAAAAAGTTTCAATCAGAACGGCGTATCGTCGTATTACGAGACTCGGGTTGAGCAATGTGCTTTGCATTATGCCTTTAGTCCGTCAGTGAATCTCACCGCCCACCCGCGTCTGAAGCCATTAACAGCAAAAGTGATATTATTATCATGGACCAAAAGATTTCAGTCATTTCCGCGTTCTCTGCTCGCGACCTCGAACCAGCGTGCCATTCTGCCTCTTTCTCTCATCGCCCTCTCTCTGGGTCAAGTTCAATCGGAAACCGGGTATTCGAGGGGAGAAATACTACCACTATAGTATTATATAGTATATACGTACTATCGCCGTTGGCTTTATAGTATACGAGAGAATGACCGAGAACGCGAGAGGCAGATCAAGAGCAAAACGGGGGTCGGGACAGACACGCAGCGATATAGATATATCGAGTGCGGTACGTGGTCGAGAGAAATACTAGCGTGAGAGCGTGAGCAAGTAGCGAAACAAAGAGAGAAAATGAGAGAGCAAGATGGGAACAATAGGGAAGCGAGGGAAGGCGTTCTTCCGTTACTAACCACCGATCGATGCTTCATCGTGATAACGGCTAGGCGAGGTAGGCTGGCAAACTTTCCAACACGAGATTAAATTCCCCTCCAATCTCCCTCGCTGCTTTTATTCTCTCCATTCATCTCTCTCTCACTCTCTCCCTTCAACACCCTTACCTGTCCGTTCGCTATAGCCATTCATTCATTTTCGTCCTTCATCCAACGATAGCCTTCCATCTCCGTTCTAGTTTCCACGAAATCTCCCATCATCGGCACTGAATCTCTCTGTTGCCACTATTCTGCGCTCGAGAAACTTATTCACCCTGCAATCCTATCACTGAACTCTAACTCTACTCACCGTATGCCCAAAACAAGCCATGTGCTCAACACACGAATATTGCTTGCGCCCGGACGCGTGAATGCATGCGAAATGAGATCAAAATCCGCGAAGTGCACTCGTTCGAAAAAACTTGTAGTTTCGTTTGAGAAATACTGGCAGCGTAAAGGCGTTATCATTTACAAACATCCATTGACCTTATTCACGTCTGAACGTATTTATGCAAACGTCAGTTTTCATAATCCACTTAAAAATGATTAGAACCGTTGGGAGACGCGATTTAGATCTGGTTTTCTTGAATGGATCTACAAGATTCGTTTTCGTTGACCCACATTGATGCGTGTACTTTCTGCAAGGGTGTACCCTGCTGTTACGAAAGGAGCAGATATATATAAGAGTTGGGTACAAAGCTTCGCTGTCGTTGTTTACGTGACACAAACGCTAGAGCTGTGTCATACATCCGAGTCCGGAACAACAGTCGCGTTTCCCTGCTCCACACATTTGTGAATTGCGAGTATGTGTTGGTTATCGATTTAACGGCGCCCGCAGCTCGCGGGACACCGAGACAACGATGGGGGATAAGAATTCCCAACACGTGAGACAGTACCGTTCTATTCTCTTTTCCTACTTTTCCTTTTGCCTTCTCACTCTCTGCATATCTTGACACATATTCCCTCGCTCGCTGCACTCGTCTTAAGAGACACGTTACCCTTATCGCATCCTCGACTCCGTGAAGTCACGGCCGTTAGCACGCGATCCTGTATATACCTTGCGAATGTTTACGCTCGCGTATCAATTGATGAGAGGAGGAAGGACAATCTCGCTCTCGTTGCACTTACGTAAACTCGATCGTTTAAACGTCTGTGTTTATGTCTTTTTCTCCGTTGGCCACCGTTAAGGCTTCTCAACACGTTCCCACTCGCAAACCCATTTCCCTGGAAGCAGTGCAAAAACCTCTTTGTTATCTCCAATCTAATCTATTAGCTACTCGCGTGTGTTACTACTGGCGTATGTTATTGACCATGCTGGGACCTACCAGGAGGATATAAAGACCCAGCTGAGTGGAAAGATACAAACAGAAAAAAGAAACTGGCTCATTCTGCAAAGGCACGCTGTTCACTCGGACTCTTGAGTATGTTTGTGTGTTCGTGTGTGTTTCTGTAAAGTTGCGTATATATTATGATACTAAAACGTCGGGAATCTGGCCCTGTTTTTCACTGGGTCAAGTTTGCTAGTCACGAGGACCTGCGAGTCCTCGCGAGCAAGGGCCGGAGCAAGAATGAAGAAGAAAGGAATGATAAATGGCAAACTTAAATATCCGATCGACGATTACGAGAGCGAAAATTGCTCGAGCGGATTCAGGAACCGGTGCATGCTTCGTCGAGGAAAAAAAAACAAAGTATATATTCGAAACTACGCGAAAGAGAGGCAGCGAGGAGGAAGAGAATGAGAGGAAAAGATAATGAAAGAGTCTGGAACGTGGAGCCTGTTGAAGCCGTTCTCGTGTTACTAATGAGCAATCGATGTCTTATTGAGATATCGATCCCCGACGGAGGGTCAATGCTCCTTAACTACAGCAGGCAGGTGACTTACTACCACCACTGCACACGACCCACTCTTTTTTGCTCCTCTCACTCCATCCAGTTTGTCTTCGACCAATCACTCTCACTCTCTACAGTCCCGAGTCATATGAATGTATATACGAATCTCGATATTTTATCGATGTCGAATGCTCGCTGACTTTATTTATATATCGAATTATATTCCGCTCGGGATCTCCAGCTACGGGTAATATCGTGAATCTCAGTCTATCAGCTTTAATCTTCAAACAGTCGTCTCATGTTTATTCTTTATGTATTATTTATTCATTGTTCTTGGCTATACCCTTGCGAGCTGTAACGAGCCCATCCCATCACTCCAATCTCATGTTTTTCTCCACTTTGCTTTTCCTGTAAGGCCCCCCAGAGTTTTGTCCACAAGCACACTTCCTCAAAAGGCACTGCTCGTATGTATTGAAGGTGCACGCGGGGCCAAGTACGAGGACAAACCCAGCAGATGCAGGTGGCCGCAGAATTTCTATTGAGTTTCAGTTAATCATTCGCATTTCTAGAAACTCCAGCAAACGGGGCTCGCATTGAACTGCGTGTATTGTCCGCGAGGTTTTTTGACGTTGGTAATGGCAAACTTATAAAAATGTATCATGTTCTATCGCGTCAAAAGCGAACTCGGGGTCAAAGTCACCAATAATGTCACTGCTACTGCATGTGAACCAAACGCGGTGATCGCCGTATATCTGGATATAGCGAAAAGTTTGCTTAACAGCATTTGACATTTAGTCATTTTTTTGTGTATTTAGCGATATAAAAAATAACCAACTGAAGCCGAAGAATCAACCATCAGCCCGCACATTTCATGTTTACGAATNGCCGCAGAATTTCTATTGAGTTTCAGTTAATTATTCGCATTTCTAGAAACTCCAGAAAACGGGGCTCGCACTGAACCGCGTGTATTGTCCGCGAGGTTTTTTGACGTTGGTAATGGCAAACTTATGAAAATTTATCATGTTCTATCGCGTCAAAAGCGAACTTGGGGTCAAAGTCACCAATAATGTCACTGCTACTGCATGTGAACCAAACGCGGTGATCGCCGTATATCTGGATATAGCGAAAAGTTTGCTTAACAGCATTTGACATTTAGTCATTTTTTTGTGTATTTAGCGATATAAAAAATAACCAACTGAAGCCGAAGAATCAACCATCAGCCCGCACATTTCATGTTTACGAATGGATTTCCATGAAGCAGTTTAATTCCTGCGAGGGATGGAAAAGTAGGGACGGACGAGAGAATGTTTGAAAAAAAAAAACCCAACGACGAGGAAGAGGAAGAAAATCTCGGTGACTAGACTGCGCGTAGGTATATATACATGCAGACAATGAAATTAGACCTCAGAGGAGATTAAAGCGCGCGAGTGTGTGTTATTCTCTGAGCACTCGAGAGGAAAGGTATCCAGGGAGAGTGCCAGCATCAGGGATCGCGGAAGAGACAGACAACCAGACGGAGAGAGCGTGGACTGTTGAAACGTCGAAACTTTTGCCGTCCGCGAAATCGACGTTGAGGCGGAACTTTAGCCCCGCGGTATACCGGATACGTTAGTATATATTTGTATATATTTCCAAAGGCACATGAATATTTCTATGTACATGGAAGCACTTGCGCTGGTTGTGAGCAGCGGTAGTACCAGCAACAGCTGTTATCGCATTATACGGTTCGCACGAGCAGCTCGTAACTTTATATCATATAGCGGGTCAGAGGGGGACGGTGGAGAAGCTACGTAGCAGAGGGGGTCAAAGAGTGGAAAGGGGCTAGTGTAGAAGTGCTCCCCGTATATACTCGGTGAGTGGGTCAAGTTCGAAATGCTTATGATAACAGTTCAGCACCCCGCGCGTTACAGTTCCACAACCTCGAGTCCCTATAGCAGCTCACGTTGTCCCCGGTGCTCGTCGTGTTCTCATATGTCTAAGCCTCGTGCCCTTCACTTGCCACCACGGCTTTTCTACCCCAGCTCGACTCTACCTATTTCACACGTTCCTTCCTACATGCTTTTCTTACGACTCTCGCTCGTAACCTTCGGCTGTTAACCCAGAGAGATTTCTCTACGCCGACAAACCGTCTCAGCTCCATATGGGGCGAAACTCTCAACGCCGGCAACACTTTCAACCCTGACAGTTAAGGGAGTTCAAGAGCTCATGCTTGCCGCGTACAAGTTGAAAGTTTGTACTCTCGAACCTTCGTACGTCCATATCGACCCGACTCTACGTCCCAAGAAAATTTTTCAGTAAACAACAATGAAAAGCTCTGCATATACAAACTCGGGGAATGCAAAAAAATTGAATAATCCGTGAACCGTTCGCGGTTCAATCCTTATCAAATATTTTTTCTAACATTACGTAATGTTTACATAAAACTCGTTCGCATTAGTTCGACAAAATTGGAGCGATCATTTGAATTATAAAACAAATAAACAAGCGATAGTGAAAAATGCCACAATTCCCAACAGTCGTGAGGAGTCTTTTGTCGTAATCGCATGTGTGATAGTCTTATCTCTCTGCGTCCTATTTACAACGGCTATACTAGATCATGGCTGAATTATTTTCCTTTTTCAATCACTGACTTATTGTTTGTGAATCTATTATTCTGCAGCCTGCTCTGCCTCCGTATTCAGGGTTGACCTAAAATTAGATTATCAGCATGAAACAAAAACAACGACTGGAGAGACGAAAATCATTCGAAACTGCGCTTGTAAATTCGGTGAAGAGGGTTTGCGAGGGAGAGACAAAGACACGAAATGAAACTTTAGTATGTAACCGTTCGCGGTTTTATTGCGCGCGTACACAATCGATGACCGTATTCCTGCAACAAGTGTGTGACGTCGACATATATAGCAAACGAAAGGGAGGACGTGAGTCAGGGGAAAAGAGATAAAAAGAAAATCGACGACACGATGAAATAGAGGTTGACTGGCATGTATACCAATGAACTTTGGTGAATGCGTCAACAGATGCGGGCTCGTAGAGGCAGGATCGTAGATGGAAAATTGGGAGGAAGACGTTCGCGCATACGAATATGCAAAGCAAAGCATCTTCTGGAACATCTTTGATCGAGAGATGGCGCGCAAGTCGCGTTTGTACTCCGATGGATATTCTCCATATTTACCCATTAACCTGATCGCTCCTTATTTGCGCGCGAAAATCGAAAACACCGAATAATGACGAAATTCTACGCGCGGGATGAGATTATGGTCATGAATGGAACGCACGATGCATCCAGCGTTTAAAAACTTATCAACCACTTACAAATTATCTGCACTCGCCTCTTCGCTGCTGCAAACCCAGCGCGAGCAGGACGTTGCACCGCTTGCGCTTTAATCATTGTCTTCTCAATCTCACGGTTCGTTAACTCTCGCAATGTCTTTGATCATATTCAAGGACATTGCGATACAATCTCGATTAACGCCTTAATTTTCAGCCTACTAAAAATAAAAAACGCTCCACCCTGTCAAGTCGATCCCGACGTTGATTTTCAGTCGTTAAGAAAAGATTCCAAATGACACGAAATGCGATTCACTGGTTGTAGTGGTTGACGTGTATATAAAAATGATTGAGAACGATACGAACTTGCGATGCAATGACAACGAGATTTCCTATAAATTGATTCATACCTTTCCGAGGCAGGCGCGTGTGAAGCAATTCTCGATGAGACAATAGAGTAAAGTGTCGAGTGGAAGGTGCAATAAGAATTACTAACATATGTACGTATATTAATATGCATTCGACACATAAAAATGACAGACCGATCATTAAGTATTCATTCATAACTGCATATTGGTTGAGTGGACGCGTCTACGTACGGTAACAATATACTGGTCCAACAAGAGAGATTACAACGCTGAGTCACACATACGAGTAATAAAACATTTATCACTTGTGTATAGGATTATTCTCATTCAATGTCATTGGGTTTATTGCCCTCTCGGCTGTCCATTGATACGAACGTGTACACACGGACGCAAACTTGCATAACAAAACCGATTATAAAATCGCATGCTTCCGGATAATACGTGATCGTCAAGAACGCACACAAGCGAGTATATGCACGACATATACTCGTTATTGCTAGAAAGCACAAGTACAACGATCACGCGTCGTTTACCGAAGAAAAATGAGTCTTGTGTATATACCTCGCTCTGGAAGGATGTATGTACGTACTACATATACGTACATAATCCACGGTGTCAGCTTGCAAGCAAATTGTATATAACGTGTGTAACGACTTAATTACGAGGTTGGCGTGCGTATCGTAAAAGGTATTAAACTGCAAAGAGGGGCAGGGTTTGGGTAGAGAATAAAAATAGAGAAGCGAGAAAACACACACGTGGGGGCGGATAGAGAAAGAGGACAAGAAAGCAAAGCATGTCCGCGCGGAGCTTCGTATAGCAGCGCACACAAGACGAGGATAGCTACACACAGAGTATATATTTGTACGTACCTCTGTGTGCTCTCGTGATATGTGTGCGTGTGTGTGTGCAAGCGTGCGGTGTCGGGCTCGAGCTCAATGGTATAATGGGATTTATGAATGGATAACGACTCCCGCCTGGCTTTTTCACTCTCGCACGCGCGTAAACGCGTGGGACAGAAAAGAGGGAGCAGATGAGGTCAGCTGGTCCCGTTGGTACCTAAAGGGACCAAGCAAACTTTACCGCGATGACCTTCTCCCTCTTCATTCACCTTTCGCTCTTTCTATCTCATCCTCCTGATTCTTTCGTTTCACCCCGCACGTACAGAAAATGCAACAAAAAGCCGCAACACACACACGCACTCGTAAACGTTGCATTTCACGCTTTATGATAAACTTGCGCATAGAACTCTGTCATGCAAACGCTAAACGATTCCGTTTCTACCGTTTCAATTAATCGTATATCTCCGTCACTCTGTGCAAATAATACGTGTCCTGAGACGACTTGGTCTAACCATTTACAGTTGAAAGTAATTTGTGCAAAGTTATGAGGAGATGTTAAGGTCTCAAGCGCTCAAGTATCAAGTATATTTGTGCGAAGTAAAAGCTTTCGATATGATTCGCAAGCGACGTTAATACGCTTGCACCCCTTCACGGTACAAACTCAATTCATTTTCACGTTCTCTTAGCAAATCATTTCGATCCATAATTTCTGTGGGTTTCTGTGGAGATTGCATCTGTTGCATCGCGAGTGATTAAGATGTGGCTTAAGGGATAGCGGAAAAATGTTATCGCCCAAAATAAACGAAAAGTTTCTCAAGCTGTTTGTTTTAATGATTTTTATACTCCCAGAAATCGTACATTGCTGTCGAGGTGAGAGACTTTGGGATTCCCATGTTTTCGTGAGTGATAATTAGGACAGGGAAAGAATCAGAAATATGGAGAGCTTTTTATTTTCCAAGCTCATTAGCCTAATAGCATATGTCGATCCACATGACATACATGACGTTCCTAAACATGGAATCTTCAGGATTCCTTATTTTAACTCAACAACGAGAAAGAAAAAACCGTTTGAAACGATTGAAGTCCATTTCTTTTGGCAAACGACGAGTTATATCTTCATCAAAGTCGGTGAGGAGCAGAAACCGGGAGGGATTACTAAAGATCACGTACGTCCGTGTGAGAGAGAAAAAGAGGTTCCTCCAACCTGAGCATTTAAAAGTGAGATCACTCTCACGACAGCTTCCGCGTCTCGGCAGGTCTAAAAAAAGGTGATTGTGGAGCGCGTGTTATACTCAAGAACGGGGCGGCGTCAACAGTGCAAACGAGGAAACCCGGAGAGTGCGCCAGCCTGTTTCATACAAAAAAGCGTACACTTAATAGATTCGAACCTTATACAGAAAAATTGACGATTCCGTTCGCAGTTTGCGATCCAGGAAAAGTATTTTTTCATTATTTTCCAAAAGTAAACAAGTAGCAATTTTTTTTCTCCATTTTGCAAACGAGGTTTTTTTTAATTGACTATTTTTCGATTTTCGGTCGCGACCAACTGGTCGGTTACATCGCGAAAGTGAGACAAAAGAATTTACACTATTGCATTGTCACGACGATGTTGGAGTAAAAAAAAAAGAGACAAACAACACACACCAGTGTCGATTGAGTCGTTTACACTTACGAGTTTTTCTTTTTTTTTTTTATCACGCTCCCTCTGTCTCTGCCTTTTTGTGTCTCACTACCGTATTTGTAGTCTCCGTCGATGCGTTCTCGACAGTCAACACGTTCAACAAGTTGTACCGCACACGTTTCATTGAGTTATTCCTCCGTAGACGTGTATATACATGTATGTATAAGAGCCATGCACCCGTAACACGCCGAACATCGAACCGCGAAGCAATGTGAAGAGCGAGACGCGCGCGGCGGCAAGCGAGAGGGACGGAACTGTGATACGAGCCGCAATCGGACTTAACTCACGTAGATAATCTAATGTATATAAATAAACCACTGCACTGAGCTATATACGTGTATATTAGAGAGAAACGGCCTTGCAAGTACATACGACATAAGGCATTACCACAGGCACGCAAGTTTCCTTAGCGCCATCAGCCTCGTCTCCCCTTTCTCTGCTCGTGTGTTCCCTCTATCAAGGATGTGCTTATTCCGCGACTCGGTCACGATTTCCGATTACGACATTGGCATGCCCGAGTTTATCGTCGATCATTCACAAACCCACGTTCGAATTTAATCTCCAATTTTCGCTCCGGACTCTCTCTTTCTCTCTCTATCCCTCTTTACCTTTCCATCATACTATTCCCATACGAAATATCCAGCAGCGAAATATCAATCGGTTTTCCATGGATCCTTTTTTTCGATCGCCGCTACGAGAAAACGAACATTCGTCTATTTATATGACAAGTTGCAATGTTTGTTTTATTCTTTGAAGATTGTCAAACCGAGAAGCCGCTGCCAGTCTCGGTTCTATGCACACATCGTCCTAATAAACCCAAACATGAAAAACAACTCGGATTTACTACTGAACCACCGAGAAAACACCTGACTGATGCACTGCACCGACTTCTCTGAGACAGACTCTTTGTTGTTGACTAAAGCTCTTTCTCAAAAGATTTGTTTTAAACGCCATTGTACTTTTCTTTCATTAGTTTTCATTGCCATAATAAAACACGCACGCTGTGAGCGAATCTTTGTATGATGCACATTGGATTCGTTGAATGCGCAAAATGCCACACGTAGGAAGAAGAATAGAAGCAATTCCATAACAACAGAAATATGCAACGTAAATAAACGAACACACAATATTAAACATTCCGCGATACACCAGAAGTTAGCCACGCTGCATTGGCACTCTGGGTCATTGGCTGCCTTGTGTCCAGTTTTCTTCAAATAATGAAGTCAAAAATGCGCTTTAGATATTTCTTGACACGTGTACGTTATAAAAATTTTGAAAATGTTGAATTCAATTCCAACTCGTGTCTGTAAAGCCTACGAATTTTTTTATTAACTTGAAGAAAAATAAACAAAAATAATAATAATAATAATCAGCGTCTTTTTAATATGCAGTTTGCCATCGTGTATAGCGCGTTCGAAAAACTTGGCTAGATATTTTTTGAGGCGGATAGCACAACGTTGCTGTTGGCTGACCGGTAGGAACGATTCTTGCTCGCGCAAGCGAGGTGAGCGAGAAGCGAAAGACCGGTTCGAAAGGATGCTCCCACCTTATGCTCCGACTTGAGCACAAAATGAACGCTTTGCTGCTGCTGCTGCTGTTGCTACCAAGCAAGTGGCAACGCACCAGCAGCAAAGACGCTGGCGTGATTTTATTTTTCAATCAAAGGAGCTTCGTCTCCATCTTTTCGCCCTTTTTTCATCCTTATCATAGAGCATTCCCTCTGCTTCAACGTTTCTGCTTTTTTACTTGGACGTCAACGTTCACCCGGATCATTGCTTCATATTTTTCGCTATGATATATTTTTCCGGCGAGGAAAATATACCGTCGACGAACATATATCGTGGTTGATTTTGAAAAAACTGCAGAAAACCTCTTGCACCCGTTTTATTACATTTTTCATAGCTCATCGAAATATATAAAGAGAAAAGCATTTTATCATGAATTTCGAAAGTCCTCGTTGCGATTCGTAATCAGTATGGCTCACAAAAATCCAAATTTCACGTAAGAAAAAAATTGCTTCAAGGATTCCCATTCCCCCTCGTCCACTGCTGCCTCCACATTCAGTTTTCTATCAATTTCCTGTACTTGCATCGCCTAGCTGCTACTGAACCACCCTCAGCCAGCTTCAGGGGGTGCAGACTAAAATGCAGTTGCATTTGCAAACATTTTTCAACGCGATAATCAACTGTTGGATAACGCAACTGTGCATCATATGTCCGAGCAACTTTTGAACGAAACGTGACGCCAATTTACACGCGTTCAGAAAGGAAAAATACATAATTGGAAATTAAATATCCAAAATTCTAAACATCAGAACATTTTTCTTCATGGGTGAAAACTCTTGGTTTTGGTGCCAAGAAAGTTTGTAGAAAATTTTGAAAGAACCCTAAATAAAGTCGTTTTCTGATAGTGATACATTAACGGTGCTTTAGTTCCTGTTGCGATTGTCAATTGTGCTCTCGCGTATCATTCTATCAGGTTTTTCGATGATAATGCAAGCGATGCATTCGGTAGGATCCACTAATTATAATCGTTGGATTTCTCTGCGTATATTTCGAATCGCACCTTTTCGCGAAAACAACGTCGTATAAGAATGCGTCAATGGTTCGACAATCCTGTATGTCACACTTGCCTTTTTGCATCAAAGCAACAACATCGTCGCAGTTTAGAGCTTCTAATTTTCCAGGTGCCATTTATGCGTTTGGGCTTCTGCTCATGAGCGTTTGGCAACATAGAAATTTCCGTTCCGATTAAACGCAGCAGAGAACAAATTAAACCACCGATTCTCCACACCATAAAAAAAGGCACAAAGCAGGAAGCTCGTCGTGGCTTTTTCGGAACTTTACTCATACCAATAACGCGTTAGTCATTCACTGATTTTGAGAATAATTCTTTATATACTAATGAAAGTTATTGGACAATGGAGAGCAGCCTGCGGAAACGGTGTTGGGACTTTCTAAATTTAGGCCGTCCAACTTTCACGTTCGAATTTCATCTCGTGTTTCCTTCTCTACCCGAATGGATATTTTTAGNATTTCCGTCCCGATTAAACGCAGAGTATACAAATTAACCCACCGACTCTCCACACCATAAAGAAAAGGCACAAAGCAGGAAGCTCATCGTGGCTTTTTCGGAACTTTACTCATACCAATAACGCGTTAGTCATTCACTGATTTTGAGAATAATTCTTTATATACTAATGAAAGTTATTGGACAATGGAGAGCAGCCTGCGGAAACGGTGTTGGGACTTTCTAAATTTAGGCCGTCCAACTTTCACGTTCGAATTTCATCTCGTGTTTCCTTCTCTACCCGAATGGATATTTTTAGAGAACCGCGGACTTTGGAACAGAAAAAAAAATAATTGCAAAGTGAAATGGACTGCTGGCTTCACTTGCAATCATGGTCGGTGCTCTACACGTATTTACTTTTGTTTTCTACCAGTAATTGAAGAAAAGTTTTCTGTTCACCAATTGTCTTGAGGTTTTGTATTTATTCGCGATTGATTGTCCATCTTGATCTTTGAAACCAAGAAGAATTTCCATGGTCCCATTTAGAAATGAAAATAACAGTCGGAGGGGATGGTAGCAAGCAAGAAAGCGAGAGAGAGTGTAGCGGAGATGATTTTCACAATTTTCCGCAAGGCCAAGCTGGCAAAACGGAGTCCTCGATGTGACTCCGCGCGCTGGAAGCCAACGAAGATAGACCGCCACCACGTCGCTGGTGGAGAACGTGTATAGTCTTTGCGCTCGTGTACTTGTTTCGAGTAAGCCTATACAGTCAAGTCGCATGTGGTACCAGGCGTTGACGCTCAGCGTCCTCCAGCGCTGGCGCCACAGTCGCCATAGTTATCGCCGCGAAGCATCGCGCGTGAGCCGTGAAGTGGGTTAGGTCGATGAGGCCACGACTCGATGCCAGCAGCAGCTCGGTCTTCTACGCAGCGCTCTCGATTCCTCTGCTGTGACACTGCGCTACCGATGTAACGCACATTTCTTCCGAAGCCCTGAAACTCAATGCGAGATCTTCGTCGAAACTTACGATTACGCGCCAGACTTACAAAAAAAAAAAAAAAAACAAAATGATAATCATTTCGACCAAATTTCACTGACCCTCGCAATATTGAAAACGTCTTCTAAAATGCAGACTCTGATCTGTTGAAATTAAATGAAATTCAATGGTCTGGATATTTAAATTTGCATGTCCTTCGGTTTCATCTGAATTGATTCCACGTTTAGCCTCGAAAACCAAATGCTGACGATTCCAACTTATTTCGTAACCGGTCAGGGAACTTGCGGCGAGGGAACGAGAACGATTTTCCGATTTTCCGTCCACCTGTAATTACGCGGCGATGAAGGGACATTTCGCAATTATTTTCTGTTCTCAATACGTACACGACCGTTTATTTGAAAGGGAACAAGATCAACGGAAATGGTCGAACAATGGTTTCGACCTAAAATATTGAAACTCGATATAGGTCGTTGATGGGTTTCCCAAAAGTTTTCCTCAACAACTTGAATCATATGGGGCCAGATCTCCGTGCTTCATGCATGACGACAAAGTTCAAACAGGTTTCCACGCGGTTGATCTACAAAGTCCTGATGAAAATGGCGAAAAATGTTGCTACCTTATCCACGAGCGCGGTATGCTGACGGTATAAGCAGCTGTTAACAATCCCTGGACGTCGGAAAAATCAAGTCATTATCTTCCTCGTTGAAGGGGGGATATCATGTAGGCCACGTAACGTCATATCTCCAGCTTCGTCAACAAACTGGCCGTCATTCCATCGCAGCTCTGTCGAATCAGAGAGGCGCTGCGTACTTTTTTCGAAAAAGTTATGATCGCCTTTTATTGCAACTGTAACTGTTTCGTCGCGTCCAATGTGCTTCAGCCTTTGATCGAAGTAGATTTGTTCCATAATGAGCCCCGCTACTTCCAAGTATTTTTACATTCGCCGCTGTGTTTTCAGGAAATTCAATGAAAAACGTTTTGCTCGAGATATTCAGATCCGCTTTGTTGCAATTACGAAAAGAATGCAGAATATGGGAACATCGGAATATCTTCAGGGACAATAACGCTAACCTGATTTTTTTTTTTACGATGTAAACGCGTAAAATATGAAACTGGCTTCATACTTCCTTGAAGTTTTCTGAAATAACACAAAGTTTTTCAGCACAAGAGTTGATAAGGTTCGCTTGAAAAATACCGAGACTGGGTGATAAATACTCTGGCCGCTTGCGACGACGATGACGAAGCCGGAGAAGAGAGCACACGCGTTATATTGCTTCGGAATCGGGCGAGGACTCTGTGTCATAACGTGATCCATGTATGCCTCTGACTCACGCTCTCTGTATCTACTTCAAGCACGTGTAGTAGTATCTTCCGCTGAAACAATCAGCAATCTTGAATCTTGGAGCTGCATGATCGAGTATCACGAAACCAAAACCAAAGGAAAAGCGAGCTGTGAATCTTCTGAAACTATTTGTCAAGCAATCGACAAAGTCTTGCAAAAAAATGGCGATCGATATGCCGGACATCTCGAATTTCTAAATTTTCTACCGAGTTTCGAAGTTTTTAAAAAGAACATTCGCAAGTCTTTTTGGCCAGTTGTTTCTTTTCTATTATTTCAAAAATCCCCAAGACGACTTCGAGGACACTAGCAGCATTTCCCGCTTCATCTGAATTTTCAAGTCTCAATTCTACGGAAACTTGAGGAACTTACGTTTCCGCAGCGTAGGAAATTTAATTCAGAAAAACTGTGGACGCTGCTCCAAGGTCAATGTACCGAAGCCACATTTTCTCACGTTTTCATGGCAACATTTAAATTTTCCTCAAAGCATTTCATTGTGTACTGTAGAAGAAAAAAAAACACGAAATGCGATAATCTTTGGCACAAATGCCAAAGGAAAGTTTCCGGACATCTGCTCCTCACTGTATTGGTATTTATAGAAGTAGATCTCATACCACTTTTAATTAGCTAATCCAAAAGCCTCGTGATGGGTATAGGCTTCGCTACGGTTTAGTAGCAATGTTTATTCCATTGTGTACCGTTACAGGAGCCCGCTGTAGTTACACCGTAAACATGAGCAGGTATCGAATACAGTTGGTTAATTAAAAAAGCTTCACGTAATAATGACGATGCCAAAAATATGAAAATTCTTGAAAAAAGACGAACTTGCAATATGAGAAATGTAAATTATTGTAAAGCATTGATTCGCGAGGTGTTCGTTAGCCACGTACGAGTGTTACTGCATGGCCATTCAGAGATTCTCGTGATTCAGCAATGAATTTGTAAAAATGAATTTTGCTGAACTAAAATTTATGGGAGACTTGTGCATGGTGGAGATAGTTGATATCGAATTGAATGTTTTGTGACATTAAAATTGATGAGGCTACTTGCGCATGAACACTCCGGCGTTCTAGAAAATAAATCATTTCCTGGGGCTATCCCTTCCCATGCTCGTAGGTGAAAAAAATCGATCGATTTCTCTATATAAAAGCGTGTGATAAAGATAGACGTTGTTAAGCGGAGAAATAATTCGCTGTACATTAAAACCGAGAGCCCCGCAGTTCGTAGTTGGTGGCAAAAAGCTGAAAAATCCATTTTTTCTCTTTTCGATCCAACTTATAAACAATTTTGGTAGGGGGTTTGATTATACATGGGGTTTAGAGTGATATCGTACATAACGTGACGCGAACATCGATACATAATGAATGCATATACCGTACACATAGATGCTATATAGAAGCATCGGTGCAATAACGGAGAGCGAGCGGCAACGTTCGAAAACGAGGGAAGCTCGACAAGAGAGATCGTAGCGAACCCGCCGCCACTAGCACTAGGGTGTAGCGTCGAGAATACGATTTTGCAAGGCGCATGCTCGAGGGTCGAACGGAAAAAAAATCGGCCCGGCAGACCGGGGCGGGGATTGGTGTGCCGTATCGATCGTGCCAACATCGAGTCCGTGTACCGTCGGTGGTATACCGGGTGCCGGTGCTCTCATGCTGTGTGTTTCTTCTGACGCTCTTTCTCTCGCGTGCTCTTCACCTTTATATCATCACGGTTATGGAGAGTACCAACGCGACGTAGACGACGTCCAACTAGTTGCTGCAGCTTCTCCAAACGTCGAACAAAATTGAGAAAAAAAAAAAAAAAAAACTCAACCCTTGTTTCCCGCATACGTTCGGAATCGGAAATCTCCGTTTTCATTATATGGATTCTTATGCTTGGACACCGTGCAATTAAAACGCGATATTTGAAAAGAACATGTTCTCCATTTTTACGATGTTATTTGAATACGTCGACATTCCACGAGAAAAAAAAATGCATTTCGCTAACTAATGAATTTATAAATAGAACAGCATTTTTTTGAATTATTCGAAAACGTTGAGTTTTTTTGAGACAACTCACGTGTCGTGTGTGCTGTGGATAGAAAAATACTCCCACTGCTATAAACAGACATTGACGTTGATTCAGAAGTTCGACCTTTGCTCCTGTCCCTTTGATTTGCCCATCCAATGGAGTTCTATTCATGAAATTTCTCATTAAATATAGAAAAAAAAATTGTCTTCATTTCGTCGTGAGTATTTCTGAGGTTTGTGGAGAATTGAGGTATTCCCATAACCCATTGGCGCCATACATAGGGAGAGTATGACAAAAAGGTGAATAAACGTGGAGGAAAATTCTTGCGGAACTCGATACACATGTAAAACTTTTCCGCACGGTCCATTTTACTGTTTTCGTGGTAGTCCCGAACTATACCACCTCGTCGCAGTGTAATGATTATTAAACTTTCCAATTTGTTTCCGTTCATTTAATATTGTGGTGAATTATTTCTGTAATTAGTTTGCCTCATCACTACTGTTCGTTCAATCGATAATATATAACAAAATGAAAAAACTTGCTGGCCTGAATTATTTCAGTTATGCTTTTCCGTAATTTCTTAGCTCAAGGCTTTTGATATACTTGTTTGAATATCTTTTTTCCTAGTTATGTTTCACGTGATTTCCCCTCCAACGCCTACGCACTACACGTGCGTCTCACACACAAACTTACATGCCAACACGTACACACGCTCCCAGGGATGTTTTCCACGTGAAATATACGACGAAGAGAGACTCCAAACGTTGAAAACGGGGTGAACATTACACAAATATGTTCTACACGCACAAAGATGCTGAACAGTCCCAGTCATCGATTGTCAACCGCTTGATGAGCTTAATCGTGTGAAAATTCGTTGATTCGATTCGAAGACATACTTGTCTGCAAATTGCAGTTAAAAAATGCCGAATTTTGAGTCATGAGCAAAGTCAAGTTGCCAACAATGATTTTTCGTACTGTATGAAATCCCTTGCATTTTTTTTTCACCAATTTTCATCGCCCAATTAAATATAAAAATGTATTTTCCCACGAGGTAATGTGATTGGAATTTTTATCCCCAAGTTTCAACTTCATGCAACGATATTTAACACAGCAATCAGTACCGGGACATAGCTCCACTTGGAATTCCTTGTTTTATGTATGTGTGTGTGTGTGCGCGCGTGCGTGTGTCGATTTAACTATACCTAAAGGTTGGTGCTAAGACCAAGGACGAACGAGCGCACTTGGCTGAGCGATAGCAGGGCAAGTAACATATGAGAGTTTGTGCGCGATACAAGCGGAGGATAAACTTTGCAATAATACCGAGCATATATAAATATTCAGAATCTGAGAGAACTCCCGTTTTTGACTCGCCTTCGGGAGATCCCTCTTCGCTTGAAAAAAGACTCTTTATCCTGGCAACTCATTTAAGAGAGGAGAATCGATTTTTTCGGTCTCTCCGGTACTTTTATACTCACCAGCGTTTCTGCATACGAGCAGAGTTTATAAAAAGTCGTATTCTGCTTAAGGGCCTACGTACACTTGACGCGACGAGAAATTTCGATTTTTCAAGAGCTTTTTCATTCCCCAGTGCTACTCTCTGTCTATGAATGCCTTCTTTTTTCAAACATTATACAGTTTTCTGTTTACTCGAGTTTTTCTTATTTCCCGCGCGACGCTCGTACGTATTGGGGAAAATCGGATTTTACGCTAAAGAAAAAAAGCGAGTCAAGTCGTGGCGAATCGTTTTGTGAATGAGCGATAAAAATGATCAGATCGATTGGGAATTGATAAAAGAATTTATTGTGTGAAAAGAGAGAATCGATTTTTATCTGAAAAATAAAGAAAAATCTGAAAATTTTGAACCGTAGTGAAACACAGAGCGTTCTGCGAATATGAACTACAGCTAGAGGTTAAACTACTATTCCAGGACGAAGAGGTCGCGCGTCGCTCACGTCTCTCTGCGCGACCCGAGGACGATCGATCGCTGCTCTCCTCTGTCTCTCTCCCTCTCTCGTAAAGCGCGCACCGTGCAGAGTGTGTACCAGCGTGTCGTTCTCTCTACCACAATTTTCTACATATAGCTACGATCAAAACGGGAATATCCAAAATTTCAGTCATCGCGTGGGCTACGCTTGGTACCAATATGGCTGGGTTGAAACTTCGTTACAGCTGCATTTTTTATTGTCGATATCGTTCCAAATGAGCTGCGAGTCAATGATTGCATAATTTCTTACATAAAATGGAAACTTGGTTAGATCGTTGAATTTTGCTTCCGTACGGGTAACGACACAGAGTAATTTCAGCCTGTCGACCTTTATCAATGAACGCGATTTGAAGTGTGCCCGCGTTCCGTTGCAACCAGCAGTTCAATTTGTCCTTAGATCATAAACTTTTCTAAGAAAACTTAGAAATCGGAAAAAAAAAACAGAGACGCGTTAATGAGTTTTTTTCTCGCTGGTCCCCTTCTCCTCACCCTTATCCCTTTTCCTCGTGCTCTATTTTCTACGAAGAAGAATCGAGGGTGGTACCGAATTTATTAGGGGTTATGAACACACGGGGGTTCCCCAGCGAGGCAAAGAGGGCGCTCCCGATGGCGTCGTCGTCGTGTCACATTGGCAATCCACCCTCTCATGGCACGAGAGAGCCAAGGGGATGAATCGATCGGTGCGCGTGTCCGCGCGTGTCGGCCGGCTAGGTCCTCTGCGACCTAGCCGGCGGGCAGAACCCGAAGTGAAATCAGAAACTTTTCTAGTATACTAGTACAGACACCAAGCTTTATAAAATGGAGATTAAAAGTTCCATGCACCGCAATATTAAAAAATAACATTGTCATCAAAATTATGTAACATATGAATTCTACAAACTCATAATTCTAGATTTTTTTCAAATTAAGCGATCCGCCACGTTGAATAAATTTTTTGTTCTACAGGTAATCGTTTTTGGTTCGGCTGGACCGTTTTGTAAAATATTCCGTAACTCGAAGCATAATTATCGTTTTGGATGAATTATTATAAGTAGAAGGTAATTTTGGAAATATCGGAGTTTCTGTTGGTACCAAGCTTGTGGTTATTACTACTCTCGTTGGCCTCCACAGAGCGAATTTTTCGGGAAGGCCACAGGGGAGCTCATTGCGTGCACACGCATTCGGGAAATAAGGGAGGGTGAGAATAAAAGGGAGAAAAAAGCGAGAGAGAGAGGGAAATACAACAACGCAATACCTTCTTCGTCGCAGAGGGTTTTATAACAGCAGGGAGTCGTCCCCTTCGCCACGTGGACGACCTTAGCTCGAAAGCTCCGAGAAATCTTCGTGGGCTGCTTTTCTCTGCTCCTTCTGCCTTTGACGTAAAAAAAATATCCCTTATATTCGTCTACGTTTGATAGTTTCTGAAAAGTTAATCGATCGGCGATCTTATCGTCACGAGGCTAATGATAAATTGAACACGTGGAAGAAACACCCATTATTTCATGCAAGCCGCACACGAACACGTTCACTTCAAATTTTCTTCCATTTCATTTACAATCCATTGATCATACGATGAATAGATTATCCCGTCCTAAGAACCGTCTTTGCAAACTGAATTGTGAACAACAATAGCGCTCTAAAGACGTAAAAAGAACGAGCGACTGAGTAAAATTCGCTCGCCTTCTGTTGCAATAAACAAATTCCAAATAAATCATGCAAAGTTCGTACTAAACGCAGTTAAAAATGCTAGCTTCAAAAATACAAGACGAATAGAAATTGGAATGCTTTCCTTTGTACCTCCGATTGGCGTAATCGAATATCCGAGACTTCGAAAACGAGTTATTTTTTCCACTTTTCAATATCTGAAAAAAAAACATTGATAAGAGGAATAAGTTTATCAACTTTCTTGAACTTTACGCGTACAAAGAGAAAGCAACGCCGTGTGAAGGCACGTGGATGTATGACTATACATTTGAAGCACTCGTTTCCGGTTCTCCGAGGGGATCCAATACCACGCGATGGTGCGTGCTAAGCGGCGGAAAAGGGAAATAAGATTCCGTGCACAGTACGTCAAAAAATAGGAAATAAAAATTGGACCGGGCTACGAACGGAATAGAACAAGTTCCTCTTCGAAGGCGGCGTTCGAAAAGATAAACATTTAAGCTTAATATACGAGAGGCTCGTATATGCATGTATATAGCGTCCAACATGTTAGGACGCTATGCGGAAAATTCTGGCAGCATTGGCTGTGGAAGGGAGATACTTTTACGAAGAGCGCGCCTGGTTAGGCCGAGGGTAGAAAAACTCATATCCTCTAATGAAGTAAAACGGGAAGAAGCGCCACGTAGCGGCGGAAGATGAAGATCGACAGGACGAGAGGGAAAAAGATAGAGAAGAGTGAAGTTTGTGGAACGGAATAAAGGGGGCGTTGGTTGGGTGGAAACTGTACAGATAGAAAACGTACAGCGTGAAAGAAGAAACGAGAAATCTACGAGAAAGTGAGAAACATCGAGAACGACATAAAAAAAAAGGAGGGAAGAGAACGAGTGCGGCGAACGCTGCTGGGTACATGGAAGAAAGCGCAAGAGATTCGAAGTGGAAAGTCCAGAGCGTCAGAGCGAGATGGAGACCGAAAAACTATATATACGAGGAGAGTGGAAAGGAGGAGTATGAGGCGGCGAAGGAGGAGGAGGAGGAAGCGCAGAAGGACGACGAGGTCGAGAAGAAACGTGGGTGGGAGTGCGAGGGCAGTATAAAGGGAACCCGCACTTTGCTGGGGAGGGGGAGAGGCAGGGGATACACAGTGCCTCTATATATATCCCGATAAATGAGGGAAGAACCTAGAGAACGAGAGAAAACTCAGTGGTACGAACGCGCACGGAGAAAATACGATCGACAGTAACGAAGCACCCTCTCCGTCGAGCTCTCTCCGTGAGATATAAAGACAGACGAAGAAAGCAGAGAGAAAACGAACTGCGGCGCGCTCTTCTGCGCGTGTTTCTCTCTCTTTCCCTCCTCCATATTTTTCCGTTTCTCTAGAACTGCGCAATTTGCGATAAAAGAAAAACGTGGATGAAGAACGAGAAGAGAACGAAGCAACGCAGAATCCATCGTGTGGGTGCGGAAAACCTCTAGCTCCGTATATATATATGCAATTTTCATTTACGAATATACAAGCGAATGCAATTCCAACAACTTGGATCCAAAGATAGCAAAAACAATGGAGCCTGAGCGCATCCAAGTTTCTACCATGCTATCCTCACCCCCATAGAACGTTGGCTAGGAAAAACAAAATTGTTAAAACAAGGATCCCGCGGTGGTTCTGAGGGTACTGGGTACTAGCGACCCAGGAGCAGGCTGCATGAAGCCGCGACTGGAAATTTGTTACCGTTACTGCGTGTATTTTTTTCTTTCCGTTATTATTGTCACATTCACAGTCACGTGCCGATCGAGGGTCCAAAGTAACGAAATATCCGAATTTTCTTCACCTAAATTTCAGAATCGCATAAGTTGATTGTAAAAAAAAAAGCAGCACGACACGAGCGTATTGAATCTTTTGACCAAAAGATCGAACGAAATTTCACTCCAACTTAAAATTTCCAACTCAAAAAGTATCGACAGAATCGATGCTTTTTTCACTTATTTCTTACGTGTCTGTTTTTAGATTTGTATCCATCTAGATTGGTTACGACAGCAACCGATAGGGACGAAAAGTACATAGAATACGTGAAATCGTAAAACATTCCGCTCAATTAAAGGGTTAGTCCGCCGCTCGTCAAACGTTACTGCCCACTTGGTCCGGAGTGTCGTAGAGTAAAAGAGCGGATGAACGTATAGAGAATGTTTGCTCCATCTCTTCGGGCTGGCACACCTCGACATGGAGTATTTGCAATAAAGCTAAATTGACCCATGATATACGATTTGAGGCTGAGTTTGCTGCAATTGTTAATGGAGCTCTGGAAAGAAAGACAATTTAATTAAAAAAAATGTAATGCCTGAGCGAGACTCGTGAAAGATTCGCTTTACGACAGTCGCTTAATTTTCTATGTCGGAGGTTCCCGCGCTCTCAGTCCCTGATCATCCCTGAGCAATTTAGTAATAACGCGTAGCGAGAAACAGTCATGTTCATTGCAATAGACATGTACCACGAGAGAGGCAGCACACCATATCACAAATGCAGAAATCCAATGGTTGGAGTGACGGGAGAGGAGCTGGAATAATATACGCACACGATCACCGCATTTCTCTATACAATAACGGGAGGGATACGAATCGACGTGGTAATGGAAGCATTAGTTGTTTTCGAACTACGGACATAGCTGCAATGGTCAGGAGTATAATGAATCTATTCCAGAGGGATGCTGTATACACAGCAGTTCGCGAGGCTAGTGTGAGAGGAATCAAGAGTGGTCGAATGAGTGTGTCCACAGTGCTCTGATGCAGCGTCCCACGAACCTGCACCGCTGCACCTCGCGGTGCATCTCTCTGTCCATCTCCTTTGCGAATAGAGGATCATTCAAAACGAGTTTGGAAAGTTGTTGCAAATAATCTCGTCCATCAAAGTCTCATGATCGGCGGAGAACATATCCATGGAACTGATGCCCATCGGCATGCGTCAAATTAGACAAGATTGCTGGAACGCGTGTATAGAGCCAAGATTTCCATTCATCGAGATGAAATAATGTCAAAGAAAAAATTTCAGTCGTCATAGAGAAAAATAAATGTCAAAAATTGAATAAAACATTAGTCTCTGCTTCGTAGAGTCTTGTTGTACAAACAAACAAAAAATCATAATAATTGTGGAACACCCGGTACAACTTGGACTACGCGGTGATATAAGCCGACTGATGAGTGAAGCCTGCGGGCCATTATCGCTCAAATTATGGCTATGTATTACGCGCATCGAATGAGTTTTGAAATACGAGCGTCGATTGGGGAGCAGGGGATATTGTTTACAGATTATTGTAACAACTGGTTATTCTACAGCAAAATTCTCCCTGATTCTACGTCGCTTGCGCGATCCATTTTTTCTTCTATTTATTTATCATCGAATATATCGTATGTTAATGCCAGCCAATTAAGCGCAACAATAGGACATGTGTTATTGTTTAAACGCTCTCCATGAACGGGAATCGTTTTTCTGCTAATTGTAAAATTCCCATATGACTCTTTACATAATTAACTATACATGGGATGGTTCATAACAGGATCAATGATTCAAAGCTTCGACGAGGAACATCAGGCAAACAATACTCATCAAACAATAATATCCAAAATAGTTGCGTATTTATAATCAATTATTCGTGGACTACATTCATCACAGCATCCGAAAGTGACAACTCTTTCGGGTTAATATCAAACACTGCATCTTTACAGAATCGCTGCTGCCCACACAATCAAAACAAACGTAACGGGGCGAAGCTGTACCGACTATTTTCGTCTTTCTGAATATTGACAAAAAAATTCTATTTCACATTCCGTCCGCAATGATGAACAATCATTTGGAGACTGCTGTTTAGAGAAACTCGAAATATTCATGAACTCCAGTTTTTGAAAATTATATGCACCAACGAGTCGAGTCAAAGACGCCGGGGATAAAAAGCGGATCATGATACAAGTAAAGGCCCCTCACACGTCCATAAAACATACATACCTTAGTGACTTGTATACACGTACTCGTTTAACCAACTCCCTACAAACGAGAGACGAAGCGAGAGATCATGGGATGGAGAGAGTGAAGGAGAGAATATGTTTATAGGATGATAGGGATGGTCTTTGTTGATGACGGCATAGGGCGTACTGATGAAGCTCAAAAATTTTACAAATTTATGTTCTCGTGGGGATGTAATTCATGAATCTTGAATTGTGTTGGCATACTTTGCCGAGGTATCACCAAGTATGTAGAAGCAAAGTATATACGAAAAGGAAGAGTCCTATATCACATGGTGTTTAACTCACTCCTGCGAAATCTTTGTCAAGTCCTTTGATTACACTGAAAATGAAATTTCGTCAAAACACGTCGATAATTTGTTCAACACGGTAAAGTAAATATTTTGTTGAATGATTTCAACATTTTCGTTATGACGAAATTTGATAATGACTAAAAATTGCATTTCTTGCTGCAATGACAGAATCTTTGTGATTTTTTGAGAAAAGTTTGGGCGTATCCAATAAAATATCCATCTTTTTCAACAATATCTTTTTTTCGTTGTACAAAGATAATGAAAAATCCCAGATATTTGAGTCAAAAATGACGGTTCGAGTTTGTTCCTTTCCTCGATCTACTCCGGTCCGTGTTCCTTTGCATAGCTTTTCATTCGATAATAAGTTTGATGTTACGCCACAAGTAGTTGAGGACGAACGTGAAAAAACGTGTAGATTTAAAAGGATCCCGCATTCACTTTCATCATTTGATAATCAGGTCAGCATTGGTCCCCTTCCTTGATCAACGTCGGTGAACGTTGGCTTTGAGCGGTCCATTCCACTGGGTCGCTGCCTCTTTCTCTCACGCAGTATATAGCTCACCAGCAGTAACAGGGTCACAAAAGTTTTTTCGAAGCAGACAAACGAACCTCAGAGAAATCGCACACACAGGGAGAAAAGCTCAGGCAGTGTCGCATTGGTCATGTGCGTATAGCATATATAAATGTAGTCCACGTTTCTGCCGTATGTCTAGCAATATTCTGATCCTGGTACCTCGTCAAGAAGCGTCGCGTACCAGCAGGATATGTCCGCTCCCCCTATTTCACCTTTACTTCATTCTGCTGGTCCTCCTGCAGCTTTGCCTGAGTGCTTTGCTTCATATATCTGTATATCGGTTCTATATGTGTAGAGTGCGCGTTTATACGTAGATTCTCGGAATGTGGGCGCGTGGATAATGTACTAAAGTTATATACCATACTATGTATTATAGCGTAGAATTTATACATGTATACATACGCCTACGCGACTCGAAGGAATATACACAATACAGGTTCTCTCGAAATTCCCTTTAGCTCACTTTCTCGCAGTTCTCCACCCTCTTCCATCGGCGTCTATCTTCGTCTCTGATTTTCCCTCATGTGCAAATCTCAATATACATATATGGGCGTGTGCGTGTGTTCTTCTAGGCAAACACACATGTATCCGAGGCTGCGAACAGTCGTAGTACACTTACTCCTGTACGGTTCGGTCGGGTTGTTCCGTTGGCCGCTGCTGTAGTGCTTACAGTAGTAGCAGTGCGGTGGTGGTTTTTGGTGTACGTATACGAAGAGACGAGCGACGCACACACAGCCAGACACACACTGTATATACAGAATCTAGAGAGAACGAGAGAGTCACCCCACCAGCTATTCCCAATTTAGACTCCCTCGGTCCCTCTGTCTCGGTCTCTTATACTCCGAAGGGTATAGGCGACTGGTATATACCTTGCAAGACTTGTGGTGGTGTTGGGTGTATGTGCTGTGTGTATCGGTGAGAGGAACGAGAAATAGTGAGGTATCGGAGGAAAGTACGGTTCGTTCGTGATCAAGGTGCAAGAGAGACGGTGGAAAGAGCGAGAAAAACATTAACAGGCGTTTGTGTATGTGTGTGTATGGGTGCGCGGTAGGTTTTGGTAGTAGTGGATAGTGGTAATGGGCAAAAGAGAAACGGAGGAAGCTTTCAAAGGGGGCGCTTGCTCACCCGACCGTGGGAGCAGAGAAAGGAAGACGGAGGAGAAGAAGTTGTGTGTATCGCGTGTGTACCTGTGTTCGCATAAGATGAATGTATGAGATTCATGGGTGTGGTTGAGAGATGTCTATAGATGAATACGTGCGTATACGTGAGGACTAAAGTACGAGAGTAGTAAGAGACGAAGAATCTCATGGGACTGTAGTGGTGCTAGTGGAAACCAAGTACCAACGGCTTTTGCTGGTGTAGGGAAACATTGCAGCAAAACAGACTAGGCAACGACTTGAGTGTGTGAAGGCGGGAGGAGAGAGAGAGAGAGAGAGAGAGAGCGAGTGAAAGGAGTGGAAAGGGTCGGTGAAAGACAGCTCGAGAGAGACAGAAAGAGAAAGAGACACGAGATAAAGCACCAAGTGATTCAAAGGTACAGAAGCGAGACCGAGTCAGCAAAGATAAATATATCTATATGTATACTTGTACACATATACACATACATACGTGTATATAAAGTTTCAGTATGGCTGAGGGAGTACGAGCAAAATGCTTTACTCTTCTCTGTTTTTGCCTATGTGTGTGCAAGAGAGAAAGAGAGAGAGAGAGAGAGAGACTTCTCCGTGCAAGAACTACATGGAACTGAGTGAAAGAGATAAGAGAAACGTTTTTAGTGGGGGATTCAAACGTGGAGACAGAGGGAGAAACTGAGAAAGCAAGAGGGGAAGTTTCGGAGGGAACGAAGGACGGGATATACATCGTCGCCCACACCCAACCCACCGTATATACCAAGCAACCTTCTTTCACCCGTCATGTACTCTTTCCCCGCTTTCCCCGTCTTCGCTCCTTCTCCTTCGCCCCCCTCTCGCTCCTTCTGCCACGCTCCTCGTCGGTAGACGGGCTCTGAAATATCTCGCCGATAATATTATAGAGAGAAAACCCGTGTTGTGTGCCCTGGCCTCGCCAGCACCCCAGCAACTCGACGACGACGCCGCCGCCGACGACGACGACGACGACGAGGATGACGACGACGCTCCGCGTCTATACGTTCCGCAGAGAAAAAGAAGACGCGTAGGAGGATGGCGAGAGAAGCTGCGGAGAGAAGACAAAGACAGAAAAAGGCTTTCAACACAGGGAGAAAAAGCGGCAGGCATTCAGATGTATATATATGATGCCTCTATAGATACAAATATATGCCGCTGGTTTCTTGCCACACCGGAGAATATGCTGCACATATAAATTGTTCTTATCCTAATCATCCAACTTGTTATTAATTTCCTCATGTCCATTGTCATTATTATTCGCCAGTGAAAATAAATCGTGAACCAAATCAATTCCAACAATCATTTCATCGGCAAAGAATTCGTCACCATTTTGTCAACAAGTTTTTTTTATATAGTAATTCGACTGTTGTGTACTTTTCATTGAAACAGTAAAACTCTCCATTGTAAAGCAACAACTGCAAAAAAAAAAAAACAGTTTTAAAGTGTCAATTTGTCACTTACCATAGTAGCGAATAATTATAGNATGAGTCTATAGATACAAATATATGCCGCTGATTTCTTGCCACACCGGAGAATATGCTGCACATATAAATTGTTCTTATCCTAATCATCCAACTTGTTATTAATTTCCTCATGTCCATTGTCATTATTATTCGCCAGTGAAAATAAATCGTGAACCAAATCAATTCCAACAATCATTTCATCGGCAAAGAATTCGTCACCATTTTGTCAACAAGTTTTTTTTATATAGTAATTCGACTGTTGTGTACTTTTCATTGAAACAGTAAAACTCTCCATTGTAAAGCAACAACTGCAAAAAAAAAAAAACAGTTTTAAAGTGTCAATTTGTCACTTACCATAGTAGCGAATAATTATAGAAAATAACCTACTGATTAAATATCGCGTGGAACAGTATTTCGAATCTTCCGATTGACGTGCATTCGGTGCAGGTAACTTGGGAGAATTACACTCTTTAAGTCCTTGTCAGAATTGCACAAAGGTCCAGTTTCCTGGTCTCAAATAAGCTCTATCTGGAAATAGTATATGGTGTGGCTTCGACGAGATGCAGGGACTGAGTGTTGGCGCGTTATTCACGAGAACGCTACGAGAGAAACCCCTTTCGGCATTACCATGCAGCAAACACATTGCATATATGTATCAGGTGGTATCTCCGCCTTACCTATCAACCTATAGATTGTATTTTCTTGGGCGGAAGCAAAAGGCCGAGTTGGGATAGAAGATGCGCGAAAGATCTCTGTGCAGCGTTTACCGTTGCGTCGAATAGAACCGAATGAGTATGTACGACGGTGTACAGAGCGACGAGGGGCTTTGTTGTATGAGAGAAGATCATGCAATCGAGGGAGAGAGCTTTCGATCCTCTATCGCCGCGGTAGCCATGCAGCATGTATATCGGAGTCTAGAATCCTCTTGCTATTTTTTCAGAAAGACTTTTATTGGTCTGTTGGAGTCACAGCCCTCGGGAAAGTCGCGGAGCGCGTAAAGAAAATCCACGTCGTAACCAACGCGATAGTGTGTGCTGTGCGAGGGAGTTTTCTCTTTCGGTATAGACGTTGCGTATGAGCTTCACGTCTCGCGGTGACTTATAGCGTTGGGAAACTAAACAAGAGAATTTCTCATCCCTTATGTCTGCAAAACTTTATTTCATTGTTATTAAGATGTGTCGAACAACGCGGAACCGCCTTAGAAAAACAAATGATGCAAACAGACCCAAACAATCGAGAAGAATACGTAGATTGACGCTTCGCCGATTGACGATCTTGACCGACGGTCGAGCGGACCTGAGATAAAAAATTCACAAAGCTTTCGTATACACTCGTAGTTTACAGAATACGAAAAACATATCGCAATATGAATATCCACGCTCTGCTCAAAGGAAGCAGAGCGCGTGTGTGTTGGTGTGTACGTTTGTACACACTAATTTTATTTTTTGCTGGATATGTCTAGTGACGCGATCAAGGCTCAAAGTCGAAATTATTTACTACGCGCGGGCGTACACACGAAGAAGAGGTATTCTCTCTGATATTCCCCTCTTTTTGCATTTGACGCCAGGCAACGAGAGAGCTCTTTTACCCCTTATTCTTCAACCCTTCTCTTTCCGTCTCCCTTCTTTGCGTTCCGTTTTCTCACCCTTTTGCTCGTAAGCGTATCAGCGAGGCTCCCCGGTTCCCAACCCTCGACGCTCTGTCGGAGACTGCACACAGAAGCCAGGAAGGATATAGCTCCCGGGGTTCTCCCATTTATACACAGCACTCTAGATCAGCCAACAATGTGTGTGTTCTCCTGCTGCTTCTCCTCCCTATTCGTCATCTTCTTTCTCTCTATTCTCGTACAAAGATTTATACATGTATTGAACATCCGGAGCGTTGTTAAGCAGACGGGCTCGCGAGCATGGGTTATACCGCAGATTACAACGCGCATTACGCCCTTTTATTCATAAGCATTCTCGATATACGTTTCTCTTACTTTCACCAACAAAATTCGGCGCGCATCCCTCCCAACAACGTTTCGAAAGATCCTCCGCGCCTGAACAGAACCTGGAACATTTTCTCTCTATCCTTATCCCCTATTTCTTCTCTTTTCCGCCGCGTCCCCACTTTCCATCCTTCCACAAGCGCCTCTCATTGGTTCCTCCTCCCGACCAATGAAACGTCGCCCTCATGCTTGGCGCATTCCCCTCACACGTGGCTGACACAGGCATCGAACGTATTCGATGCTTCGTGCTTCTCCGACGAGATGTACTATCTGCTCCACCGGCTTCTGCTACCTCTGCCTCGAAAAATACGTCCGCCAGAATTTCGAAAAATTACTTTCCGAAGCGTCGTCCTGACGTTTATCTTTATTTTGCTCAGCCTTGTTTTTTTCTATATAAGCAAATGCTTCTGCTTTTTTTTTCGTTGCATTTGTTAAACATCAAAATACATGCGCCTATACGTTGTACGTGCAATTTCATGGTTAATATACACTCCGAGTTTGCTACAAGGCGGGAGATAGATTGACGAACGACCACGTGGTCGTTTCTCCATGCCTACCCCTTCCCTCCCTCTCACTCTCGCTCAATCTCCCTTCGTTTCTTACCCACGCGCTCGAGTTTTTTCCTCTTCAATTCTATCTCTTTTTTTTGTAAACATACATATATATCACAACGTATATGGCGGGAACTCGTTGGTTCTTTTTCATTCGGTTTTTCCCTCCGCTCTGTCTTCCTTCGCCAACTTGGTCGGGGCATATTTCTTTCTCTCACATCGTCTCTTTTTCTCTCATACTCTTTAAAAAATAACTATATATAGCCCCACGCGACAGAGTACCGATATAGCATTATAGGGGCGCGAGTTCGGCGCAACTCTCGGTATGCGTTTGGAGTCTCTTTCTCTCTCTCTCTCTTTCTCTCCGCCTCTCGCTCCCGCCTCCTCTCTCTCTCTCTCTCTCTTGCTTTATCCGCGTCTTCCTTTCGCAGGCTCTTTCTCACTCCATCTCATTGCTCAAACGCCACTTCGGCAGATGCATCGCCGCAGTCCCGCACTGCAGTTGCATCGTGCCGTACCTATCCCACGTGCGGACGACCTACAGTGCTGCGTTATCACTCTGTGGACACCTAATTTTCGGCAGAGTTCTCGTTCATCAAAACTTTGAAACTTGTTCGTCCGAAAATCATGAGACATGAGAAATATTTGTTATCCATGGATAACATGGATGTTATCCATGGATATGGTCTGCAGACCTTATTTCCGTTGATTATTTTCATATTTTCCTCATAATGCGTTTTCCCACTGCCCTCGTACGTGTCGCAAATAAACTTTTTACAAAAATCACTCGTTAGATTTATATTTGCGATAAGGAAAATTGTCTTTACAGAATACTCGTTAATAACGTTTCGCTTTCCAAGCGAATATAGATTTTCATTCCATAATGTAAGAACCAAAACATCCGTAGGCTCTTTTTCTGGCATATTTGTTAAGGGGCAAAGCTTCATGCATAATGGGAAACAAAGGATAATAGTCTCAAGGTCGAATCGGCAATCGAGTTCACTTCGAGTTGATGCCAGAGGTCCCTGACCTGAGGTCGGTCCGACCATTAACGGAACCATTCTACTGTGACCAGCACTGTACCCCGGGGAGGCCTGCCGCGATCTGTACTGCGAATTAGTCGATAAATTATATTCTTTGAACCAGATTTACGAAATCTTAAGAAACATTGTCTTTTCTGAACATTAAGGAGTTGAATTGAAATATTCATTTCCCAACGACGTTGCGTAATATTTCGACTCATTTTTCGGATCGAAATTAATAGTTTTCTAGTTCGTCAACGAAGCCGGTATCGTCGAGTCCGTTTTGAGTCCGAGTCCGTGCGAATATAAAGTTTTTTTTTTGTTATCAATATGAGCCGTGGAATTTGTAAAAAGAAAACGATTACTAACGGCTTCGGTCAATTTTGTAGAGACTCTTGATAAAAACTCTTGCAAANCATTAAGGAGTCGAATTGAAATATTCATTTCCCATCGACGTTACGTGACCTTTCGACTCATTTTTCGCATCGAAATTAATAGTTTTCTAGTTCATCAGAGAAGCCGGTATCGTCAAGTCCGTTTTGAGTCCGAGTCATCGCGAATATAAAGTTTTTTTCTTGTTATCAACATGAGCTGTGGAATTTGTAAAAAGAAAACGATTACTAACGGCTTCGGTCAATTTTGTAGAGACTCTTGATAAAAACTCTTGCAAAATGGTCCATACAGCGAGAGTTACCCGAATATCCAAGGTGTCGCGGACGATCGGTCGCGATCGTCCTTGGGACAGCCGGTTGTTCGCCGGATGGTCGGGAGAACCGGCATGAAATATACATGTACGTATATGCTCTGTATATGTGTAAGTTCGCAGCACGAGGCCGGCTCGAGGCTTCGAAGGTTATACTTCCCAGGATCACGGCGCCAATGCCAAGATCTCTCTCTCTCTCTCTCTCTCCCTCTTGATCTTTCTTTTTTCCTCTGTCTCTATTTCTCTTTCCTCTCCCATACTCACAAGTTTTTTTCTTCGTTTGCGCACCTCTACGAACACCCGATGCCACTACCTCCCGTGTGCCACGCGACGGCGTGCGAATACGAAAGAGCCCTACTCGCTCGTATATCTGTAACCTGTATCTCCCTTTTTACCTTCATTTCCCACAGTCCCTTCGTTTCTCACTCTCGATGCCTCGCCGCTCTCTCCCTCTATTTCACATAAACGTACACACATTTTCGCTCTGTCCATCGTTGATCCCGTTTTTATGATAACAAACCGCGCTAAAGTTGCAATAAAAAAATCTCTACATCCTCCATTAGATCATTCAACTTTTCAATCACAAAATATATCACTGAGATATTAAATCCTAACACTAGCGGAAGCAGTGTGTAATAGAATCAAAATAAAAACCGTCAAAATGTAAAACTCGAAATTCAATACGAAAATGCTTTCTCCAGTGAGTCTCTACATAGTCGCGATCCCATCAAACTATAGTAAGCAAATGTGAGTAATTAGCTCCAGAATTTGGGCACAGATTGCATGAGAAATACTTTTCTTGCATTCAATCGCCATATGCAGTCCATCGACAGTGAAGACGATCACCACATCTGTCAGGTGTCGACCAACGGATATACACGCGGGGAGTATATGAACCTTAAAACTTCATACCCCCTTTGTCGCCTATGTTGGATACACGCGAGCGAGACGGGCGTGTTGGTCGTCGAGGAGACGAGGAACAAAAGTACCGTCACGCTAACATCTCAGCCCGAAGCTTATTCACACACAGACACATGAAAATATACACATACGCATAGAATCTGGCTCGTTCCATTCGGTATGCTGTCTACTAAAAGGAGAAATAGTGTATACGAATGGTGGGTGTGTTTACGCGGTGCTGAGCGAGTGGTATGAGAGCAGAGGCCAAAGTCGCGTGGCTTTCGTCGCCGTCAACGACGCCGACAACGACGGCGGCCTTGCCATTGCCTAAATAGGTCACCACGAGACTCACGGAGAACCCAGCCGTTCCAGCCGAAGGCTAAAAAGAATCGATCCGACGAGCCGTCAAACTCACCAGCGTTTGGGCTTATTTCACTTTTTTAACCGAACATCCCAAATTGTACGATCGCTACCGAAATTCATGCTCTTCCACTCTTCGTCACGTTATTTTACTCACACCCGCCACGAAAGCTCAGCGTAAATCTTCGTAATCGAACTTCCACATGAAACAAGTAAATAAATAGTCAAACAAAAAAAGCCTTTCGCGATCATTGAATTTCAATGATCAATTGGAGGCTAAGCTGTCATTCCATTTTCAATAATTACATTTTCATCGAGAAGATATTCCGTTGATCCCTGCTAATCCGACATCATGTACAAAGCAACAACATCGTCTCGAGTTTGTCTGCGTTTCTTTGCTGCCCCATTTTCCAATCAAGATTCAGATCCAGAAGCGCAAATTCGATGTGACCATGGAAGAGAAAAAAAACAGTAATTTCGATCGTATATTGAACGCGAACGGTAAATATGTATGCCAGCGGAAACCAAAATCGTAGAGTTTTAACAGGTCGTTGCGATGCTCAGGCAAAAGTGTGTCGTGATCATTCGACGCTGCCAGACGATCTTCCAACCGCGCGTATGTATTAACACGTGTGTGTGCCCACATAACTATATCCTCACCCGCTGTATATTTCTCATCCGCTATCGCGCCGCCGAGCAATGACTTAGACTTCATACGAATAAGTGTGCCACTCGGATGGCCCTCGTTTTTGTTCCTACACATTTTATTATAACTCTCCTCCTGTGACTCCTGTAGTAACTTTTGCCTGGAAAAGAAAGTCTAGCAAGAGCTTGCGGAACTTGCAGTAGCATTGCGCAAGAATATCTTGTCACGACTGGTCCCCATGGGAGCGAGGGTGCCAGCATCATCAGTAATCAGCATNTGCCAGCATCAGTCAGTAATCAGCATAAAAAAAAAGAAGCATTGAACTTTATTACATTTTCAAAAGCTCTCCATGGAAACAACAAGGATCTGCGATCGCAGAAAAAGAGAGAGAAGGTATGAAAGAAAAATGATAAGGATTAAAGGATGGAGAGGCAGGAAGCGCGAGACGTGGATACGAGAGGTTGAAGGTTAGCGTGCGAGAAGTGCATATATGAAGCACGTAAGCAGAATGAACAGCAGCAGTCGCTCAGTAGTATTCTAGTAGGGCAGAGCTCGATTCAACAAGTAGAGACGCGACAGCTGTTGATGAGATGAGTCCGCGTTGTGGAGTTTAGCTTTCGGGTTAGCTAAAGATGTGTAATGTATATAGTTGTGTACTTAGTCACACGTACGTTAGAGCTATGCACCACACAAAGATGTATGATTCCAAGGTACGAGGGAAATAGTATATATACATAAAATATACATAGACACGCGTACTATGAGAAATGGCTCGCGGGATAGATCAAGAGGGAGAGAGAGAAAGAGAGTGAGCAAGACACACGAAGAGTAAAGTCTACCGCGGTAGGCAGTCGGTGGAATTGAGTTGAAGCGAGAGGTGCTCGCACGTTCCTTTGCGGCTTCAAAGCTTCTGGCACATAGACACTGTGTAGACAGAGAAAGACGAGAGAGAGAGAGAGGCACGAGTGGCGTTGGTTTGAAAACTTGGAATGTGACCGAGCCAGGGAGCAGCCTTGAGCTGGCCAGTAGCACGAGTCAACCTATCGCGAGCTTTGTACACATCACAACTCCCTTCTTACGCTTCAATTCCCTTTTTTTTATTTATACACTCTTCTGGTACTATTTTTTGTGACTTTTTAACGGCGCGAGCTGTCGATGTATTTCCTGCCATACAGAAGTTGTTCATTCCGCAGATAAGTTCCGATCTCTGAGATGTCTATCTAAAGTTATCTTGCCTTCAACCGTTGCTACTCCATTCGCAACGATTTAGAAGAGCAGCTTTCGTCTGACACTTTGCCGCTATTGGAATCTTCAATTATTCACTTGGAAAATCCTCCAACTTCGTGGCTTGCATTCATTTAAACTTGACTTTTATTACTATTGATATGATAGATGATCTCTGATGCTGTAAAGTTTCTTGACAATCGATTGCAGCAGAATTGTATTAATCCGTCCGCAGGAATTAGTCGATCGATCCATAACCACGAACCGTCTCCTTTTTCTCCCATAATTACCTCTACTGACCTATTCGCTGCGTGCAATTTTGGGCCCTCACTTCATAACACTGCGTTATTGTGCAACATTCGCGCCATTAGCAGCGAACAGTCTAACGATCGTACAGACGTAGCAGGTTTTTTGTTTTGTTTTTCGTTGATGTTGTTGAATTCGAAGGGATGAAGCTCCAGTAAAATCTCGTCTGCTGGGCATTGACCTTGGAGTTTTTGTCAGAACTACTCGGGTCGAAGAACAATTTTCCATCCGACAGCACCCAGAGATGTAGTAAAAGTCAAGTTGAGTTATACGTCCAGAAAGTTGGTGTTTCCAGGTAGAACAGCAGTCACCGTACTTCCACTGCTGGCACGTGTCGGAACGATGCGATCTTGAAAACTGTTGGAGAACTTTTTTCTCGGTCGTCGCGTTCATAGGGACATATAATATAAAGGTGTGTTGTACGCTCACAGGACAGTTGGAAAAGCTGGTACCATTGACCGAGGCGCCAAGGATTCCGCAGGCAGAGCAGTAGTAAAATGCCGACGCGTATCAGACACGTGCGTCCTGTCCTAGATTTACACCCGAAGGGCTGCAAGTAGTGCTTGTAGACGCAGTAAAAAGTCCGTAACCGCAACCACTGTGTATTCGTTGCTGTTGGATAATACAGCCTTCTAGACCTAAAAATATTTTGTATAAATATCAGTTTATCATTAAAAAGCCAATCGACGCAAAGGGTCGATCTAAACAATCACCATATACAAGGAAGAAACTGAGAGTTCTTTCTCTGCATACGGTGACGTTATAGTACAGACGTGTTCCTTCTTTGCACATTCATTAATAAAGAAATTCATTAAAATTCATCCACTGCGTATATAAAATTATTGCAGGACCCATTTCGAATAGTTGCAACGGTAAATGTGAATTTATTTACTCCAACGATTTTCAGCATTGTGTAGAATATGAAAAACGCTCGCTTTCCTTCCTTGCCCTTTGTATTTTAAATTTTGAGCACAATTTTCACGTGTCGTTGAAACACGTTTACATTTGCCGAGAAATTCTTAGGGATCTCGTACAATGCAGCTCCACCCAAAGCGCCAAAACTTTTGTTAACCTGCACAGCAGCTCCCATTCATATAATACTACGGCGAGTGGACTCGCAGATTATTATGACGAAATATTGTCGCGAGAAGTATATACAAGCGCGGTGTTGAACGCGATTAAGAATGCGGCGAGGTCCGCACCGTGACCTACGACAAATTTCACGGCCCCTCTAATCCTCTTTGTGCGTCGCACTCCGCGTGTACTATATAGTGTACTTTGCTTTTTATTCATAGTGTTGAGAGACAATATTGAATGAGTGATAGTACCGAATAGCACGGAGGGGATAATCCTACATCGAATGGCTACGTGGATCATCCGGAATGATTAATATTCGGGCAGCAATAATTTGGCACCGGTGGCGATGCGAATCAACGTTATGAGTCGTCGCTCGTTTGTGCGAGTATTCGTCCAAGTTATTCAACAACTCGATGAGTGTTTTGCATGAAAATCCTAAAGCATACGAGCCTACTCCACTGCAGACTTAGCTCGTAAAGTTAATCTGGCCACAGATACCGATGGCGTAACAGCCTGTGGCTCCTCCACCTTCTCCCCTCGATCGCACTTTGTCTCTCTCTTTCTCTCTCCTATCGCTTTCATCCCTTTTTTACTGTCAGCTGATGAATTCGTTCCCTCTGTATTTCTCACACTGGTGTTCTCGCTGCTCATATACTTTTCCGCGTAGTTCATTGACGCGTTTTTCGTGTAAACGACCTGCCTTAACTTTATCGTTTTCTTTTCTTCTCTCATCGTTCCGCTATCGATATATATGCATCTTTCTTCTCTCCCTCTTCGCCCCACTATCTCTTTCACTCTTTCTCCGTTCGTACTCGTATTTGTCCCTGCATCTCGTTCATCTCGAGCCCCTTTCCCGTTACACAACAGAGCGCGCCTATCCATAAAAAACTAAATGCATCTCGTCAATGAAAAAACGTGTCTTTACAAATCCCGAACCTCGAACCGGATACCAAGTTCATGCCCGACAAAACTATCATTTAACCAAGACTCAGTAACGCCCTTCTGGATCTCCGTGAACTCAATGTGCAGGCCGTTCCAGAATCGCCAATAAGATGACGAACGATTCGTATTAAAATGTAGACGCAAGCTGTGACGGAGGCCAAGATTGACATTCGGCATGTCATATCCCCATTTTATTAGGACCCGGGTCCGAAATGAAAACATTTTTTCAAACTGCATAACAATTCGCACATCGAGATGCTTCGTTGATGATTCGATGTTTTAGTAAAAAGAGCATTTGGAAAATCTAGCGCTCTTCGAATCTACTTCACACTCGTCCATTTCTACGGACGAGATTCCTTAGTGAAAATCGCACACGCATACGAACCTTCTCAATTTTAGTCTCTCGTGGTTGCGACGTCATAGATACAATACTAAATTAACACCCAGCCAGTAAATCGTCTTATCACAGATCAAGTTCTGTGTGTGTGTGCATCGAAACATTGGATCGAGTCTTCGGATACATATATATCATTCTAGCTTCTTATCTTTGGAGGACTTTGCAAAATATACGATAAGGTACGAAGTTTCAAATCTTCAGTGTTATTAACCCGCGATTTTCTCGTAGAATTTTTTNATCTGAATACTTTTTTTTTCCCGCATTTTGGGCACTATGAGGCGAATTGGTTCTGCCGCTCAAGGGGTTAATAATCAGAATGATTTTGAGAACCCCAACGGTTCGAGCAGGAGGCGGATTAATAATTTGACGAAATCGGTTCATTGGCACCGATATCTTGGCTAAATGCACGCCGCTCCATTGCAGTTTTCATAAATGCCGTACACGTTATCGACAACACATTCGTAAACGTCAATATGCTGTTTCCAAGTTATTTGGGAAATCTGCTATAAAAATAGTTACATCCCTTTATGCTCGCAACTGTATTGAGCAAAGTTATTAACGTATCAACTGTCACAAGACGACTTTATTTAGGATTGTTTGGAAAAATTTTGTATAAACGTTCTTGGCACCAAAACTAACAGTTTTCTTCTATGCAGAAAATTTTTCTGACGTTTAGAATTCGAGATATTTAATTTTCCATTTTTTATTTGTTTCCATCTCAACGCGTGTGAATTGAAATCGCGGTTCTTTCGTTTTTTTTCTTGCAACTTTTAAACGAAACGTGACTCCAATTTACACGCGTCCAGATGGGAAAAATAAAAAATTGGAAATCAAATATTTCGAATTCCCTAAACGTAAGAAAAATTTTCTTCATGGGAGAAAACTGTTGGTTTTGGTGCCAAGGACGTTCATGCAAAATTCGGAAAGAACCCTAAATAAAATCGTTTCGTGGGAGTAATTCCTTAATGCAGATCGAACATATATTTACGTGACATTTTTTGACAGCCAGAATATCGATCGCTCGAATCGCAACTTGCATCTCTGCGGGGACTGAATTCCTGCTCCGAAATATATTTTTCCAAACATCGATCCTCGAAAAATGTTGAATTTTTCATCAACTCGAATTGATTTTGAAATTATGATATTGTCGCGTGCGATAATTGAATTAATGATCGTTGTCGTCAATTCGAACTGAAAAGTATTTTCGAAAATTATTTTCGTAGTCCAATTCTGCGACAAATGGATTTAGGAATAATTTTTTTGTACGAAAATAAAAATATGAATTTTTTAGAGCAAATTTTGAATGGGTTTTTTGAAAAGTCTGTTGAATAAATTTTAACGAGAAAGGCATCTTGCTCGGCACACCACGTTCCACACTCGCCGAGCCACGAATTCATCGTCGTCGTCATCGTCCGATATACGTCGCGGACGAAGAGTCAGAGGCGTGAGAGAGTCGGCCTGGCAATGGCGCAGCAGTGTTAGTCGTTCTTAGCCACTACGGAATCGTATCTCTCCTGCGCAACCACGGCGTCACTTGGCTCTGCTTTGTCGTAAATATGAAAATTGTATGCGTCGTTGGTTCAAAAACTTTTTTTTTCCCTGCAATTTTGTCGATGTTGGCAATGGAACTCGTAGCGAAAAAAAAAAAAACCATTTCCATGAGTAAAATTCGAAGTAGATCTCACGCAAATCACCCGAATGGCATTTTCAAAATCTAATCGAAAGTTATATAGTCGAAAGATTCTGCTCGTGGCAAAACTTTCAGCCAATAGTCCAATTTATCAAAATACGATGTTCAAGAAAATCGCCCTTAAAATTCCCAGCAAAAGCAACTGTAATATTAAGTTGCACATTTAAAATCGTTTCAATTTCGTTTCGTACAAATTTCGTGCTTGCGTTTGACCTGACACGATCCCTACCTGACCGGCTGACGCTTGAAGAACATGGTTTGCCTACACGATGTCCGCCTGGTCGAAACGACGAATCCCGCTTACCGCGTATACTTGCCGCAGCATTGACGCGTTATATATACGAAACTACCGATCGCTGTCTTTAGGGCGTCTTTCTACCTGCTTACACACAGAGCCTGAGCCTTGCAACAACTCAGGCCTGCTCGCGAAGAAGATCTCTGACAATCGCAAGGCAACGCTAAAATGGAAAAATGATTTTTATTTCAAATAAATCAACTGCAAAAATCGAACGGGAAGGAATGAAAAAGAGCGAAGAAAAAGAAAAGTTAAGAACATTTTTCGAGAACATAAAAACCAGACGTTTATTTTCTGTGGAATTTTTCTGTCACATTGCAAGTTTCGAGAATATTTCAAAATATTCCTCAACGTCTAATTAATTAACAAAGTTATAGAGTTTAATGAATAATATGTGTGATTGATAATTCACGAGTGACAGGATAAATCTTGGTGCAGCTTGCTCAAAGATTTTCTTTGGTATTTTCAAGCAAGCTTCTCGTATAAATATATGAAGCAGAAGAAACGCGATTCGAAACGTAAGAAAAAATGTTTAATTGTCTTTTCCAAAGCGCGCTCTCTGGCAAGTTTGCCCGTGTAAGATAAGATTGTAGCGCTGGCAGTGTCTTGCCGATATACAGCGTAAACGTGAAAAGCCGTGTTGCGATTCTGGTCGGGGCACCCCAAGAGGTCCCAGGCAATAAAAATCTTTCGGATGAATTTTCTTTGGCTGCACGGCTTGTAGAGTGGCGTCGGGTAAAAGCCTGGCTCGTCCGGAGAGACTCGAGCCGAGTCGGCGCACAACGAGCGTCGTGCTGCTTCTCGGTTGCCGCGCGCGCTGCTGTCGTTGACGCTTGAGCGAGGCAGCTACGCTCAAACGAGCTATCGGGACGAGTCTTTGGCTGCTCGGCTTGTACAGCTTACACAAGCACACGTAGTATAGCTGCGTTCGGGGCGAGCCAGTGGCGTGTTTTGCAGGCCTAGAAGCGCGCCAGGCTTTTGTCGCACGAATCTCAACCTATTGCGGTGTAGCGGGGCCTCTGCGTTTCTCGAACGGGGCTCACTACGCTCTTGAGTTCCAGGGCCCGTGCTTACGCCAGTCAAGAAAAGAAAAAAACAATTTCTCTTCGCTGGAAGAAAAATATTTCAACCAGGAAGTAGAAATAGCTGGAGAAGAGAATTTTTTTCCGTTACGATATTACGAAATGCTTTTTAAGAAGAAACAGACGACTTGACGTTTAGTTATTCGCAGAAAAAAAAAATCTGGCGAGACGCGTCTTTACGAATATAAGCAAAAGTTGCCAAATTTTTCAATCAACTTGAATAAACAAAAAAGCGATGAAATAAAATTATCCGAGTTCTCATTTTTGCCAATTTCCCACAAGACGACATTCCGAGTTGTAATTCCATCGGAAAAATACTAAAATCATTTCTTTCTCGTCGTTTAAAGTCCAGCATGATTCGTTGTTTATAGCTGGTACACATTCTCCCGCTCTTTTCTCGCATCGACTGCTGGCAGGGGTCGATATGCGTTTACGTATCGGCGCCGCCACGTGCGCGGATCGATGGAGAGAACAAATCGATATATACCGTGTCTATCGGTCCGCAGTTGGCGCGTGAGTGCGTCTCTGTGTGAATATACGTCTTTCGTCGTGTTCAGCAGAGTTAAGTTTCCCTTCTTACGACCGGGAAAATAGCTCCAACGTTTGGCATCGGTAGACCAAGGAACAAGAACTTGTCTCTTCTCAATTTTTCATCCTCCCCTGCTAGCACGAGAATTCCTGATAGCACTTATGACCTTGTACGATATCGATAACATTCGTAATATTTGCAATTTTTTTTTTCTCAACATTTTCCTGAAATAAAAGAAAACGATAACAATTTTAAAAATCGAACAATCCGATGAGAAAAAATTGAAAAAAAATATTCGTCGAGCCTTCTTCGAAGAAGTTTTGAAAATTCGTTACCGCATGGAAAGACTTTTATTTTCTATTTCCATCGGTTGACCCCAAAGAATTGTCGAAAAATAAAACATGACAAAAGATTTTTTTTCGAAAACAAAATTTTAAGCTCGCGCCCTTCGTTCTCCCGCTTTATATCGTTTTACCGCATTTTTCACTAATTTTTCGACTTTAAACAAAATTGCTCCAGGCTCACGTGATCGTGCATTAAAAAACTAAAAGAATGAGCCCTAGTTGAACGCTTTTCATTAAATTTTACCGGAGATAAGAATTTTTCAAAATTCGGGTCATTTATGGCCCAAGGTTAGCGGAATATTGAAAAAAAAAAGGTTACCGTTCTAGGGTTAAGTTACAGAAAATAATTCTTAGCTCGAACTATTCAGCAACGTATTCACCAAATATATTTACAGTGTGGAACTGTCTAATTGCATCTTTACTTCCGGTCCATCAAGATCTGTGCTCCCTTGCCCGCCGCCATCTTTCATCTCTGTGCATTTTTGCAGACGCGCCGCCTCTCCGTCTACGTCAGTTTTGTTTTACCACGTCCTTGTGAAAATGGTACAAACATTCTGTTATTTGCCTCGTCGACTGAGACCTCTTTCCATAGATCCTCGTCACTTCCGATTTTCACTCGTTTGCAGTTTCGGAATATTACGATCTTCCCGAACGAATGACTTTGACCGTAAAGGGTTCGCAGGATCTCTTCGTTAGATTTGCGTCGTAGGAATAAAATTGAATTTACCCAAATCATGCACGGCCAAGACACTCGCGATTCTGTTAGTTTACATGAAGATGGCAATGACATTTCGAGGGATAACAATTAGTCCGTTCCTTACACCACGATCGGTGCTTTGGACCCTTGTTTTTTTTTTGTCTTTTTTTTTAATGACTCAGCGTTCATTAAATATAAATCGAAATATCTTTTATTCAACACTATCAAATTCCACATTTCGGAATCACTGAATATAGGTTGCGTGGTAATCTTTATTCAACGTTCATTCAAACTCCGAACATCGAAACATCGAAAGCTCGATGACACTTGTCTCAAGTTTGAAACTTTGAACGATTAGATGTCAATGAGAAATCATTGGATTACGTGATCGTTAACGATCGAGGTTCCGGTATCAAAGGAATTGGGAATTTTGTGTAAATGTGGTTACACCGAAGCGTGCTACCAACGCTGGGTCATGAAAATCATATGACGAACAAGGGCATTCGATGTTTGGAGAGAAACGGACAGAATCGAAAATCTAGAAGTTAAACCTCCGTAGACACATGACAATCAGCACACGCATGGGTATGGAGTGTCCTACCGTCATAGAAACAGAGCCTGCACTGGGTAATGAATAAAAATGATTTTTCATTATTGTTTTTAATGAGAATCGATACGAAGAAGGAGAAATTCATGCCATTCGATGAATGCATAGGCTGGACACCNATCGAAAGCTCGATGACACTTGTCTCAAGTTTGAAACTTTGAACGATTAGATGTCAATGAGAAATCATTGGATTACGTGATCGTTAACGATCGAGGTTCCGGTATCAAAGGAATTGGGAATTTTGTGTAAATGTGGTTACACCGAAGCGTGCTACCAACGCTGGGTCATGAAAATCATATGACGAACAAGGGCATTCGATGTTTGGAGAAAAACGGACAGAATCGAAAAGCTAGAAGTTGAACCTCCGTAGACACATGACAATCAGCCTTGCAATCAGCACACGCATGGGTCTGGAGTGTCCTACCGTCATAGAAACAGAGCCTGCACTGGGTAATGAAGAAAAATGATTTTTCGTTATTGTTTTTAATGAGAATCGATACGAAGAAGGAGAAATTCATGCCATTCGATGAATGCATAGGCTGGACACCTTAGACCCATGTAAATCGTAGTAAATCCATGAGGTGAAGTTGCTGCTAATCGTGATGACATACTTTTGAGGTAGCAAGGGAAAAACAAAATGTCTTATTGTTGCGCAGCTCCGAGTGGCGAATTCGACGTCTTCGGAGGGTTCAAGTCTAGTCACGCGATCTGCATTTATTTTTTCACATTGGTTCGATCGCCACAATCTTTTGACCAGCATTTCCGACGGAATTTCTATTTCATGCGGTACACCGATGTCGATTTTTCAAAGCCTGATGAAACAGCGTTTTTCCATTGATAAATTATATAGTCCATCGAATATAAACGCGTTTCCACAATCGACCTTAAAACTCCAACGTCCGTTTCAACACACTACGAAATGCCAGTCCAGCTCATTAGTTTCAATCGCTAATTAGACAACGTCATTGTTAACAACGAATTATAATAATCAACCGTGGTCCTTAATTTGACGCTTCACCTGCATTTAAGGAGGTTGGATCACGTCGATACAATGTTGCCATTCCAAAACAGGTTTGAAACATAAAATTTTTTAAGAAGATAAAAATTTAATAAAATTTGGTAAATATAATCAATAATCACGATACAATTTTTTTTACATTTTTCCACCACGTAGTACTCGAGCAATTATTCGATAACCATGTGGTCAACAATTTGTGTTTTTTAGAATTTATGCCAAAGAGTGTTAATGCAGAAATTTACGAGTGCAACGACATTTGGTATCAGTTGATGCGACATTTGATCCGCAAAGTTTGGTTCGCACGAGACCTTCCCGAAGGACGAGAGAAACATTGTCCGTGCACATTCGTCCAACATTCGTATGGCTCTCGCCGGTGTGGACACACAGATAGCAGAGCTTTTTGCTCGTGTACATGCATCTATTCATCAAAAGTCCTTCGCGAGACGGGAGAGCATTTGGCGAAGGCGGCGGACAATTCACACCGCGTATACGTCATTAAGATTTTACGAGCCTCCGGTGGTATGATCTACGGGGTCATTCTACTTCTTACTACAAGACGATTCCGGTAAGCGTTGGAAACCGTAATCACAGCAGGAATTGTCGCTAAATTCTATACCCATCGCTATATTTGCACACTCAAGCTCCGGAAGTCACAACTCGGAGATGAGAGCAGACGAATCTCTCAAAGAGCTGCCCATTCACACGACCGTTTCGTCACGGTATAAATACCCTTAAACTTCCTTAAAATACATCGGTCATCGAGACAACCGTTTAGCAGGAGCTTGCTTAACTAAATTACGCAATACTTTTACGAGCCGACCCTTTGAGCTATTGATGCGCAGGTCTCGTGAATTTCCGCGCCCATTCTTTTGCACTTTTTGGTTTTAATTATCGAATCACTATTGGGACATCGACGTGATCGTAAAACCTTCAAATAATTCACTTATTTACGGTCTACGTTTTAAGGACGTTGTATGCAACATTTTCTATCGATAGGATTCCTTTAAATTTGTACCACGCTAAGAGAATTGCGATATCTAATAACTCGCGTAATTTTAAGAGGCCTAAAGGTCGAGATATTCATTTATAAAAATCGCCATTTCCAGTACTTTCTCATAAGAGCGTGTGTCGAATTTTTCAATTTTCAACATTAAATATTTCGATTTTTTAATGCGGTGAAGCCTCTTTAAAGCTTTATTTAGTTTTTCAAAAAAATTGGTCGTGAAATGTTTTCCAAATTTTGTTCATGATGTAATAAATACATATTTTTAATGCACTTGAGCTCGCAAACCATTTTGTATGTAAGAAAAACTGAAAATGAAAATACAGAGTTGACCGCCGCCATTACAACGTGCTTGACCGTTGTGCTCGAAAATATGTTCAAACAGGTGATTTATTTATTCCATTCACCGTTCAATATTGAATCGAGTCCACAAGGATTAGTCCCTCAAATTCATCTATACCTGACGTGTATTCTACACGATTTTACGACACCAAGTAAATCGACACCCAAACCGCTGAATAAGTCTTCTTAAGCCTGCTAATTGTCACTTTGTAGTCCTCGTAAGATCGTTTACCCCGGTTAATCGGAGTCTCAATGACCTGCCCTTACATCAGTCCTGCCGTTTTTATCACTGGAGACACTTTTTCGTTGCAATATCAATCATGGAATTGACTCAATGGTATCGTTTGAAAAATTGGATGCATCAGTTCTTCCTAATGACGATATTTCGATGGTTTTGTCAAGTTCGACGTGTTTGACCTTGCCGTGGTTTCGTTGCCCCGGCGTCAACAACTCTTTTTCTCCCATTTCGAAAATATTCTGTTCCGCACATAGAAAGGAATATTTTACATGACGAAATCTCAAGCTCCTGCTGAACCTGCTTGTTCTTCTTTTTTTTAGATGAATGAGTTCTGCGTGTGAAAATCAATTTTCAAAAAAAATGTGCTTGAATAGATTTTAAAACTAGAATTTTTTTTCAAATCGTTTTACCGCTTTTCGTCTAATTTCTTGACTTCGAACAAAATCGCCCCGGGTTCACGTGATCCTGCATTAAAAAACGAAGAGAATGAGCCCAAGTTGGATGCTTTACGTTAAATTTGACCGGAGATATGAATTTATCAAAACTGGCGTCATTTGTGACGATAGTTACGAATTTGCAAACGGTCTCGTTATCCGCACTATTTGTGAAAATAACTTGTTGCATTTTTGTGAAAAATACGTGTTATTAAGGGAAATGCAGTGATTAATATTCATATCTTGTATCACGTGAAATGTCCCAGCGCGAGTCTCCGTTTATCAAGTCGATGTAAACGTCAGAATATCGTAATGACACTGATGAAGAATTCCTCTTTATTATCCAACTATTTGCATAAGTAATTATTTAATTTGCTTTATCAGATTTGGTGCTTAAACTTTCAAGTGTTTTGTGTCACGTGCGGAAAGGACTGAAAATATGTTTACATTTCGAGACGGAATCGTCGCCACGCAAGTTTCATTTCTGACAATGAAAAAAAAAACTTGTCGAACGGATGTTCTATATCAATTTGATGGCTTTTTGATGTTTTTTGGCTCGAAAAATTTATTCAAATACGTTTACTATTTGTGCAGTCCCATCGACAGAATCATTGGAAAAAAATTATTTCGTTCGAACAGCTGATGCCTTTTATTTGACTTACACTGGTTGTTAGTCGCTCTAACGAAATATTTGTCCGAATCTCAATAACTGGAGTGAGCGAACGTTTATCGCGTGAGGATCATTTTTTAAAATGAATTTATGAATTTCATCGAATTTATAAAAGCTGCTGCGACCAGCCACTCATGGTTTCGGTATTTTCTAATATAATTCTGCTTTATCAATAAAAATAATAAAAAAATCAGTTGCACCTTTTGAAGGAAAATTTTCGATTGAAAGAAACGAAATTTGTTGAGTAAAAAGAAGTTTTCCAACAGTGTGTATGGATGAAACTGAAATAAGGCATTGTGACGAGCTCAGCGTCGTCCTCAACATCCCAAAAGTAAATATTTATCGGGTCCACCCTTTCGTTTGGTCAAAAAAAAAACGAAACGCCTAGATATCTATGAAAATATAAGAAAAAAAAAAATAAATATAGGTGTTTGGTTGAGACTAAATATTGCGATGGTGGCTCTGAACAAGCATCAACGGCCCTGGCCTCGTCTCTCGCCTTTCACTGTATGAAGCAGCCCATATAGCCGCACGCGCAACACACACGTCGAATTCTCGCGGGTTTTGGTCTTCTTGAGCGGTTTGCCGCTCGTTTCCAACCCAGCGAGCCTCGCAGCCTCAAGAAAACTTTTCAACAGCTCGAAATTCTCGAAACTTGGTTGAGATAGCGCGCGCCATAAGGAAAGCCGGCCTCGCGGCAGCATCGAGTCGCGAGGGCCCGAGTCGTTGGTGCTACGTTCCTGAGACAACGCGTTCTCTGTGTGGCGTTTCGTGCCCGTGGAGAGTGCAGGTGTGGGCCGAGCACCGACGGAAATTCCCGAAGCTCCTCGTTTGAGTTCGGAGCAGAGGGAGGGGTAAGCACGGAACGGCTCTCTCGCGCCCCGAGGACTGTCTGTTGTCAGTGTACAACTCAGTAATGCTTTGCATGGCCAGCCAGTTGTAGGATCGTTGGTGAGAGTTGCTACTAAATAATATTTTCGAGTGATCGTGCAACCGCGCTGTGTTTTCTTTCTTTATTATTTTTTATCTCTGTCGTATGAAAAAAGGAGATACATCGACGTGCACGAGAGCAGAGCGCTCCAAATTTCGAACATCGTGATATCGTTCAGTGAAGAAATAAATATAAAACAACAAAAAAACAACAAAAAGTTATACACGAGTAGCGACATATAAATATATATGTACAGTTGGAGAGCGCACGAGGATCCAACCAAAGTGAACGAAATCAAGGCCAAACCAGCCAAAAACAACGAGTTTTATTTTGAAATAAAGTGTCAGAGAGACTGTCCCCAGTTATCGTTTTATCCTACGCTGGATAAACTCGAAAGGATTGTTTGATTTTCCGAGTGCGAGATATCGGAAGGAACAGAAGAAAGAATTTTTGAACCGGGCCCGATCAAACCATCGTGCACCGTGTATGGTTCACCAACGATACAAAATGCTGTCATCAGTGCCAGCTAAATAATAATGTGGTGCGACATTGGTCAGGTGAGTTTCTTCTTCAGTGTAATTCAGTCCAAAATACAAATTCTTCATTCTTCAAATAAAAATATTTCATTAGCAAAATTGATCTTTTCACTTGAATTTCCTTCGCAAACTCTATGGGTTCGTTTTTCATCGTTTCTCGAGTGCCATTCTGTTGGATGTCTGAAGCAAAGAAAAGCCTTTTCTCGTACGTACGTACGTCGTTCACATTTCGAGGAAAACGTTGCGGAGTTTTTACCAATTATTGGAAAAAAAACTGTTGTATTTTTTCTTGTCCATTCGAAGGTTCGCTATTTTTTTTTTGTTATTTCGCAAAACTCAACTTGGCTGGTTCGGACGAGAATTTTGAGTATTTCATGAGAGTGCGTGCGTTCGCGTGCTGGGTGAAGGGAAAAGACAAAGAAATATAATTGTCGTTGAAATTCACATTAAAACTTATTGTTTCTCTGCCTTTCTCTTTCATTTCTTTTCGTTTCTTGTGCTTTTTATTCTTCTAAAGGAAAAGAGAAAAGTGAATTCTTCGCTTCATGCGCTCTCTGACGTTTCAAGGCTTTGAGTCGGCTCTTCTCGCGAGCTCGCGGAAAACGTCAAGTCTCTTGCCTCAGGCTCTCTCAGCTGTGTAACGTACAATATTCTTTCGCTTCGGATACTTCCAAGATAAATGTTTTTTCAACAAATTGAACATGTTACTTATTACGAAACTTTTTGTACTGATTTTTTCTCTGGAATTCCGACAGTTGAATGTGTGGAAAGAGAAACTCGTAGTCAACTACGAACGTAACGTCGGTCCACCTAAAAAACGATCGTAAAAAGATTTCTCGGGAAATTGGTTCGAAAAAAATCAGTTTTTACATTTCTCAGAAATTCCATTAAATAAAAATTCATTGATGGACCGACGACACCAAAAATTTCAAACACTCGACAAATTAAAATTCCTTCTCTCTCGTTTTCTCCCCTAACTAAGAGACAGAAATAGAAAAGAAAAAAGTGGGAAAAAAACGTAAGCACGCGGTTTTTCGAGTCGCGGCGAGTTGAGGGTGAAGAGAAAAAAATAGAGGCTGCATCGCGTTAGGACTAGAGGTTGGGTAGAGGCATCACGCTCGTAAGCGCCGTGCCGGAATGTCAGATTTGACGCGTGGTAACCTCGTGTTCGGTTGTTTGAATTCGAAGCGATCCCGCGTTTCCTTGGACTAGGTGGGTACAGAAGGGGCGCGAGGGGGGCAGAGCGGTGGAAGCAGCGGAAAGGCAAACGGTGATAAAGCAGTCGGACGAGAAGCCGCGGCGTGTGAGGAGACGGGAGGGAGGACAGAGAGGGAGAGAGAGAGTACGAAGCTTGCCAAGTTGGCGAGTTGGTCGTCGGTGGCGCGACAGGCCGGTGAGCAAAAGAGTACGACACTGCACGCTGTAGGCTGTTACAGGAGAGAGGCGCGAAAAGGTTAGACACGATTTACGGGCCCCGCGTGTATATGCGTCCAAGCTCACAAATAAATAAACAACAAAACGATCGCGTCAATTAGCAAATACAAAACCGACTTGAGCGCGTGAGAAATACATTTTCAAGCAATTCATTTTCATCAGTTTAGTCGCTAAAATTTCTTTTGCTCGAATCAAATTTCAATCGATTTCATTCCAAAATACCTTTTCGCCAATACATGAAATATGAGGCTGGAAAATTTAATGTCAACAATATACAAAATTTATACACGGATCTTGCTTTTGGTTTTTTTCAAAAAAAAATATTCCACGTTCAGAAAATTGAAAATCCAAGTTGAGCTTTTCTTGAGGCGAAAAAAATGGTTCCTCGACGTCATTGATATTTGTAGTTAACGTCTGTCGATTCTTTCCAACTGGAAATCAAAATTTGTCCTTTTCGACGTTTCTCATTATTTTAGGAAATTGTGCGCTGGCGAGATTTCCATCAACCGCATCATAAACTCGATTTTGTCTGTTTTTTTTCTTATAACTTGGTAGCTTTAGCTTATTACGTTTTATTGTGAATTCACCTTTATTTAGCGAGTCGTTAAAAGAACCTAACCTAGCAAAGTCTCTTCTGTACGGAGCGAGGGAAAAACTGTAAGCCTGCGGGGCGAATACGGCGTTGAACGGTATAAGCGGGAGGGGCGAGCAACGGATGGAAGGCTAGCGAGGGAGCGAGAGAGAGAGAACGCTTATGAGCAAGCATGAGTAGTGTTACGAACGGGATGGGGGTCTCCATGGTTACGTCTACGACAACAATTCTATACCGAGGGGTTGTTTTTTTTTCTCTTCCTGTTTCGGACGATTTTTTCCCGTTTTTTCGCCCTTCGCGCGCTCGCGACCCCTGCTCGCTTCCTTTGGCTCTTTCTCGAGATAACGTTTTCATATTGCTAGGGATTCATAAAGGGAAAAGGAAAGAAAAAAAAAATACATTTCTCTTCCTGGAGCAAGATTTTCTTCCGCGTGAATCATCGCCCTGAGTATCATCGCAATTTCCTTTTCTTCTGCCTGCATTTATATCAATATTCAATAACAAAGTTGGCGTTTGGCTCACTGCGATAAAACCAGAAGCAGGTTAAATAAAAAACGGATTGGAAAAGTAATTTGTCCGTGGTCAATCGGTCGGTGGTAAATAAAATGGATTCATGCACTTGAAAGAATCCATTTGTACCGATTAGAGCGTTGTCACTTTGCCAGCAAGTTTGCTACCTGTCAACGCATCAGAGCTTAATATTTAGGCTGGCTTAATGTGCGTCGATTTATCGATCGAATTACTATCAATCTTCGTTGTAATGACTCAACACATAACCGCACAGAACGTTTAATCATCGCCGTTATACGTTGGCTCCCGCACAGTGGACATGAAACTCTCGATCCTTTCGTGCATGCCTTTTTTTTCTTCTTCTTTTTCGTTCGATTCGACGGCTGTTGAAATAAATAAAAAAAAAACGAATTGTGTACGAGCAATCCGTCAATAGCGATTTGGGTCTTTTCCTTTTTTTCCTTTCCGTGTACATACGCTCTTTCATTCATAAATTCGATCCGCCGGGCTCGCTATATGTATTCGTCGTACATACTCGACATACTCCCTCGATATGAATTTTCTATATGTCGATATACAGATGTTTACAGTACACTGCATAGTCCTGTGGAATGAACCGCGAAAACTACCAGCCACGTGGTCCCTATTGCTCTCTGCTCCGCAGGATCGTCCGCACCTACACATACACACAAGTACGACGAAAACTCTCTGGCAATTTGATTTACGACTTGTCGCTCTGTTTTACCAAAGCCTTCTCCTCGCTATCTTGCTCGTAATTTTTCACCTGCTGTGTGCAACGCGACGCGTGGCTTACCGCACCTTAAACTTGCATTCTTCTTTTATTTGTCTCTTTACTGGCGAATATATTTTTCAAAGTTCAATTTTTCGAAATCTGCCGATTTCGCCTGACAATTCTGCCCCCGTGAGTTGAATTATTCTACTTTCCGTCCCTAGGGACGTAATCGTGATACTGGAGTTCGCAACGTCGAGATCCAACGAAAAACACGTTTTTATAGTAATTGTTTGTTCAATTTCAAAACCACGACAATTTTTGTACCGATTTTGTCTTTGAATCCTAAAAAAAAAATCGTTTTATTGTTTTGGAAAAATATCGAATAAGAATCTCGCGGTCTGATCAAGGAAAAATAGAAATTCGTTATTTTTTATTATATTTTTTAAGGTTTTGTTAGAAATGTTAAAAAATTACAAGATTCCATAGCACGATCGCAACAAAATGCAGAAACATGTGCAAGTTTCATTAGCTGCCAAATCACCGGCTAAACTCGATGGGTAAATATGACGAATATTTATGTTGACAATCGACAGTGTGACAAATTTTCCATCCGAAAGAACGCATCGACTCGAACACACGCCCACGCTGATGCGTGTGACCGTGATCTATAAATATCGGCGGATACTCCGGAATTTACCGCATATTCTCCGATCCATTGAAGAGTGAAAAAAGTGCACGCTAGCACAGGCTGGTGTGTCGCATCCCAAGGCGGAGAGCATCACGCCGAGATAGAGAAGATGATAGAAGGAGTGAGAAGCGATTATGCAAATATTTTATGAATGGGGAAACATAAACACACATGGACGCTGGTGCACGCGGATATAAACACAACAGCAGCCGAAGAATTCAGTCAGCAAAGCTCTCTCTCCCCGTTCTGCTCGACCTCGCGGTACCACGGGAGCATCGAACCGTGCATGTGCATAGCCGCGGCGCCACCGGCTCTTTTCGAACCGCTAAATCGAACCGTATACGGACCACCAATAACGAGATGTATTGAGTCGGTGTGTTCTTTTGTACAGCGCAAGGTTTTCCTTTTATCGAATTATAGTACGAGCGCGTGAGTGCGTTTCGGCATTTTTATTACACTCGAACATGTTGCATGATGTTCAGTTTGACACTGTCTTTGGATCCCATTAGTTTATCATGGTGTTTTGTTTTTTCGCTTGGTCAAATTTCAAGTTAGTCTAGAGGAAGATACACGTTGTGTAAAAATGGGAAAAACGATAACCCGGTTGATTGGACTCGAGAATATCGTGTCTCGGGTTACGAGATTTCCTCGCTATAGAAATGACTAGACGACGACGAATGGGTAGAGGGTAGAGAGAACGTGAGAAACACGTGGTCCTTGCGGAAACGATCCGTCCAACGGCCCCGCTTAATTCTACTATATCCGCCATCATCTCTCTTTCTCTCACTCTCTCGGCCTCTGCTCCCTCGCTCCCATAGATATATCCTCCTTTCTCTGTTTGTTTACGTTACGAATACTACGCATAGCACTCGATTAAAAGTCGATCGCGTGAGTACGGACGCTGCTATATACATGAACGGTAAATTGCAGCACCCACACGTAACTTTGTCCATCATCTCACTCTCTGCTCGCGTCGTTCTGGTAACCGTCAACCAGCTCAATTCTCGCTCTCTACGTCGAGCGTATACCACACTCGTGTTTTTAGCAAGTTGTCTGTTTACTCGTACAGTTGTATGAGTTTAATTAATAAACGACAATTGTCTATTAAAATTCACCGACTTCGGCCTATGAACTCGAGCTTCTCACGCGCGCGCGCGCCAGAGGTATGACTTTACGATCTTTACAACTCGCTTTACAGATCTTTGTAAACGCCGCACTCATTGACTGAGAGACATTGAATCGCGACAGCAACGGATTCGTTTCCCCTAAGGTAGTCTTTGAAAAGATAAGGGTCGTGACGTGTGTACACGGTAATTACGTATTAGCAAATATACACAACCGTTTTTCTAGCTTTTTACGTTGTGCGTAGGCAAATATTGTAAAACGTTCGTTAGCGTTGGCGTATTATGTACTCCAGTCCTTGTATATATTACTGTTTGGGAGGCGATGAGCGAAGAAACGATGAATACTCAGGCAGCAGAAAGACGAGAGGTTTAAAGGATACAAACGGCATTGTTAACAACGTCCAAATAGTTTACGAATTTGTATCAATGGTTTCGTCTTCTGCACTTGAGAATATGTCACTTGCAAAGATAACATAAAGGGAGATGCGATAAAGGTCACCATGGGACTTGCGAACGCGGCCCTTGCTCGACCCTTGCCCATAGCGCGATGGAAATTTCCACTCACCAACTGTTAATTTTCGCAAGGTTGACGTATCGCACCTATGGACAGATACGAAGCTTTTTATTTCTTTTTACATTTCCTAGTTGATTAAGTAATCAACGGCGCCCTTGTTTTTGTTCGCATTCATTGATACGCCTTGCACTGTTTTTACGCAAAAACTTGACACGCAGGACCTGGGTATATAAAAGGAATAAACGATCATATTCTTTCCACGCCTGGTCGTTCGCCACGACTTTAGTTTTCAGTTGTATAACGGTAATCTTGGCCGTTTTCCTTGTCTCACTCCCTACGCTTCGTGTCGTCTTTTCTCTCTCGCTCTCGCAAACTCGCGAATTCTTTTATCGGTGTACCTCGTTCACCACGTATACGTGGAACCGTATCAAAGAGCTGAACCGTTACTGCAGAAGGGGGAACAATCGCGATCCCACGTGCTTGCGGAGAATCTCAGAGGGAGCAAGAGAGAGAGAGAGACAGACGACACTCTTTAGACATACAATCGCGACAGATCGATCTCGTCGTCCAGACAGTCTGAGGTGGTCGGAGAGAGTCGTCGCGCACGTGCTTCCAGAGAGATTTACTCATAGCTAAAGCAACTTATAGCACAGATTTGCTATGTATCCATTCTCGCAACCATATCCACTTCATACATGTGTACGAGTTTGCACCAGATTCTCTATACTCTCGATAATGTCATTTTGCATTTTCATAACATCGATCAAGCAATTTTTTTTTCCGATATTTACTTTACGATGTTTTCTACAATCGTTCGATTATAATCGACGTTGACTCTTTTGAATTCGTAGTGGTATACGCACGTTAGAAATTCTTGAATGGTATACTCCAAGTGTTAATAGCCTCATTTATACAAAATGTATGCAGGGTGTAAACAAGCTGTATAAGAGTAACACAGCAATGCACAAGACTCGGGGAAAGCAAGCTCTCTGCACATTTAACACTTGCTGCTTCCTCGTGTTCTATATTCAGTACATAATGTACATAGTTATAAACGGCGGCAAACCCTTCTAGTTTTCCTCTTTGCCTCGGGATGCAAACCACAGTGGGACTCTCCTTTGTGCGGGTGACCGACTAATTTCAACGCCACCCACCGTTTAAATAGACAGAGAAAAAAAAAGAGAAAGACGTACGTCGAGTGTTACGCAGTCGCTGTGCTTAGAGACCAACCTCGTGGTAATAAAAGAGGAATAATAATAGTACCTGTCGCGCGGGCGCGAAAACGGAGGGGACACCTCCTTCTTTCTCTATATACTTGTTTCTCTTTCCTTCTTGGTTAGGACTCTCCTTCATTGCGGTCTGGTAGAATGTGCAATGTATACATTAAGTGAGAAAGAGAGTAAATGCCAATTTTACGAAGCCGAGAGAGAGAGAGAGGGAGATAAAACTGGGGAGGTTCATTGTACCAGGCGAGTCACAGGTGCAACCCTTCGACCCCTCTCTCGTACAGCTGTGCGACACTTCGTTTGTCTTGATTGTTTTCTTTTTTTTTCTGTCGCCTCTCACTCTCTCGTACTGATTTTTCTGCCGGGTTTACGTGTATACGAGTTTATGTGCATAAGCCACTCGCGGTAAACGCGTCCTTGACCCTTGAACAATTCTAGGCCCTCTGCCGTTGCCTCCGCATCAAGTTCCGTCCAATTGATGTTCAGCCTTTTCACATTTATAAAACTGATCATTCGATATTCGCAGCACGGGCGAATAAACGAATAAACGAATTTATTCAATTTTTTTTTCACGAAATTTAACAAATCAATTATTTTCGCGTTGAGTGACGAGAGTTTGTCTCTTGGTTTTTGCGTCGTCGCGAATGAGGAAGCTTGCCACACACTTCCGCTTACTCTCGCAGCCTAATTTTCACTCGTCAATTCCTCAAACAGGCAGATTCGACGTTTCGTTCGACATCGTCGGAAACGTTACTCGAGCAAATAAAGTCTTTCAAGTTGAATTTTGTATCCGAATCTCTCACGTCAGTCGTGTCTTTCTCAATATGTTTTTTCACGTCGTCATAACCAAGAATTGAATGTGTCGTAAAATACAGCGGGAAAAAAGTCACTTGTTCCGCTGGACACAACATCGTTCATTCTTGGACTTTGTTACGTCGAGCTAATGAAAAAAACTCAAATTTTAGTTAATTTTCGGAAATATCGAGAAATCCTAAAGTCAAGTTCAGGCTCGCTGACGGTACAGCGATCGAGAGTGAACAATTTCCGATTCATCAATAAAATTTGAAAGTTTTCAAAGATTTGTCGTAAATTCCAATGTAAAGCCGGAGATATATTCAATGAACAGTGACACAGAATAGAGGAAAAATTTCGTCTTTGAGCTCACGTGCATTCTGCAAGGTTGTAAAAATCGTGAATGAATGCTCGTTATTTGTGTACATAGGAGTATATGGACAAGAGTCAACGAGAAAACGATGTCACGAGACAACAGGTGACATATCGTTCTCTCTCTCGCTCTCTCGTCGAAGCAAAAAAAAAGGAGAAAAAGGTATAGGTGTGGAAGAAGGGTAAGAGTAGGAGCAGAGGGAGAGAGCGGCTATACTGCAAATAGAATAAAGCGAGAGGAGAGAGGGTCAGTTAGAGGGAGGAGATGAATCGAGAACCGCAAAGCACGTGGGACGCGGACTCGCTATTTTTTAAGGTCACCACACGCACAACATTCTCCTTCGCACCCGCGGTCACGTTGACGCATTCCCTGCTGCGAATTATTAAAGCAAGGTGGAAAAGAGCGAGATATACTTCGTCATTAGGCAAAATATAGCAGAAGGCGAAAAAAAGGAAAAATGATTAGTTTACGAGGGGCAATAAACGACATGCTTCGGTGACAGGTGTGACGCGTGAGTAGCTTCCTCACGAGCATAAAGTTGTTACATCTAGAGACTGAAATAATTCTTTAAGCTCAGGCGCAATTGATACGACGTCAGTCGCGAAAAACAGCTGCCGGTCGAAAGCAAAGCAAACTAGTGAACCAATTCGCTAACGCATTTCGTTGTGTCGTAAATAAAAAGGGAAAAAAGGTGGCCGAGTCCCGACTGTAGTGGCGGGATTTTAGCCGCCACGTTTCTGCTGCGACACGAGGAGCAAAAGCCGCGAGAGAATCCTCGTGGCCGTCGGCCCTCGTATATCTAAAGATCTTTGAAGATCACGTGCCACGCATAACTTACTTTCCCACCCAAGAAATCCTCGACACCACACTTCGCTCTGAGTTTGTTTGCGGCTACTACCGCTACGACTTACTACTACTACTCCGCCACTATATTACCATGGATTCTCGTTCTCCGATCCCATCCCCGCCACTACTGCTTCTCGGGTGGCACGCGCCCCCTTTCGCGCGCCACATCGTTTCTCTTCTCTCTATTCAGCTTTAACTCATTCCCTGTCGCGCTCCCTTTCTTATACCATCTTTCTCCTTCGAGCATCATCATCGCAGCTCCGCGTCATCTTTCTCCCGTTTTTCACCATTCGGAGCTTCGACGTGTAATGCGAAGGCTAGGCCTTTGCTCTCGTCCGCTCGTTCGACACCTCAGCATCACTCGGCGGCCCTTTCCTCCTCGAGCTCTCTTCAAACTCTCCAGTCGATTAATTTCTCGAAAATTCTTTCGGTCGCATACACAGATTTCTACTCGCTCGCTCACTTTCTGTCTCCCAGCGAATATCTTGCAAACGTATGACAATTTGAAAATCTCCCGCGTCGAATGATAAAAAGACTCGGACTATCAACAGTGCGGCGACAAGTTGAGAAAACGCGATCGATCAATAATGATGAATGAAAAATTAGTGGGGAGAAATAAAAACCGCGCGAAAGAAACTTGCAATATTGCAATACAGGTGGCAGCAGCGCACGCACGTGTCGTCGCTTCATCTATCGCTCACTACACACACGCGATAAACTCGAGAATGACAAACGGGATCGAACGGTCAAATGTTGCCTGCTTCGGAACTCTGACTCGCTTCTTCTTCCTTTCTCTCTTTCTCTTTTCCATAGCACATCGAGCAAGATAGACACTCACACAGCAAGCTCAATTGGCAAACGTGGCATTTGCAGCTCCATCCTTACACAACATTACATAAATCTGTTGATGTAACTACACGTGTGTATCGGGATACGTATTCCCCCGTGTATATCTCTATATGGTTCGATCTCTCTTTCTCGCATATGATTGACAGAGCTGCGTGCGTTCTTTATACTTGCGCAAGAGCACGAGCTATCACTGTGTCGCGTAGCCACAAGATATTCCGCTATCGCTCCTTCCTTTTGCTCAGTCGCGTTGTAAAAACCCCATGACTCGCGCGTTTTTTCCACCGCCAGTGGAAAACGCAGAGATACACAACTTTATATACTCTCGTCTCTAAAAATGCTTGACATCTACAGCTGATGGCAAACGAAATTGATGATAAATCCTTGAAGCTTATCCGACGATTCTTAAGGCTTTCCGAACCGGGAGCAATTTTGCTTTTAAAAGAATGTGCAACAATCGATTTCGGTGACTCTCGAGATAATTCTCGAGGTATTTTCATTTGCAACTGCGGCGAAGCACATGCGCTTCGTATACTAAAGTTAAAGTTGGTCCTGCAATGGCATTTTTTCAATGAAATATTCCATTCGATCGTAACACATTTATATGTCGAGTCTCATTTTCATCGACGACGTGATTCTCTGCTTTCCGTTAACGAAGCCTATGGTGACAACGAATATGACGACGACAACGAGCAAAAGAGTCTCGTTTACATTGCTGAAGACTTCTCAGTATTATTATCCTCCCTCCTCACACGTTCTGACGCTTTACAAACGTCGACGTACATTAACGATGACAACGTTCTCGTCGTCGCCGCTCGAGCGTTGTTCGCTCATGTCTCTGGATGGCTCCTCCTCTTTTACCGACGAGTTCCCTCTCCAGCGTCGTTACTATTGTTAAAAAGCTTTCCTCGAGGAATTGCTGAAATTACGCAACCTGCTGTAGCGGCTTCGGCGGCTCGAAAACATTGGTTGAGTCATAAGAGAAAAGCGACACGATCGCAACGCTCCTACGATTTCAGAGTCATTCGGACTCATGATGTCCGGCAGTTCATTGTCATTTTCCGGAGCAGACTCACGCCTCAAGAATTCCCATTTGCGGAACATTTTTGAGGAACCATTTGCCCGAGGCAATCTAGATTTTTCTCGTACTTTCCGAAAATAATTCTCAATCAGCAGTTTCTCCCATTAAACTGTAAAAATTATCATTAGATTTTTCAATACGTTTGAAAATTGCTTTATCATTCAGGTATTGGGCATGCCGATAAGTTCACGATTACGCAACAGACAAAGTGATGGTAAAAATATAAATTAACAGTTTCGACGGATTCATCATCATTTTATATTCGCAATTCGCTCTTCGATCCTGTATAATTAATGAGCCACGCATGTCTAGAGCATCAGAGTTTATAGTTGTGGTAGAAAGTCGAGTTTTGGTCAGACCGACATATCGAGAGGAAAGAATAAAAAAAAAGACAGAGATCGAAAAGAGGAAAAGCTGAGCTTTTATATTTATGTTTTTTTTTGTTGTTGTCAGTGCGGTGTGTTGCGCTGTTGGAAGGTGACTCGCTCTCGCAGCTATATCCGATGCTATCTTCGCGGTCTTTTTCTCCCTCGAACTCACTGTTCTATTCTTTAGTATCTGTCCATCACCAACGAGAAGTCAGTGTCCTTTAAGTAAGTTAGACGCCTGCGCGGAGAACGAGAATATCTAGACGAGCCGAGGGAGGGTAGAAATTCGTGTTGCAAGCGCGATCATTGCTGCATATACAGACACGCATACACATGCATACGCGTAGACTGCGGCGAGCGACGTCATCAGAAGTGGTAGTGGTGGGTGATATGCCGGGGAAACGGGTTGAGAGAGTGGAGGGGACGAAGCGAGGGAGGGTTTTATACGTTCGGGTCGAGGGTAACTGGAGGGAGGAAATGGGGAGAGGAGTAGAGGGAGGAGGGTGGTTTAATAGGACTTTGGGCGCCACGACGGCGGCTCGATGAAGCACCAACGTATACCACGTGCGCCCGCACTATCGAACCACCGCTTCCCATCGCTTCTCGCCACCCTCTGCTCTCTTATACATCCCCATCCCCTCTATCGGTATACATAGTCCTCCTCTCTCTCTCTCTCTCTCTCGCTTTGGCTTCAAACTCACCTCGTAGTGTGCGCGCGAAACCGCCCCTGCTCTCCCATACCAGATCCGTCCGACAACTCTAAATTTTCCATCTCCCTCGCACAACTACCGCACCCCCTGCTTGTCGCTGTCGCCGCACCACTATTCTCGTTTCATCCACTCTCTTTTTCTCCATCTCTCTCTTGCTCTCGCTCTCTCCGTTCCTATTCCTGTCACCATCACTACCAACTGCCCCGCGCCATCCTACCCCATCCTCCCGAACCCCCTGTACACGTCGCACTGAACTATGACGTGGCATGTACATCTCCCTCGTATTCATATATATACCTACCTATGTGCAGGATCCTCGCGTGCATGTATCCGTACTCGCACACCCTCCTAGGCGCTCATGTATTTTTTGCATCGTATATAAGCTCGTATGTTATATACACGACGACCTGTCCATGTTGGCCGATGAATATAACTATAAACATTGAATTTTACCCACACACACACACCCAATCGTATTACATAGTATTTCCACGTAGTCTGTATATAAACGTATACTGCATTTACCGCTATGTGCAAGTTTCGATGGATATATACGTGTATGTGATGGGTACACTGGACTTGCATGTAACGAGTGGGTGCGAGGGAGTTTTGTAGAGTTGTATTTCGGAATGAGCTGTATGGGTAGCGCGGTGCAGAAAGAGACAGAGAAAGAGACTCTCTCTCTCTCTCTTGTCGTTTTTCACTCATCCTCTCACCCCTTTTTCTCGTGTGTATACCTTGTACGTTCATGTCATTAGCGACGCTTCTGTATGTGTGTGTGCGAGCCTGTATGCGTGAGGGTGCAACGCTGTATATGATTTTATGTGTGTAGAGAGGCATGCTAACTTGCAGCCTGCCAATGCTGCTTTGTAGCATGAGCTTTCTGCATCCCCTGCTGTTTGCCCAAAATCCCCTTCAGTCGCATCATATCCGCGCTGCACAATTCTCTTCTCTTGCCCACTCTCTCTCTCTCTCTTTTCTCCATCTCTCTCGAGCTCGTCTCTCATTTCCCTATTTCATCCAGCAGCCGCTTCTGATCGGTTTACACGTCCGTCATAACCGATCGTTTTACAAATAATTTTCAACATTTAGTTTTTTTTCTTATTTTTATATTCTCGCATGGATTTTCATGTAAACGCGCGTCTACATCATTATTACAGACATGCAACTATTTCTTGCATCCCTCGCGTTCGTTATCTGTTCTCGATATGTTTTCCCCTTATTCAGAATTTTTGCTTTCGGCTTTACAATGTCGATACATTTTATAAGAACTGGTGACAATATATTTTTCAATAATTATGTAATTATTTATAAAAACGTTTTGGTCATTTTGTGAAAATTGAGAAATTTCTATTCCGCAAACGCGACACGGACAACGAGTCTGAAACACGCCTGAATGACATCGTTCCTCTTTTTTTATTCATGGAATGATTTTTATTAAATTTTGAGGAAGAAAAAACTAGAAACTTGGTGATTATTATTTTCATGTTTTATCCTTGTTTCCAAGTGCTCGCGGAGTATCGATCGACAATCACACCGAAGCCTGCGTCTCATAACCCCATCTGCAGTATAAAATCGGGTTATTGTGATGCTCAAAGGTGAAAACTATTTTCAGAACGCTTATTTTTATTCTTATTTATTTATTCAAGTACACTGCCTGGACCTGAAGCAATTTCATACGAAAAATATTGATACCTTCGTAGCAATAATTTGCCGCTCGATGACGTTTTTTTCGTGACTCGTTCACATGTTTCGCGTTGGTGCGTTTAGTCAAATGGGTCTCGAAAGACTTGGCCTCTTGCCTTTTTTTCTCTACTTTTTCTTTCTCCTTCAAAACTTGACTCAGGAATTTTCAAGGTGTATTCCCGAGCATGCTAGATTTGTATACATTTAGAGATAGGTTGAACGTGTGTGCGCTACATCCTTCCAAACCAGTTTCACACGGACGAGAACGGATACACTCCTTGTCCCTCTACTCCGCGCCGAGAACCGACGCGATTTCTCTCTTTCCCTTCGCCTTCTCTTCGTTTTTTCATTCTCTCTTCCCATCCTTGCCACCTCTTCGCTCTCGACCATCCGCCCACGGAGGACGTTCTTTTCTCGCCACCATCGCACCGGCACCGAGAGACACCAAAGAAAAAAAATGAACGAAAAAACCAACTGAATTTATAGAAAAAAAAACTCAACTTTTACGTGATTTTAAAAGCATTTTTTTTTCAATTTTCTTTCCATGACAATTCCTCACATTCGCGCACATAAAAATAATTCTGACATTAAAATTACTCGATTCCAATTACAGGCATACATTTGATTCACTTATGAAATTTTATCTCATCGTTGAATATACACTTGGGCGGTCCAGACTCATTTAAAGAGTGCTCGAGAAATAATTTCCTCATCAAACCGCGTACACATCTCGTACACATTCTTATTTATCGATCGTAGAGTAGCAGAATCCATTTTTACTTTTTCTGGTCGGCAAAATCAATAAGTTGGTAGAAAATGCGCTCTAAATTGTTTTTCTAGTGAGAAAAATGTCAACGCGTGTTATTATCCGCACGATCCGTTTGTACATAATATTTCTGCGAAGGATGTTTAAAAAAGGTCAATGACCTACTGGGTTGGTTACTTGTCGTTCAAGTTTTTCCGTATTGAGCAAAAGAACCGAATACGTTCCTTTCGTTATTTCTTGCGGAGACACAGTGTTTCTGCTCCCAACACGTTGCAACCGATTTGTTATTTATCACGCGGGAAAAATACGTCGGCCAACGACACAAAGAAAAAAAAACAACGAGCCCTACGCCGAGTGCGGACGAGACGAAAAGTCGCGGATCGATAAACAATTAAATGTATATATTTTATGTTTACATCAACGAATGAAGTGCAATTGCTACGATTGCCCAAAACAAACGAGCACTTTCCCGAAGCCTTAATTATACTTTTTCAACGAAATTTCGTTCATTATTGCGATCTGTTTGAAACAATACATCGATTACGACGAGTTTGCCTCAATGGTATGAATGGAGAGCGAAAATATTGAACTGTTTTGAATATTTTCGTTTGGTTTTCGGCTAAAATGTGACATTTCAAACAGAACTCTGTCGTCTTGTTCATCATCAGCCCAAAATGCTGTCGGCTTTGGCCCACTCGCAGCCTCTTTAATTGCCAATATAATTAGTGGTAGCTCGCCAACTCGTACACAAACATTCGACTTCGCAACGACAATTATCCATACAACACGTACGCGAGAATGTATAGATATGTGCTCTCGTATAATTAACAAGAATCCCTCCAGGAATCGTTACACCCTCTCCTTCTCGCTCGCAATCTCTATACAGAATGTCATCGTATCTCTCATGTTGTTTTGTGCACGCCTCGCTACCCTGCTTGTAGGGCCTTAAGCTGCGAGACTTGACAAATACACTAAGCACGCGGGTGGATCAGCAGTTTTCACATTCTCGTAGTAATCGAATTATTTTTCAATCTCGGAAAAATAATTCCGTTCGCCGAAGAACAAGAGAGTATCAGAATTTTTTTTATACAACTTCAACTCCTATTATAAACTTCTTCGTTAATGAAAAAATGAAATGTGCACAAAAAAAAATGATACTTTTACTTTTCGTTTGCAAGCTCGGAATTATTTTCTTTCTCTGCGTTCGGCTTTTTCACTCTTTCTTCTCTTATTTCGTTCCTCATTGTGTCTTTTTCGTTTTTCGCACATTTCACCCCGTTCTTCGCCGCGCTTACTTCACCCCCTCGTCTGATTCTCTCCTTTCTCTCCACGTTCTTCTTTTTCTCGCTGAAAAAGCCCACGATCGCGAAGCTATACGCCGCCAGTCCCCTCTCTCTCTCTCACTCTCCCAGCAGTTCTCCATTACGGCTCTGGGCTCTTTCTCTTCGCGAACCCCTCCCTGCTTCTCCGTGCGAGTCTCGTCGAGAAGAGGTACGTTTTTCAGACCCTTTCCTCGCATCTTCCCCGCCCATTCCCTGCTGCCACTGCCTCGGTGCTGAAACTAAAACTTCCCTTTCTCTCTAGCGTCCGACCATCCCTTAGCCCCAACGGAAAATCTATACGCCGAGAGGCGAGAGGGACGTGAGAGCGCGCGAGCGAGAGAGAACTCTCTACTCTACTCTTGGCTGGTGGTGCGGTGCCGCTCGATTCACAGACCACCTCGCTGCGCCAATTTTCCCAAAACTTCTTTACCGAATGTTTCAAGAATTTCCCTTTATTTTCAATTCAAACCTTCAACAATGTTATTGTTATTAAATTTTTACATTACAACGATAACGTCAAATCGTACGTAACAACGTTCTGTCTCGTTATTACTTTTCCACTCGAAAATTCGTTCACACGACGACGCAATATTATTTATTATTATCGACTTGGATGGAAAACTAATGAAAAAAAAACTTTTCTCTTTCCAATTTGCAATAAACTTTTGTATTATTTTTTAAATACTCAACATGTTGAAACGAGAGAAATTTTACTTTGCCACTGTGCAGAGAAGCCTAGCTTACAAGGTAGAAGCGATTTCTCATTCGTTAGTTTTTTTCTCTACCGTAATCACGAGGATGGAAAGAAGTTTGAAATTTAGCGTTATCCCGGTGCTGTGAATCAGCCTGTATATTCGTTGGCGAGGCAGCAGGGCGCTGGTCGGTCGGGTGGGGTGAGGTGGGAAAGGGAGTCGAAGTGGCGGTGGGTACAGAAAACATTCTGCACCCACCGCCACTGGATTGAGTGAGGAAGAGAGACAGAGAGATACAAAGAGAAAGAGGGAAGACGAAGAGCATGTAGAAACGAACGTGTGGAACAGAGAGAGAGAGAGAGAGAGAGAGAGATCGCGCATACTATACGGAGTCGTGGGGCGTTGCCATGGCAACTCCTACCGAGTCCCCAACCCCGGACTGCTGGTTCGGCACAGCGCGCAAACGGGCTCGAGAGAGCGCAAGCAACGCGCAACTCATCGAGCGAAGGCAAGAGAGATGGAGAAGGAGGAGGAGGAGGAGGAGAGGACGGCTGACTCGTGGAACGAACGGGAGAGATAGAGATACGGGGAAAGAGTAGAGAATGAGAGAAACAGGAATAAGCACTATAGTGGGACTGGTGCGGAACGAGCGTGGTCGTAGAGTGGGAGAATAGTGGGACGTAATAATGGGAGAGAGAAAGAGAGACAGTGCGAACGAGAGATCTACTGTCGGGTGAGCTGAGGCCATCGGGAAGGGAGGGTGCGTGCAAGGGAAGGGGCAAAAGAGAGACACACACGGAGTGAGAAACGAGAGACTCTGTGTGCGTATATGTTCCGCGTGTATGCATCGGGGCGAGAGAGAGAAAGGGAGCAAGAGATGGATGGACGGATGTAGAAAGTCCACGAGAGTGGGGGAGAGCCAGAGAACTCGCAGTGCCAGTGCAATCAACCCGTTGCTCACCCGCAAGGGTAAAGCTACCCTGAAGTAGACGAGGATGCTTATACATATATATAATTATATAATATGTATATACCGTGTATATATGTATTAACCGAGTTGGATATGTAGGCAGACATATAGCTGTGGAGGCCACTCCGGTTCGTAGAGCAAGAAAGCTTGCCTCGTGTACGAGGTCGCTCAGGCCAGTTGGTGAACGTTGCAGCCCGAGTTATATACCTATAGCCGTCCGAGGGGGAGGAGCTAGAGAGAAAAAAGGACTAGAGTAAAACGAAAGTTGAAAAAAAAGCGCCGAAGAGACCGAGAGAGTAGAATTACGAAAGATTAGACGCCGGACCCACTGGTAACGAGACAACGTCGGTAAAACAGTTCCGTCTCTCTTTCTCTTTGTCAACAAAAAATAGAACACATTGATGCACACACTCACATACACGGACAGACAGTAAAGATCTCAGCTGGTAAAAAGGCGTGTGTGCGATTTTTAGTTTATTATTTGTTGCATACAACGAACGAGGCAACTTGAAGAATTTTTATATCCAATCAAAATAAAAAGAGCCACATAGCAATGACCCCTGTGGTTCAGTTGGTATCGCAAGTACACAACTTTGCAAATTATCAATTCTGGCCGATCATAACTCTTCCTCGTTTCCTCATCCATGAGAATCGACCTTCGGAGAGGGCTCTGCTAAAACTTATTCTCATTTACCTACCCCCCAATACCGCGGACTTGTTGCTCTTACTTGCATTATTGTTTGCTTCATACTGCAGTCCCGGGATCATTGCGAGAGACACATTCCATTGACTTTCTTCATGGTTTATTCATTCGCGGATCGAACATTCAAATGTCGACACCAAATTTGGAGAGTGTTGCTTTTTTTTTCTTATTTTTATAAAACGAACTCGAACTCCTTGCAATGGATAAATACGGTAAAAGTTGTGATATTGGTCGGTTTCAAAATCAAACATTAACCAATGTTCAATGTGTCTATAGATAATTTGAGGATTTCGGATCATGTTTCTTTCTTATTCCTCGTTTCAGTCCATTCGAATTGTGTTGATACTTGTGTGAGCGCGCCTATCGTCTTCCCTGTCTTGCACGGCTCTGTATACCGCCAGTTCCTCGACGCTTTTGGAACCAGTTTTCCCTCCACACAAACGCGATCGTTCGCGCGGAGAAACGGCGAACATGCTGTTCCCCGTGTGTGTGTGTGTGAACGATTGCGTGTGTGATGATAGCTTCTCTCGATTCTCCTGCTTCCGCTCGTATCGGCCGGGAGAATGTGCGTTCCTGACGCAAACACACACACACACACACAGACGAACGTATGGGGAAAGAAGAAGAGAGAAAAGTTTCGTTGGCATCGTATATACCGTTTTACCGCACACAACGCGCTTAGAGCGCTTTCAGCCCGTGAAGGAACTTCACACACACATTGACGCACTCCAGCGCACGTAAGATCACACACATGCATGTAAATTAAACTAGAAAGTTGCCCCAGCCCCGCTAGCGACACCAAAGAAGCGCTGCGCAACGCCAGACTCTAGAATCCTTTCGAATTTAAACCGTAAGAGGTTTTATATACATATTTTATATGTTAACAGTTATGAAGATATTGGCAGTACAGTATCTTCCCTGGGAAGAATTAAAAATACGGAATTATATAGAACTTTATGAAGCGAGTACCTCCAATTATAAAAGAATTTATAGATTTTTATACTTTTGTGAATATATTATGGAAATAACGATTGCTAGGAAATTCCTGTCGCGCAAAAATGATTGGTATTCAATGTAATTTCGATACTCGCGATACTAAGAATTTTGAGCGGGTTTCAAGGAAAGAAAAAAAGTCGTTTAGACATATTTTTTTTTAATTGCCAGCAGTCGATAACGACGAGACATTAGGCGATTATACACGAAGCGACTTTTCTTTATTATTTTATATATATTCGGGGACAACGAAACGGACGTACAACCCTACTGTCTAGGCCATCGAGTCGCAACGCAACCCCATTTCTCATGAGATCGGGCTCGCGAGCGCGAGAACCAGCGCTCGGTAGAAAGTCTCCCGAGGCATTCGTCGACGTCGTCATCGTCGTGTTATATAGCGTGGTGTTGAGAGCGTCAGGCGATCGAACGAGTCAGGCGAAAAGCCAGGCACGCTGAGAGAACCGAGAACGTCGCCGTCGCTGATGCCCAGAGCGTGGGTATCAGCACGGAACCGAGTCTCCGCTCTCTCTCTCTCTCTCTCTCTCTCGGGCTCTCCCTCGCTCCTTCATCTATCCGTCTCAGTCTCTCCATCTCTCTTCGTCTCTCCACAACGCATTAAGGCTGTGTTGCCACATTTCGAGGCCTCTCTCACTCTGAGCTCCCCTCCTGCTCTTGCTTCACCAAATGGCTTTCTTCCAACACGAGTCCAACAACTTGTGTATGCCTGTACAAGTTTCTCTGCGTTTGTGCGCGATCGAGCCCTGATCCAGCCACAGTTGCCGACTTGCGCGGCGGGAAAAATATCGTTTTAAATATAAATACAAAAATTTATCATTCCCGCATGAAAATGCCGAGAACTACGATATTTGGAAAAAATGAGAAAAAGAACGACGAGTTTATCGCGATTTTTATAAACTCAAGCTTTCGTAAATGTCAAAGTAATCTCACAATTACGGAATATAATGATTAGCCATTTCAACCGATGCGAAGAAATTTAACGAGTAGTTTTTGTCAAACGCGTTTTTTTTTGCAGGGACAAGTTGAATATTTTATTTTTGAACGAGAACCATTTTCATGAAGTTAGCCTGATGTTTTTTCCAAAAATAAAATTCATGCCGAATCTGCTTACGACTTTTCGGTACTGCTCTGGCTTTTTGATTCCCGAAAGAGAATGAATATTTGGTCGTTCCCATCGCCTGGAAGCTCTTTGACATTAAAAAGTCTTAGGGAAAAAAAATTATTCATATATTAAACAGCCGATGAAACATTTCGCTTCTTTATATATGTGACAATCAAGATACGGGCATCGTCCACTGAATATTCAATCTCGGGATGAGCCCATTGAAACGCGGCTGGTAAAACCCTTGGTCGCTAATGTAGGGACTGGCAGCAAACCGTACGAGACTAATTATGGTACGAAAAATGGGTAATGGACGAAAAGGCAAGAGAAAGAAAGTCCGACGAGCGTTGGAACATCTAAAACGTATATAGAGACAGTCGTTGGGTGCGCAGGGGCAGTAGCGCTCCGATGGCGTTTATATTTGAAAATAGAAGGGATCGCAACTTTGAAAATAGGCATTGAGGAGAAGCGCGTACACGCTTCTTGCTCGTCTGCTGCTGGTTGTTGCTGCGTTCGCGCACCAGCGATAGTCACCAATACCGCGCGGATGTTGGCGCGAGGCAGCATCATCATCGCGGCTGGAGGACCGAGGTCGAGTCGCGAAAGAGAAAGAGACATTCAAAAAGTATGGAGACGGTGACGAGCGAGAGAGAGAGAGAGAGGGAAAGAGAGTCAGCCACGATTGAGAGACGAGGAGGAGGGTCAGGGTGTACAGTTTTAGACTGTGGACTGGCGCGTCGGAGTTGAGTTAAAAATATAACAGTATAGCCGGCCAACCAATCGTCGCCGCAGAGTCCTCGTCGACTGAGTTAGCGTCTTCGTCGTTTCGAATTTATAGGAGCTTCCCCAGAATATGTCGAGTTGAAAGTTATAACCGATCTCTCGATGCATGCATCGCACGAACCGACAACAAAAATTGCCCCTACGAACGATTCTCGTTGGCCAACATTCAATTCATGTACAAAAACAGCAGAATATGTATAACGCTCCATCGAAATATTTCGAAAATGAAGAAACGACACGGCACACCTCTCTCAACCAATCGGCGAAATTCGGTCCCGAGATATTCCCGCGCCCTGCGACTTTCACGAACCTGCGCGTAACCTTGTGAGATCTCTTTGCAACCTCTCTCTTTTTTGCTGCTGATCACACTCTCTCTTCCTCCCTCTCTTTCTCTCTAGCCATGCACACGGTAACGCGGCACGATAACGTGTGTGGATATTTTTCAACCGTGCACTACGTGATCCCTGACAATTTTTACACTAAATTTATTCCTCGCAAACAAATCGCAACACTTCTCTGTGTGACTCGCGACATTAATTTCAAAAAATCAGAGGAAACTTGATTGCTTGTTAAAAAATCAGGACATTTGGTCCTTCCATCGATCAAAAGGAAGATCGAGCGGCATTACGGAAGTGTACACATGTTGAAGGAATAGCGCGACAGCAACAGCTTGTCTGCGCTTTGCGCTTTCCGTTCGCAATCCACAAGTTTTGCCTCCGGAAAGCACTAACGTTCTTACGCAAACTACTTTAGAGCGATACGCTATCCTTGTCTTTTACATTTCTGCACATAGCTATGTTCACACGTACAAAGATATATCGAAGGCATGAGATATTGCATTCTTGTTTCTTGTGTATCCATGCCCCCGACCACACCTTTCACCAACAACCAAACTGGTCGGCTTAGAGCTCAGCTAGCTCAATCTCTTCTAGCTGTAGAGCCAAGCTCCATGGTGTTGCTCTTGCTGCTGCTGCTGCTGCTGCTGCCTGCCTGCCTGCCGGCGGCGTGTTGTTACCTGGCCTCACTCAGTTTTCTCGTCCGAGATAGCAGCCAGCTCGATTCTTCGACTGGCCAACCAGCTTCCTTGGCATCGTGTCATGTACAGTACATTCTCTCGCAATTGCTGTTGCTATACTCTAGCTCTTGCCTGTATAGAACCTCTCGCCGTCGTCTCCTCACCAGCTCACCAACAACCCAATCCTGTATAAACGCGGATTCTACGCAGTAAAGTAACAGTAAACTCTCCCACGTAGTATACACAGCTCCACCGCGTATAATACGTCTTTGTAGCGTTGTGAGAACATGTACTCGAGTAGAATCAGGACGTAAGGAGAGTGCGAAATCGCCGGCCAACTGTAGGAAGCAAAGACAAAAAATGAAGATAAATATTTCGGAGTTTCCCTCTCTAACTATTCCTGCGAATTCCTTCAGACTTTTAATTACGAGGCTCATCATCTTTGTGTGCGTTCTTGTAACTCACTCATTGGTCATGTGGATAATCACCTGTGTATACATGTTCTCACGCATCCTGTTCGGAAAAGCCTCATTCTCTCCCTATCGCATTGGCTGCTGTATATGCCGATGAATGTGCGCAGATGGAAGGACGGTATTATCATATTTGTTGAAACGATGGATATTCTGTTCGATACGTTTGACTAAACGTTTTTTTTTTTTTTAATAATCCCAAATATAGAGTCATTGCAGCGAGAAATACTTTAGAAAGTCTCTTCGGAAGCAAATTTTGGTCGTTCCACTCGTAAATTTCGCTGATGATTCCGTTAGAAACCAAATATCCTGCCAAAATAACGAAAAGTTTGAAATTCTAGAAGAAAATATTCAGTGAACCGTATTTAACAAAATATCGACGATGTTTAACAAAATTCCATTCCCAGTGTATATTTTCTCGCTACATTTTTGCATTGGAATATTCTGACAATCTTTTGACGCTTTTGTGATTTTTTTAGTCACGACCCTACATGTAATGCAGAGTTGATGAAAAAAACGTGAGGGCGATGGGACGATTTTACCATCGCTAGGTTTACTCGGCGCGGCCGGTAAAATCACCAGTGAAAATATGTATTGACACGAATTCACGAACGCATGGGATTCCATAAGCAGCTTGAGATTCTGGCCTGCGTTGTAGCGCGATGTGAAAATTTTCTTGGACGTGCAGCGCGGGTATCCTTGCGTACCCATTGCATTTTCTTACCCAACTCAGTGTCAGAAGGATCGGAAGAGAGGGGTGCGCTGCCTTTTTTCTAGTCCGCATTCGAGCATTTGCCGTCTCGTCCTTTTACCACGCTCATGCTTTTCCTGCATTTACTAGCCACTGTCCGCCATACACAAACTGTGTGTAGCTGTGTGTAAAGCGCGGTATATACTCTCCGCGTGCGCTTATGCTGGAACAGCAGCAGCGGCACCCGGACGAGAACGGACAAAAGAAAACCAAGTCCCCGACAGCAGCCGCCTGTTCGACCGGGCGTCCCTTACCCTCGATATATAGTTATATTCATCGTATACGTATGCTGTATAAAAGGTTCCGCCGCGGCAACGGCAGCAACCCTGAGTAAAACCCTCTTTCCAGCGGGCAACACGCACGCAGGATCCATGTACCCTGGCTGCGTAGCATGTACCCAACGAGGGGTCCCTTAAGCGGATACGGACAAAGTTCGGGCTGCTTCGTCTTTTCGCTTCACCCTGAAGCGCGACTGCTAGTTTCTCCTGCTTCCCTCGCTAGCCCCAATTTCAACAATGCCTTCTGCATCCCTCGAGTCCCACTCGCAGCCCCAAACGCAGACAAGTTCGAGCGTACGCTTTTACTCCCTTCTCCTTTCTTCAATGCTCGTTCTCATCATCCTATCGATCGTTTTTTTCTGGACCCTCTGCCCAACATCCCCTGCAAAATCGATGCATTTCAATTGTCCCATTCCAACTGATGCCCATAACAATAATTATTCGGTTTTAACTTTTCTTTTTTAATATCTATTCATCTCACACGAAAACAATACTTTGTATACCATTCAACAAAAATTCTAATAATTTTTACAATTAAATATCAAGAAAAAAAAAAGTTTATGGTTGGAATTTTTTAAATAAAAGACAGTAAACTTTACAAATACAATTGTCTCTGTTCTTTTCCATATTTGTTAATGTCATATTGTGGATTATTTATTTGTAAACATGAGCATTTGGAAGGTGTTCAAAATGTACAAATAAAATATGAAACGGAATGATTGAAATTATATTAAGATTTCGTGAAAAAATGGTCACAATTAAACTTTCTTAACAAATCCAAGTAGTCACTGTTGTGCTTATTAGCAAAGACGTTCAATCTCGGATTTCAATGTCCTTAAGTGTTGGAACAAATGTACTAAAAGTTTCAGAATTCATAAAGGAAACGATCGAATGAGACGGAGAACCACTGGCTTTGGAACGAGTGTTTCACGGGGGCCCCCGGGTCTCCCGGAATAGACATACAAGAAGGGTCGAGGGTCGGTTCCCCGGTGTCTATATAGGCTTCCCGGCTGTGTCGTACCCTCATCAAATAAATTCTTTGGATTCGGGAAAGATGCTCGTTCGGCTCAAACTTACCTGTCTTCAAAGACCGAAGATACCTTAAAAATTTCGGTACATGGCAGCTCCACGTAGTTGTGTACACAAAACTATGAATTCCCTTGGAGATTTTCTGTTTTTCTTTTTTTCTCTCATTTTTCACTTTATCCCTGACGGAAATATTTTATTGTTAAATAATGAATTTTCGAACCAGAATTTTTCAGTTTTTCAATAAATTTTTAATCGTCCTCCGTTTCGACATTTACAATTGTTTCTTCGGTGAAGGCGAGTGAAAAATGATTTACATATTGATAACCAAGTGCAGGAACTTTGGGAGGATAATTTGTTTCTTTTGAGACAGAAAAAAAAGGAGATTGGTTCCTTTTTTCTTTTCCATTGGTCATATACAGCTCCCTTTTTTAGCGTTGATACATGAGGGGGAACCGACAAGGAATCCGAGCACGAAGGCGAGTACTCGATTTCCCGGTCTCCCACGCGCAAAAGGGACGCCCTTCCTTCGTTGTCTGCCATATGGCTCTTTTTCCTCTATTTCTCTCCCTTGTTCTCCCTTTTTCACGATCCACCCCTATATCGTGCAAGCTGCCCTACTGGGGAGCCCGAAACTTTTTTTTTTCACCGCTGAACACGTTCGCTATCGGACAAAGTGAGGTTCGCAGCAACAATGTATCAAACAATTTTTATTCGAATTTACTGTTTTTTTTTTTCACCGTTATTATTGTTTCTTTTACGCGGTATGCATAGTTGGAAACAAATCTCATATAAATGCATTCACTGAGAAAGCTTACGGGTTTACGGGGGAAAAAAACGAGCTGCACGTAAATCGAGGGACCTTACGCAAATTGCGAAGGAGGATACTCAAAAATAATTCTACCAGCGAAATATCCGTCTCCTTTGCAACACACAAATTTCTAGAAACAAGGGGTTTGGCTACCCCTCGAAAACCTCATCTTCTCTGTCTCTTCGTTCCATACATTCATTCCCTAATGCAGAGGGTTGTACCTAGCTACATGCACGCACAACAACTGTATAAGTTATCCGAACCTATCTCATGTATTCGTCGAATACATTGACTATGCGTTCGCTCAAAGAAAATTCGTCAAATTGAAATATCCTGAGTCGCAAATAAATCAGCATATATTCCAATTGATGAGAAATCAATTGCTGGATTATCGGAATTCTGTTACGAAAATAAGCTCGAACAAGGATCGGAGTTTCTTGGAATTTACTGCTTCACAACGTTCCCCCAGAGAAACCAAATTTCAAAAATATTCCCGATACCTTCTGATAAAGTTAAAAGATTCATAATAATATGCCGGCGCAGTGCTGCTCGCGTATATAAACGGAAAAAGCGGGGGCAAAGTCTGTTCGCACACGCCGCGTATAGTCCTTGAAATTCGTTGCTATATTTCCGAGCTACATCGTCGTTCTCGTGCACAAATGTGCACATATATTTATAATAAATATACAGATACAGCGTGCTGCGCGAAGGCGAAGCAAAGAACGCGAGAACTGCAGANGAGAAACAAAATTTCAAAAATATTCCCGATACCTTCTGATAAAGTTAAAAGATTCATAATAATATGCCAGCGCAGTGCTGCTCGCGTATATAAACGGAAAAAGCGCGGGCAAAGTCTGTTCGCACACGCCGCGTATAGTCCTTGAAATTCGTTGCTATATTTCCGAGCTACATCGTCGTTCTCGTGCACAAATGTGCACATATATTTATAATAAATATACAGATACAGCGTGCTGCGCGAAGGCGAAGCAAAGAACGCGAGAATTGCAGAAATTTCTCAGTCCTCTCGGTCTTCGCTGCGCTGCGATTGGCCCCGCGTGTTTTTTTCTCTGCCAATATCTTATCCGCGTCGCGAAAGATAGGCCGCGGCTAATCTCACGCGCGCGCGGACTTTACACCATACCGATTGGTTGCCTTTATATATATATCTCTTTGTCATCGCGTACTTCGTTCTGTATTTACCAGAATGCACATAACATTCTAAATTGCCGACGTGTGCGGGAAAAACATTTTCAACTAAAATTCGAACGCAGTTACAATTACGCGATGCTGTGAGCTCGAAATTTCGTAGAAAAGTTTGTATTTTATTAAAAACAACAACAAAAAACTCATACTTTTATATCGTTGCCCTATCACTCGCGGCTACTCGCTGCTGCTTCGTTCTTTCCTGTAGCTATTGCTGCGCGAGGCCAGACCGTACGCGAGTCTCGCTTCTGTGTGTATTTCTATATACGCACACTCACATACACATACATATATGTACATTACATACAGACACAAACGTATATAAAAGCCCGGAGCTCCGCGAGTCCCCTTTCGAAAATAACACTCGGCAAGGCTGACGTCATTTCGTCATGAGGCACCACTGACGTCGCACTGCGAGGCCGCTCTGTTATATATGCTATGTCTCTCGGCAGCTTGGCTAACGAAGCTAGCACGAGGCGCGTTCACCATCGCAGTATCGTACTCAATTGGACTCTACGAAATACTCTCTACGATTAAACTCGTAGCCTCCATGAGTCTCGATTCAATTCGCTTTTTTAACGCATTTTTATAAAATGCGTTCAAAAATATTATTGCGCCAAGGTTTTATAGTCGACGAATGCCAATTTTCTCGAATCAGGGAATCTGAATTGAAATTTTATTCGAAATTTGAATTCTTCATCGCTTTTTGTGGCGGAGACGAATTTTTAAGAGATTTGAAAAGAAAATCAGATGATACTCAGTACACGTAATCTCTGCGCTTACTTCAAACGCGGTAAATATTGATTTAATCTCCATTCAGAAATAACAGCAACCGAGTGTAAAAACAAACCGCGACAAAGACGCGCGGCAACCTTATTGAATATGAAATTCTCGGTGAAAGGGTTTAACCTCCGGAAACTTGCTCTTCCGCGGACTATCGCTCACATTATTTCCTCTCGCTCGTCACATTCACACACGAACGCGTCAATATCTACAGAGTCTACAAGCTGCAGCCCTTAGTTGATAATTCGTCTTGAAAATTTGGATTAAAAAAATTATTACTTGTATGACATGAATATGCGAAAACAATAAACTTTTCCGTTTATCTGTTTTTCCTGTCCGGAAATATCCAGACTCGATGATACAGGAGTAACTCGCTGCAAATGCCCTCCACCATTATCTACCGCGATGGCTATTTTCGATAAATGTTCTATCTGTCCAGCTTTATCAAGAAGCGAACGATAAATAACGAGGCAGTACCTTTAATAATCTTGGCAATTGTTTGTGTCACATGATTTCCCGGAGACTCTGTAAAACAGAGTTTGGATAGCAAGGTTCACGCGTTTTGCATTAATATCGGAAAAGTTTGGTTTTAGAATGTCGCGTGAAAAAAGGCCAAAGATATTAGCAAATAAAAAGATGAATGACCGGACTCTCCTCAATTGGGAGATCGCACGTGCGAAAGCAGCAAAGTGGCGCCTGCTATTACAACTGCCCCTTTAATGCCTCATACATAGTAGCAATTGCAGTCTCTATCCTATACCTAAATGCTCTGCTGGTGGGGAAAAGGTTTCATTGATGCCTGGCTTAACTCGCGGTAACCCGGAACACGAGCATACCTGCAAATCACCTACTTATTTGCGATAGACACTCGAAGCATAAAATATGAGGCTTTTTAAATCTTTGGACTTATGCTCATGGCACCTGGTGTCGTTTGGTAACTTCAAGTCCAAGTTTCTTGTGGATCATATAATTGAAAACCAATTAACCGTAAACACATTGTATTGTCCTGACAACGTTCTTCTGTCAGTATTCTTGTGAGACACGTTTCTCTTTACCATGAAAATATTTGGTTCTCTCTCGCTCTCTCGTTCGTCGATTACGCTACGTGTGACATGCGTGTATACATGTGTACATAGTAACATCAGCATATACTGTATAAATTCAGCAAAGTTTTCAGCAGCTCTGACTTTGATTTATGGGTGGTTGAAAGGCGCGTGCATTTTGCGCTGCTGCATGGTAATCCGTTACACTAACCCGTCTCTCATCTCTCTTCCTTCCTCTCTTTCTCTCTCTCTCTCTCTCTCTCTCTTTTCCCTCTGCTTTTACCCTGCTCTTTCTCTCTTTCTCTCTTTCTCTCAGTCACTCTACTGACGTCATTATCCCGCTTTCGCTTCCTCGTTAAAGCCGCTTTAACCACACACTAACTACTTGCTACTGCCCAAGAGAGCCCTGCCCGCGTTTCCCTGCGATTCAACAAGTGCTCCAAGAGACCAGAGCCATATAGACATGCGAGCTTGTGTGCATTATCACTGGGGACTTGTAAAGCCTCGTCGAACTCTTTTACCAACATTAAAGCCCATCGGTATTCGTATGTAAAAGGACACCATGTGTTTCCAAAAGCTCGCTGTAGGGCTGTGATCGACTGGGGACGTAGGAAACGATGTTTCATCGTGTTCACGTTCTCCACCCTCCGCGCTCATTCGCAAACGTTGTTCCAACAACGATATGACGTCACTCGTGTTTTACCGTCAGTCGCGAGTATATTTATTCTGACAATGTCTCAAGCGATACGGAACCGTTCATGCGGAAACCACGTGCGTCTCTCCCAAACTCTGTAAAAACATTTATTCTCCGGCTACACGTAACAGTAGAGACATCTCTCAGTATTTCGTCGCAACTTGAACGCACTTGTTCATTATCTCTGTGTGGATAATTAAATGCATTGTAGAGATTCTCATTACGAGAGTCCGGAGAAGGGGAACGATATTCTCAGTGTGGGAGAAAATTGTCTGCTCACTTTCTCCGAGCAGAGCAATATTATTTCCATCCGCGAACGTCAGCTCCGGTCATTGTGGCCATGTCTCGGAATCGGACAAGGAAAATGTTGATTATTTTACTGATAATTTCCAAATATTTTGAACATTTTTCAACGTACGAATAGCGATTCGCTAATGAGTGGCCTAAATGGTGTCGAACTTCCTTGTGCCGATTCAACAGACTCCCGCATGGTGCTGGATAATTGAGCATCTGACTGACTTACCCTCGATGTCTTTTTCGTCTCTCTGCTTTGTTTCGTTTCCCCGTTTCACGCCGTTTCCCCCCTACGGAACGTCCGTCCATTCCCAAGCAGATGACTTGTTCCAGCAGGCGCGAGGGCAAAAGGAGATCCTGACGTCATTAGACGGGCACGCTCCCGTCAGCGAGCCGACCCTCTGAGTCACGGAGAGCTCTCTCTTTCTCGGCAGCGAACCATTGTACAACGCCTGGCATTCGCCAGAAGCTTAAACTTCTAGTCTTGTCCCTCTAGCGCGTTGGCAAGACGAAGAAACACAACTTTTATGTTGAATGTCCAACAAATGTTGTCACTCGAGCTTGCAGTCGTTATCTCAGGCTTTCCCCATCGTCTCATCGCATATTATTATTGCTTTTTGAATTTTCCATATTTATATTGATTCGGTCAAGCACAATTGCAAAGAGACTAATTCGATGTATTTTTCAATATATTTTGCAGAGCTGTGCAATGATGGGTCTGCAGGCCACGGCAGGAAAACGTAAGCTCGAGGGAGGTGTGGGCTGCATGGAGTTCGATATGGAGATGGGTGAGAGCCCTTCGAAGCTCGGTAGAGTAGAGGGCAGCTGGTGGGCAATGGAGGACAGTTACACGCCGCCATTGAATCAGACAACGAGTTCGTACTACGATATGGAAGTTAGCGGGCCTTGTCTACAGGCAAATCCTTGTCAAACGTCGTCGATATCGCCACCGAGTGCGGCGCAGTTGAATCACGCGCCGTCGCAACAGCAGCAACAGCAGCAGCAGCAGCAGCAGCAACAACAGCAGCAGCAGCAGCAGCAGCAGCAGCAACAACAGCAACAACAACAACAACAGCAGCAGCATTATTATCATCACCATCATCAGCGGGTGAACGCGAATGGTGTTGTGAACGGTGGGGGAGGTGGCGGTGGTGTTGGCAACAACAACGCTTATGGTCATCAGTTGTCGAGACCTCAGCCACAATGGGGTGGCGCGCCTCATCATTACGAACCACCGACGATACGAAGAGAAGAGAACGGCAAAAGTTATCTCGAGCTTGGCTCGAGTTATCGTTCGAACGAGAGATGCTGCGAAGGCTCGAGATCGAGCTGGTGCAGACGCGGGAGAGCGTGTTACCGTCAAAGACGACTAGCCGTTTTGAACATTTCAATGTGCAAATTAGCGAGGTATCGGCAATATCCCGATCCCAGTCTTCATCGTTCTGTACTCATATGCAACACCCTTAGGCATCTTGAGAGAGAAATGGAAAGAGATCGAAGTCCTCCGCCCATGGAACCTGTAGTACAAGCACCAATGGCACAATTACAACCAACCGAGCAAGGTAGATTAACGCCGTTTCCAATGCCACCGAGCTCATCCAGCGAAAACGATGCCGATTCTGGTATCGGCGACAGCGACGACAGTCGCTCCATCAACTGGGGCAGTGTACTCTCGCTATCGAGCCAGTCGCCCTTAGATCCATTAAACAACAACGAGCTATTGGACGTTGACAGTGGACCCGAGTTGGATCTTGATTTTATGCCAGGATGGAAATTGACACCATTGTCAGCCGACGATATTCTGAGAAGTACAAACGCCGCTGTCGCAGCGGCCGCCGCACAGGAAAACAACCACCACCACAATCATCATCATCTTCATCATCTGCATCATCATCACCATCATCATCATCATCATCAGTTGTCGTCGAATGGCTCGACGATATTATCCAGTCCGATAACCAATAGCTGTAACGGTAGTAGCTCCGGTGTTACGAACAACACGAGCAGTACGCACGTCGAGTCCTTGATGTGCGTCGGTTCATAGCCGCCAATTCTCACGTCGCTGAGCCATCTCATCGACTTTTATCCACTCGCGTCCCAGGGAAAATAGTCTCTTACCATTTTCTCCTCCAACACTAAATTCGATCGAAAGATCGCAACAAACCAGCCAATGTTCGCTGGACGACACACATTTTCCGCATTCTTTCATTCTATCCAAACAAATGTACCAATTTTATTTCAACTCAAATCATGACGATTTATCGCGGAAAATATTGACGTAGTCTCGAGCTCTCTTGCCGTCGCGCCACCGCAAACGATGTCGGATCTTAAAGCTGCTAAACATTTTTCGTCCTTTTTATTTTTCTCTTATTTATTAACCAAACGGTTCGTGTCAATTAAATGCCACTCGATCTCGACGATTATCTGTTGGCGCTGTCGATTCAAGCCTCGCTCTCTTCTTCCTCTCGTCCTCGAATTATCTTTTCTAGTTTTTTCGTTTGCCTCTTAACATCCAATGACTTTTCCTTTCTTCTTGCTATTTCCTTATAATTCGTTTGAGCCACGACTCATCGATGACTGTCACGTTGCAATAAATGATCGATCAGTAACTGCGATTCTGCGATCGATGTTTTTGTATCGAGCGAAAGAAGGAGGCAGGGCTGGCGAGAGGAAGAGGAAGCAGAGAGACTATTCAATGTTTAAAAGTTTTCAACGTTCGATGGTACCCCGGGCCGACGATGCTACAAAGCGTTTATGACCAAGGAGACCAAACGATCTCCGTAGCGATTTTTTTCTTGTTTTTCATTATTTTACAATTCCTGAACGCAAACCTATTCCAAGGAATTTTTTACCAATGCATCGTCTGCCTAGCTCGCCAATGTTGAGCATTTTCAAACACGTATGAAAGTCTACGTCCCACAAGACCTGAACCATCCGTCAAAATCGCAAATGATTTGAAGAAAAAACGGAATTTGACCGAAAAATAACCAAGAGAGAGAGAGAGAGAGAGAGAGAGAGAGAGGGTGAAAAAAGAAAACGCCTCTAGTACTCGAGCCATGATCGACGGCGAGAATACCATCGCGGCCTATGCTCACGATTCCAAGTTTCAAAATGCACACGATACATTTACATTTGTCTTGCATACCGAACATGGTGCTAGGATGCCTAAAACCTGGTGCTGCAACTTCCTCCAATGTACGCCCCTTTTATTGCTGAATTTTTCACAAGACCTCTCTTTATTTTTCTTCATATTTTTCTTTACAATCACGCAAACGAAATGTGCTGAGAATGTCGATTTTTTCAACCGGAAATTTATTCTAACATTGTGATAAAAAGATAATTCCATGTTCTTTCGTTTGACAAAAAAAAACTCGAAATTCTCATGGGCTTATGCGTGAATCCATAAAAAAAATTTAAACTGACATTTTCAATTCACAAATTACTGAAAGAAAAAGGAAACGAAGCAGGTTCTGCTCTTTTTCCTTTTTTCGCAGCGATTCTTCATACAAATTTTGCATATACTTTGCTCTTGCTTTTTCTTGGGGTGCGTTGTGCCGAGTATCCATACGTGGTTGTGGGCGTGAGACGCGTCAAATAGTAATTAAGGTGTTAGAAAGACGTGAAATGGAGAAAAGAAGGAAAGCCAAGGTGCGAGAGGAGAATCGAGTGGTGAATATGAAAAAGGGCCGTGTAATAGACGAGATTAGAGAGCCAACGCTTTCGCGCAGACGTGTCATCTCGTGTTTGAGCGTTCCGCGTGAGAATTAAAATTGAAAAAAACGTCAACAAGTACCTGGATCTTTACAAGTCGAATTATGTATGTAGCAATTCGACAATAATCGAGGAGGAGGGGAAATACGTTTCGTGGTGAAATTCCAATCGTTACAAACTTCATGATCTCTCATAGATTAAATTAGCAACATCGATATAAAAAAGAAGGAAAAAAAATATTTAAAAAATCGTTTATACCAGCGATACTGAAAGCAACGAAAACCCAAAAGTTTTTGTACTCAATGACTAATCAGTCTTCGTGACTAATCAAAAGATACGCACACGAAAATAATGGAGAAAATGAAAACACACAAAAATGAATCGAGGAAGAGAGGAGAAAGGAGAAAAGCGACATGAGTCGAAATGAACGAAATAAAATGAATTAAAGTAACAACCGAAATAATCTGCACTTAGTTTCGTTGCATAAAAAACAGGACCCCAGTGATGAATCGCTGGGTCTTGTAATAACGCAACTGGGAGCATGCTTTGCCACGATCGATGATCCGATAAAAAAATATAAATTCGGTTTTTTTTCGTCGTTTCATTTTCAAACAATACGAACGAGCAATATTACTATTAGTAACGCGTGAAGCAAAAACCACATCAGGCAAAAAACTATTGTGCATTGAATAATTTCGCTCATAGAGAATAAATAAAAGGAAAAGTGAAAGACAAAGAAACGACAAGTTGAAATTCGTCCATTGCGAACGTCCAGTAAGATAACAAGAACGGTAATGTGCGAAGGAGCCACAACCGAGAGCCTGAAAATCTTTTAAAAATACAAACAAAAATCAGTCATTTTTCTTTTGCCCAATCTCCTCGCTCTTTCGATCAATTGACACGCGGAGTCAATAAAATAGAAAAATAAAAACACTTTAAACCCAAGGCAATACTCGAATGTAGGATGTGCGATATCGATGACGAAATGAGAGAAAAATAATCGACTCGGATGCGTCTCGTGAACGTTGGTTCTTCGTCGTTTCCTTCGTTTTCCTATTTTCTTCTTTTAAGTTGACATATACATTGTGTACCTTTGAACGAATGAACGGCAACGCTTCAAGTTGAATTGGCACAAAGGAAGAATTAGGAATAAAATGCTGGAATTTGACGCGTGGGAAATTAACTATGGGTTTATGGCGGTGATGAACGTGTTTGCGATGTGAGAAGTTTTAAATAAATTTGTGCAACCGAACTGAGGGACGGCCATGCGCGGTATCGATTGTAAAAATAACTTATCGATGAACAACAACAAATAATGATTACAACTTCGGTTATTACCGAACGAAATCTTGTAAATAGTATAAATAATGAACCAGATAATGAGAGAGAGAGAGAGAGAAGTATGTTTAGGCGATGAATAAATAGTTATAAAATGGAATATACATAAGATATTATTATATTATATTATATTAAATATATACATATATACATATATATGTGCATGTTAATACACGCATGTATACATGTATACAAGAATTATATATATAAGAATTATTATATATATTTACCTTAATAAGTGATAAAAGGCGATTGTAGGGTCTCGTTCGATTACCGATCACTTCATTATTTCAAAACGTCGGTACTTTTTGTTCTCGCATACAAAAGCAGTAAACATGCACACCTGAATGTCGAGCAGCTTTTTATGGGATCATTGAAATTTTATTTCGAAAAATTACATCGAATTTTACGATATTTTCTTGTTCTTCGTGGGTTTTTATAATCGTGATTTTCACTCGAGAATTGTTCAATTTTTCTATTGCTGGATTCCGATACGATTTCTTTCATTTTGATGTTCTTTTTTTTTGCTATTCGAGAGACTATCTTCCACGTACTTTTGAGGTCTCTGCTCTAAAAATTGTAAAATTCGTTGGGAAAACGAATCTTATGCCCAATTCTTAACTCTTTTCGTTGTTACACAATTCTCGATGAAAATCTTCACGCTGGTCGTGAATCCTGGTAGGAACGAATATTCTACCACACGAGAAAATGATTTTCATTCACTTCCGTATGGCGCATCTCGTACCGAAGTTACTCTACTACTCCTCTGTTTGCCAAGTAATTTCATGTTTTTTTCAAAACATTGAATTTATCAAATTTGTCAATAATTATTTTTAGTCTTGAAAATTGTTTCGTTATAATATTTTTGAGTGCGATAAATCTTTCGAAATATCATCCAAAATCTGACATTCCACAATAACCTCAAAATTACCGTGTCAGATTTTTACTGCCATTCATTATGAAACGTAATTGTTTTTAAATTTCTATTAAAAATTCTAATTCGATTAGTAAAAATGAATTGATCGCTGGAAATGCTTGTCGAGGCAGAGTTACAACTCGGTGTGAAATGCCTCGTGCCGAGCCTCAAAAATCCGCTTATCAATCAAAATATCCCACGTGCAAGTTGAAACCAAGATTTTAAAAATAATTTTCTCCTCATCAAGGGCTGGATACGAAGATGTACGATTAAGTTCCTATTATAATATCTAACCAAGACTTAGTTAGCCATCGTCTGGATTTAACCGAAGTGCAGTTTCAGCCCCGGGTCTTGAGTTGAATAAAAAAATATCAATTCGTCAATGGGTTTTCAAACAACTGAGAAAAAAAAAGAACAAGAACAAGAACGAGAAACCGATTTTTATGACATTTCGTCAGTTTTTAAAAAAACATTATTATTATTTTTTCTTCAATGGGCTTACAAATCGGTATAGTCGAGCTTGTCCCAGCAACGCCGAAAAACCTAGGGCAGGAAAGACAACACTGTACATTGTAAATATATATAAAGAAAAAAAGGTAAAAAAAACGTAGTGCAGAGGACGAAGGTGTTTACAGAAAGACAGAGTTAAAGTTGCATCGAAAAATCTACGCCGTGATGCTGGAGCGATGAAAATAATGAGTACAGCTCTGACGTTGTAAAAGAATATTTCGAATGAGTTAACAGCGAGAAAAGAAGAAAAATAAAATATGAGATATAGTAATTTATTTGAAAGATAAATATATGGCTTTTTCGCGAATGAAAAAAGAGGAGAAATTCGAAACGGGAAAGCGTACTAATTGAAATGAAATAAAAACGCGCGTTCCTCTTTCGTTCTCATTCATTGTTTCATCGCTTCGAATCGCGGCGTAACCTTTTAATAGATAAACGAAAAACAAATAAAAAATAAACAACAATAGTAAAAAGAAAACAAAAACGTTGTAAGATGCACAGTGTTTGTCTAAAGAGCGAATCGATCACTCGATAATTACCGTACTCTAAATCACGACCGCGTAAAGGAGAAAATAATTTTTTACTTGCGTATCCGAATAAACAATGATTATGTTGAACATCGAAAAAACAATGTCCAACAATAAGAAATAAATTGAAAACAACAATACGAAAAAACGAAAATCTTAATGAAAAACGTCTGATCAGTGATAAAAGGAGCATTTTTTTATTTGTCCACTCTCGAGGAAATATCGAGATACTTAAAAAGAAATTACAAACAATAACTCTAGTCGTAAGCGGTTCGATGATACGGCACGCTAACGAGTGGTCGAAAGCGTTGTTTTAGCGGTGAATTTGTGTACCACGTTATGTCGTTTTACCAAAATACTAACCACGGAAGAACGAAAATACTAAAAAAAAACAACAACAACCACGACACAATATGGACAAGAACAACTATCAAAAACAATAAAGAGTATTATTCTATATATAACAATGTTTTTCTCATGTCATTTACTGTTTTACCTTCACCTACCAGTTTCCACCTCACTCATCCCGATATTCCATCGAAAAATCAAGTCGATTTTCTGCACGAACCGTGAAAAGATATGAAAGGGTCAAATACAATGCTCGGACTTTCTTTATTTTCAAATATTTCGACAAACTATGCCATACAATCAGTTCGTATAAAATACTGCAAAGCTTTTCAATGCATTTGCTTGAAAAATTGTTAAAGCGAGATCTGACGGAATCTTCTGTGTTGGAGAATAATTGTGTGGTCTGCGCTCTTGAAATTTTCGAGCTATCGTGGAAAATGCGAAGCGACGATTTTTGCGTCAATATTTAATTCGGCATCTTCGAAGGTCATACAGTTTGTTGATTATACGCTGCACGACCGGTATAAAGTGTTTACACAGAGGAAATATTGCGGGAAAATGAGTTTCGTCCAATTTTCTTTGACGCAATGATATTTAGTCATTTTAATAAATAAAATTTTTACATAAACCTCAAGATGTTTGGTGCAATCAGTAAAACTGGAAAAATCTTAGTAACCAACGGCCAAGAAAAAATAGAACAGCCATACGAAGGACGCAGGAAATGAAGGCGTACCCCAAGTCAAGGATCCTACGTTTTTTCATAGCCGCTTCCCTCGTCGAGGCAGGATCTTTGACGATGTATACTCTGAGACCAGGCCAATACGCATATGCGTATTCTCCCCAATCGAGCTTGTTGAGATCACAAAAAAATAATGTACTGTCACGGCGATTCATCCGATTCCAAACGGTCCGCATTCTGTGTATTTGAATGCGCCAATTTCCATTGGAGAAATGGTTCAACATGTTGGCATTTTTCGTCAATAACATCCAGTAACCAAACGCTCTGAAATATTCATACACCAGTGAATTGCGATCGTCTGCCAGCAGAGGCCGCGGTAGATCGGGCATGTTTCAACGAATCATCAACACACAAAGCCACAGACAAAAAGATAAAAGATCGAATAGATGGCAGCACATGTTAACTCCATCGAGCGCTCGTTCGATATTCGAAAAGCGTTTTCTAGTTTTTCTCCGCTCGGTAACAAACGCTCAGTTTATTATTTACTCACTGTGTTTTTTTCTTTTGAGACAACAGGACGAGATCAGCCAGTAAGGCAATCGCCAGATGTACCGTCAGATGGAAAAACCAATAGATCAAGACAGAATGCGTGTATGTTATGTGGTACGGCGCCACCATGTACCGAGATGGCCACTCGCCCCCTCGGACGAAACCCAGTTCCGCAAACTTTTGCGGGCATATTGGGTTCACCGTGCTCGATCCGTAATTATAGATTATTGCTTCCTTTTCTGGTTTCCTATTGCACAGACATACCATCAGCAAATGGAGCTTTTTCGTCGATGTGTCTTTGAGACTTTAAAAGTATATATTGTTTCGTACAAACTGACGAAAAAAATATGGTGAATTGCAGTAATGACAAGATGCTTAAGCGCACGATGCTCAAATCTTCTTTTGTGAACAACTTTTATTTCGGCCTCCTAACAGAGGAAGCTTTGAGCATTTTGAAGAAGCAATCGCAGCGTTTTTTGTTTTTGCATTTAAATTGTATAATTTCAATAACTTTTCTACAAAGTAAAGAGGAACTAGGGGCTTATACACAATATCNGCCACCATGTACCGAGATGGCCACTCGCCCCCGCGGACGAAACCCAGTTCCGCAAACTTTTGCGGGCATATTGGGTTCACCGTGCTCGATCCGTAATTATAGATAATTGCTTCCTTCTCTGGTTTCCTATTGCACAGACATACCATCAGCAAATTTTGGCCTCCTAACAGAGAAAGCTTTGGGCATTTTGAAGGAGCAATCTGCAGCGTTTTTTGTTTTTGCATTGAAATTATATAATTTCGATAACTTTTCCACAAAGTAAAGAGGAAGTCGGGACTTATACACAATATCTTAGAAAAATTGCGAAAATCAAAGCGGTTAGACGATTTTTCGAAAAACTGAGGTTTTCATAAAATTCGAAAAATCATAAAATTTTAACCGTTCAGCTGATATTTCCCAAATTCAATACCAACCTTTCTATTATGATACTCTATTTATAAAAAGAAAATGAATACTAAATCTTAAAATCTGCAGAAAGCAGAGCGATTGCACTCTTTTCGTGAAAATTTCAAAACGTCGTAAAATTCGTATTTTTCTAGCAATTCCAAAAAAAATCCCAGAGAATTAAGAGCTCGTATAGATTAACATTTGTGCAAAACGAGAGCCCTGTAGCTCAAGCCGTTCTCGAGTTATAAAAGTTCGAATTTTACAGTCCCAGAACACACACATCCGGAAATTTTTTCTAGATCCGATTTTTTGATGTTTTGGGACATTTTGAGCATATCGACTGCACAAAACTGCACAAAATTTTCACCGTCACATAGCTTCTTCTGTGAGGAAGCAGAATGGGATGATTTTGGGCTTGAGCGACATGCATGTGTTTTTGTAAACTTACTTATTAACAACAGCATCCCAGGTGGTAGCGATCATTGCATTCGCGCACATGTCGCCTGGTATGTAATCAACCGGAGTGTCACCTTTATAAAGTTTTTGAACGAAACCCAAACAGTTTCCAATGATCAGGCCTACTGGACCGTTTATATTACCACACCAGCCTCGAATCGGTTCCATGAACGTTGACAACACTTTTTGATAAAGGAAAACGAGAGTTGTTCGTATTGAAAAAAAAAATCGAATGTATTCGAAAAACTACGAAATAAGTAGCGAAATTTCTGGAATATTCCAGGCAATGGACGAGCTTCGAGCTGCGAAGCTTGCTAGAAAAAGTAGCCTCGAACGGAAAAAGAAGAAATTACTCAAGTTTTCATAAAAAACGTAAAAATTAATGATTCGCTACAAGGAATTATTTGATTATCTGACTTGCTACATCGTATTGACGTATTTGTAACTCACGAACCCATTGAAGGCCGAAACACCATGCACGTGAAAGTAGATTCTTTGGCATATTCTTCAACTAGGTTCTCGGCAACCGATTTTGTGAACGCGTAGACATTCGGCCATTTTCCCATGACATTTTTCAAAACTTGTTGATCAAAGCCCTCGGGAGTGGCCTCATCAGCTGTCAAAAGATCCTTCACTAAATTCATGTCTCCGGGTGGCGTATAAAATTTTTCCTCAATATGCTGCTGATACGAATGAGCATAGGCCGTCGAAACGTATACGAAGCCAATTACATTTTTGCACTCTTTGGCCAAATCCAGCATGTACTTTGCGCCGAATACGTTGATTCGTATCGCAGTGCTCAATTTCACGTCGAATTTAACGTTCGACGCATTATGATATATCAAGGTTGTTTCATTGACGAGCTTGGCTCTATCCTCGGCAGAAAGTCCAAGATTCTCGACCGTCAAATCGCCCTCTACGGTCGTTACCTTAGACCGGAAGTCTGGCAATTCCAATTTTAATCGATCGAATATCTGGAAATTACAATAAATCAAACTCACGTAATAAATCTAAACAATATCCAGATCCCATTTCTTGGAGACTCTCAACTGCATGTGAGAATCTTCGATCGTCAATTCCCTTAAACGAAAGAAATCTCAGGACTCGCTGCAAACTGCTGACTTTCTATATTTTATTTTTTCATGCCAATTAGAAGCCGGTTCATTCAAATCAAATGACTTATCATGGAAAAATACTCATTCGCACTAATTGCAAGACTCTTACTGATATTGAGGTCAAAAAGGACCTCAGACGTCTTGGAGCCCTTATCGGTCACATGGGGTTAATTTTACGCCAGCCGCTTCCGAACGACGATACGTAATAGAAATTTTAAGGATATGGGACTTTTGACAACCACTCTCGGTAGTTTGACCCTTCTCGTAGGGCGCCCTGTCTTTATTATTTCAAAGGGCACGTTAGTTCAGTTTTGGAAGTCGTAGGAAGCGGACGGAGTAAAACCTGGTGTGCAGTTTTTGGAAGGGTCGCTAATTTAACCAGTTCTTATCACACACTTAATCACACACACGTTTTAAATTGGAGGAAGATTGGAAATAATCGAAAAAATCACAGCCACTTGTTCGTAGTAATATTTTTACTAACCACATTATCGAAATATTTTTTCATCCTTTCGTCGGTAGAGGATCCTTTGGGTCTGACCAGTACGTAGAGCATTTTGATATCAGGACAACTCCTCAAAAGTTTCTCTACAAATAATTTGCCAAGGAATCCCGTACACCCGGTGAAGAAGACGGTTTGGCCAGCGAAAAAATGTTGAATTTCACTGGGTTCAGCGGCGAAATCCACATTTTTGTCCAAAGTGTCCAATCGCTCGTAAATTTCATCCATCGTTGAAAAAACTATGTGGGAATTACACTGACGAGATTTCAATAAACACAAAGGAACGAGATATTCGCGCGGCTTTTTACTTCGAATCTTTCGACAACGCGTGGATAAGATGAGCTCCGAACGGACACGTTTGCGTGTGAGAGACAAAAAGCCGATTAACGAATGGCATGGAACTTGGAATATTTTTTTACAATGATATTGCCCAAACGGGTACTGGCTTCTCTTTCCATTTAGCCCACGTTTATATATGCGCCAAATAAATTTAAGGTATAAATATGCATGTATTTTCGTGCATGACAGCGGAGGAATATCAAAAGTCGCTGACGCGTGTGTCTGGCTCGAGAGAATACAATTTTCGACATTTCAATTACATTTATTTCGGTTATTTATGTACGTGTCTGCGGCGCATGTACTAAATTCACTAAATTAACTTTTGGAAATCAGAGTCGTGAAAATTCATCAACTTTGCGGGATCAACTCATAGCGCGAGTGTATTTCTTACATTTGCACACTGTGCGACGCATTCCGAGCCATTTTTTTCGAATAATCACACCGTGTTGATTACAACACGAAAGTTCTTTCGAGCGAGAGCAAACAATTCGTTTCTGCGTGTGTTAAAGTATGGACAGTAAAAATGTAAGTACATAGCGATAGTTTCGTGATGTATCGGACAACATTAACCCTGGAACGCTAACCTGCATGGGGTTAAAAACGATCTCAAGCGACTTTGAATCCCTTAAATCCCGCGCCCTTGTTCCCTCCGTTCTCGCCCGTTTCTTTCTACATTTTTGACTAATTGTTCGATTTCGCGGAAAATCTCTCTAGGCTCACCTGATTCTGCATTAAAAACCTAAAAGAATGGGCCCAGGTTGAACCCTTTTCGTTGAATTTTACGGGAGATATGAATTTTTCAATATTGCGATCGTTTATGACCCCAGATTACAGGAATAGGTAATAAAAAATAAGGTTACCGAGTGTACGATTCCAATACGTGCGTCTTGGGTCAATCTGACCCGAAGCATTTTTTGAATCGTTGTATTCCGGTAAATATTCATTTTTTTTTGTACAGACGATTTTCGTAGTAAATTATTTTGTGGCCCTAAATTAATTTTTTCGACGACAAGGAAAATGAAATGACAAAACATTCGTTGTCATTAAATGCGAAACATGTGGTGAGAGGAAATTTTTAGGCTTAAAATGACCCAGTATGCACTCGAAGGGTTAAGTAAAAAAAACACTCGTTTGTTATTGTGTACCGGAGCTCTAATTATTGGAGATGCTTGCAAAGTGGCAATTATTGATTCGCTTGTCCTGACGAGAGTTAATTATAATTTTTGGTTATTATGGGCACGTGCATATTCCATGCGTTCATTGACTTACAATTTGTAAGTGACGATTTGTGCCGGAGATGGTGTGGATTGAAGGAAATGACGATTGATTTTCACGTGCATTAAGAATTAAAATAATTTATCGAACTAAAACCGCGATATTGAAATAGACATTTCGGGTGGAAAAATCACAATTTATTACGCTCATCAAATATTCCATTCGCACTGTAATGTCGAACGTTTGAAAAATCAAGTTTCACGTTAGTACAAAGTTTTTATTGTCGTATTCGCCATAAAATCGTTTTCGAGAGCACAAGAACATAACATCGTTTGTAAAAATAATTACACCGTTTTGATTAATTTTGAATCCATATCCCACGATCGGCACGAAGTTGTGAAAAGGTGAAATGCGAGTAGTTAACTTGTTGCATAATAATTCGTTGAGTGAAATTGCAGACGCGAAGCACGTTCCGATAACTTTTCGATTCGGGCACATTTTCGATTGCTCCGCATTATTTCTTCGGGATACTCTACTTCTACAGAATTGTCTAAAAAAACTTCATTTTTTCATGGAGTACAATTCGATGAGAGAATCGTTTGCTTTTTTTTTTTCTTAATTCTAAGAATCGTCGTTTATCACTCGTTAAGGGCTCCCAAGTGGTACAAGATAATTGAAGCAGTGTATATGTTCGACGTTATTAACTCATTTAACTTTGAGTTCTCCAAATATTTAGAATCCCCAGGCGAGCCAGGAAATAAAATTATCAAAGAAAACAAAAAATTGCATGTAATTTTGCAATGAATACGAATTTACAGGATTCCAATGATGGAAAGGAAGAAATATGCAAAGATCGCTATCACAGTGTACCTCAAGATTCTCTGGTACATCAAAAGTTTCTCAAATTTCTTGGTAGCCTCTGGTACCGTTGATAGAGGATCTTTGAGAAGATATACACGAAGTCCTTCCCAGTAGGTTTCACAGTAATTTGCCCAGTCTAACGCCCTGACGTCACAGTTGAATAATCGACGATCAGTCGCGGACATTCGATCTACGGCGTTGTGAATAGCCGTAACCTCTATTCTCCAGTCACCGTGTGCGAATTCCAGCAACGCGTCGAAATTCAACATTCCTTTTTTGTAGGCAGCAATAGCCCTGCAGAAGAGTAATGTCGATGTTTTATTCATGCATCGGCCAAGTTTTAATCAACGAAAAAAAACTACGATCGTATACTCACATTCTTTTTTTTCCAGTCAACGTTAAATAGCCATCGACCATCAACGCTGGTATGTAATGGAAGAAAATGTTGAGAAGTAAAAAATGGTATTTGCATTCGGTCAATATAACCGACTGTGGCCAGACAGTGTGTATCGAAGGTAGATGCACATAAGGATCATTCGGAAGACACAATTTCTTGAATTTTCTTACAGTCATTGGCTTCAGACTGCTGCTTCCGTAGTTGTACACAAAAGCTCCGGATTTTGCTGGTCTGTAGAGTATCAAGCAAGTTAAACTCATTTTTCTTCAGTTCAATCGGTCAGCGTGACAAACTTTTCACTCCATTTAACAAACAAACTTTTTGAAATTCGAAATGTTGGGCTTTTCATTTTCTTTCATCGCGACTACTCACTACACTGGAAATGAAATTTTGTTAAAAATCGTCGATATTTTGTTGAACACGGTCAACTAAATATTTTTCGATAATTTCAAAATTTTCATTATTTTGGCAGAATCTTTGGTTTTTAAATAGTCAGTGAAATTTACGATTGGAATGACAAAAATTTGCTTCCCGAGAGACTTTCTAGAATATTTCTTGCTGCGATGACACAATTTTTAGGAATTTTTAGGTTTTTAATTCATAAAAACGTTCAGTCGAACGTATCGAACAAAATATCGATCTTTCCCAACAAAATTTTGTTTCCAATGTACGTTTTTATATCTCTTTCGTCGTATTTCGATACGTTACCGATTTTTGGTGATGTCCCACAGTGAAGCGATCATCGAATTGATCGACATATCAACCGGGATGAAATCCATAACACAGTCTAAAAGGTACGAAACACGGTATATACCTAATGCATATCCGAGGAATAAAACAGCTGGTCCATTGAGGTTACCGCACCAGCTTTGCAAAGGTTCTTTCCACGAGGATGTCACTGCAATTAGCGTGAAATAATAGCATTATTTTGAGCGAGTTAAAACGGATTTAAATGTTATTTTTCCTCGGATTTAGATGATCCGCGGTCATTCTTTTGGAAAAGTTGGAGAGCTCAATATTTAATACATTATTGTCAACAATAATTTAAATGAGCCGAGGAATTCATCGAAACTGACCGATCGACGGACGGTAGATGGTGCACGGAAACGAGACTTCTTTTCCCATTTGTTCGACCAAACCTTCGGCCGTTGCTTTTGTGAAACAGTACGAATTTGGAAAGTGCCCAACAATTCGTTTGATCTCTGCTTCGCTCAGGCCTTCTTTAGAAGCCAAATCTGCGGCGATTATCTTCCTCGCACCTTCCTCGTCGACTGGCGGTTCGTAAAATTTTTCTAGTATAACTTTGTTCCAACAATTGGAATATGCAGTTGAAACGTACATGAAAGCTTCCAGGTTCTTGCATTCCTTTGCTAACGTGATCATCTTAGCAGTGCCCAGAACATTTATACTCAACGCAGAACTTATTCTTTCTGTAAATTTCACGTTCGAGGCATTGTGAATTATGAAATTCGTCTCTTCAAGTATTTTTTTCCTATCACTTTCCGACAGTCCCAAATTTTCGGACATAAGGTCACCCCCGACCACATGAATCTTTGTCTGACAACCGGGATACATTTTTAGCACCGGTCCAAAAACCTGCAATCGACGTAGACATCACTTAATGAATCGTCATTTTCTTTTTAAACTTTGGACTTGAATCGAAAATGATCTAAGAAGCTATGAAAATGTTTTGACGTCATTAGACGCTCTGCGAACAATACATTGGGAACAACAGAGCAATTTTTTATTCTGAATATTTCAAATAAATAGAATGCCATTGTGTTTTCTCTAAATTCATAAAAATAAATTGATTGAAAAATGCCGAGGCGAGACTTTACCACTTTAATAATAATTCTGTGAGCAAATGTGATTTATGAAAAATTCCCAAGCCAAAAGCTGAAAAAAATGTTACGGTTTCACATCGTATGAGCTTGCTTAGGTCAATAGAGATCAATCGATTCCTACAGCAAATAATGAAATTCATTCACGACGATAGCTGCGGGATCGGGGCTCATTGATTTTCAATTATGCGCGTCCGATTTCCGGCTTAAGCGAAACTAAACGAAGATTTCAATTGAAGTACGTGCGACGAATGTCGAGAGAAAACGGTTGAGAAAAAAAAAACAACGCCGAATAAATACAAATGGACACGAGAAGTCAAACGAAAATCTATAATAATTTGCACGTTTTTTCGAATGAAATTCAAATAATTTGACAGAATGACAACCGCTCCGTTCTGATCACAGCCCGAGCTGACTATCAAGGCGCCTCGTCAATCGATTTAGCCACCAAGGGTGCTAGAGAAATATTTGGTAATTTCGAATAAAATTCTTTCGCACTGTTAATCGGATCGGAATGCAAAGGTTTCAGCCCATTTCCGGCCTTCCGCTGCATAGGCCGAAAGGCTTTCATTCCGAGACCGACCCCGAGCGATGTAAAAAAATTCCTCGTCGTGAATCTATGAACTTTCAATCATACCCACCGCATCATCGAAGAAGGTTTTCATCCTTTCTTCGAAGGTAGATCCTCTTTTCGGTCTCACAAGTACGTATATTCGTTTCAAATCTGGACAACCTCGTAAAAACTTCTCAACTAAACATTTTCCCATGTAGCCAGTCGAGCCAGTCAGAAAAATCGTTTTACCAGCGTAAAATTTTTCAATCTCACTCTCTTCAACATCCTCGGAAATCGTTTCCTTCCCATTGCTACTTCTCTTGTAAAAGCTTTCCATCATTATTCTGAAAGTAGGTATTTCCATTATTATGGATTGTTCACCATTTCACATCCCAAGTAGTCGTGCCTGTGTGCTTAGAGAAAAAAAAAAATGGAGTTCCATCTTTTCTGAGTAAAAAACAATGCCTTGTCAAGTGTCCAAGGGATTGTGGAAAACGTTTCATGCGATTCTTCTTCAGGGCGACGATCAAAGTAAAAACTCGTAAAAAAAAAAAAAAAATCAATTCAGAATCTGCAAACTTTGATTTTACGAAAATTTGAATTGGTAATCAGAGTTTTTTTTATGCATTAACATTTTTTGATTATTTATCAAGTTTGGAAGATGAAAATTTGAAGAAAAATAAGATTTTTTGGTTTCAGCTCCCGAAACAAATAAATTTTCGGAATTGAAAATAGCCTCATGCAATCTAGTCTGAGTCATTCGTGCGAAAGATTCATCAAAATGCATTGAGTGTCTTTTTCGTGAAACGAACCCAATTCTGCCACAGAAATTCATAAATATAAAAAGAAATAACGATGGTCATGATCACAACAACAATAGATTATGAAATTCACGTAATATTGCGATGGCGTTTTTGTTAAAACGATCGATCTAGTAAATAAAAATGACAATAAAGTTTCGCGAACCGATGACCATTTGAATTGTTACCAAGAGATCTTGGTACTTTGCTCCCGTGCCTTTGTAAAATATTTATAAAATAAATCAAATGTTTATAAAAATAGGATCCGTTTGTGAATTTTAAAGAAAAACATTCCGTCAGATGAAAAGCGTATCTGGAAGCTTAAATCTGATTAGTTGATAAACAAAGTTCTGACAACTAGCTACTCTGGTTGAGGGGAACGAGCCCCGCGTGTTTTACCATATTAAATAGTTAATAAGCGACGCTCGATTACAAATAAACGTGACGCACCCGTTGAAACCAATTTTAGGAGATAAATTACGGGAAAGATTGAAATATTTCTTTAGCGAGAATAGCGAATGCACTCGAATAGGGATGCTCGCGTTCCCATAGATTTACAATGGGGAGTTTCGATCTGCGTTTATGGGGTGGTCCGAAACACAACAAATTAATGCAAACCCGCACCTGAACGATTATTTTATCGATTGCACAGTGGAATGGTTCTTTACTTACGAACTTTTCAAACTAATTTCCTTCATTGTAGGCTTCCCCTATATATACCCTAGGGGATATTGAATATGCAACGGATATTCAAACGTAAATATGATTCGGTCCCACGAGTACTATTTATTCATCCACGATCTATGCGCGCACCATTTTCACACAGTATCCAGACTCTTTCGATGAAATCTCATAATTTATTGAATACATATTCGAGGCTAATTGCGGCATGTATTCTTCACAGGAATCACAGACTTATAAACTAAAAAAGAAAACAAAACTCACGTCAGTTCCGAGGTAGAAATGCATGAGGCCTGCATGCAGCTTGAATGCGAACACCTATTTACCGGACTATTCCTCTTTGACCTTATACGCTTGATCTATACTCCGAGTCTTTCAACAGACAGAAACGAGCAGCAGTAAACGCATCATATACTTTACCAACATCAACTTCAAGAATGACCAGCAGATTTGTCAATATTCCACACGCACATATTCATAAAATCATAATAACTCAAAGGTACTTAATGTTTATCAAATTTAACTAATTTAAACTTCTTTCCAGACAACATATTAACTCTTAACTATCGAATGACAATGGCACTTGACACCACACCGAAAACTAAATTTTGTTAAAAAAGATCGGATATTTTCTTCAATACGTTCGACCAACGCCTTTTTTTTGAATAATCCCTAAAATCGTGTCGTATATTTCGCTGACAATTCCATGAGAAACCCAATATGCTGCCAAAATAACGAAAATTTTGTAATTATCACAAAATATTTAGTTTACCGTATTCAACAAAATGTCGACGATTTTAAACAAAATTCCATTCCCAGTAAAGTAATTGAAACCAAAATTCATCGAAAACAAACTCTAGCACGGTTATATTATTACGATTTTTTTTATTTCAACTTTTGAGCTTTTTATGCTAAAAAAAAATCTCATAATTTGATTAATTTGTGCAATGCATCGTTGCAGTAATTTTCGGCATCTCAGTATCTGGTAATTCTTACAATACTGATACTTAAGTGTTTCGAACAATAGATTTACGATCTTAGAAAGTTGCTGATAATTCGCATTCAATGCTCAGCTGATTAGCATTCAATTGGAGTAATTTCGACAACACTAATTGACCTTCCACCGATACCTACGAACAAAACGATCCTGATGATTTCATGAATTTCGTACTCTGGCCGGTGTTCCTTTTCATGCAGAGCCATCACACAATTCGTGTCAGAATTTTTATCAAGCCCCCGCCCTCTACGAATTTATAGAGACTTTTATAGAATTTATAGAAATTTTTTGGGCGCGCTCTCGCGAGACAATTTCTTCATGTGTACGACTGATTTCCATTGTGCCAATTCATGCACTCCCGAAGGTGACTTCAAAAACATTGCGTGAATCCGCAGTGCCCGCGCTAATTTACATCGGGAAAAAAAAACGGCTTTCAATCCCAATGCTCCAAAGTTCATGCTCGAAAGAATTTCGAAGGTCTTATCCCAAAATTCGAGATGGAAACAATTTAAACACTCGAGCACCGAAAGTTACTTTTTCCCGTAAACGGTAAATCGTAATGAAGTTGTAGTGCGAGCGCTGCTGGCTATGCCATTTTTATGTGACATACCGTTTTTTTTCGCTCTACATTCAAATATTTTTACCTGGTGCTTAGTTACAAGTGTCGAAAAAGTTTACATTTGAAAAACGCGCGGCAAAAGCGACTGCGCGATTTTCTCTTCAGACTTAAAATGGCGCAGCGAATCGGAGCAGCTCGAGCGGTTTTGCGCATGCGCGGCGGCGCCCCATTTACTCCCGGTGTCGCATACGCATGGGTAAGTGCGCAAACCACGCTTAGCAAAGCGAGTAAACAAATTCGAATATTGAGACAGGTACAAACGTGCGAAACGAAAGTCAATAACCGTTTTTGTGTGATACATAATTTGCGTTGTTCGCTCATAATTCGTGAATTACAAGTGTATTGCTTTAGTGTTTTTCTCACCTCCGTGCTAAATTCTCAACGAGGTATCGAGCACTTTTAGCCTCGAGCATCAAAACACAAATTATTCAATTAAAGTTAACGACAAATTTGACTGAAAAACAATGTCGGAAGTGGGTGCTTCATCGACTACGAGAGCTGTGGAAGAAGATGAAGACGAGGCAGTCGATAATGCGGCCGAAGGAGCGAAACTTGTCAAAAGTTTGGAGGTTGAACATTATTTTTATGGTTATTTCTAACTTTTCAACTTTTGCTGCTTACCACGAGATTCACATCGCGTACTAAGCAAGCTCAACCCTCGTATTCGATCATTTACGAAATTCAAGTGCATCCCAAAGTTTGTTTTTATAAATAAAAACAAAACAAAGTCCTTTCAATAGAATTCCTTTGTTATTTTGAATTCGGTGGTCCCTGTCGCCCAAATTTCCAAAATAGTGTTCCAGCTCGAAATAACTGCAGCTTTCACTTGTAATTCGTCCCACCAGAGACTAAAATTCCATAAATTTTATTCATTATTCTGACAAATCTACGATGCAGCGAAAGTCATTTTGCCGCGTTACCGTGTCATTAATTGCTTAATCCCACAAGTCTCAGAAAATAACGATTCCATGTTGTTAAAAATGCATCTGGACGCAGAATTTGACGCGGAGCATCGTTATCACACAAAATCATGAAACTAGTCACACGATAATTGGAACGGAGCTCCTTTGAAACTAAGAGGTTTTTTGTGTACAGGGAAATGGAATCAACGCGACGGATATCAAGAAACTGCAAGAGGCCGGATATTACACTGTGGAGGCAGTGGCGTACACGCCGAAGAAACATCTCCTAGCTATAAAAGGAATCAGCGAAGCAAAGGCAGAAAAGATACTGCAAGAAGCGAGCAAATTAGTGGTAATGGGTTTCAAATCGGCGACGGAGATTCATCAGATGCGTTCGAACATTGTGATGATTACGACCGGCTCGACAGAGTTGGATCGTCTGCTGGGAGGCGGAATCGAAACGGGCTCGATAACGGAATTGTTTGGAGAATTTAGAACGGGGAAAACACAACTTTGCCACACGCTAGCCATGAATTGCCAATTGCCGGTGGACATGGGCGGCGCAGAAGGGAAATGTCTCTACATCGACACGGAAGGAACTTTCAGGCCGGAACGTCTTATCGCCGTTGCGGAGAGGTACAAAATTCCTGGCAATACCGTCCTGGACAATGTGGCTTGCGCGCGAGCCTACAATACCGATCATCAGACTCAGCTGATCATTCAAGCGAGCGCCATGATGACGGAATCTCGATACGCTTTGCTGATCGTCGACAGCGCTACCGGGCTCTACAGAACCGACTACACGGGCAGAGGAGAATTGAATTCTCGACAAATTCATCTGGCGAGATTTCTCAGACTTTTGTTGAGACTCGCGGACGAGCATGGAATTGCTATTGTCATAACTAACCAAGTGGTCGCCAATGTCGATGGCGTGGCGAGTATGTTCGGCGGAGATCAGAAGAAACCAATCGGTGGAAATATCATCGCGCATTCGAGTACAACGCGATTGTCGCTCCGCAAAGGACGCGGAGAAACTAGAATATGTAAAATTTACGACTCTCCTTGCCTGCCAGAAAGCGAGGCAATGTTTGCCATCAATCGGGATGGAATCGGCGACGTGAAGGAGTAAAATTTGATCTCATAAACGCCATTCGTTCCAACTTTACTCACACATCAGTCTATTTTAATTATAAATAGTATTTCTAAGTCTCTGACATTAAATTTTTGTATTTTTGTAATAACTTATCTCACGTTGATTAATTCTAAATAAAGAAGCTCCAACAATGTAATAACTTATATGCTCATAATATCTAGTCTGGTTTATTACCCATCTTTTACCCATCTTATTTACCCATCTGACGTAAATTTGCTTTCTTTGTGGAAAAAAGATGAGGAAAATTGAATTATATGGCAACTGTCGAATTTCATGAAATTCCGCCATTTATTAAATAAAATACAATCGTCGTTTTATCGCGATAATTTTTAATTCGAAATCTCTCGAATTGTTATCGATCTTTCGTGTGCTGAGCCGAATGTTGTGCCAAGCGAAATTAAGACGTGTACTTTACAAATGAGGGAAACATTTTACGAAAATTAATCGACGGAGCTTCCAAAACTATGAAATTTTCTACTGCTTTCGTGGAGGAATAGAAAATATTAAATTTCAAACTGTACATAACCTTTGACAATGAGCAAAATAATCCACCAATTTTTAGCCCCGTGTAAATGTCGTTATCGCAGTTGAGATGGTTTTATTTGAAATTGAATCGGAACAAAATTGTTAGACAGCAAATGGGATGCACGAATATTAGCTTTTTGAAGGGAATTTTTTATCATGTTTCTGGCGAGCCGTTGATCCTCGAATAAAGATGCAGACCCTACGGGTGATTGGAAAGGAAAAATCAAATCATTCTCACGTGTAGAAAGTGCATGCATCCATTTGGTGCATGCGTTTATATAAATTTATTCGAATTTAAATGTCCAGTAGCGCGGTCTAGGAGGAGGGAGTATACGCCTAATCATTTTCAAGATGGCCGCTCCCCAGCAGAAGCTCAAGGGACACGTTTAACACACGTATATACCTCGACGGAATTGTTCACTATTACAGTTCCCTTCGTAAGGGGCTTTGGAGAAAACATGAACCGGTTTATCGCTGATGCACAGTTATTTCAGTATTTAATTGTGTTTTTTGGACTGTTCAGCCTGTCGTTGGGCCTGTACGAGGATCAAGTCGGAAAATTTGATTGGTAAATAATTCAAAGAAGCATTATCGACGGCGTTGTCACCAGCACTGCTTAAACGCTGCATCGTTCCCAACCTCTATTTGCCATTCCAAAACAATTGTCCAATTGACAAGCATTACCAATTTTTCGAACATTCCATCTCTCGAACATCGTTTCCTGTTTATTTATTTTCTATAAAAAAATTTTCCCACGTACGACAGGAGGCAGAATTATGTTGGAAGGATAAAGTTCGCCGATTTTGACACAGTTTCGACAGCTAAAAAGATCATCGTCGCTACCGAAGAGAATGTCGTTGCTGCGCTCAATAAATCAGGTGAGTCTCCAAATCGTATTATTACCATTTTCCGTTTCAATCAAATTGTTTACATATTTTCCAATCATGGCGTCGTTCAAAGTTCAAAATGCCCGTCAAATACCAAAAAAACTGAAGTTTCGATTGTTTTATCAACGCAATTGTACGATTTTGTTTCTCCCCCGCGTTTAACGACTTTTTATTCGTTTATAGGGCAAATTCTATGGCGAAGAATACTGGAAAAAGGTTCTGCCGGCAAAATCCGATATTTGGGCGGTGTGGCGGATGGGGAACTCGTGACGGTCAGTGGCGGAGTACCAGCGATAGTTAGAGCGTGGGATTTAGCTTCGGGCCATATTCTCAATGTTTGGCCCGTTGCCGAACAGAATCCTGACAGGTATGTTAAACAACACAAAAAATAAATTCCTGATTATCTGAATTTGTAAGGGGAGAAAAGGCGCTTGAAGAAAATTCCACGAGAAAAACTGTTGCCAATCTTTCCAATCGGTCGAGCGAGACCCACAAAGTTGAATGTTTTGAGAAAACGAAAATTTAGCTTGGATTTTGGTGGAAAAAATCACAACAGTTTCCTATTCTCCCCTCATTGAAAAAAATGAAATAATTTTAACACGCGTTGCAGATCTCAACAGTCGAAACTGAATTTCAATTTTCAGGAGAGACACTCCATTTATATCATTTTCCACAGTCGGATTGTACAATGCTGAAAGGTTTTTTATTTTAATTGAAAAGTTTCAGAAAGCACATTGCAACGATATTTCGGGATTTTGTAAAATACACATTTTTTATAATTAATCACATTTTCAGTGTTCACCAAACGATTATTGTTACCACATGCTTGTCATAAGTGTTATTTCATCGCTTCGGGTGATTTTTATGACTCACGAATGTGATTACTTTTTTTTGATAGACTGGAGGACGTTAAGTGGCATATAAAAAATGGAACATTGCATCACATTTTGCCGTTGTACAACAGCGGTGTGGAAGTAACGTCGTACGACAGTAAAACGGGCGAAAAGTTGAAGGCAAGAAAGGTCTCGGCGCCGTTCATCGACCGAGAGACACAGTGAGAATTTTGAATTTTTTTAATCTGTGATTTTTGAATTTTTCATGAAGCAAATGCAGCTCGAGATATTTAACCGACCAGTGGAATTTGTGTTTCAGATGTATCTTGGCCTCGCCATATTTAGCTTGCCTTAAAGGCGACGATGCTGTTGCCATATTGTTTCTAGTTCATTTGTTTGATACAAATGCCGAGACGCAATCCATCACTATAAACACGATATTCGGTGCCGGCGCACAAGGACCATACCATTTGGAATCTGTCCCTGGGGATGAAACAGTGGTGGCTATCAGCGCAGATAATGGCGGAAGGAAACGAATTGTAGTGGTTGGTGAAGCTGCTGAGCCAATTCCTCGGGACATAGCCGGAGATGCTAGTCTCTACGTGACTGTAGCTGAAAAGGAAAAAGTCCTGCTGGAAACGACGCACAGAGATGGAGTAAATATTCATGAAATCCATCGAAATGCTTCATTTTTTCGTCATTTTTTTTTCGCTGCATGGAATCGTAACCCCAGAACGATGGCCTTATTTTTTGAATGATCCCAATTTAAAAAAATTCATATCTCCGGAGCAATTCAACGAAAACGATTTTTTGGCAATGCTTCGAGTAAAAAAATTGGTCACAAACGCGGTAAAACGCTAAAAAACGGGAGAACGAATAGAGAAAGGGCGCGGGATTTAAAGTTTAGGGTTGAAATTCGTGAGCCTCATTATTTTCGAGAATTGATAAAAATGTTTTTTCGCAGGTAACGCAAATCTCGGCCTTTGAAGTCTACACCTCAAAGCCATTACCAAACTTGTCATCATCGATAACGCATACTTCTTTGCTGGCTCCGACGATAATGGCGTCCACTTGCTCGAGGCAAGCCAAAGGCGTTGTCTGTCGACATTTGGTGTCGTCCGAGGACTACGGCGTCGCTTTGTTACAACAAAACAAACTTGTATGGTCGAGAGAGGAAGCACTCGCGAATATCGTTGCCGTAGAGATCTTGGAGTTACCGATGTCCGATCGCGATCAGACTATTGAGACTGAATTCGACAAGAAAGAGAGTAAGTAAAATACGTGAAAGAGCTAAATTCGACTAAGACGAAAATTTAGATTCAACAAATGCCTCATTCAGCAGTCAAGTTATAACTCGACGATATTACCATTTCCTTCAACATCAATCCTTACTACAATGGGTCTTGAGGACCCACATTAATCGCCCGGGCAACTTTTTCTCGATTTTCTAGAAAACACAATTTCCGTTTTTCCCTTCAAAATTCAATCGCATTTGGTGATTCAATTTCAAACAAAAAACTACTGGGGCACAGACTAGAGCGTGAAAAATTCGCCGTCGATAATAGTTAAAAAAAAAAACGTAATCCAATTTAATGAAATACAGCGCGTTTGTTCAGGGTCACAATGACCCGGTGGTAGTGAGAAAAAGGTCGACATACTATGAGTTGAATTTTAGCAGTTTTTATGCTCCAGCCGAGAATGTCACTGGTCGAAAAATTCACTTTTCGATAAAGAAATGATTTTTCTACTAATACACAGATATAAAAATAATTAAGTGACACTAATAAACTTTCTTTCATGAATGGCTGCTGGCAGGTATTGATGTAGACGGTTCATGTAAGTAGTTATCGCGCAACAGACTGGTTTGGATTGTTTCGAATTGTACTCATTTTTTGGCTCTCGCCCCCTTTCTTAGTTCTGTATTTATCGATTATCAATCGACAGTAGCATGGTTTCCATTTTTCCATGAGTTACGTGTCTCTACAAATAGACATAGATTTTTCTTTCTGTCAAGATTCTTTTCAATCATAGTTTTTAGGTGGATAAACCCGTGCCACATTCTCTACGAAAAATCGCATGGCTGTACAGTAAATGTTTACATTCATCGCTGTGCATGAAATGATAGTTCGTGCGAATAAGCGTTTATCATGAAGCAACGCTGGAATTATCGATACTGCAGTATAGTTTTATTTATCGCAGTGCTTGGATTTGTTGCCTTGACGCAGTCGCTCGCCACTCGCAGAAAATATCAAATTTTCGGTCAATCATGTTTTTTTTTTTACAAAATCAAATTTTTTCTATCATTCTAAATTGGAGAAAAATATTCGAGTCATCGCGACAGAGACCCAGCCAAAACTGCGTAATCTTCCCGAGTCCTAACATTTCCGAAGCGTAAAAATTCGCTTATACGCTTGACAGAGCTAGTTCCTTTAGATTTTTCCCATAAATTTTGGAAAATCATCCAAAATGTTCGCATAGATTTACAATTAAAATCTTGAGTTATTATTTCATTTCGGAGCTCGCAATAGATTCGATAATGTATGTGAACTTTTGTGATATGGATTGAATAGTTATAAACGCTGTTGATGATTTTTTCGTTCACGATTGACTCATCTGTTTAGGACCGTTGTTTTATTTTGTATATTTATTACAGGGGACGTAATAGGAATGTTCGTGCGGAGAATCAGCGCCCAAGCAAATCAAGTGAAAATATTGTTGCAAACTGTTTTCGGAGTAATTCCACAGCTGTCGAGTCAACGAGCTGATTTAGTGCGGGATCAGTTTGGGCTGCACAAAATGATCGTTGTCGCGACTTCTGCTGGAAAAGTAAGTTGTTCAAAAACATAACGCATCAAAAATTCCGTAGTGGTTATTCAACTTTTTTAAAAATCTGATTACAGTTGTACGGTATCGAAACGAGGAAAGGCGAAATAATATGGCAATTGAGGGTCGGCCAGATCGCCGGTTTGATCAAAGATTCTAATGCAATGATTCTTTATGTTCAACGAGGAAGTATACATTTCCCACATCCCCCTCAGTGCGCTCTACTGGCCACAGACAAGGTATTCCGAATATTATTCCGAATTTGTAAAACTCTTTGATTTTGTAAAACTCAACTCACCGTCTTCCTTTCTCTCTTGTCATAGAATTCTGGCGAGGGCATTATTTATACCTTCAACCCAATAACTGGTCAGCCTTTGGGTGGAATTGAAAAATTGGGTTACACCATCAAACAATCGATGTTGTTGCACGCAGCGAACGAAGATTTCCTTCGTGCTATTATAATCCTGGACAGCCGCGACAAAATTCACGTGTATCCTGAAAGTGCCACAGCGGTTGCTGCAGCCGCTGGCAAAAGCACGTACCTCTTCACGGCCGATCGCACCACCGGTGTACTTTCCGGTATTTCGCTTTCTTACAGCACGTCTCAGGTACGCTCAATCCTTCGTTTTTTTCTGTCAACGCGATCAAAGTATATAACATTGTTTAAATAATTGTCTGTGGATTTTTTGAACAGGAGTTGATTGCCCATAAAGTCTGGGAATTGGTTCTCTCGCCAAAGTCGCAAAAAATAAGCCAGGTCGTTTCGAAGAACCCACTGGAACGTGTTCACTCTCAAGGACGTGTATTGGGCGATCGCTCTGTCCTGTACAAGTATATAAATCCAAATCTCGTCGCTGTCGTTACCGAAGGTGTTGGAAGTGTTTACAAAAGTGAGTTGGCTCGTTTCCTCTGCAATAACGTATGAAAAAACGATTTTCATCGTTGACAAGTCAAATAAATTGCAATCGAATTCTTATCGATAGACACGCTCAATTTGTATCTGTTGGATGTCGTCTCGGGAGCGATGATATTCTCAATCGTGCATAAACGTGTGAAAGGACCAATCCACGTAGTGCATTCGGAAAATTGGGTGCTGTACAGTTATTACAACGAGAAAAGCCGGAGAACCGAAATCGCTGCGTTGGAACTGTACGAAGGAAAAATGCAAAGTAACACGACAGGTAGGATCGAAAAATTTGACAAGCGTTGCTCTCGGTGCTTCACAGCTCTCGGAAAAAATCATTTAATCGTTTTTCTTTTCTCTCTCGATTCGACAGTCTTTTCATCTTTAACGACAACGAGACTACCGATCGTCGAGAGACAAGCATTCATATTCCCAGCATCCATAGAAGCCATGCGTGAAACCATCACCGAGAAAGGAATAACGAGCAAACACATTTTAGTGTCTCTTGCCAACGGCGGAATTTTGGAACTGCCTTGGATGATGGTGGATCCAAGAAGGCCTACTAATCCCGAAATTAGGGAGGAAGGCGTCATTCCATATACGCCAGAAATACCTATACACATGGACGCCATTGTTAATTACAATCAAAGTGTATACAGGGTGTCATCTATCCACACCAGTCCCAGTGGCCTTGAGAGTACCTGCTTAGTTTTTGTGCACGGTCTCGGTAAGAAATCACTTTCCCATAAATTAACATTTAACGTCGAAATTATCGCGAAATTATTCTATTTATATTCAAAATTTAGTATAAACGTTCGTGGCACTAAAACTAACAATTTTCTCCTATGAAGACACATTTTCTGACACTTAGAATTTCAGATATTTAATTTACATTTTTTCATCTTCCCATCTAAACGCGTGTACATTTTTTTGCAAATAAGTTGCACGAGAAAATAAAGAACAAACAAACGCAACGGAATAATGAAAAACTGGAAATTAAATTTCTCAAATTCTACACGTCAGAAAATCGTTAGTTTTCGTGCCAAGAACGTTTATACTAAATTTCGGAAGAACCATAAATAAAGTCGTTTTGCCAAAATTGACGATTTTTCTTACAATTTTGTTGGCAGATCTCTATTACACCAGAGTCGCACCGTCCAAGAACTTCGATGTGCTCAAAGAAGACTTTGATTACTATCTAATTGTGATAGTCCTGGCTGCTCTGTTGATATCATCCTACGTAACCAAGAAATTAGCATCACAAAAGGCACAGAAGCAAGCGTGGAAGTGACTTGGTAATTTTCTTCTTTAGAGACGAAAAAGCCAAAATGTGAAATTTCGTTTTTTCATCACTACTCACTCGATAGACAATGCCGTTTAGCTAAAGGTATTATTTACAAAAACATCATATTACGAAAAGATATAACAACACAATACGCATCATTTTGTAAGTGGATTACCGATACGTAAACTCAACAATTCAATATACGTTGTTAAATATTTCCAAAGATCTTATCGGATAGACGAACTTAGACATAAGTATCACTCCGTATTGAAAAGAAAACAACCATTTGTATACAGTTTTCGCACATTATGCTATTCTCGTTGTTTCCTTCGAGACTCTCGAGAAGAACGCCCAGTGCGTTTAGTCACCAGTTAGGAATAAAGTGGACCACGTTTATCAAAGGATAATAAAACAATTAACCAAAACAACCCGATATCGTGCTCAAACAAGGTCCTAACCGATCGATGCAATAGTAGTTATTATTATCACAATAAAAACTAAGGATTCTATCGGAAATGATGCCACGACAAAAGTTCACCATGGCGATGCATGAGACTCGGTAGAAAACTGTTTCGCATAAATAACGAAAAATCTTCGAATGGAGGATTTCCATTTTGTTCCAAATCTTCAATCACAACTTTTTTTCTATGGAGTTTCACCAATCTTTCAAAATCCCATAACCATTGTTGTATGTTTTTTGTCATATCACTCTAGCAAATTGTTTGAGAGTTTTTTTTTGAGATTTTATCAATAGGGAGGGCAGCTGGATTCTGGTGCAAGAAATCAAATAAAACCAACTTTTCACAATACTCTGAGTGTTTCGAATATTCCGAATCGCCAAGAAACTACGAAATTTTTGTCCAAATATTTAACAGATTCTCAGTTAAGGTTTCCGGAATAATTCAAGACGAATCAAACGACGAGGTAAAATTCAACAGCATTTTTTTCGAGATGGCCGAGTTTTTGCAGATTCTTTGCGAACAGTCGAGTATTGAAATGTTACGGAATAAAATAGTTTGCTCGAATGTGGGTGTGGAGTTTGAATAATAAAGATTTAATTTTGATGTCCGGGATACTAATTTGCAAAAATAATCGTTTATTATTAATTCATGGTGCTTCATGCAACCAAATAGAAAAAAATCGATTTTCTCGTGATTTTTTTGTATCGCTGTTTGAAGGTGCAGCACATGAGTGCAAATTTGCACTTCGAGTTTTCCAAACGCTCTGTCTCATCGGCATTTGTGCGGATTGAAAACTCGTGGGGTACTTTTTAGGGGTAGCGAAACCTGGGCCATCGGTTTTCTCGAATACACAAAAAAAAAAATCGAAAATTTNAATTAAGTTAATGACATGTAATTTGCGGCAAATTGAAGATAACGAGTCATATTTTGAGAAAAAAAATAATCGGGAATGATTGCAAGAAAAGCCTCTGGGCCAAGCTGACAAAAGTTCTTTCCGCCTGAAGTTTTCGTGGGTGCAAACTTGCACCCATGTGGTGGCTACGGGTCAAGAAAAACATCAGGTTGCATGGGACATTTTTTCAGTTTGAAAATTCGTTGAAATTCAACGTGGAATTTCTTTTTGCAGACGTGACTTTTTGAAGCAGTGTTTATAACGATGTATTGCTGGTTGGTCGGTTTTTATGGAGTGTGCAGCACTGGGATGACACTGTAGGACACTAGGCCACATTCTTGAAGACATCGATGCACCTGTGCGTCGTTCGAGGGTGGTGCGCGCAGTTATTGATCGGGATATGCGACTGCGCGAGCAACTTTACCATTCACGTGTCGCGTTCACCAGAGACTAGCGAACAATCATCGAAAAAGAGAGGGAGAGAGAGAGAGTGAGCGAGCAAGAGAGACAACGTTTTATGCGGCGTTTCGACGCACAGCACAAAGATAAGTTAGTGGCTAGACACGTGTGTTACGCTGCGAGTTTCGCTCTCCACCATCAGAGTCTAATTTAATCTGTGATTTTATTTTTTCAACGCTTGGACCAACTTTCAAGGTTACTGTATAAGACTGATAAACACTTCGAAAGCCAGTTACGAAAGGATTGCAGAAAAAGCTCAAAAGTGTAGCATAAAGGAAATAACCAAGCGAACGGTGCGTAACATACGGAGTAAAAACACAGCTATTCGAAATATTACAAATTATAAGTGAAACATGATCAAGGGACGAAATAAATAGTGTCATTGCAATTGACACAAAGTGTTGAAGTTTGTGTCGTTGGATTGCAACGAAATTTCGTTTTTTCTTCAACAGATCTCAAGATTCTTATTAAATATTTCGTCAGCACAATGAAACGATCTTTTTCCGGGACCCAAACCCAAAATCGGTACGACAATCGTCACGGTTCTTAAAATTGAACAAATAATTAATAGATAAAGCATTTTTCGTTGGATCTCAACGTTGCAAACTTCAGTGTCATTATTTTAGAACTGTGCGAAGAAAGTTCATTTGTAATCGTTGCTTCGTTGCACTCGTACGGAGTTCGATTACGTGAATCCTATTCAGCTCCGAAATTTCGAAAAAAAAAAGAAATCGATATCCGCAAAGACACGACAAAATTGCAGTGTGAATTTTGATTCTTTACTTTTGAGCCAATTTTCATCGTTACGTTTGTTTTTTTTCGAGATAAGTCGACGGGGAAAATCTCAATTCATTTGGATCCACGAGTTTCGCTACCGAGAGCCGTGGCGAGCCGATAGTGAGAAATTTGTTGATAAATTTTTAATGGCTGCACGTTCTACGTGTTTTTAATCGTTCGAACAGGAACTCGGAGCTGAAGGTCGGCTATATGTGAAAATTATGTTTTTGAAACGTATTGAACCATCACCGCTGACAATGCGAATGCGAAATCAAGTTCCAAGATTTCGGAAAAGCCAGTCAAAAAGTTTCAGATTCATTCTTTCCTGAAAAATGATCCAGTAACAGAATTCTCAATGAAAATACCAGCTCAACTCTAGAAACGATAACCTTATTTATTTTTTTACCTAATCCGGTACACTGGGGTCGTAAATGACCCCAATTTTGAAAAATTCATATCCCCGGTAAAATTTGATCAAAAGGGTTCCTTTTGGGCTCATTTTTTTTGTTTTTAAATGCAGGATCACCCGATCCTGGGGCGATTTTGCTTCATTCAAAATTTTGCTGAAAAATGTGGTAAAACGATAAAACACGGGAGAGCGAAGGGAAAAAGGGCGCGAGATTTAAAATTGCCTGGGGTCGTTTGAGACCCTAGGTTACCGTTCCAGGATTAATATTCGATGGTGATTTCTCCATTAAAATTCATTATTCCATCGCCCTCTAGACTTTACTATGGAGTTTCTCGGAAATCGAAGCAAAAAGTTATTCTCAACCTCGAAACAGATTTAAGAGCTGTGACAGCATGGTTAACAACACGTTCGTAGCATGTAATTTCCCCGGATCTACCTAAATAGATAGCTGTCGGAATGACGAGAAGTAAATCGAGCGATTGGAAGTCTATGATTTATTGCGAATTGTTACTCGTGGCCTCGATCGTCTTTTTCCTGCTAGAATAATTTTGAACTACGCGATAAAAAAGGCACAATTGTGACGGAAAATAATTCTTGAATTTACGTTGAAGGGCGGAAAGTTCTATTTGCTTAAAGTTTCAAACTTTTCAATATTCGGAGACTCAAGAAACACTGATGAGCAGGCTAGTTACGATAAATAGACCTACCCGCATGGAAAGGAACATGATGAGGGTGCTTCGTACGACAATGTACCCGCACCGCAATGCTAGAAGTTTTCACATTGCTCCTGCATTCCCGTAGACGGAGAACGTACCATTTTTCTAAACTATCACGCTCAGTCCTTTTTTTTTTCTCAATTCAGCGAATAAAATGGAAAAAGCAAACTCGTACGTGATAAGAAAACCGAGTTGACATGGTGGAGGAGTACGTTATATCACGCAGGCTTTCCGGCAGCGATAATTTAATCGGACTATGTAACCGGCCGATTGTCAACACATCCATATACCCTAAGCCTTGAGTATTTGCGGTTACGCGATAGACTCGCACGTATACATTTCATGTTGAAGGTTATTGTCCTAAATTTATATCTAACGAGTGAAATCTATTCTCACGAAATATTACATTGGGATAATCGTTTTTCATTCGTCGACGACACTTTGTTCATCATTTTCCGGTATCGAGTGACATCTTTTGTTACCAAACTATTACTCATGGACGTACTATCGCCAGTCGATGTTTATGATGAATCGATTAGTTACATGCATGCGTATGCATGCCACTGCGGAACTCGCTTTGCCAAGATTACATAAGGCGACTAAACAATCACACGATCGATCTCTTTCCAACACGATACGAACGTGCGTGAAACTTTTATTCAAGCGACGACGTGTAATTACTTTTTTACACCGATAGTACATGGGGCGATTAACGAACAAGGGATTATGCCTGGAAACTCCATTAATTCACACGTGTAAACACTGTTTTCGTTTTTAATTGAACTTGGACATGGAAAATTCGTACACGATCAATATTTTTCATAAAATCATGATTTTTGTCAGACTTTTGAATTTCCAAGTTTATTTCCCGGACTTTTTGACACTTGGCGAGCATCACGTACACAACGTGAGTTTTACGTAGACTCCTGGTAGATGCGCTATAGGATTTTTTGCGGATACTTACTCGGTGCGGAAAGTAGGACAAGCGCGCGACCGAACGTGCTATATTGGACAAACCTCGCCACGTTGTGTGCAAAATAAGTCTCGAAATTCCAGAGTCGAGTACTCTTGTTAGTCTGAAGACATTCTTCAGTATTCTGTCTCGAGATCTTGGCGGAAAACTCCGGAAACCATGGCGTCAAGCAGTCTTTACTTTTTCATTTGTTCCAAACTGAATGAGACTTTTTAGCTCGATAATTTTTCGTTTAGTGCGTCGCGATGGTGGACGTAACTTCGGCGCTTCCATCTAATGGTAGCGGATCGCTGATGTGCAGAACGAGGGGGGCTTTGAGATCGATGAAATCAGCATTAGGAGGTGGTGGTGAATATCTACAAGGTTTGGGCAACAGAATTGGCTCGGCGTTGAGCAGCAGCCTCGAGGAAAGTGAATTGGGAACACCCTCATCGACGCCTGCCTCTTCGCCACCTCATCCATCATCATCGTGCGAACTCAATCAAGAAAACGACCTCACTTCCCGACGGAAGCTCAGACTTCCCAGGTACATCGTATACATACGTTTTACACTTTAAATAAAACGCAATTTGTTGACGAAATGAGCTGAATTTGCTTAAATCGAATTTTTGCCTTTTTATTCTCGAATGAACTCGTCTCGAGCCTTTTCCTCATAAAGAGTGACGATGAAAATGATTTTTTTCAGTTTTCAGTGTGAATGTTGGAATTGTCATAGAAAAATACGAATTTTACGTCATTTTGAAATTTTCATTAAAAGCGTGTCGATGCTCTAACTTTTTTACCAATTTTTTGTTCACGGATAGAGTATCTCAATAGGAAAGTTGGTATTGAATTCGGAAAATATCGATTTATTGGTTTAAATTTGATGATTTTTCGAATTTTATGAAAATCTGAGTTTTTCCAAAAATTTTCCAATCACTCTGGTTTCTGAAAATTTTATAAGATATTGTGTATGAGTCTGTACTTTCCCTTCACTTTCTAGAAAAGTTGTCGGAGTTATATGATTCAAATGTGCATATTAAACAAAACACTGCAAATTGCTCAAGACGCACGATGATCAAGATTTGAGCATCGTGCATCTTGAGGAAGCAATTTGCAAATTTCAATTTGCAGCGTTTTTACAGGTTCTCCGATGTTCCATTTGAAACGTTGATTCGTTGTTTAGATTCGGTCCCGGCTTCTCTTACGAAGATTATGAAGCCATGGCCCGCCACAAACTCGAGCGTCAGAGTTCAGCGACTTATTCAAGATCAAGAAAATATCCTCCTGGCATGACTTACGAAGAGATCGCTTCGTCGAGATCAAATTCGATACGGAAGTCGGAGACTAACGTCGACGATGAAATAAGTCCGGACAGAGACAGCATTGAGAGTATAGAACCGTTGCAAGAGAAAGACATCAAAGCGACGGGGCCGGATCCTTACGAGAAACTTAATTACAAAGCGGGTGAGAAACGCACGTTTGTCCTATGAATTTAAACTGGTGAATCATTTGCATTGAGATAATCACATTTTTTCTTATCTACTTCGTTTCTTGAGAAACCCGTTTCCCCGCTGTCGAGCTCCCCTTTTCAATGGATATCGCTGACGCGACAAAGGAATAACATTTCCACTTTTTTTCTTTATATTTTCGCCGAAGCCAGGGCTGCAGATCGCTACCAGACGGTCGTTTGTCCTTTAGGTAAACCGGAATCAATGGTAGCCACTTGTTACTCGTCATGCGGTGTCTTTGTGTACCCACTTTAGAAAATTGTCTCATATAATTACCCACTTTACATCCTCGTATTGTCCTTGACGTTTTCGAGATAAGATTCCCACCCCTTGAAACGTTCCGTACGTATTTCCCTTCAGAAAGTTTGAACAGTCGACCAACAGAAACAGCGAGTAGAAATTGGCTGTCCTTCCGGTAGGTTTATTACTCCAAAGCCCAAGTTGAAGCAGCAGAACCATAAAATCGATCAGTTTGACCCTTCAACCTTGAACAATATCCAGGAATGACTTTCCAGTTCTCATTTCTCTGTATGATGCATCAGAGTCCCTGAAATTTTGAGGTCCCAAGCCTCCACGAACGTGCTACTCAACATTTGCATATTCAAATAACATAAAATGTAAATTTCGCGGAATATGACGTCAAAGATTGTAGGCAAGCGTCCATCGGTATTCCGGAGCCATATTACAACCCGCGGATCAAGAGAATAATGATCGGATAAACTGAATATAAAGAGGGATTTAAATTTCTTCTCAAGTCGTTTGAGTTTTATCACTGCAGCATTTATAGCTTGTGAGAGATGAGCCTTTCCCAAACACGTGTCGTTCTTAGACTTAAGATCCAGAACGAATCACGTTTTTCATTTTGTTTTACCGCACTCGTTGAATGCACAAAAAATCATCAACCCATACAATCAATTTCAAGAGTTCTCCACAGGATGAAAAATCGTTACGAACTGTTGAAAAACATAAGGAACGTTGTAGCTTTTGGTCTGTCGCAACGTTTTAACGAGCGTAGCTGGCACGTTGAGTGTCCACTTGCGAATAATGTCCCTGTTTAATTAAGAACATGTGATGGCTGGAGAAAGACAGAAGCAACGTAGAATGTTAGGTGTGACATTTGTAAGCTGTGCTTCTTAGTGAAATAACGTACTTTACTGTACATCACTGAATTATGTTGACACGTGTCGATTGTAGTTGTGCTATTGGTGTGCGTGTAACTAGAGGTCGTATAGGTATTAGAAGAGGTTGACAATACCAGGCTGACTTGGATTGCCATTGACATTTCGGTTTATTATTATTGCGGAGTAAAGTGTTTCCTGGAGATGAAATTTGCAGATATACCTTGTAGTAGCGGTTCTGCGAGCGATCAGGATGGCTATGGACCAAGCACGAGCTTAGATTCAAACATGGACGGTCGGAGAGCTTGGCAACGATCTGGCAAGTGTTGAACTATTTTATACAAATTCTACAGTTTTTCTTTTTCATGAGAGAATCACAAATACGAGCGACGGTTTCATCGACTATTTTTTCTTATCAACAGGCTCATCAGGGTCCGTGCAGTCATGGGCTTCCAGCTTATCGGCGGACAGTCAATCGGAAGAGGCAGCAGCAGATTTCATGAAATCTTTCGTGCCTCTACTTTTTGAAGCTCCCAGTAACATCGATCAGGAACAAAAAGCCAATTTTGGTCAAATGGTTCTTGTAAGTACACGGATCCACTTGTTTGAGACAATTATTTATCCAACTCCTGCTTCCAGAAGATTCATTCTATTCCATAGCAATGAAATCTGAAGTCAATGAGCCTACGATATTGACTGATTCCCAGATTTAATAATTCCGCAGACAGAATCCGGCAGAATTTGGTTCGCCAGAGTGGTCAACGCGAGGAGAGCCGGAGCCTGCGTATCCGAGGCTTCTTTCTATTCATTGGCACAACATTTCGCCGTTGCTCTCTTCGAGTGTCACGAAGCCGATGATTTTGCACCAGCCAAGAGTCTTATGAACATGTGTTTCACCTTTTATCACGAAGGTTTGAAAACTTCATTGTCGAACTTACAAATGTCCATTTTCTCATAGACCCCTAGAAAGTCCCCACTTCATTGTTTTCGTTCTTTCACTCGTTTCAGTTGAAGTACCAGGTTTGGAACCGTATCGGGAATATTTGTACACTCACTTAAGAGTCCAACCGATTTGGACATCAATGCGATTCTGGACAGCAGCTTTTTTCGATGCTGTTCAGTGTGAGAGAGCAATGAGACCTGTGCCTCCACGTTCGAAGTCTCTCGACCAGGAAACCATCGCGACAGAGGATCGCAAATTCCAGGCCAACATAGTTTTCGGTCAATTAGGGTATTTTCATCCATTTGATTTTCTCTCGTCTACCGATAGTTCTCACCATCTCCAACAATTTTGAACTCACTAATTTATATTTATTTCAGAACGTTTACCTGCAACATGCACGCTTTCGGCTTACCTCGGAATCTCTGCTTGGAATTCCTCAGAAAACAATGTGTCATTGCTAATTTAACGTCAGGTGAGTTTGGGCAAACTTGATGCAAGTTTTTCACCTTCATCCAACTAAAAGTTCAATAAAAAAAAAGAAATATTGAAATATCGATTTTTTTAAAATCTCTTCATCGTCCTGTCGAAGCCCTTGACCATGTTTATCAGCCAATTATTTCGTTCTTATGTTGCAGAACAAGAAAAAATGTTGAAAGACAACATAGTGAGAATGTTCGATGAAACCGATCCTTGGAGATAGTAAGACGCGAGTATAAGCTGCGAGTTTATATTCAAAGTATAATTGAGGGCTCCGCGGTGAGTCTCGACGATGCTGGTGCGTCATTGAGAATGATTACGAAATTCTATTTCAAATTTTACGAATAAAGCGATCAGACTGACAATTTGGAAAGAACAGCTTCAATAATAAGAAACATGGGTATTGCGTCGTCTTGACGGAAGGACCACATCCGGAGACTAGATCCGCGGTCAATACAAAACAGAGTCAGTTTATAAGAAAAACAAACTTCTATTTATATTAGAAATTATACTGCGAGCAATGCCCAACAAAATTATGGGCTCGCCAGAAAGGCAAAAAAAAAAAATGAGAATCTATATTAACAGTTACGAGTTGAGTTTTCAATGGAAACGTGAATTTATATTCGTAAGAATATGCAGACAAATGGCTCGAATTGAATTTTCCCAGGCTATGGGAATAATTCACACGGTGTGCCACAACGGTGAGAGTCCTTTTGGGGTTTTAATCACCATTGTCAATTATAGAGATTTCTATTTGAAGAACAAAAAAAAATAAAAAAAATACGAGACAGAAAAGAGGAGCAATGCAATGGAAAGTAAATAAAAACGTATTAAGAGCTCAAATATTTCACATGTTTGAAAATTATTTAAATGTACATTATTGTTCTAATCGAAATATCGTTTTTAATTTTTCCAAAAGTCTATGCCAGTCCGAATAATCGGACGAACGTTTTGAGCTGATACAAAAATTCGTACGGTAGGAAATGATTTTTCCACGATTCACTGCTTCTCTCTATTTTATTCCCGACCGTCTGGACAGAAAACAGAAAACTATTCCATATTCCATATTGTCATAATGATAAATAATATTGTTAAGGTAATAAATGTAACAACTCGCAATCCCTAAAAACCATAATTATGATTCGATCACAGTCCTTGACTGTGAACATTTTTAACCTTCTTCTACGATTCGTGAAGACTCAAGTAATTAATTGAATTCCTTTTCAAATGAGCTCGCTCAAGCTCTGAAAATCGATGATTCCATGAAAACGAGAAGTTGCGACCACTTTACAATGGCGAGACTTTGTTAGAACTTTCAGGACATTCTTCCTTAGAAATTCTTCCACGCGAGGATAAAAGGTTGATTATTATTTTTAAATTGCGATTATGATGCGACTAACGGATGATTGATGGAGTTTGAAAATTTTATATGTACCCAAGGAAGGAGAGAGAAAGGGTTAGACGAAGAGAGGGATTTAGGAGAGAGCCTTAACGCACGACCAGAGAAAAATGTTGTAATATTTTGTTAACGCTTGCGCAAACTTTTTAATATAGTTAATGAAAATTTCGAGCCGATCGAAAATATATTCATATCATACAAATGTATAAATAAAATGTACTATTGACAATAATAAATATATTTGAAAAAGCCAGAACTGTGAGTCGACAAACTTTCATTGTGTTTTTTTTTATTTTTCTTGACCCTCAATTAGTGGAGAGTCAATGGATCTCCACCTGCATCACTTTCTACCTTAAATCACCGAGAACTATTTATTGTTATTATTAATAACAGATTATAGTTGCAAAATGAGAGAAAAAAAAACTTATAAAAATGAGATTTGTCGAAAAGAAGCAGAAAACTCTCGCAAATTCATATGGAGACAGTGGAAAGAATTTCATACTAAAATTTATTAGTTCATTATCTTCAGTACAACAATTTTTAAAATTAAAATTCACGTTCGATCACAAATCATAAAAAAAAAATCACACGTTGTAATGTATAAAACGTAAGAAAATGAATGCAGGATTTTCGGGAAGAAATAAACGATGTTTTCCTTCACTTTTATTCGTACATATAACCAACTGTCTTCACTGTACACTTTATTTCAGAATCTTCGTCGTTCGTTCGGGATTATTTAAAAAATTAATATACACGAGTATCGAGACAGGTATTAATGAAAAAACATTGCAGGCCGTCTTTCATCATAGTGTTGTTGAGAACAACGAGTTCCCTCTTGTTAAGTATTTGTAAAATGGATAACTTTGCGGATATACCAATTTTTCTGAACCATTTTGCTCTACGATCGGCGCAACCATCACTTTATGTTCATAAAATCATTAATACGGAGCGCGACAGTGTGTTGGTAATTCAATTCCCCTTTTTCCTCAATAGTTTCAACGTCCATTCCTCCTCAAGTGTGGATGTAAAAAATGAACAGCGAGCACCACGATCTTCAAGAAGATCAAGTTCATCCGCAAAGTTATCGACTTTACAAAGAACAACTTTATTATTAGCTCGACCATAAAAGTTGTAAATCAGTGATGAATCAGTCACAAAAAAAGAACAAGTTATCATTCAAAGATCGCGCTCTGGTAGAAAACTAACAGAATTTGCATCCAAGGATTTGTACAAATTATTCCCATTTTGTATTTATATGTAACAAGTAGTTCGTTTTTGTTTTTTTTTTTTAATAATGTATATAACGCGCTGTTGGTATGAATAAGCGCCTCCAGTTGTTATTTTCAAAAAGTCGTCGATCGAATTTAAAAAAAAAATAAAAGTTAACAAACCGTTTCATCACGAGTAGAGTCGAAAAATTGTATAATATAATATCAATGGCTGAATCACGGCAGTATACACGCATTTCTGGCAAAAGAGGCCCGACCAACGCGTTATATTTTCATTAGCTTCGTAATCATTTTTCCCAGGAATTAAATTCATCATGATCTTCATCGTAAGAAATCTCGTGAAAAAAAATCTTACGAAGCGCCACGCGTGTCTCATCCAGGCCTCTAGCTTTTCGGTTTTCCCTGCTAAACTTCGTCAACGCCAGTCACCTCATTCGTCTAAACTAAATGAAATGATTATTATAATATCGTAATATTTACATACATAAATACATACACGTACACATCCGTACGTGTATATATCCATGTATATAATATATTCTACATTACATTACTAGGTTCGAAAAATAATATTACATTATATAGTGTTTCGTGTCTATGTATGTGTGTAGGTGTGTGTGTGTTCGTGTGTGTCCAGGGTGTGTACGTAGTTATTCGCTGCATATCACCGATTAATTATTTCTTAGCTGAGAATCCATCACGCCTTATTTATGAAAATTTCATATTTCCAAATGATAGCTGCCATGTTTATTATAATTCATTAGTGGACTCAATATTTTCTCGTATTTCGAGTACATATCGTCATTTTCCAACATTGTAGATGATTCAACGTTTCCATCTCGTTTCTTCTATCCTATGGTCGTACGTTTTTACGTGTTAATGCGTCGTGTGGCTGTGTCTGTATGTGTATGTGTTTGTGTGTGTGTGGGACGTGTAAATGTGTAATTGTAAAATCGCTAGGCGCTTTTTAGTCGTCGACATCTTCGTGATTTTCTTTTTATTCTGAATAACAACCGCTTTTTGTTAATTATCATTTCCCTTTTCACTTTTTTGTTTTCACTATATATATCACAAACTGCCAGTGGTTTATGCATTATTTGCACTCGCGTCAAGACACTTGAGCCCTGTAGGTTTTTGTAGCGAGCACAGTTCACGAATTCATTGGTAAATTTTTTTTGTTTTTTGTTTTTCTTTTAATCGGCGATGCCGAAAGCGCCAACGATACAGGACGAGACAGAGGCTTTCGTGCCTTGACACGAATCTTTGTAATACCACCGGAAAAAAGTATAATGTTAAGGAGTTTACATGTTATTTAGTTACATCACCGTCGGGGCACGCACGTTTTTTTTATTCAATCCACAGCCAACAATGCGGATCATGGCTTTTTTTTCACCCCGCAAATTGAACAAATAACGCGTTGCTGTTTGATTTTGTTTTTCTTCATTTGTATAGTTACCGTTACCCCGACATAAAGTTATTAGTTTAAATGTCTTACTAGTGTAGTTTTCTGCTTATTACGTTGCCACAGAAGACTCTTTCCCTTCATTACGCTTAATGTGTAAATATCTTTGTAAATTCATAATCTTATATATTAGGCGATCCATCTTCGTTCTTTTTTAGTTTCCAATAGCTGTTAATCGTTTAGTTTCTTTTCATTATTTATAACTTATGGATTTGTTGTTTTATTTTTAAGATAGATGATTTTTTTTTTCGAGAACTTGTAGTCAAGGGGGGTGGGACGGGGTGCAGCAGGGCAAGAAAGAGAAAGTGGGAAGAGGTCGTGCTGCGAAATCGGGAGTAAAAAAGCAGATTAATTGAGTTTCCTGTGATAATACGATGTGGGCGGTTTGAATTTTTGCAGCAACAACGTCGCAGACATTGAAAAGTCAAGTATTGAGAATTTTTATTATTAATTTTCTTCATTTCGGCTCGTAAATATCGCCCAATTTTTTGGACGACATTCAAATCATGAAATTCCCATCAAAATATCAATCGATGGTGATTTTCTTGTGGCTGCAATTGGTCGCGTGATTTTATACTCGCACAATATGGAATCTCGTCGTTTTCTGCCTTTGCGAGAGTACATCGATGAAGGATTCAATAGCAACTAGGCGAGGGCAGAAATATATGGCGAGCGAACTTACAAGTCGATGAATTCATGAATTTCTGCAATTACTTAGACAGAAGCATGGCGCAGAAAAGCGAGTACCGAGAGTGTACACTTTTAACTCGATATTAAAATGGCATGATGGAGAAAAAAAAGTCGAACCATGTCATAACGCAAGTTTTATCACTATATGGAAAAAATAATGATTCTGAAATTCCGAATTATACGTTCGCGAGTTATTGCTCAAATTCAAATATGAGCATACACGAAAATACTTCTCTGACGCACATCGAATTTGCGCAGAGAAAGAAGCGGGCAGCGGGCCACGAATGCTGATTAGTAAAAGCGACAAATCATTTTTTTTTTTTTTTAACTTCTACTTATCATATGTATATGTATATATATGTACCCACGAATGTTGTTCCATATATATGTCCATATACTACGACGATAATTTATTTCTTACAAGAAAAACGATATTAGCTTATGGGAGATATTTGAGGACGAAGTGAAAAGTTCCACACTGGGATTTGCTATTTTTTGTCAACGCTACAAAGTTGGGAAAAGCGATTCTCCACGATCCAGGTTACCAGAAGATTTAACTCTGATCACTTGGCCGCGTGTTACTGATAGAAAGCATGCTTTTGTTTTTTTTGTTTGTTTTTTCTTTTAGGCAACGCTATGACCGCGAGTGTCCCACTCACTGTTACACCATTGAAGTCAAGTATCGTTGGTTTTCATTCGCAGTATTTTAATGTTATTGGATTTAAACGACGAAAGATCGAAGTTTGTGTATGTTAATGCTCGTGTGTGTGTGTGTTTGTTTATGTGTGAATGTTGGTGCGTGCATGCGTGAGTGAGACAGCGAGATAAAAGTTCTTAGAGAAGGATCATCGACTGGAAACAAAGTTTTATTCAGGTTTTCCTACAAGATTTAATGTAGCGTGTAATATTAATTGGAATCAGCCGGAATAGTCTCGCGCAATGAGAGACCGATATTTGTATTTTTCTTCATTTTCTACGATCAAGCTATCGAGCTTACAATGGCTGATTAATCGCTAAAAAGCTCATGCTATTTTTAAAATTATTTTCTCGTCTTTTTTTCATTCCCAATGGCCGGGTAAATAGATAAACGGTAAGGGATCAGCACGATTATTCCGTTATTCTAACTTTAGTAAATCTACGACGAAACTATTATAATTTATCGTAATTTAAGTGGGAAATTCACTATTTCCATTACGACATCGAACTACGGAAAAACGGACTATAGTAAGAGCTTTCTACTGCTTTCGACTTTTTGTTTTCTTTGTTAATGCTTCAAGCAAACACAATCAAAATGCTTATAGGATTCACCAATTACATTGACATGTTGTTTTCATCATTTTCTAACAACGATCGAAGCGAAAAGCGATTCTATATGTATATTATATATCACGTATCGACGCTTCATGATCTTATGTATTATCAATTATTTTCGCCCCGCAGAGAAAAGTTAACCTGCTTCCTCAACCGTCCTATCCGAATTATTATTCACGATTTAAAGAAAAAAATTCTTTTTTTTTTGTTTTCGCTGTATGAAACGATCGAACTATGTTTAAATACTTGGGCTTATTTTTTACTTATCATGTATTTACTGCAGAATAAAATCGAAAATATATATTCGTTTCTGTTCATTTTTCCCTACATACTACTGAGGTGTGACGATCTATTTTTTTTTCCTCGTTTTCGTTTTTCTTTGTTTTTTTTGTTGTTGTTGTTAGTTTTTTTACTGACCTTCTCTCTATAATCACGCTCGTTTTCTTTCGTATTTGTATTTTTTTGTTATTTTTCGTTATTATTTGTTTTTTTGCAATATTTTCGTTTTATATGTAAAAATCCTAGGAACTAAACTCGAGCCTGCACGAGTATTAGTACGTGTATGGAAACACGCATGTACTGATACTCGTGTTTATAGTCATATGTATATATCGATATACATACATATATTCTTAGGAATAAATATAATTTATACTAAAATTGCGTTCGAAGAATGAAGCCGCGCGCGGTGTTCAATCGTCGCGGGGAAAAGATTGTCCCCGATGTGGACGGTCTGTATATTTTATATATTAATTTATTCGTTAAGTGTTTTTTCCTTTCTTTTCCTTATAAAATGTTTATTAAAAGTTTTTTTCCTCCTTTTTATCTTGTCATCGTGTTTTGGAGTTTATTGATTCCCCTACGGGGCGAAATACGTCTCACGCGGTACGTTCTACTCCTCTCCTCATAATCGATACCTGTTCATATAGCGGACAGCCTAAAATCTGCGGTCTAGCGAGCGCGGTAAGCATGAACGGGGCTAATTCAACACAGAGCATCGAAAAGATTAGACCGGCGACGATCTATCGGGGGGAGGGCAATATCCAATTTTTCTCACGTATGTGAATTTTTTTTTTGTTTATACCTCGGCATAAACAATCGCAGCTGCAAAGGTTCTAATAATGCGCGCAGCGATATTTCGTGCCTCACACGTGAAAGCATTCATTTTGTTCACGCTCGTCATACTTTTGTACAAGTTAGAGAAAGGCTTGGTTGCAGCGCTCGTTCGAGTACGTACTAGCGGCGGGATTTGGCGTATAAGGAATGCACCGATTTGCGACGATAATATTAATTTGCACAAATTTCGACTGGACAGATAAACCGGATTGGCGAAACCAACGAGACTGAAAAGAGGAGAGCAAATATAAATGATAATTAAAAAATAATTATTTGCAACTGCCTTTCTTTGTGTTGCTCCAGCAGCTAAAACCCTTGACTCAAGTTAGGAAGCTCAAACTTGGGTGGATCCATCCTTCGTACATGCGTTACAGATCGGGTATTAGTCATCAGGTGTGAATTATGAATCTTATTCTCTGGTTTTCCCATTGTTTCGTGTTGAATGTTGAATTTTCCAAATCACTTAAAAAAATACCTCGAACTATTGCCATCGTTTTTATTCTGTTTTCACACAAAAACGAAAAGGAATTTTTCAAAAAAGTTGTTCCTACAAATTTTGGTTGTTTTTTTACTAAACGAATTTACAGAACGATTTTTTTTTGCTATCCAAGGGAAAGATATGTCTCCGTCAATCTAATCTCGACTCAATTGCCTCATAATTTTTCTGGAACCTTTCCGCGTGACTCGCAACATCAAATCCGATCCTCTATAACGCGATTATACGAAGTTGCGAACGAGGAGAAAAGTACAAAAGAAGTTAAAATAATTTTTATCAATTGCATCGTCGTCAGATGTCGCCGTTAAAATGTATATCAATCTATGGAGGGTACTGATTACGGAGGATTTTGTAAATAAGAAAAAAAATACGGTGTTATCGATTCGAAAATATCCGCAGGTAGGCCTTATCGGATTCGATAAAAGTTGTGTCGCACTTTCGTACCTACAAGTCAATGTGTGAGGACGTGTATTTGTTTTTTGTATTGGTATTCATGTACAGAACGTGTATATGTTAAACATCTATATACATACGCTACGTTAGGGCACGGAGGAACTCATCCGTATAAATCCTTTTCCGGCTAAGATGAATTTTAACTTTTTTTTTTTTTTCAATTCAACGTTGCACTGCGACCTCGATTTAATGTTGAGAGTCCAGAGATGGTTTGTTAATAAGGGCATTTCATTAATGTTGCGGATTCGGTTCATTGGACCGAGTCTTTTTGAATCATCATTGTGCACGTCCTAGTTGCTCAGATATAACGATCGAGAAATTTATACAAATACCTTTCGGATCTATTTCATTTTCAATTAATTTTATAATACAATATTTCGATGGGATGAGAATAAACTAACTAAACATTCCGTCAGTTCTTAAGGCTCGATGTTTTTTCTCACTTTTTCTTACCTCGCGAAAGTTTAATGCCGAGCTGCACAGCCAGGTGCAGCTCTAAAAATACTACCACTTCGGATCTTCAATTGTATGCATGATAAAATTTGGAACCGCGTGAAAATGAAAATAAATTTTATTCGCGAAACCAACAGATTTTCGCAGAAATGTTTTCTTTCCTTTTTTTTTACCGCCAAAAAGTTGAATCCTATTCAAGTCCTCTATCTTCCTATTCTTCACGTTTTCACCTCGTTCATTCTCTCCTTTTTACCATAGTTAATTAATACTAACTTATGTACACGGGTCATTTACAAAGTTGAACTTTCAAACTATTCACGTGCCACTTCGATCTCGTCAAATTTTTCTCTTCGCGTGTGTGACAGTGTGTGTGGGTGTGTCTGGATTCGTCTGTGCGAATGTGTGTGTCATGTCATGTATGTTAATTGATTAATGAATGTCTCATTAACTTGTCATTTTCATTTATTACTTCCATGAGACTATTGTTTGATTCTTAAATGCTGTAGAGGAACATTCACTTGCTTCACACTCGTTAATCCTCTTATTTAAAACTATTATTTATTTAATCGTTAAATATCATAATCCTCTTGCGAGATAAATTTTTTACGTCGCTATGTATCGTTTATATTTACTATGACGATTATTCGAGTGAACAATTGTAAATATATCAATCGATCGATAGAAAAACAAGAAATAAAAGTAACGTATGGATTCGTATTGCGTTTGAGAGGAACGCAAAAGAGTTCCGAGCCCATTTCAACTGACTAGCTCTAGGAGTGCTGTTTTTTTTTGTTGTTTTTTGTCATGCGGAATTTATTTTCTGCTATTTTCTTCTTTCGACGTCATAATTTAGACTGTACCCGATAAAGATATTCCAGGAAGACGCTCCAGTCTTTCTTGGACGGCTATAATCGTTTTCTTAACAATTATAGTTTTTTCTTTTTTATTATTTTTTTTTTACTTTTTCGAACGATTGTTGACTCTCCTCTGTGACGCACATCTGGCTTATGTTACATCGTTCGACTTGATCGGAAATTGCATTTAAAAAATAATAACTTTTATATTTAGTCTTGCCGTAGTGAAATTCAACAGATTTCTTTCGTAACTTCATCCCTTCATTGAATCTCATCATTTCTCATTTTTAAATACGCAATCAAGATTATTTCATTCTCATTGAGCTCGTATAAAAGTTTTAAATATCGCGTTCCTTTATGTTTCAAAGTTACGACTATTTTTCGAACGAGGAATTATCGTAATTCGTCATGGATTTTTTTTTCTTTTTATATCTTGGTATCAAGTATTTGCCAGATTGCAAAGTTTCGGGCTCATCGCCATGGTAATAATACGAAATTCAATGCATCTCGATTCGATACTCCGTTTCAGTGGTCTCATTTGTTCACACACACACGCACACTCACACACACACATTTATCAACGTTATTTCACTCTCGATGTTCCTTCTCTCGCATTTCTTCTGGCATGTATTTACTATTTGTATATATATATTTATTATACTTGTTCACTCGTGTATCAATGTATGTACGTGTGTATCAGTGTAATTGTATAAACACATATACATATATATATAATTATAAACAATATAATAATCGTGATTCACAATGTTTTATAAGTATAAAAATTGTTGTAATCTTCGTTCTCTTTCCCATTATCTCCTTTCTCTGTTTCTTTGTTTTTTCTTTTTTTTTCATATTTATATACTCGTGTCAGCCATGATGGCTCTAGCTATCCTACTTTTCAAATAGAAATATACACTTTATACGTACGCAGCTAGTTCGGTGTAGATCGGTTCGGTTCCTAATCCTACGTAACCATCTGATGCGTACGTATAAATTGTCGTTCATTTATTTATATATTTATAATGTCGGTATTAAGGGAAACTAAAAATTGTAACTTTCCCTCTCACATTATCCATTTGCTCCGCGAGTAATCGTCCAGAGACGAGGTTAATAAAACGAAAACATTCATGATGAAGAGCGGTTTTTCTTTGAATCACAAATAATTGAATGTCGAAATCGTGTCGTTCTGAGTGAAGCGTTTTTCCACATTTTCCTCTCACATTCGAGAATATGTCGAGAAAGCTTTCGACACGCAGTATTTGCGGCTGATTCAACAACCATGGAACTATGAGGACGACCAGAGATCGCAAAATCGTCGAAAAAGCCTAATTACGAAAATAATATCACTGATAATCACGTAACGAAACGTAATTTATGAACGACATGAGAAATAATTCATTTCACTGACCACTCATTGTTCCTTCGACTGTTCCTGAACCCAAGGTCATCTTTAGAGTAATAAAAATGATAAAATATTAAAATTAATATATAATAAAAATAAGGATTAAATTGCATCTTACATTGCTCCGAGTAGCCGAGCCCGAGGACGTAATCAGTCACAAGTACTAAGACGATTGAAACTTACATTTGCCCTGGGTCCCAGAGCCTGTGTCTGAGTCTGGGTTCGGTCCCAGAGCACCGGTAGTCAGCGATCATGAAATAATGAAAAAGTAGATTCAGTTGCTTCGCCCACGAGTCTTCCGGAGGCGAAGACTTGTTTCACGAATGTACTGACCGCGCGAATAGTACGAGCAGCGCTAAACCATATGTACAAATTATCAAATAACAACAAAAATATCATTTCAATTTCGAAAACATTTTTTTCTTTTACATCGTGATTTCGAGGTGGGTTGATGATACGAAAATATTTTCAACTGATATTACACAAATCAATAACAATGCGTGTTTATAATTTCAACATCATAACCAGCCAATTGAGGATTTCCGTGAAACACGCAACGCACTACCGACATTTTCGATCATTTCAAAATCATCATCCAACCATCTAGTATTAAATAATAATAAAAAATCAATAATATTTATCGCAACACAAGTAACAACGAAGATAATAATAATAACAATTATAATAATATATTGTTAATAGTAGTATGGAGACGGAGGAATTTCATAAAAAACATAAAGAACATAGATTCGCGCTCACTCAATAAACAGCACCGGTTATTTCAAGAGCAGCGTATTTTCGGCACAGCCTCTGTAATAAAGAAATCCGATCTAAGGTGTTCCTGGGAGACTCGCGGAGTTTAAATGGATTTTTCTTTCGTTAGCTTCGTTCTTTTTTGTAAGAAATAACTTTTAAGTGTGATTTTTTCTTCATCTTGTGGGTGAACATGCGGAAGAAGAGGGAAGAGGAAGAAGACGCTCGCTAATGCTGTTGGTGTCGACAGGCCTCAGGCAGTCCGCCGATCATAGATATAAACTACCCGGGAAGTCAGATCTCTCTTTCTCACTGTTTCATCCGCTCGTTGTTACGATTATTATTAATATTATTATTATTATTTTGTTTTTTTTGTTGTTAATTTTTTCGATTGTTCGATCTGGCGCTCTCGTCGATCGCGAAATACAGATGCATCTTCGATGTGCCACATTTCGTTCGGATTGTTGATGAAGAGAGCCCGTTTATGGACTTGCCGGAGCGTTGACGGCCATCAGGGGCGCCGGCGGCAAGGCCACCGGTATGTGATAATATTTACACTGGGGCCGCATGCAGGCGCCTTTTACCGCATCTCTGCATACAGTCACACGATTCTCCACTACCTCCACGCTTCCTGTAATTACGAAAAGATTTTACAATTATTTTCGCATTCATTCGAAAGCCAATTTTTTCGATCATATTTTTCTTTCGTAGAATCTCGAATCTGTTTGCTGAGCAATAACTTTGTCAATTAAAATGAACTCTCTAAAAAATGGCAAAGGTATGCAGCAATTTTATTCCGAGGCGCCGTCGACGCAGTGAGCGGTCGAACGGTATCCACTTGCTATGGTCTGACCAACGAAGACCGTGACTACTTGTTACCATGAAAAATCTCGTATACCCCGAAAATGTTCAGCCCATTAACAGATTTCGTGAAAATTTATTGATTCATCACTCGACGCGCGACTTACCGTCATGGAGATGGATGAATTTGCAGGCGGGACGGTTGCACAGTTGCCGATTAAAATCTTGGCACACCGGGAGGGTGTCCAGTAACTGAAATTAAATACATGCCCAAATTTGTATACTTAGTGTTCCGCGAGTGTTCTCATTATCGATAGTGATAAAAGAAGAAGAGGGAAAAAAAAACAGAAACTTCCACAAACATGACTCTCGCATTCTCTCCCACACAAACTTACGGAGCAACACACGTACATGGATACAGACCCACACTCGGACACATACACACGCACACGCACACCCACATACAGCCTCCCAACATTTATAATATTCTCAAGATGGTTAGAGCATATTCACGGTATATATTTGGCATGCTCTAGAAATAATGGATCGTATGAGTGAATATTAAAGGTAATTAATTGCTAATTAATGAACAAATGATCGATCGGTCTTCTCGTTTCGCATTTTTACACTCAAAAGCTACATCTCACAGCATAATGGATTTAAAAAAAACCAAGAATCATCGATCATTCGTACATCGTTTATTATTTAAATGTAAATTTGCAGTAGAACGTTTTTTTTTCTTTTAATATTTTTCACTTTTAAAAAATCATCAAACGGGAAACCCTTGCGCTCATATATCGTGTCTCAAATTAATCTGCAAGCTAATCTTGCTCTGGTATATTATTTATGTAGGGGAAATAATTCGGGGGCAGGAAGGAATGGGTGAAATAAAAAAATGAGCTTTTTGACGATCTGCAACGATCTCAAGAACGTAATAATGAAAATATGCTCGAAAAGGGAGCGAGAACTGGTGGAAAATGTTTTTTCCCTCGTGGCCCATGGCGAGATTGATTCACCATCTTCGACAACATTGACAATGGGGCCAGTCGTACGAGAGTGTGCCTATGATGGAAAGGGATTTATTTATTGATTCGCAAATTTCATTACGTTTTTTCGGCAATTGGCTGAGTGCCAATTCATCTACCGATATTTATTTTTTATCAATGACTTTGCACAGTTGCAGTTCGAAGCGGAAATGGGTGTGCAGTTTCCCATCGATCGACTAATCAATTTAACGAGTGTGGCGAGCTTTTCTCAGCCTCGTAATTAGACGATGAAACATTGGATCTCTCTTCAATTTGTACTGCAAAGGTAGCCTGCTTGTTTCTTTTTTTTTCATACAGAGAATTCACGAATTACGAGATCAATTTTAATTTGCGAATCAGTTACGTAAGCCCTCTTCTCAGCGGGCCATTCAGCTTGGTGACTAGACCAAAGTTCTCACTGTTGATCGCATTTTGTTTCAGAAAATAAAAACTGACAATATTTGAATATATACAATCTCAAGATATGCAGAGTTTAGACTTCGTAAGGGATCTCGGAGATCACTTGTGACGCGCAAATTCGATTGCGATACAAATGTGTGTTTTTTTTTAATAAGAATAATTTGTGTATCGACGTGTCTCTAATTATAGTATATGCGATAATAACGTTACGCACGAAAATACATGCATGTCTCACTCTTGTCCGGTAGCAACGGTCAAACTTAGTATATAGTAGTTTTGAAGCAGCGATTCAGTGAAATAAATGTAAAGGGGGTTAAAGACAAGGAAATTGAGAAAAACAAAGTGAAATGAAAGGCTCGTTTCAGAGCGCGCAGTGTTGCGGCATAAAAGTGGAAAGAAATTAGATTTTTGAGTAATTGAGTCGAAATCTCTCAATGTGCCCAACAAATGTAAACACACATGTTTACGCGTAGCTAAATGATAAGTGATAAATTGGACAAAATCAAAGTAACGCAGCGGAAAGAAAACCAAACAAAAAAACGTATAGAACGTGTGTCAAAAGTGAACATAAAATTCCACAGATTCTTGTATTCGTGTTAGTTTTATGAATTAAATCATGGCATAGTAAACAATCTACGAGACATATATAAGTTTTAAGACGATTATTTGTTTTTTACTTTAAGACGAAGTGCAAAAAAGGCACGTCAATATTAAAAATGAACTAAACAAATCGATATTTATTACATATATAGAAATATAAATCGCGAAAAATGTACTATCAAGCGTGCGAATGAGTAATTAATCATTAACATCATAATGTTTGAAAGGAAGACGATAAAATAAATATGAAGATAGGTATTTGCTTGTTTTGACAAACGAAATAATCGACGCCCGTACTGATGGATATCGTCGATCTTATGGGGCTGCTTGATTTCTTTTCGAGGCTCGTTAGGTATTAAATAATCAAGTATATATGTAAAGACATATATAAGTATATATATGGTTGCGAATATAATGAAAATTCTTGCAATTGCGTAAAGAGATAATTCGCTACGAACACAGAGTCTGGTCATGCAAGTATAATGGCCCGTGGAGAAGGGGAGTGTCGGTGCGCTTGGGTGATAAAATGTGCAAATTTTTGTTGGTAAACTCGTAAATACCATGTAAAGCTCCGTACAAATGAAAATGACAATTATAATTGTTGGTTTTTAAAATGACTGATTGAAAAGTAATCGGGAGTGTGATGGTTAAAAAGCAGCATCATCCTTTTTGTATTTAGTCTTTTCGAGACGCAACAACAAGACTTTGGCAAGGATTTTATAATTATAATTGTACTGATCACCCAAGCTTTCGATTATCGCCAAGCGCTAACTACCGCCGATTGGTTCGTGTGCCTGAATTCGACTGAAACACACACATTCGATCACTACTGGTGTATACTGATTTCGTAGCCATACGCACGTATTGTTATTACGTAATGCATACGTACAGCTAAGAAATTAAGGTTTTTGAGGGTTTTTTGAGGGTACAAGGGCTAAGGTGGTTCCACGCAACAAACCAAGAGGCAGCGGAGCGTTAGCGGGATTTTTGTTTGGATAATGTATACGATAGATATATAGAGGAAAATTGTATAAAAGCTTTTGAAATCAATAATATATTCTACTGCAAATAAGTTGAACGCTATGTCGTTCTTTTTTTCTTCCTTTGGTTCAAATACCAACTGCGATCTCCGCAACCATAACAAAAAACAGCCACGACGTACATCGAAAAATGATGAAATTTAGCGACATTTTATTCATCTTCACTCATTCAGTTTTCTCCCTCGCCCGTATTCCTCGAGCAAAGCTTTTTTTTTTATAAGTATAATTCAGCAAAAAAGTGATTTTTAAGCGAAAACTTTTTGGGCGTGGGAAGAGGAAAGAAATACACACAACGTGCACTTTTAAATGTATAATCCCGACGTTGTATGTGATTTCGAAAGAAGACCCAAACATTATGGAAACCATTTATTTAATGTACAAAAATCCAAATTATGCATCAAAGCTTTTCTACGTAAGCGAATATGTGAGCGTCATACATCGTATTGCGTCTATTCCGGCAACTTTGGAATATCAAAGAAAAATAAATAAATATTTGTGGACGGAAAAATTAAATAAGATCTAGAGGTTCAACAACAATTGTCCCAAGAAAATTCGATTTTTTTTAATGCATTAAACATTTTTCCGATCCTATTAAGAATCTTGAGAAAAATTTGTGTCTACGTCGTTCGAATGAGCAACCAAGTTCGTAAGGGGGTCCAAGGAACACGGTATAAAATGAGGTACATAGAGTTTCATCAACAGTATAACAATGACAATCATAATAATATCTTAATAAAGATACTAAACAAACACCAGATAAGGCAGTGGTTATTCGTTGTTATAGTTGCGGTGAGCAGTTGTGAGGGAGATGCCCCCAGAAGCTATACGTGTTAGCCAAGATTAACGAGGGTCGAGATAAACCTTGAAACGCTGAGGACCTTAGCGTATAATTTTCATATCAGCGGCTGTAACTTTCGACACGATTGATTTTTCGAGTCAAGCGAATGATTGAATAATATTTAGTGGATGGGTTCATAGCGTTCAAGATATTCTTCTGTACCCTTTTCATTCTCGTGGGGTTAGCGGCATAGAAGCATCGAGGCTGCGTCATGTGAGCCAAATATTCGTCAAGACAGCAGGTGCGTAAAAAACAATTTAAAAAAATCAATTTNAAATCCGCGACCGAAGGAAGAAATACGTTAAATTCAAAGCGGTGTGATGGCCAGAGACTATCGTTTCGCTCTGTTGGGAAATCACAGAGATTTTCCTCGCAGTTTCAATCTTTAAGATTTAATGAAAAATAAAAAAAGGGGTTGTGCAGAATCGTGACGTTTTTTTATGCAGATGTTCGGCTCGTAACGCAGCCTCGAGACTGGGTAAAAAACTGGTTACAATAATGAGTCTACCTGTCCGCAGCTGTCTGTGTAGACGACACAGTGAGCGTTTGGGGGGACCACTTGGGCCCCGACAGTGGCTAAGGCTGCTAAGGCGATCCACATGCAGCAAACGAGGCAGTGTTCGTACGATTTTTTCGGATTTTTTTTCAGTTGTCGTTTTTTTTGTTTTTGTTTTTTTTTCGTTTTTTTTTTTTTTTACCATCCGAATAGCGAATTCAGTACAGATCGCACCGAATGAGAGGAGGCACGTTGAATGTCCCCTCGGAGCACCCAGGTACATGTCCGAAACAATTTGAAACGTGGCAGCGGTTGCGACAGGCGTGTAGATATATATGTATATATGTATATATACATATATATATTTCATAGTATATATTTAATATATATATATGTATAAATATATTTATAGATATTTATATATGTATATAAACGTTATCGTAATTTGAATTGTTGTCGAAGCGTATTCATCGATAAAATTATGTGAATAATGCACGATACATCAAGGATTAACGTAACAATTATAAAAGATCGTAAAAAACAAAATATTTCATTGTGTTGGCAAATTAATCGGTTTGACCAATGAATTAAAAAAAAAATGAAGAAAACGATCATGGTGAACGAGGATAATAGGTCATGAGATTTCATTTTGTTGTTGGAGTAATTGTTTTGTTTTTTACGGTCAATCGTGTGCCGCGGGGGTGATGTTGAATTTGTTATCGTCATTATGGTTTGTGATTTCATTGTTTACGGAAAATTGGCGGGCATGGCGATAATGCGGCCGCGGTGCATACGTACCAAGCGAGAATTTCAAAATATCCAATTGTGTGTGTTTACGTATGTATCCGTCGATTGGAAAATAATTTAACATTAACGAGAGTTGCATCAACGTGGAAATAATCGTTTGCAGCAAATGTGTTGAACGTTATTCACAATAATTCATCAGTTTAATTAATTTTTAGGTTTTTTAATGCGTGTGTTTGTTATGTGAAATCCGTTTTACCACCAGTTTTCGTAGCACACATTTTGTTTAATTTTCGTGTGTGTTTTTGTTGTGTTATGGCGTCAAGGTACGAGGCGAAAGCCACCAGAGTGGAGCCGTCCAGCGAGTGCGATATCGTGAGAGATCAAGTCCAACACCAAATTTGTTCAATCGTTCGGATGGCCACCAGCAAATACGAAACGAATTCGTTGGGCGTAATAAAAAAATCATTCAATGTAACAATATCGAAAGATTGAATGAGCGAACGTCAACAAGTAACACGAGTCGGTAATTCGGTCAGTTCATAGTTGTTGTAAAGATGTGTGTCGAGAGTAAAATTTATCAGTGATTTTTGTTTTGTTTATCGGAGAGCAAGTTCCGCAGAATAAAGTTGCGAAGAAATTTTGAAAAATTCGTTTTGTTTTGTTTTTTTTTTTCGTGTGAGTTCGTTCCGAGTGTGCAGCATCCGACAGTGAGACATTATCGATAGTTTTTTAAGATCGTTTTCATTCCGCCGAGACGCAGGTGAAGGTCGTTTAGATATTTTGTTATGTTGATATTAACATTTTGTTGATTTTTCGTTTGTTGTTGTTTTTTTTTCGCAGGACGGATGCATGGATGGGATGGAATTTGGGATGAAAGCATTGGCGGCGATTTGGAATGTAATCATTCGTTTGAAAGTCGTGCGGCGAGTCCAGGCGAGGGCAAGCATGAAACAGAAAGTTCGAAAAAAAAGTTATAAACGAACATAAAATACATGCAGCGTACCCAGATTTAAAAAAAATTGATTTATTTATGGAAAAAGAGAAATTATATGAAATGCAACAGTCCGCTCAACGATCCCTTGATGCTCAAGACTTTCCGTTGATCTGCTAGAAAATTAATAACAAAATTATACCGAATGGAAGAACTCGCAGTCACAGGCAAAAAGAACAAAATTATATGACAGTGTCTTGTATGCAAACGTTTGTAGAATGGCATAGAAATATTTTATTGTGCGTCAAATTTGTTCGTTTCAAGCGCCGTAATGGTTTGTGTATGAGGTGTCGTTCCAATAATAATAATAAACCCCGCAAAAACGTGGTTTATATCGATAATTAAACACAACGAAATAATATTAACTATTTTATGATTTTACAGAACAATCATTTAATTAAGCTGAGCAAATAAAATCGATAAATATTATCGCTGCTTAAGGAAATGATAAACAACTAATTGGGCAGATGGAAATATACCATGAACTATGAAGGAACTAATATTCGACATTACAGAAAGAATAATGCGATAGCACACCAAACGTTTGTTTCGTATAATCGAATAAATGTTCATGATATCGCTGTTATATCATGCGTCGAAGCGTTAAAGTCTTACCGACAGTTCAGTTCAAGGCAGTGCGGAATGTTGAGAACGCAGAGACGATTGAAAGTTGGAAAAAAGTGATGAATGTGTTTTTTTTTTTATTTTTTTTTTAAATAAAAAATGAAGAAAATGTCGCTTCCGCAAAAAATTAAAAAAGCTTTAGAATCACACAGTTTTGTCACAGAGTCCTCGCTCACTTGGATATATTGAAAGTAGCACATGGCGATCTACGCTAGATTCCCGTAGAATCGCACTCCGATTGTCCAACATCACAGCCACAGTCCGGTGTACCCTTTAAAAGCCTGGATGCGGCAAAGCTGCAACAACTTACTTGCTATATGCGAGAGCGAAAAGATAGCGACGAAAAAAGTGCACGTCGGTCGATTGTTCGGTGTGTGCGTTCAACGACGATTCTTTTTTTTAATTTTTTTCTTTTTTAATGAAAACAAGAACAACGTTTCCTCTATTATTATTTTGACGTGCATATTAATTATTATTATGCGCAACGGTGCATGTCTTTTAGGACGCCCGTAAAAACCTCCTCGTGGCGGAGACAACTCGGAATTCTTTTTTTTTTTTTTAGCTCGAACAGAAAAAAAAACCAAAAAATGCGAATAACGAATATTATACGCGCCTTCTTGGACGCTCAAAGCGTTTTTGATTTTTTTTGTTCTTTTCATAAATCTTTCCATTTCGCACAATGTCCATATTTGTCTTGTTGTTGTTTATCTTTTTTCTAAGTAAATAAGATGCACGTCTGCGTATGTCTCGTGCATATGAAAAATCAATAATTTTCTACCAGCAAGATAAATATATATTTGTATGTAGCTAAAGCTGATCGGAGGGAATGGGATCGAAGTATTATATCAAAGGTTTTGTTTCCGTCGCTTGTGCATTGTTTTCTTTTCTTTTGTTTTTCATCCATAACTCGTTTCGTTGCGAGATGAAAAAATTTGGATCATGAAACACACAGATTTTCCAAGCTTTCGTTACTGTCCTCGAAAGGATGATGAATAGATCGACGTGGCCACGTTCACGAGGATGTGGCGATCGATCTGCGTCTTTTTTCGACTTTTATTTTGTCTGAATTTTCTTTGATGCGAAAATGTAAATATATTTATAGTCATATATATATATATGTATATATAGAGTTCACTGCGAGAGAAAGACCTGCCAGATTCCGTTCCTCCGGACCCCAGCGTATTTGGCAACTCAATGAAGCGCGGGAAGCGTGACGAGGGTTTTTTGGTCGGCAACAAAAACGGAAGGTAAGAGAAAGAGAGAGAGAGAGAGAGAGAGAGAAAAAGGAGAGGAAGACGACAAATCGAGAGCAATAAAAGTAGAGACAGAGAGGCAAAACGAATGACTAAAAGGAATGTGCGAGGATCGTAGCTGCGTATGAATATCCAGATCGCACCGTCGAGGAACCATCACATTTGTTCCTCCCCTTCAACCAGAGGAAGAGCGACGCAGGAAATACAATGAAAGTCGTTTGATAGTCCATTTGCTTCGCTAATATTTGCTTCTCATATCGAAAGCGGCTAATAAATCTACGTGGTTTTTCACCAAGTATTATTCTTCCTAATCGATAATTCTTCTCATCGAGGTACGAAAACGATTCGCCGTGTGTTTGTTCGAAAAACAATTTGTCAAAAAAAATCTCTTTAATATTCTTCGACGTTCCATTGGCTTTGAAAAGAGTCTAGACGTTCGTACGTTAGGAGAAGAATAATCGTAAAGGTAGTGGGATCGAGAAACGAATGAAATACCTCGATAGGATAGAGTGGTAGCGTGATAGGAGGCGAAGGGAAATTGGAGAATAGTGAACAGCGCGCTGCAAGCACAATATCGTAGTTTTTCGAAAGGATTATTACGAAATTTTGGGAAGCAGGAAGCAATGTGTATAAAGAGGCATTGAGCGAAGTACGGAATAGTAACTATACGCCTTATATATATATATATATGCACACACATATATATATGTTTAAATAATAACAATGGATAATAGCCGACTGGGGAATATATATATCAGGATGGGAAATATTTCTTCTCGTTGGTGGACAAGATATATAGATGAAATCAGAAGAAGCATTAATAAAACAAATATTCATGCATTTTTCAAGCATTATTATTACAAATACTGGCTGACTCCTGACAAAAAAAGAATTCCCCACGAGCGTGCATGCGCAAAGAAAACGCATTTGAGAAACCACCAAGTTTCCCCTTCGCCACATTCGCCACCTTGTCACGTTTCGGAGTATTGTGAGACATTTATCGTCTCGATATCTCTTCCGGTTCTAATGCACCATTTTTGCATCTGCATTCTCGGGGTATACACGTAAATAGTGTGTATAATATGTACTATACATATGCCGTGGATGTGTGTAAGTATATATCCAACAATGTACAATGAAGAATTAGAGACAGTACAGTACACAATAATAAATACTACCTGTATGCATGTATGTATATGTCGTTTACATCACAAAATGTTTGTTTGTATTTTAATAATCTTAAGGTTATTCTCTGGTAATATGTAATTTCTTGATAAGCAAGATTCCGAGTAATGAATACACATACTTCATTATTCACTTCGACCCTTTCTTTCTATTATATTCATAAGAATTTTCAATAAAGAATGTCGATATTATTGTTGTTGTTATTATTATTATTATTATTTTTTTTTCGTTGCACGCAACTCATATGCAACAATAATATTGCGCAGTAAATATATATATATATATCGTATATATAAATGTAATATTATAGTATTTTAGATATATTATAAGTAGTGTACTTTTCTTTCATTTTCACTCCCTTCTTAATCACTATTTTTTACCCTCGTTTTTCTAGAACATGTGGTGTTCGTGTTTCTGTGTGCATTTTAGTGTTTTATTCTTTTTTTTTTAGTGCAGTGGAAGGCACTTCTGTTGTTTGTGTCGTACGGACTCGGGGCTCGTGACCTATACAGTTTTACGATCGCATTTTAACGTGTCGGTCGTGGTTTTTTCTTTCCGAAGCTTTTCCCAGAGCGAAAAACTTTAGTTCGGGATGCCCCGACACACTTTTTAAAAACAAAAAGGACGGTAGCATGTTTCGATGTATTTAGTCGTTACTCATAAAAAGATGGTTGCAATTTGGAGATAAAAATTCGAGGCTGACGATCCAACGTATAGAGTTACTTAGGTCGTGAGCCCGAGTCCAGAACAGCCACCCTCTCGTTGATGTTTCACTTAAAGTGTGTGTGTGTTTTTTTTTCATCAAATCTCCAATTGAAAAACGTTTCACTGACATTAAAGTTAAAACCCTATAATACCGGTTTGCAAGCTAGGCATTTTTTGTTTTTTTTTTGTATAGTCTGATATTCGGCGAAAGTGCATCAATTTATTTATCGGATAAAATTAATAAAATAATGTGAGAGATAAATCCAAGCCGAATAATTGTTAATTTGAAGGAAGTTTGACTCAATTCCGCATTAACGAATTGGCCTGTCGTTCAGTAACAATTGTTAATAGGCCCTTTTTGCACTTGGTCAGACTTCTCGTTATTCGTTTCCTACTAAACTACACATTTCGTTTAAAAAATATTATTCGTCAGTTTAATTAATCGTGCGTGCGCAATTTGTTCTTGTACGTATTTGTGTAAGTTTCCGTGTGTGTTAATATGTGTGTGTGGGTGTGTGTCTGCGAGTTTACGAACGCGTTTACCTGTGCGGATGAATCTTGGCTCGTGTGCTTAGGGCACTATGGTAAAACATACACACTATGTACTATACACTATCACAATGGTCGGCCCTAAGCACGCTCTCGTTTTTCACAGAAACAGAGAATGGCTCCTCCTCGTAAAATTTGATCCATGCTCTGCAATTTCTTTCCGTTTCCACGAGAAATAAAATTACGCCTTGATTCATGTGCAGGGAAAATTATAAAATTGAAATGATCGACGAGCGTCAAATTTTCATCGCAATATTTTTTTTTTTTTTTCTGCCACTGGAAGACATCCGGGTCACTTTTCACGTATGTGAACATGTTTTTCTAAAAAATCGATACTTGACATTCGAACAGCAAACGAGTATCGAATGATTCAATTTTTCATCGAGGTTCCTCAGAGTTTTTCGTAATTTCATTGAAAATGTCGTTTTGTAGTTCGTGGATTTAGGTGAATTTTTGTCAAATCCAGAGAAACCATTTTCGATCTCGTGGGAAGGAACGAAGAGCTTAGTAGGAGCAAACGACGCAGGGAACGGCAATAGTTCGGAACTTGTCTTTGCTTTCGTGTACTCGAATATGGATTCGTTAAGTACAGAATGTAAAAACGTATGTACGAATGAAAACGAGTGAGTTTTTGTGATCGATTCCAAGTAAAAAACGCTGGTAAATATTCTTCATTCGAACTAGTACCTTTTGAACGGTGCTCGTTAACGTTATTCAACGAGGTCCATTAACGGTATAGAGACAGTAATTAGTCCGACGAAGGCCGCACCTACGCCATTAGTCTCCCCGTGTTTATGAAGCTCGACCGCCGTACACCTAAGTCCTATACAGCCTACCATGATACAATGCTCACTAAAAAAACGTGTCGATAGGTTTTCTTCTACGTCAGCGACCTACGCCATAATCTATCCAGCTTTTCTCCAAAAGGCTTTTTTTTTTCATCTTTTCAATTCTTAATTCAACATCACTTTTATCTTTTTTTTCAATTATGGAAGTTTCATGTTTGTAGATATAAATATGTCGGTGCGCGTGTATTTTTCAAATCGAAATGCGTTCAAATCTCAATTTCTTCATTTTAAAACTCAACTGTTTTGAAAGCGGTTGGATATAAATTTACGGGATACTCTCATCGGAGGATATAATACGCGACATCGATTTATTTTATTTTTTTCCTTTAGTTTTCTTGTTCATTCGTTTTCGTATATTAAATTCAAAAAAAAAAAAAAAACAAAATGAATATCAACCATCCGTCCTGGCACTTTTTCATCGTAGTCTCTTGCGCTCAGAATCACTTTCGCACTTTCCACCGTCCTTCCTTCCGCGTCCGCACATACGATTATTTATCAATTCTCGACGGAAGAATATAAACTCATAAAAATACATTACATCAATTGTTCTGCATTGGTATTGTGAATGCGTACGTACGTGTATGTCTGTGTGAGTGTGTGTGTGTTTGTGGGTTGGCTTGATTTTCGTTCGCGTATATTCTTCATATGAATTCGTATTGTTTTTTGTCGTTTTACGCAGAACGTCGCTTAGCGATACATTTCAAGAACTTAAGCCGATTAAAAGTTCCACCCGCGGTTTCCGCGAGCTGGAGGGACAAATTGTTCGTATTTCTTTTTTACTATCTTAAATATTACAGAATTATATAGCAGTCGAAGATACCGTTAGTTCTTTCTTTTCCTCTTTTTCTTATTTCTTTTTCAATAATTCACTTATCGGTCCATCGAAAGCGATCCATGAAAGGTTGATCGCTAATTCTGCTTCTCCAATTTATCGTTTACTATTTCTCTCTCGCTTAAATGCACACTAACGAGATTTGAAACGATAACTTGGCTCGCCAACGGCCAAGTTACCGTTGCTCGCAAAAAACTCTCCTGCTATGAATCTCATGTCGGATCGAAGGCCGTGTGTTTAGGTTAATTGTTAAATTATAACGTATCGTTTCATTTTTATTTGTATGTCGATGCTAATCTTAAAAATAGAACGTTTAACGAACAATCATGTAGTAAAGATTATACATTATGATAATAATAACGTGCGAATCAACAAATAAAAAATAGCGCTTGGCAAAAAAACGTGAATACCTAATGTGATATATATATAAATATTTATATTTTTTTTCTTCCGAGTCTCTCACGCTCTGGGGGCAAGTTGTGCCATAGGAAACATATCGATCGCTCAGGTATATCGGTATGTATACTCTCGATCGCCTATATGTATAAAATGACGTCTACGTAATGAAATATAATATACGAGGAAATAAAGTAATAAAACAAATAATAAAAAACAATAGTGTACCAATAATTTGGTTAATATTGTGTATTAAAACGAACAACCACAGTTTTGAACAGCGGACGTAACAAATTGTCAGAACCTAATAAACGAAATAATTAATTTATCTTTTGTTTGTTTGTTTGTTTTTTTTTCTAATAATTGCTCGATAATTCGATTGAAATGTAATACATATAGAAAATAGTGCGGTCGGTTACGATCGTTGCTTAATTATCGGAACATTGCAACCACGACTCGCTATAAATATATCAATTTCACAAAACACGATTTTTAGGATTACAGTTATACACGTATTGTAATATGTATATGTGTATATTGACGCGCATGCATATGCTGTTAACGAAAGTTGGATGAACCTCCGTTAAACGGGAAAATAATGCGTTTGAAAATCGAACTTGGCGGATCAGCTTTTTCCGATTTTCTCGAGGAGAAAACGATTCAGTGGGATCGAGTCATTAAGGCACTGTTCACCGACAATGTCTGACTAGAAAATGAAACTATATATTCATGGAACTTTATTCTTATGTGTGTTTATTCATTTTTTTTTAATCCTTTTTTTTCTATCTTTCATCTTATTTTCTTTAGTTTCCGATTAACTTTATACTCGCTAGGCAAAAATTGTGGATAGTGGCGCACGCGTGATCGGGACACGTCTCTCGGAACCGGGAACGCAACAATCGCCAATGACCATCGTTCCTACAACTATTTCGACTTAAAAAATGGCCGAACGATAACTAGATCAACAAATATCTAATAAAGAAATGAGATGTGAAAGAATTTAGCATTCATCATCGAAACATTTAATACGATAAAAACAAGTCGAGAACGTAAAAAGTATTATTTTCCGTCTTACACAGTCGCCCGATGTTTTTAATCGTACCGAGTAGTGACAGAAAATCATGAAACAATAAAAATAAACGTCAAAATTCGTAAAATTCTATTTTTGTAACAATTTTTTTCAATATATTTGACTAAACGGACATTGACGAGTTACCAACACTATTAGCAGAGATGTGGGCTTCCGATAACGCTTGCGACCTTTAACGCCTGAATTAAGGACCCTACGATTGGCTTTTCGAAAATTGGATTTACGTAGTTTTCATTTTCTTATAAGGCGGCATCATAACTCCACTGTTGGGTTGCAGAGCGACTTGGGGTTGCGCAGCAATGGTAGCCGGGTTTGCGGTCTGAAGCTGCGAGACACCGGTGACGGAACCGGGGACACCGTGTACACCGTGTACGCCAGGCATTCCTGCAATTCCTGGCAACATTGCGTATGGATTTTGCATGTAGGGGTTCGGCTGATGATGTACAGCAGGATTGGTGGGCATGCCGGGAAGCGTGGCGGTTTGCATGTAATGCGAAGGTAGGATAGGATGTTGTCGTATAAGGGAATAAGGGTTGATCGGTGCGGCGGTCGGTGGTCTTGGATAATGCAGCAAACCCGCGGGAAGCTGTGAAGCCAAAGCGCCCGGAATACCACCTAGATTCTGTATCATTTGTCTTTGTGCAGGATTTCCAGCCAAACTCGCTTGCTGATTCATCGCGAGTGCCTGTTTGTTTAAAGCTACACCGGTGTAATTCAATGCGCTTAAAGGATTCATACCGTAGGGTTGGGGAGTTTGACTGAGTTTCATTGCCTTGGCATAATTTTTTTGGGCAACCTCTTTGGCCAAAGCTGCAGGATCCATGGAGAAGCTTGATGCCATACCGAGTGTATTTAGGACGTTAAGATTGGCCATGTTGGCCATCGTGTAATGATTCGCCATTGAATTTACATTTGCCATTGATGCCATTGAGGTCATGTTTGCCATTGATGTTAAACTAGCTACGCTCGGCATCGACGTAAGACCCGACATTGATGTCATCGGACTCATCGACGATGGTACTTGCAATGCCTGCAATTGGCTAACCTGCGACGAACCACTATGATTCATATCAGGAGAGTTCTGTGCATTCTCATTCTCGTGATTGGCAGCAGCAGCCGCGGCCGCCGCTGCGGCAGCCGCTGCTGCTGCTGCCGCTACTGCTACCGCCTGTTTATTACCGTCACCACTATTGGGCGGTGGTGGCGGTGGATTATTAGGATCCACGAGGATCCCGTGGCCATTTGCCTCGGCGACGCTTGACGCAGATTGAGCCTGTATCGAGTTTTGCGAGCTTCCTACCGACTGGTTAGAGGTTTGGGGAAGGGGTGGTGTTCCAGCGTACTCACATGACACAGGCACGAAGGGCTGCTGCAGCTGCATTAACTGCTGATAGGTCGTTGCACCGGTTGGCTGGTATACCGGCATGCCAGATTTGTCGCCAGCTGGGCGCTTGTAAGGTACCATTCCTGGGAACGCCTGAAATCAGCCCCCAAATTTGTCTCCATTAATATACACCAAATTTTACTCGGTTTTTTTTTTACAATTCGCAGGGAGGGCAAAAAACAAAAAAAAAACAAATACAAGGTCGAAGCACAGCAACACGCCGTATTCTGGTCAAAATCAAGAATCATCGCTGAATGAGTTTCCATTAGACTTCATTTTTTCATTTATCTTTTATCCTGTGTCCTCCTAGGAATTTAATATTTTACGCTAATTTTGATTATGCCTCTATCGTGTTTGAGAACGTCAAACGAATCGGCCCAGAAACGGACATACGTTTGAATCGAACTGCTGGGTAGTGTTACGCGAAGGAAATGCTCTCGCTTCGAAGCATTCTACAAAAGTTTTGTTGTTTTCCAGAGTTTTTGTGTATTTTTTTTTTTTATAGATGGCACTTACAAAGTTCTCGTAGTAGAAGGACCCGAAAGACTTCGATTCCATCTGTAACAGAGACAGGATAGGTTTCAACTAGTTTCGAGGACAAGGTAAGTGCTTTTTTGTCGCTGCTGATTTCTCTTTTTTTTTGTTTTTTGTTTTCATTGTTATTTTCTCCTTAAAATATGGTATTTTCGAGACAATAATGAAGAAGGAATCTCGGGACGGGGTAATTAGTGTGTAAGTTGTGCCGATGACGCAGCTTGCAGCGACGTTCCCACATGACGAAGCGCTACCCCCTGTTGAATCACTGTAAAACGTGACGCTCTAACACGTGAAAATCAGTATCAGCAAGAAAACAAAATCACCAACAATTTATTTCTCCGCAATAATGGTGAGAAATAGACTGACAGTCCCTGCGACTACGATTTTTGTGCGATTTATCGGACAGCTCAAAATATCAAACTCGCTCGGTAAACAAAACCATTTTCATTATACAAACGATATTTTTCAACTGTCCCGATGTTACTTTTGCCCGAACAAAATCGCTGATTATTAGTAGCGCTTTGGATGAGAATCGAGAAAAGACGCACGAATCATCTTCAACGATAAGCCTCACCAAATTCTAACAGCGATTCCATGTGGAAATAATTCCATGGTAAATAACCAAAGGAGAAAAAACTCGAATAATCTCTCGATCATCAATTAAATAATAGAAAGCAAGAAAATATGAGAAACGAAGAGAATGCCATATGGAAAAATGAAAAAGAATCAAACAGCGGGACAGAATTCGCCGTGTCCGAATAAAACACAAATGAGAGAAAGAAATGTCAATAATGAGCACAACAAATAAATTGAACATATACATTTTCACATGTCCACTTCAATTGTCATACTATACATGTGAAGGTATAAGCAATTGGGAACAACGCTTTAAGAATTATTATTTCGTTCTGTTTTGCTAAAGACGTGACAAGCCAAATAAATTGTGTCATGTATCGAAAAAAATTGAGTTGTAAAGCTTGTGAATGTGATGCGAAAGCTTATAAGCCAATGGTCGTTTTAAACAGGTTGGATCTTCATCGTATATCCATTCAATGATTTTTTCGTTTCGTCATAAAATGGAGTCTCAAACAAGTAGAAAAGTAACATTTTGGTTTTGAATCTGTATCGGTGTCGTGCGGGTATCGAGCTTGTTATGTAAAGTAAACGAGATGACAGATGGAAGCGTCCGGTACGCAATCGCGAAATTTTGACCTCAATAATGACTCGACACAATTCCGATAGCGCTTCGTTACAAAAATATCAAAATGTAGAGCGCGGAGAGGAATTTAGAACAACAATTGGAAGGAAAATAACGAGTTGGTTGAATGTCGATTCTGGCAAGTTCGATTAATTAACCGATAGTGTCAATCGTCGATTCTTCGAATCTCTCGTTGTAATGAAGTATAGCGTCGAGCTCATTAAGTATCTGTCGCACCAGCACCTCGGGATTTCGAAAGCACAACATGCATCATCGGCGCAAGCTCGGAATTACGTAAATCCACATTCCGATTATAAAATCGTCAAAAACCCTTCGTATCGCGCATTAATGCAGGCGTGAACGAAGGAGTGTTTTGTCGGCCCCGAATCGTGCGAACTGGATTTAAACATTATAGGGTAAATCGCTCCAATTTCATTCGTACCCTCGAGAGCTCTGCCACGTTTTGTTTTTCTCTAGAATCGTCATCGAGAATCCGAATGAAATTGCAGCTGTCGGCGGTATTCGTACAAGAGATAAGATTTTCACGACATTCCGCATGGGATTTCTCGGTCTCTCGAGAGAACATATTCGTGTTCCATCCGTACGCTTCTCAAAATAGGGAATGAGCAATCCGCTCCAATTGATCAGGAACAAAGTGTCAATTTCATTTGAGAGTTTGCAAAAGAAAAATGAAGGAAAAGATTACGAAAATCTTTGCTCAATTCCCGATCGGCTCGAACCGAATGACGGGAGAAAGAGAATCCCATACGCGGGCGATCTATAAATACAATACGAGGCGTATGAAAGCTCCTGAACGAACAACATTGCAAAGTACGACAGAGAGTAAGCAAAATAGAAAGAAAAAAAGAAAATTAAAGTTCTGAGCAGGGACAACATTTCTGGAGCTTTTTCCTCGGAGTCTGTATGTATCAACGAGCCAAATATCCAACGGAATAATTAAATGATAATAAACTTGACGAGGGATTTGCAAAGCTACCATATCGAAGCCAAGCCCGCCGCGATTTTAAACGAAATTAAATTCAGACTGATCAGACTTTTGTTTTGCTCGTACGACAAAAGGCAAACATCTCGTATCGCGGATCGTACATTTTTTCAAAATCTCTGTAGTAGTTTACTGTGAACAATGATGATAGTGAGAGGTGTCAGATCTGAATTGTTCATTTGTATCTTTTGCTTTTTTTTTCATCTAGACGAGGAGCTAGAACGTTTAAGCGCGCTCGGCAGTGTATTTACAATCGCAGTATCTATATAGTATACATATGTTTATGTAACTTAATACAACTACTACGAACTCGTGGCAATTGGTCTCTGACACAGAACGAAAAAATTCGCTTTAATGGTTTTTTTTTGTCGATAAACAAAATTTCATTTTCTACTTCGGAAATACGAAAATTATCATTCTTTTTATTTACAAACTGTTACTCTAGAAAACGTTGAAAATTGAAAAAATTTTGACTCAGTATTTTGAGCAAATAATTAACCAAATGGCGTTTTCCATAAAAATTTATAATTCGAATTGATTTTTTGAATCAATCGTCGATGACTACTGTTGGAAGGAAGAAAAAATGTCGCGGTGTCAACGGTATAGAGTTTTGGTGTTTAAATGGCAGAGACCATTGACCGATACGAGCCCGCAATGAAAAGGAAAGTGTACATCATGCATAAGCCGTGGTACCATTAGCAGATCATCATTGGTGTCGCGCATCCGCTTCTTGCCGAGCTCGATACTCGCCATACTCGGGTTGGTTAGTCCTCCGGGTACAGCCGATGTCGGTACCCCTGACATTCCGCCAGCCATGGAGCCCATTCCCGGTACGTTTGTCGGCAACGAGGCCGTCTGGTTGTCCGATGTTTTCGTATTGTTTTGTGCATATTTTAAATGGTTTGTTTGTCATTTTGATAAATTCCCGTCCGATCCAAATGGACGAGGAAATAATCATTCACGCATCCAGAGCAATGCACGGTGATGAGATTTTTCGGTTTTTTTTTTGTTCGTTGGCATATGTACGTAGCAGGCGCAGGAGATCGATCAGTCGTGGGATGGCGAATTGTTTCCGTCGGCGATGTGTGTGTTTTTTTTCGGCAGGCGTTAATTGGCGGATAGCGAAGCGGCAACGAAGATTGTTTTTGGTATCAGCAAGCATGAAGCATCGTCAGCAAGAGGGCAAGATAAAAATCAAAAAAAGAAAATAAGACAAGTTGAGGCTAGGCAGACAGTTTGGCAAGTGAGTCAATTTATAATTATTTAAACAATAATAATAATAACAATAGTAACAATAGCAACGGAAGTGATAATAACGATAATGGTAATAATGAAGTTCTGGACGAAGGCGCACCGATAACGAAGACAATTTTCAAAATACCATTTTCAACAATAGTAACCACATTATAATAAATAATTATAACAATATGTTTTATTTTAATCATCATATTACGTCGCAATGTGTACTGAAAGTTGAGATCACATTAATATAAATATCAACTGGAATAACACATCGCGATTACAAGGCATTTTGTTTCCCTGCATCAAAATGTCATTACGAGTAACGAGTGCACATTATCGTCAAAATAATGGTTTTGCTTGGCTGCGAGATCTAAATCGTGGATGAAATATATCGAATAAACTGGGATGAATAAGCTGACAAAATTCGTGTACGATAGATCAAAGAAACGTTAATTAATGTGATTGTGAAAAACGACGTTGTAGGATCGTCGAGACAGCAGACCAATTTCCCTCTGTGCCCAAAGAATATTGAGAATGAAAAAAAAAAAGAAATGGAGAGTGAAGAGACTTGGGCACATTCTGATGGCGATTGCTGATGGAGGAATTCGGCTAGAAAATGTGGGAAGCGATTCTATAAAATATGAAAAATGAGAGATAATTTGGCTGCGTGTAGATGAAATGCAGATACCGTCCCCATCCACTGCATCTGGTGTTTTTTTTTCTTGCATACTAGCGCTGACCGGCCACCTGCAATACTGAACGATGATACAGAACATGCGTGAGCATGTATTTTCGCACACGCGCTCGTGGACACTCTCACACGAAAAGTCATGTTTGCATGACGGAATCTAATTTTTTAAAATTATCCGCAAGGCCCTGCTCCTCGACGTCCACTCCTTCTGCTTCGTTAACGCCTGATGATTGTGTACACAACGAACAAACAAAAAAAAACGACAAACACACGAATGAAAAAATTTTAAAAATAAAAATAATCTTGCGAAAATTTATCACTAGAACTGCTCCTCTTTTTGTAGAAATGTTGACCTGCAAATGCACTCCGCGAAAAGTGGATAAATGGTGTAATGATTTTCACGACTCGTACATTCTTTAGCGCCCCCTTAAATTCATTTGCTAATGTGAATAATGAAGCTTCTGTTTCTTTTCTCCATTGCTTCGCTGTCGCTCGCTACCGTATTTATTATACATATTTTTGGATCTCGTAGATCGTGCTATTTATTTTTAAGGGAATTGCTGTTGAGCGTAGATTCTATCGTAAAAAACAGTTGGATTGTGTCCGTGAAAAATGAAAGAATAACGTTCTCGTTTGAATGTTTTTTTTTCTTTTTTTTTTCATTTTTATGCAAAAACGTATGACCATGAAAACTCTATTCTTCCTTTAATATTTTTAAATGCCGTGCTGTTATGACAGAAAAGTATTTGTGTATATGTGCGTGTATATATTATGTGTCTGTGTAGAGTCTGCCAATATATAGTTTGCTCGTTCAGGGTTTTCCTTTTCTCATTTTATACTTGACAAACATTCATTAATGGTAATGCAATACCAAAGAGTGCATTTGGTGGTGGTGCCTAATTGCGTTATTTTTCCTGCATTAAATTCCGACCCTAAAAAATTTCGATCGTCATTTTAATTTGTTGGATTTTCATAATTATAACGAATCGAAACCCTTTGGAGGGAGAAAATGGCTCGAAATGAAATTGATTGCGTAGATTGATTTTGCTTCGTCTCAAGCTTCAGAGCGTACAATCAACATTAATGAGGTTTAAATTAAAAAAACCGATGCACCCTTCAGTGATTGTAAACCATTTGTAGAGAATGAGACTTCCCTGCCAACAAGCTGGTCTGCCGGAATCCGTGCGTGATTTCTTCTAACGTGTTTGTCCGGGTGTTGCGTAGTCATCCGTGCCGACGATCGCTGAAAATTTTTCATTTTTTTCCTGCTCTTTTACTTTTTTTCCTTCCTCTCGGTTCTTTGTCCTGTTGGTTTCTCATCGAGCCATGGAAACGGTGTGTATAAGTATGTTACATATATATTACCGTGACGAGATACTTGGAGAGAGAGAGAAAAAGACCGAAAGAGTGAGAAATCGAACGAAGAGTGTTCGATAAATATAAAATGTCGTTTTTTCGAAAGAGGAGCCAATTAACGAGATAAAACAGTCGCGAGAAAAAGTTGCCACTGACGACGACAAGATGAGAAAAGTCTTGAGGAGTGCCAAAACATATATCTTGTTGTTGTTACGTTCTTTGACATAAATATGATGATTGAAGAGCGAATTTGATCTTCTTTTGAATCCTGAAAAAAGCGTCGACTAGGACGCAACTGTAGCAGGAATTGAAAAGCATTGATGCGACGGTGAAAACAATCGATCGAAGAAGATGGATAAAAACGTCGGTATATTACGAAATTTCCAACGATGCGCTGACTTCGGACGACGAAAGACGAACGGAAAAGTTCTCTCGCGAAAAACCACCCTCGATGTTTGCTCAATGTCTTTTATTCCGTTTTCTCTTTTATTTTCTGGCTCGATCCAACGCTTCCCCCTTTTATTCCGTTTCTTTTATCAAATCTTCGGAGTCGCGAATTGAGTGTAGGCGGTTATATATTTTTTGTGTGGGGCAGCAAACAGCAGCGGGGTTGATAGCCGGGGTTCGTGCAGCACAGCTTGTCAGCAGGGTTGTGTTCGTTGTGTCATTCATGAAAGGTATAATTTTACTACGTTTTTTTTTATATACAATTTTTTAAATCCATCCTTGGCTTTATCGTCTAATTCATGAGCTACCCGGAGTGAGCAGTCGCGAGCTCAGTGAGCAGGCAATTTTTATTTAAATTTCAGCAGGATCGAAACATCACCCAATGTTTTTATTCCCGACTCATAACCCAATAAAAATATATTCAGAAGCTAAAAAAACAACAACAAAATAAAAAAAAAAGATACATTAATCGCGAAAATATCGCTGCGGGTCTCCGAAATAAGACGAAAAGCTTTCGGATATTTTCATTGGTGATTGAAAAAACAATAATCAATATTACGGTCTAGATAAATCGATCAGGTGATTGGTGTATTTTTGGCAACTAGGTATATATACATATACGCGTGTGATGTATACATATATATATATTTGCACCTGGATAGCTGCGATAGGCTGCTAGAAAAGAGAGAAATAGAACAGTGGTGTCGGTGAATGATAAAAACGAGATATCTGGGAATTGAAAACTCTACTACTTTCAACTACACACTACGGTCATTGGCTATGAACTTCAAACAAGGGATAAATAGATGGACAAACACAAAAGCAACAATCTGGGATATCGAGAGGTGAGAATAATGATTTTTAAATTCACTGACATGGGCGAATGAGTCACCGAGGTTTGTGGTAATTCGATAAACTTTTTCCTCGTTGCAAAATACTTTTTCGGAAAAATAAATGATCGTTGTCGATTCTCACGTCTTGATATTTTCTGGACCACGAGCATGACCACTGCGCGACGTTTGGCCAATTTCAACAGCGCACAATGAGTACAAATCGGAAAGGAAAATGAATCCTTCACCTAAGCAAAATGTAAAAGTACGAGTCACGTGTGCCTCGTAAATAATTTTGATTTTTTTTTCTTTTCGTTTTCTTTTCTAAGGCCGAATAAGAGGCTGACCGTGCAACAATAGCAATATATATATATAGACAAAGATATTTATTTATATGTCTATTTTTTGGTGTGTGTATGTGTGGTATACGGATTGGCGAAAGGCGACGCAGCGGCCGAAGCTTCTTCGAGGCGTATACCCAGCAAATAATAGGAAAAGTTTATAGAAAGATGAAAGGAAAATGGCAGAGTAAGGGAAGAGAAGGAATAGCGAAGGAAAAACGTTGGTAACGCCTAATCTCGGCAGGACATCAGAACGTGGAAGTTGGCACGAAAAAAGTAGAAACTGTGATTACTCATCGGATTACGTGAAACTTGTAAAAAAGATAAAAGATGAGCTCGAAATATCGGAGAGCATTTGGAACGATGCTACGACGAACAATGCTCGCAAATTTTAATTTTGAATTGATAGATTGTTCAATTTTTTAGATGTATCAAAAAGTGTCAACGAAAAGATAGCTTATTCATGAATTTTAGAAAAAACAATCGAGCGCGGAATGAATGAAGGGGGAAAAAACGTCATTTGTTAAAAATTAACAATGATTGACGAGGCGCAGTAAATAAATTGAAACGAAACGATATATCCACGTTAGTGTTCCGTTGGTAATGGGGGGCTCTTGAAATAATAATCCAGTCGGTTTGACGCGTCTTTTCGTAGGGGAGGAAAATGATGAATCAATACGATTGATCAATGTCAGTGGTAAGGGATCAATAAAGAGACTCTCGAATGGGGGTGGATTTCGGAGGGTTTTGTGACCAAGGATGAGATAGACAGGTAGATAGAGAAAAATGGATGAGGAGATAAAAATAGAAGAGGTTATTGAAAAGATAAGTGAATGGAAATGAAAATCAGAAGTAATCAAGGAGGCAGGTGAAAAAGAAGAAGAAGAAGAAGGAAGAAAGAAAGAGAGAGAGAGAGAGAGACAGACAGACAGATAGAGAATGCATTACCGCAATGCTAGCCCGAGATTGTGCGGCCTTAATGTGGGCTTGAAGGTGCAGAGGGGGGTGGAAATAGCGGCAGGGGTCCCGATTGCATCGGCCCTTGACAGCGTCCATGCAGATCGTCACAGAACCGTCCTCGTTCGCCTGCACCGTCTCGAGGGGGTGCGCAAACCGGCACTCCGTCTCGCCGCGTTTGCACGCCCCGCGTTGAAACTCGCGACATACCTACAGCAAGAGCGAACACGCATGGCATAGCACTCTATCTACATGAGGGGGTAGTTTTTGTTTTTCTTTGTATTTTTTTCTTTCGTTTTTTTTTTTCTTTCAAATATATATCGGTGCGATGAACGAAAGGAATGGCTATTGAGGGTTGGGCTATTGCGATTGGGGCTCTGGAAAAATACGCTACTGATGATAGAGATAGAAAAACACAGATAGAGAGATAAGTAGGGGGTTGGGGTCAATCTAAGAGAATAGAATGTATGAACAACTAATAACACTTAATCTCATCTCGCCGCGGGGAATGGTAATTTATCAATATTATACAACAAAAAAAACGTAACCAACGAAACAATACTTTGCTGCGTTTGTCTAAATGTAGGATGACAAGAAGGCTCGAATGAACGCTGGACTAGTGTCAACATCGTTACCGACTCGCGAGCGTTCATTAAAGCCTCTCTAATAGTTCCGATGATTTAGGCGACTTTTTTTTTGTTTAGCGTGCTAATTGAAATGTTCTGTATGTGAGTGTGATTGTGTGTTCGAAATAATGAAGCTGTCAAGTTCGGAAATTCATTCTTCAGGCCCACCAGTGTGTATGCGGAAATTTGGCTAATCATGTGGTCAGTAAGTTGCAATGGAGCATGAAAGTAATTGAAAAGTCTGGACATCGTTCTATCATTTTGAAACTTAGGCAGAAACGAATCGTGAGTCGGTTGCTTGTAGAAATCTCATCCAGCTATTAAGCGAGTGTGCATTAGGGCCACCAACTCAAACATGTTACAAATTTCAAGTGCTCGCATCTTGGAGATGAATCCATCATGTTGTTTTGTTCAGTGTCGTATGGCCAAGTGTATTGTGACTTAATCTGGTGGGTAGTTAAACAGGAAGCAAAGGAAACGGGTATGTATTGTACGGAAATGTCGAGTGTAATTATGAAGAAAGAGAGCGAGACAAGATTGAGTTAAAATAAAGTGCGATAGTGTGATTGAGTGGCAGTGATGTTGAGTAGAACGAGGGGAATTAATTGAGGGAAAAGGGTGGAAAATAGCAGTTGGCTTTTGTCGCATCGTGCTTTTGTGTGTGTTTCGGTGACGGTAATTGTTTTCTTTTTATCGAGATTACAGTTAAGCCCAATTATCTGTAGATACTTCGCGACCCGGGAGTCTTTGTTTGAATTTGTCGAGACTCAATCGTAGCCGAAAATCTGGCCTCGTGTTTATACACGATTAAATAAAATTCTGTGAAAAATCTTGCCTACTTTTTGTACGAAGGGAAAAAGTCCTGCTTTTCCGGTTCAGAAATATGCGTTTGTGGATAATAAAGGAAAAAACTATTGAATTCAGACCAGAAAATCTTTTTTAACGTTTCTATGAATAAACTTGTATCGTTGCCCATCGCGTTGCCACTAATCTTTACCTCCTACTACGCTCTATACCCTGCGGACAGAGACACGCACGCACATCTTCCTCCTATAAACACATGCGCGCGTGCACGCATACCCCGAGAAACATTTGTGTATACGATAAAGGGTTAGTTGTGTGAATGTTGAGTTACGGAATTAGCCACAGTGAGAAACACATTAAGCGCATGTATGTTTAAATATATCACAAGCATACTCGTCCACGAGAAATTAACGCACCTTCTCGTGGAGTCCCTAAGATTCGCAGTTATTAGAGAGTGCATTAACACACACACACACACACACACACACACACGCGACAATAGCCTGCGCAAAGAGCTGCGGCGTGAAAGCACGTATACACATACCCAATCCACTCCCAGTACCTTGACATACCATTTTTACGAACGAAATGAACATTTTCTTTGACGACGTCGATGATACACTTTTCTTTAGTTGAGTGAATTCAATTGAGAATATCATCAGTCAAGACATCCACGGACGTAAGCAGCGCAATTTATTTATGAATTAATCTTTTTTCACATTCGCTTCTTTTTAAAAATTCTCCATTATTTGTGTACTTTGAATCTTCGGATCATCGACAAAGATCACACGAAAGAATAATAAATGATTTTCATATTTTTTCAACTGTTTTGGTTCGTTGCAGTTCATCGTACGTTTCGATGGTCCGAATAATGATCAGAAACGCGATGTAGTCGCTTTTCTTCACAATCGTGATGAAAAGTCTAATTTCTTTATGGCACGATTTTCCACGTGAATTTGGAACTTTTTTCCGTGTACCCGCGCGCCCGGTTTATGTCAATGAAGCATAGAAATGGAAAAAGACAAAGAGGGAAATACATAGAGAGAATGAGAGTGAAAAAGAAAGAGAAATGAAAAAGTAGACGCCGTAGATTTGTAAAGCACATGCGAGGTTTCGTAAATACGTGAGTTTCACGCCTAAATTTTCTATATGTTATCGTAAGTTGACTACTGCAGTGTTTTATAATGTTGACAACACTCATCATAATATAATTAGAGATCGAGGCAGAATTGATCAAGTTTTGGCAAATTTTGTAAAGTCATAAGATTTCGTGTTTCATGAGTGCGTTTATACTTCGTGTTTGTGTATTACGATGCGAGGTTACTCGTTTTGATTGTGTGTTGGTACAGTTCCGGAAATTAGTGGATTATGCAATTTCGACCTATTTTTGTTTCATGTGTAAATGTTTATTCCTGTAATCTTGAATTTTATTCGTTCGGATGACGAACTCTTAAGGGTGTCGAGCGAAGAATCATTGGTGTGATACTATACGTTTAGTTTCAATTTCAATAAAAGTTTGATGTCGTAATGTTCGTTTTAGTTTCTGTTTGATATTTTCAGCTCAACAGAATTCTCGTAATTGTTTTCAATATACCATACAATAAATAGCGATTAACGAAAAAAATTCTACACACAACAAACATTGCCAACGATGCTATATTTTGTCACTTTTTTCAACCGATCAGAGAACATACTCGGTAAAGTAACAACAATCGTAAAATTTAATGACTGGAAATCGAATGTTTCATCGATGTATTTATTCAGGGGGATTCCGAGTATGTTCGTGGATCTGGGTTTTTCGTACAGCGCACACGAGATCAAAGAAACAAAAAGAATAATATTATCAATATATGGAAATATATAGATATATATATGGAAACGATTATGCTGAAAATGTGTAACTAACAATAAAAAATGAATACGAAATAAAAATAGTGAAAGTAATTAGAAGACATGGAGTTTGAGAATAAAAAATCATAACGAATCATGTAGATATTTAGGGGCGATGGGCAGCAATCAGTAAACGTTAATGGCACCTCGATCTTCCGATCTCTGGACATCAGCATTTGCTAAATATTTCACGCTATCGTATACCAAGTATTTATGCGTGTTTTGTACGACTTTACTGTGTGAAAATTATTAGAAGTTGGAATTAAAACAAAAAAAAAATGGTAAAAAAATCAATATTAATATGCATGTCAAATGAATGACTCGTATGTATATGTAAATATACACATGTATATGGCAATCATAAATAAAGAAATAAACATGTATATGCGGTAAATATGTTCATACGTATGGGTAAAAAAAGTCACATGCGTGTTGTGTATACAAGCCCCTTCTCCTAGCTGTAAAAAAAATTTCCAGTAACACCGTTTTACGATTATTGCATTAGTCGGATTAACAATTAGACAGAAAGATACGAGTCAAAAGAAGAGCGAAAAAACAAAATTTCTTTGAAACCAACAAATTTTTAAATCGGTTTGCTTATACGAATATTTTGCAAGGGAATTGGATAGTGAGATTTCGATGTACACGCCAGCAGCTGCATTTTCTGCTATGATTCGGTCGTATATGCTTGTAACGAGTGACACAGGAATAAGCCTCAAAAAACACCAGCCTAAAGGTGCGAAATAAATGGCAGCGCGTGGTTCCCACAGTCAAAATTTAGATTTTAACGCAATTTTGAAACATATGAAATAACGCAGTAAATACATCGATATATCTGGAGATAAATAGATGAAAAGCCATTTGCATTAACGTGCTGCTAATTGACCTATTAATACTACGACAATAATTAGGCTTACACGTCTAATTATAAATATCGGGACGAAATTTTGCAAATTTTTTTCATTCAGCATGAAAGTCAAATGACCGCTTTCAAAATTTGCTTCAAAGATTTGCATCAATTAACGTAAGTCAATATTTTAAACCAAACAATAACCAAAGTTGGGTTTACGTTGCATTACACTACTGCGATACTCTTCTTGCCTTACTTCGCCATGATTTTTTTTTTTTTCATTTATTTAGTTTCAGAATCCTGATCGGCTGAATCTCACTGTTCGATCATGTTCAAGGTGAAGTAACACGCTTGGGAATGATTTATCATTAAATCAAGATGGTTTGTTATATTTTATCGAGAATTCAGCGAATCAAAATTCATCGATCTATTAATGGTTCGTCTAAGAAAAGAAAAAAGTATTTTTCTCACAAGCAGCAAGCATGTAAATATTTCATGGACACAGGTCTATGGAAAGTCATTCGAGCGAGTGTATTCTTTACTAATAATGTAATTACGGAGTTGGATAATGTGTGTAAAGGAGTTTGAATGGCGAATAGTGTGTGTGTGTGGCAGGTTGGTTTGGAAAGTGAGGCTGATGTGGCAGGAAAGCTTTGCATTTCGACATCTAAAACGTAATATAAAACCGACACTCATGTATATCTATATAATTACGAGGATGATCGGTGACTGTTTTCCAATTGTTTTCGATTTTTTGTAAATTCGCGATAATCCGCGATATATTCGATCGCGAGTTTGTAGCGATATAAAAACAAAACAAAAACGCGGCTTCTCCACCGTCGAAACGAATGACAAGCGATACTGGAGCTTTTAACGAATTGATTCTTCGTCCAGCAGCAGGAGAGTATAATTGACGTTTTATTTGTTCACGATATCGAACACACCAACGAATCGATCGATGAAACGTGTCAGTGGATATCTGCATTTCTCCATCATCAGTTAACATGGCGAAACGATGTAGCCAACGTGGAATATATTTATTTTCGCGAACTAGCAATTTCTATCGAATATATTCGTCGACAATATGTTTATGCGAGACAAGAGTTTTTTCGACGAGTTTCATTGAGCGTAATTAGAGATTTAATTCGTCTTAGAAAAGACGAAATGTCATTATAAATCTAGATAAACGAACGAAAAGAAAACAAAGCAACTGAAACGTTTTTTTTTTACTTTGAATAAAATAAAAAAGAATGTAAAGACAGAGGTAGAGTAAGAGTGACGAGTACAAAACTGAAAATCTCAAGAATTCACATGACGTGTTGAACGCAAGATGAAGAATAAGAAAAATTAATGAAACATAAGCAATAAACACAGTCTATGCAGGTTTGTTTTTTTTTTTTTTTTAGATTCAATTATATTTGTTTTATTTGAATTCCATCATCAAAATTTTTTTTCGCGTGACCCGGACTCAATGCAAGTCATCGCTGTACATCATCACAAGTAGGTATTATTATGATTATTTGTTATTAATCATCGTTATTGTTATTATTTTACTCAATAGTATAATTATTAATATCGTAAACCCAATCGTGATTAGTCAAACAATCGATCGATCAAATATCTCAGATTCCTTCCTTACATCTGCAGTACGTGGGTAATTATACGTAAGTAATATCCAATTAACAATATCACATTGTATATACTTTTTTCCTTCTCATCATTCGTTCATTCTTTCGTTTTGTTTTTTTCTTGTCTCTTTTGTTTGTTTGTTTATTTGTTTGTTTAGTTCACGAGGACTATTATCTTTTCAGTTTCTATTCATTTTCTATATTTTGTCATCACTGCTCGCTTGATTCTCGTTTCCTCAATATTACGAGAGACTCGTGTACTATTTACCGACTGGACATAAAACGCTTAAAAAAAACTTGTTTTCAATATTTTCTCTTTTCCTTTTGCGATCAGATGGGTTGTGAGGAACAGGGGGTTCGGGAAAATGGCAGGGTTGTGAACGTATAAATAGGGACTAGGTTTTCGGTCGAGTATATCTTCCAGGTTGATAAACAACAACGAAAAAAAAAAAATACTTTTCCAACCTCTTATCACGGAAAGTGAACTCACTGCCATGTCTTTGCTTTGCAAGAAATTTTGTCGAAAAAACATTGGCGTCTTCGTTTCGAAGCTAGCGTTGAGGTATTTCTTCCTACATTCAAATAACACGAGAAAAATGATTTTGCCATTTCTTTTCATTCCATGTACACGACAAGTTCCTCGTACATTGGCTTTCGTAATTTTCAGAAACGAACTCGCAACTTTGGGACTGTGGAACTACTTTTCGACGTGCATTCAGGCCCTCACCCAAAAGATGAGTCAAAAAATCGACAATTTAATTCTACAGATTGAATGGAACAAAATGCAGTCCATAGTAGACTCTTTCGCAGTGTTAATCAAACAGATAAGAAGATTCCCAAACGCGCATGCTCCAGAATGAATTTTCAACGAATCTCATACCGTTGAATTAATTAAAAAGTAAAAACCAACATTCTTCATGGAGAATATTCGTATCAGCCTAATCCGTATAAATATATATAGACATTCAATTCTCGTGGAATCCGGAAGCAAATTTCGAAAATTCGTTTTGACGTTACGACGTAGATTTTAGTCCGATAATAAGTCTGAAAAATAATTTGACCGCAATATTAATTGGCAAGCCACATGTTTAGATGTGAAAATAAAATAAAAACAAAACGAGGCAAAGAATCGATGGATTTTAAACGCTTTTCAAAAGGAACAAAAGAATTCGCCTCTCACCCTCCCCCATCCTCTCCATAGAGAACATTTTGTAAAACTTATACATTTAACAAATATAACATTTATTTAAATATGAATTATCCTATAGGAAATTTCGATGTCTTTCGCGTATAAAAAAAATAAGTAAACATTCCTTTCCTCGTTAAAACTCTTTCTTTCGATCTTTGCTACCGGTCTTGTGATACAAAATACAATCAATCAATTTGTTAACCTACCTACTATATACATATGACATATGTCCTTATGTGCGTATGCATGTAATACCCGGAATCGCGAAATATTCAAGTCACAATCACGTTATTAATATACTATATGAACCTGCATACATACATATTTGTATATGTACACATATTACGAGTATCTCTATGACGTTATCATTTTTTGTATCGTAATCAAACGTGCGATTTATATACGTAATTAAATAATTCACCGATAAACGTGTAATATTGATAATAATAACAATAATAATGATAATGATAATAATTGAAAACAGTAATAATAATGCAAGAAATACAAACAACAATAATAATGACAATTATGGTAGAAATTAAATGAGTCAGTTTTATTTATATTCTACTTAACGACACATTCAACTTAATTTATGGAATAAAGAGAGAAAAGGAGACAGAACGACAACGACAATCGAATGATTAAAAATCACAAGGGCTATTGAGTAATTGAAATAATGACGTAACCAAAAATGTGCTTACGGGGACGATTTTCTTGGTATGTTGGGGTTATTCCTTCATGATACTTTTGCTTCTTTATTTTTTATATACGAATCTGGGTTTCGGGGTTTCTGCTTCTAAATTTTTGAATCGTTATCTTTATGTTTATTTTATATATTCTCCGAACGCTTTTTGTGTTTAAACTATTTGACCTATGCGTGTCTGTGGTTTCGTCTAGATTGTTATTTCTTTCCTTTTGTCGTCAAGAGCTTTTCGGAATAGTTGAGAAGTTGGAGGGAGCAAAATTGAATTTAGGTTCGTTCAGCGTTTTTATCCGCTTGGGTTTTCGGTTCGTATGAGTCACGCAAGACAACAAAATGCCAAGATTCATACACGATGTGGAATGGAATTTTCATAGGACCAAGATGTGTCTCAAGAGGAAGAAGTCAAGGGGGAGAAAGTTTCGTTGATCGCATGAAAAGTCGTGCATCAAATATTTCCTCAAATCTCTACACCGTTAAGCTCCGCAACGAGATTCAAACTCCGTGCACTCGAAAAGGTACGTATGATTAAGTCGTTGATGCGCGTTCAAACGGAAAATCGCAACTTTTTATTTTCTCACTCTCCTTCATCGTAGACGGCTTTATTTTTCTTCTTTAACTATCGCTTCAAATCTTGTCTGTCTGCGAGCACTTGTACATCTCCTTTCGCGAGCTATAAAATAATTTTATTCGTCATTCAATCGACAAACATTTATCATCTCTTTTTGCCCACCCTCATCCTCCCATATATTTTTAATCGCTCTGGTAAATTTTCGGAAAAAAATGTTCTGGTTCGATGTGAAGATAAATAAAAAAAATTGCGAAGGAATGGAATTCTGTTTGAATGATGATTCAACGCGACAAGTCATTCCGTGGCAGAGACTCGGGTGAATTTTTCGAGCTGTTTTCTTCGCGCTTGTGAAAAATGAGCTAATTTTCCAAACGGAACATTTCTATGAACAGTGTAGTGTTTAATTTCTCGTCAGAGGACGATCGATGTGCATCATCAACTTTGGGACTTTTTTGTTCTCGGAAAAGTGTGCTCTGTAAATTGAATAATTTAATTTAATGGAAATTCAACGAAAATTCGTAGAAAATGTAAAAATGAGATAAAAGATTTGCTCATCGTTGGAGTTGCCACGAGACATTCCATTGTCACAAATGCACAATTGAATGTGCGCGCAGTTTATACGGTATTAAGAAAGGAGGAAGAGCAGGCAAGACCATCGTCGTTGAACGACGAAAGTCGTTGTTTTTTCTTTGTTTTTCTTTTTCTTTTCGTTTCAATGTAATGAAATAAGCTCGCCCCGAGTATTTACGAGAGTTCGGAGAAAAAATTTTCGTCACAATGTTTGCCTTCCTGTGACCCGGTAGTTTTTAATTAGCGGGTCGTGTAAAATTGGACTGGTCGTAGACCGACAGGGTTATTGCTTCTTCTATCCCTGCGTTTCCCCCTTTTTTTTCATGCACATATATCCCTCGAGTCGTGCCCTGGAATTCCATTCGCTCATCCTTCCGGTTCACTTATCACCCGTATTTTCGTCTCTCGCTAGTAAAACACCCTCGTCTCTGCCCAAATTATACGAATCATTCGTGATGAATTTTGGCGAATACAAAAATTTATTTAGCGTAAATACCAGAGCGATTTTTTTTCTCATGGACTTGCGTCCAAATTTTTAGTGAAAATTAAAATTTGCCTGTTATCTCTTGTGGTTGTTTAATAACTACATAGGAAAATCGAATACCTCACTATGTTTTCGTAGTTATTATTATTATTACTCTTATTATCATTATCATTACTATTATCAATTAAATCATCATTATTATTATTAATTCATTATTATTATTGATGTTATTGTTGTTTTGTTATCATTATTATTATCCTTAATGCTATTATCGTTATTGTTAAGTATCTATGAATATATTTACGCGCCGGAAACAAGTCTCGGATGTGATCGCTCGAGCTAAAAAATATCTGCGCACTAATCCTCGCACCTGTCTCTCAGTGGGATCCCATCCCGTTTTATTATTTTGCGACTTTTATTTATTCATATTTCTACACCGAAGGATATTTTCACTTGTACTTCGTTAATTATATAATCGGTATACGCTTTTGCGCTCACCCCTCATTCTCTCACACTAATATCATTTTCTCTCACGTTCCAAATATTCGTCGACCTATTATGCTCTGAATCTTGTGCGTCAAAATAAGAGAGAATTAATCAATTAACAAAACGAAACAGAAAAAAACTGTTACTTTTCCCACGCGCTCGTATGGAAGGTCAAGTTTTCGGAATTAATTTTTTCTTCAGGTAAAACAAATTAATGCCAACAATTTTGTCATGAGTTATTTAAAAAATTGAATGAAACTATTGCACTTTTTCAATTTTGTTTTTTTTTTTCCTTTTTCTACACGTCTTGGCTGTCGCATCAAAATGCACGAACCGCGCAGCACGTACATCCAATTATACATTTTTCCTCCCTCATCCACCCTTCCTGCTGCCCTCTCATGTGTTTTCGTATCCTCCACAACACTCTCAAAACTCGCACATTTGCTCACCTCATATAGTATTTTAAATCCTTTCATCCTCATCCCGCTCTGCTTTAATTTCTTCATTGTTTTTTGTATCATCACATTTACAAAACTACGAGCAATATTTTCACGTTTTTAATATTTCGAGTAATCCATGAATATACACTTATCGATGTATATTCGATATATATTCATATATGTGCGGTATATAAATTAAATGTACGCTATTAACGTATGTTACAGGTGTACGTACTCCTGTTTACTTTTTCTAGGACTATTTAAATAATAGATACACGAAAACACGACCAGGTTTATCCATCAGCTAGAACGAGCCGGGTGTATCCGCGTGCCTTTGTTTTTGTTTGTATCATCGTATGTACCTGTTCGTACTAATTAGTATATAATGTTTAGATACGAAACCACTCTCAAGATTTTACTCAATTGTTACAGCGATCGATTGTTCAACCCTAAAGCGTTCACTGACCGCTTGGAAATAAATTAAAAGAGATAAACAGTGGCGATGGCAGACTAGCTTGAAAGATTGACAAAGAAAATGATGGACAGTCAGAAAATAATTTCGATTCGAATCGTACCTTCAGGTTATTTAACAAAAAAATTTTCTAGTGCACGATCGACTTATGCTGATCGCCGTCTGCAGCAGTTTTACGAACAATCTTGATATTTATCGCCTTCGCCACTGGAGACCTCAATTCATCTGTAATTTCTCGCGCATTTCCTGCCTGATGTGTTTTTTTTTTTAAATCTCCTAGCACTTTGTTTTTCCATGAGATCAGCATCGGTTCGAAAAAAATGCAACAAAAAATTTGTCCTCGCTTCCACCCGTTGCTGACAAATATGTGCGAACCGAGATTAATATTCGATTGTGGCACACATAAAAAATGAGAATTTTCGAATGAAAACTCGACTGGAGGTTCAACTTAGAAAATACAGTTTACTTTGAAATGTTCATATTGGTCCTTGCACACAATCTTGATCTTCACACAATCCCAGCTTGTTTCTCACCATCTTTCGTACAATCTCACACGAGAGTCAATTTAAATCCTACAAGGACGAGCGCTTTGTTTTTATCGTAACACATTAATCAACATTGAGTGTTTTTTCATGTTAATTACGATATGAAAGAGCTTAATGATTTTCTCTCTGTTCGGGGAACATGATGCAAGAGCCTGTTTCATGTACGACCTGAGTTGATCAAATCAACGATCGGTAAGAAACGTCTGCTAGGCTCGAGCCGACTAAATCACTCGTCCTTGAAGGTTCGCTTACAGAACAAAAATCTGGTAAATATCGAGAGCCAAAGTTCCATACATTGTACTTGTTTCAACAACCTACGTAAGGTAAAAGTTGGCCTGCCCGTATTGTTAAGCATATCCATTTAATTCGCAAACGTAGTGGATACGAACGAGGGCTCAACATCTCTGATGACAAAATTGCATTATTTATTTGTCGTTAAATCATTTTGATTTAGACTTCCTTCAAATTGTGCCCATTCCAGTTTATTCCGTTCATCGGCTTTTCTTGTTTCTTCATTTATAACGATAATTATAATAGATTATCTTATTATTTTCATTGTTGTGGTTGTTATTATTAATTTTATCATTATGATGATTATTATTATTGCTACTGCTACTGCTACTTTTATTATTATTGATTATTATGACGGTTTTAATTATCAATATGATTATAATCAGAGTTTTTATTATTGTTAGTATTGTTAAAATTATTATTATTGAAAGAGGAGCCTCGGCACATAAGGGTCTGAGACTCTTACGGTGCATGAAGCATTTTCCCTCTCAAGAAAAAAAATATTATTATTACTATCGTTACAAGTGCTGAGCCCGGGGTCCCACGGCCGGACACTCATGGGTCCTGACTCATCAGCGATCCCCACTACCTCAACAAGCAGTGGGGATCGCTGCGAGGAGATAATTATTATTTTAATTTTTATCGTTATTCATTATTATTATTATTATTATTATCATTATTATTAGGGTAATTATTAGCATTATCGTAATTATGTTTCCGTAAAATGCCTACGTTTATCTTTCTTATCAGGCGTTTATTTCGTTTCTTGCTTTTCCACTCGTGCTTTGTTCACTCTGTTTCATTTCTCCGTGAAGCTTGGATTAACACTCTCCCGATCTAATAATACGCGTGAACGTAGACGAGATTGTGGATAGGATGGTGATGAGGATGGGGATTGTGTAGAGGGGTGCAAACCGAGGTTGTGATAGTTGTTGGCGAGGGAGACTGATTGACCGATTGTATGGTGGATACGGGCGAGACCTGATTGGGAGGACCTGCCGGGACCTGATGATAAACAGCCTGACTCGGGCCGGTCATCGGGCATTGGGCCCCGGCGCCGTGTTGGCCACCGTGCTGAATGTAGTTTGGGGGTAGACATACCTCAATACGATCGGTACGTGGCATCTTCTGCGGCATTGCGACTGTCTGTGGCACCACGCCCAACGGACTACCGACTCCCGTTGGGTCAGCTGGACCCATTATCGTCGGCATTATCGGGCTCTGTGTGAAATACGGCGTGTACGTGTTGCTCACCTGCGGCATTCCCGTCAAATAAGGATTGGTTGCCTGCGAAAAATAAAAAGGAAAATATTCACCCGGAATACATCCAGGTTTTTTTTCGGTTAGTTCCTCGTTTTTTTCAATCCCTTCGTTCTTCATAACTTCGCAGATCTCAACTCGATAATGGGCAACTGTTGTTAATTTCATTAAAAATCAGCTCTTTCCATTATCGAGCAATCCGTTATATCAATTTCGAGAATTATTCTATTCCAATTTTTCATTTTACCGATTCATCTTCATTTTTCCAACGGAGATACTCATAGTTTAACATTCCGGCTCTTCTAACATTCGCATGATTAAGCTTCACGCGCATTATTCCCATGAGCCCGCCCCATTGTTTGTAAGCTTTGTTTGGATATATTGGTAATGAGCGAAACATTTTTTCTAATTGCGACTCGAAAAAACGCGAGCGATCAACGTCGCATGAACTTGCTTTACTTAGTGCATAATTCTGGGAAATTGAAGAGTTTTACGATTCTCGTTTCTCTTCATGGAAACATTAGAAACATAATTTTTCGCTCATTTTTGTATGAAGCATGGTCACACGTACCATTCGTTCTGAAATTTATCGGAAATTCTTATCCCAATCGTTAAGAGGTCATGTCTAATTGGAATCATACAAAATTATTTAAAAAACACCGTGTTTATTACAATTTTTTTCTGTTTTCATGAAAATCCGTTGCTGAAAAAATCCAGTGGACGCTCCTCTTATTGCAAGATCGTTCGGTTTCAAAAAAATGGTCAAATATTCGTTAAATTTTGTAAAATACGTGATTACTTGTTGAGCATGAAACTATCGGTGTCATAAATTTTTTTTCTTCGTAAACCATGCGTTTTATTTGTATTGAGTGCAGACATGACTTCTTAACAATCAGGAAACTGTAAACAATCAATGAAAAACATTATGTTATACGATTCCGTGAATCAACTCGAAAACGTTAATTAAAACGTGTGGCTGAACTTGTAGATTGAGTTCAGATCGAGGACGCATCAACGTCGTTAAAAATGCACATTTTAGTAATTCGTTGATCTAAAAAATGATGTAGAGAAAATTTGAAAAATGTTCCAACTCATAAACGTTCTGTGACGATGCTTGATACTCCATGCCAAACATATAATGGATGCATGCTGAAATGCGTGTACGTATGTACGAAGCGTTGGTGTGAGATTTTTGGTTGATTTCTAGCTGGAGCAAGTCCAGAGGAAGCGAATTTTCGTCTCTTTTTTTTTTATTTTGTCAATTTGCCTCACACACAACGCGAATTGCTGTATATGAAGAAATGTGTATTAGAATATCATTGAAACATCCGAGGGAAGCGTGTATTCACGATTTTTTAAGGCGCACTTCTACGTAGCATGCATTGAAAAAAGTGCCATTACGTAAACTAAGTCTATGAAATAATTCGAATACTCAAATTTCGCCACTATCAGAAACGTACTATAAATGCGCTCGCCCTAGAGCGCATACCAGCTAATATTAATCGTCGGAATTGAGGGTAACGTTTCAGTCTAAATTACTCATTTAAATGATTCCGTGACTTTGTAGTGGAAAATAACTTGGCGATATATTTATTTGGTAAGAAACCGACGCAGGCGTTTTTGTGGAAATAGAACGTTAACCCTCGGCTCACTTGGACAAGCTACTTTGGCTCTGACGGGAGATTAATTTGAAACGATATTCTTAATGAACGTCAAACTTGACGTACGATTGTCCATCAGCTTATTGATACTCAATAAATCTAATTGTTGCATATGAATGTATTTCGTACTAGTAAGAGTAACTCCATTCAGGTGATTTTTTGATAAGCCGACGTTACAGTCGAGGGAAAATTTCGGAAAAACGTAAATTTTTGATCTTTGGAGATTTTTGTTTCTCTCGACGTACGAAATACATTAAAAAAACTAGAAAAAAAAAACAATTAGTGAAAGCCGAACCAAAACCAGGAGTTACCATAAAGGCGTGGGTAGCGAGAAGTTGCTGCTGGAGTTGCTGTTGAAGGTGATGGTGCGATGGCGGAGGAGGTTGGGACTCCTGTTCGCCAATGTATTGTAGCGATCGGAGAACACACCAACAATCAACCACAACCACAGGCGCCACAGCGGCAAACATAAGGGACAGACAGGCGGTCATACGTGTAGTACAGTGATAATAAATCAATTATTTTCATTTGCTTGTTTTTCGTTATTTTTCTTTTCTCTTTGCTTCTCATGATGAATTACAATGCGGACGCCGATAATGGATGGGCAATACTCGTTTGATTTTGTTCTTCTTTTTCTTTCTAACGGTTTTTCCAACCGATACAAATTATATTATATGGGAAATAATAATTGGGAAGTTAGAAGAAAATTGACGTACGATGCCAAGACGGGGTGCGAGGACACGTGCTGTATCAATTTTATTCTGTAATCTCATGTTGAGAAATATGACAAGTTTATTCAGGACCAGTGTATAATTACGGCACAAACGCTTTTAAATATTTCCGTCAATATGAACTTCAAATAGCCATCCAGGTACGTGTAAGCCCTTAATAACTTGATTTCGAAATACAAATACCATTGTTCCTCTTGTTATTGAATTCTGGATTCGTTCTGAGAATGATTAAAATCGTATTCGACTCTGAGAGGAATTTCCAAGATGGATCAATTATTACGCGTTGCTGGAACGTTACGCAACCGACAAAATCTGCTCGCAAACAAATGTTATGTCTGTACACAGAACTCAAATTATATAAAACTTGGGTCCAGAGTTAGCACGCGTCCACGCACAGCATGCGCCGAAATAAAACTTTCTACGGATGCAAATAAATATAAATACAGAAATAAGGAATCCATATATATAAATATATTCATATATATATACAAATGAAGTAAATCTGAATCCTAATGGAACAAAAATGTATCAACAAACAGAGACACCGATTCAATAGGGAGTAACACTGATCAAAATCATGCGGCGTGCTAATTTATATTTCGAGGTGAGGATGATGTATTTTTCTTCGAGCCATATCGTCCGGTAACAATTGTCTCTTTTTCGACCGGAAGATTGATGCCACATTTTCATTTGCATTATTTTTCCCACCCAGTTGTGACGTCAATCAGTGACGTTGAAATCTGAGAGGAACGTCGCTACCGAACGAAATGCCACGAGACAAAGTGCACACATCTAATCGTGATTACTTGTAATTTTTTAGCAGTATGTATAAAACGATGACATAACAAATTTTAGGTTGACCATGTTACATGTACGTGTACGAAAATATTATATATTTTTTATGTGCCATATTGGTATAGTAATGGAATATTCATGGGGTGTCTCATATTGGACGTGTTGATATTCAGAGATTGTGTAAAATATTAAAAAGAGCATGGCACTATCCAAAAGTCTCAATATCACACATATTAATATAAATACATATGTAAATATGTATGTAATATAGACGAACGTAGAAAATATTGTACGAAGAAAAATTGAAAAGCAGACATACCACGGTGGGCACCTGACCAGGTACGAGAGGTTGACCAGGTGTTAGACCCATTTGTTGTATCAGAGCATTCTTCAAGGCTAGGTGATTGCGTCCGTTTATGAGTAGCTGATCTTTGAGATGCTGTGGAGGATGGAAATACTTGCAAGGTGGTTTTTCCCTGTTACATCGTCCCTGAAATTATAAAAAAAACCGAAATAATGTAGGAATGTTTTTACAATGTAATGTCAGAAGGTTTTACATAGTTTGCTGAATCGCAATTACGACTCATCGTTGCAATTTCGTGTGTTAATACTGTCAACAGTTGAGTTGTTTTGTAACGAGATTGTCAGTTTGAATTTGCAACATATGGAGGGCTTTTCCCCGAGTGTTGAAAAGTGATTTATCGTGTTACGTAACTGGATTTTCCTCTCGAGAAAGCAAATCACTCGGATGACAGAAATGCGCGGCCATTTTTTAATCGCCAAAGAGCACTTTGTCACAACATTTTTTTAGCCAAAAATATCACCTTGTTCCGATACGTATGTGGAAACTAACTCGCGTGAGAGCGGAAAAACATTTTCACTCTGCGGGGTATGTGCTGTACATAGACAATTTCGAACATTACGTAAACGGATCGTTTTCTCGCTTAGCATGTTCGATTTTGAAACCACCAGCGGATGAGTCAATATCGTGTAGATACGGGAGAAAAACAGATGGACGGAAAGAGGAGGCATGGGAGTGTAATCAACGAGCGGATTGGCAATAAACGCAACATCCATTACCTCTCGAATCTCGTTGGAACACTGACCTTCATAAATTCGGAATTGAATTAATCGTCATGGTGAATGTGTACGGTGACATTTTATACGGTCGGTTTTTTATGTTCCTTTTCGCAAATGATTTTCAAAGTAATGTCTTTCCCATGTTTAGCATTTACTGGTAAAACCTATTTACGCATAACCTGGGCTAAGATTCGCAAAAAATGGCAAACCGTTTCTAAAGCAGGACCATGATTGAAAGATGAGAACGTAGCGAGCTTAACGGAAGTGTGGACCGAGAGAAAGTCCAAAAGAGGGTGAGAAGTCCCTGTGGTACTAATTAGATCCTAACAACGTTAGTTCAGGTAAGACGTTCCAGTGAAGTGTCTCGTGCCTTACAGCAACAACTGCTAGTGTAGAATGTGGAGTTGAGAGAGAAGGGAGAAGATGCCAAGCACCTAGATGACTGCTATGGGTGCACCCGTTAAAACCGCCAACGGCTATGTATCTATCTATGTATACAGCTGAGCGGAAATCCAGTGGCTTTTCGTAATAGCAGCTTGGGCGAACGTAAACTATAGAATCAGGAGACCTTCCGGCCCCGGACATAGCATGGGCTCTGTATTTTCTACCGAGCTTCTCTTTTAGCCCTGCCGCGTCTGAAACTGTTCACACCACGAAATCCTCATCGTATGTCCACCGAACTCGTGACGTCCACATTGAAATATTTACGAGCTTAAGTTACTTCAATATCATCTAATTAAGCACGTTCGAGAGTTATCGCTTCGTGGCAATGAAGTTGCTAGCTTATTGCTGAACGGCTAATCTGTAGCGTCAAAGTTTTGACCTGCTCCTGAGAAAAATGCTGAGCATGCAAAGCCTCAGTAGTTCGGAGGAAAACAAGAACTGGCCATGTATTTGCTGCTCTCGCTCGATTCAAGATTTTAATTATGATTCATCGAGATTAACGGAAAATTTTCTGCCTTCATTAGTTTTTGTTTTTGTTTTGTTTCACGGACTTTCTATGGCGCCGGTCAAATCTTGATTTTGAAAAAAGTTGTTACAAGTTGACCAAAGAACAAGATGCTCTGAAGCCAAGATTGCGAGCGATTTACGAGCGATTTTTTTTTGAAAAACTAAATGAAGCTTCTTCGATGTTACATAAAAGTGTATGCAAAGATTAAGAGGCTTCACCATTCAAAAATCGAAATATTTGCAAGATATTGCGAAAAAATGAGTTGGGGGCACTTGATGCAAATCTCGTGGCTCTCCATACTCATTGTCAGTGACGTAGAAGTATAGTATCAATAATTCAGAAACAAAGCAGTTTGAAATTTGTTTACGTATCCATTCGTTACTGTATCTGTTTTCATCCGAGTATGTGGTGAATGCAATACGAGTCCGAGGAAGGCAGAGAGAGAAAGAAAAAGAGAGGGGTTACGGGTCGGTAAATCCTGGAAGCTCCTCATTTACATCGCCAAGTCAGCAGTTTACTAACATACTGTACTACTGTGTAACTAACGAGCGCAGTTCCAGAATTTGGGTGGATTATTGTACTTTCTCCATTTCCATCCCGTTTTATTTGTTTTATCTTTCTTTTTCTCTGTGTCTACATTCGGCAATTACTGCGCATAATTTTAACGGTTTTGAATTGACCGTAAAACCAACATCGTTACGTGCTCCCGTTCAGCCCATGGAAAGGCAAATCTATACAGATATTCATCGTGAACACACAAGGTTATTGGTGGATCGTTTCAAACATTCGTACGCTCACTGATGGCTGTTCCTTTCTGTTCTTTCCAGTCTGGTATGACTTTTTTTGTTTACCGAAGTGCAAAAGGGTGAGTCATGAAAAAATGCATTGCGCAATGAGACGAGGACCAATGAATTTTTACATTTATACTTGAACAATCCTCTTTCGATGGGTGCAGAGAGAACACAAAGAAATTTAATGGAGACTAAAGTTTTTGGTACGAAAAAGACTACAGCAGTTTCATTTCTGCGTCGAATCCCGCCATCTTTCGTACGCATGAGCGAGCACAGAAAGACACACGCAGAACAGAGCCGGCTGAAAAAGTGAGTAAAAGGAAACGACGAGGGGGAGACCGGAAGAGAAGATCCCATGGTGGCATCGTACACTATGGTGAGGTGTTGGACGTACACGATCCTTCCAGCCCTGAGCTAACCACACTTTATGACCCACCCGGACGAAATTAGCTATCCTCACTGTCTGTTGGTGCCGTCGTGAGTGTGCCACCAAAGACTACGTACCCTTTCCATGTCTTGGCTCGATCGCACGAGCGAGCTCCTCTTCGCACACCCGGTGCTCACAGAAGGGTGCGTACATGTGTATTCTTCACACACCGCGTGGCACGAGTGTTGCTTTTGCCATAGCGTAGCCATGGACGTTTTCCAGCCGCTGTTTTCCTCGGGGTTGCCAGCACGTGATGCGCTGTCAGGCCAAGCCAGCGCACGCCAAACGACCCTGCGGTCTATACATTTGTACAGTTTCGCTCTATCCTTGTCTCTCTTCTGACTCCCTTAGCACGCGCGAACCGTTGATGGCATGAGACGGTACGGGATGCAAAATTACTAGGATTTGCGCGTAGATTTACATATCGATTTTCTTGGCGGAATGGCGACGTGTGGTGCGAAGCGGGCTTACCGTTCCCCTTCATTTCATGCCGCTCGTAAAATTACCACAAAAAACAACGCACCCAGCTTTATTTTTTTCAGTCATGACATCATCTTCGTAGATCCTCGGAGACACGGTATTCCATGATAATTTTTATACCTTCAATTCCGTTCCATCGAATTGTCACCGGATATCGTTAGTTACTGAAGAGTCTACTACGATTTCGGAATTTTGCAAGTCATGACGGAAAGAAAAACAAATTGAAAGCTGTTTACATCGATTGTATATACAAACTGGAATTTTGTGAACAATGTGGAAGGGAAAGATTGAGGATGAGAAAAGAATGAGGGCATGGAGGAAATAAACGAGGGAGGAGTGTTGGCCTTTCCAAAGTCACGCGACATTTGCCTCGAACGGGCTTCATCGGTTCGATAATAGGATCAACGATGAGGTCCGTGGAAAACGCCGATAGCAAGAGCAGCCATGACCAAAGGCAGAAACGCGCCCTTTACGGGACGTAGGGTGATGGCGAACTTTGTTTCCCTCTCTTTCTCTCTGCCTCAATTTCTCAGATAACTCGTTTTCGCTAAAGGCATAAGCGAGATTAAAAAAGGTTTCGATAACCTTCGTCCTATGTTCGAGGCACGTGGTAAATTCAAAATAAAAAAAAGATCATTAATCCTATTCATCCCTTGTCCTGATACTTCATTGCCTGCAACATCCAATGGATGCGACGTCAATGAATACAGGCCGAGTCGTTTGTCACGTGGATGAGGCGCGCGTTCAAGACCGAGAATTGCGCCAAAAGAATTCGTGACGCGCTCGTGTGGCCTCGAATAAATCGTCTTGGCATACAGGGTCAAGGCTCACACCGGGTGGCTGGTACACGAACAAAGGCGCAGTCTCGCCATTTCCATATATACCACAGCTTGCAACATGTTAACCTCTGACGCAGTTATAACTCAACCACTTTCAGCTGAAGTGGATTTCTCAGCGTGTATACATGTTTATCGTTGCAGTATCTTCAATAATTACTGCACCGTTCTTTATCAAGTAACCTCCGTCAACTGCTTGGCATTTGTACGCCGCATATCTTGGCGATTTCCTTCAAGATTTCGTAAATACCGCCCGAATTATGCGAATTGAGAAATTTCAATAAATTTTGTCACTTTCACAAACGTGCGATTGTACGTTTGCTCGAAATGGTCAAGGGAATCCCATGACACCCTTAAGGATGTTGCATGCAAAATTTCCTATCGATAAAATTCTTTCAAATTTGCCCCACACTGAGAGAATGGTCATGTCTTATAATACGTCGCGCAATTTGAAAAAGTTTCACCATGTAGAAATCAAGATATTTATTTATAAAAATGAGAATTTTCCGAAGTTTCTCATAAGAGCGTGTGTTAAAAGTTGCAATTGTCAGCATTAAAAATTTCGATTTCTCAATGACGAAGCCTCTTAAAACTTTGCATACACTTTTATGCGACATCGAAGAAGCTTTATTTAGTTTTTCAAAAAAATCGGCCGTAAAATATTTTTCGAAATTTTGTTTGCTATAAAACAAATACGAATTACCTCGGACAATCTTGGATTCAGAGTATGTTGTTCTTTCGTCAAAATGTAACAACTTTTTTTAATGAACTTGGGCTCGCAAATCATTTTGTATGTAAGAAAAGTGGAAACTAAAATTTAGATTTCCCTGTCGCCATACAACGTCCTTAAAGATGCATAGTCACCGTGATTTTCATCTCAAAGAAAACGTTCCCCTAGATACACTCTTTTTAGCCTCGAATTCAATTTTCAAGCATTTCCTACAATGCGCCCCATGTCTACACACAGTCTAGCATGAATAGATTTGATAGGATATCGTTAGACAGAATCTTCATTAAAGATGCGGCATACAAAGCCGCTCAATTGAAATCAAGGTGTAGGTTAGTTATTGTATGTAATTATCGTTCCGAGTGGAACGTGGAGGGAACCCAATCAAAGAAAAAGAACGCCAATGAATCATTTGGAGGGAAGCGATTTACCGTTTAACGAAGAGACCTCTTGCAATGTCGGAGAGAAGTACTAGTAGCACTGAATGTTATGTGCTGGTGCTGTTGAAGGATCCTAGCAGTCTAGTGGCAGTGTATATACATGAATGTAGAGACTCAAGCTCCTTGACTTGAGGGTTGTGCTGCCTCAGATCCACGAAACTCCACCCTCGTCGTTCTTCGTTGGCATTATCTTTGTCCCCCTCTTTCTATCAAGTCTCTCAGACTTTCTCCATGAGTCTCTCACTCCGAATTCTACGATATTACCCTCGCTCGCCATCGCCCTGGTTCAACGCGAAGGACGCGTTGCCCGTAACAACTGCCAATCTTGCTAGGGCTAAATCCGGTCCTCGCGCGCCTGAGAATTCGCGATAATTTGCACCAGAGTTCTGAGGACGCTGACAGGAGAGGGTTACTACCAAGCGAAAGAGTACAATTTGACTTCTTGGCTTTCATTTCGTCAGCACGATTAAACAGTTGAATTAATTGCCGGACAATCTCACTGCTATCTACCCCGCATTACTTATTCCACATTGATTCTCCATTTTTTTCAGATTCTTCAGAGCTCTAAGAGGTTTTCGCGAGCCCATTCATTTTAGCTTTCAAGAACTTTCTGCCTCATCAACAAATATTTTTTACACTTTTATGCACACGGCTTGGCGGCTTTTTCGTTTAAGTGCCCAGCAGGATGAAAAAGCAGCAAGTATGGACAAATATGGCATCGAAAGACAATGCATTTTGAGGTCAACATGTAGCTACAAACGAGACTGAACGATTCCTATGAAAAATCACCTACAGACGAAACAGAAAGAAGAAGAGGAAATGGAATGAGACGCAGCGACTGGGTTATTACATCAAGCTCCATGAAAGAACGGAAAGAGGATCACCTTGCCATCTCACCTCATTCACCCCTACCATCGCAAGGCTATACGTCGTCGGCATTTCAAAGAATAACAATTTGTTGAATTAGAGGCATCAAAGGAGGTAATTCTTTTCACCGAGTATATATAGAAAACAGAGCAAGGAAATTTCAAAGAAAAAGCCCAAGACGGAGCGAAAAAGTGGGATAAAATGCTGTGCACAACATTTTTCCAAACGTCTTTCAAGTTTCAGCGAGTAACGGGACCGAAGCAGAGATGGGACGGTGGAGGGATCTAAAAATCTAGATAGAATTATGAGAGGTCGAGAAAACCAACAAGTCGAGGATGTCAGACACGCTCCCAAGGTGTGCTGGGAAAAAAAATGAAACGTGAAAAGAAAATCAAGCAAATGCCTGCATCCAACGTGTCATCGTTTCGATTTATAATGTACGAACTTCCCATGTATTTCTCTCTCGTTCTCTTTCCACACTTTCGACCTAGCCTTTGATACCATCGCGCCATCAAGTTAAGAGTTCCACATACAACATCAAAGACAAAAACCAACACAGTTGGAACGGCCATGTTGGTTGTTGCTCGGTATTTATATTTCCTGATGCTTTGTCACTCTCGCATTTCTACACGAAGCACAATCCAGAGGTAAACTCAGAAAACAACAGGATCGTTCTCAATATGCTAATGAACGTTTGTCTTCGACAGCAGCGAAGGATCGTTGGATTTTTCCGATACTTCAACATAAACTTTGCCTTATCGAATGAAGGAAATGGCGTTACCGCATCAATTATAACAAATTGGTCTGGGAATCGTATGATTGTTTCGATCATTCCTTCAAGTTTTGTCCAATCAATCAAGATTGAATGATGGAAATGATTTGAAAGTCACTTGTTTTCAGTTTATCACATATACTCATCTAGCATCCACGTTTTTGGACTTTTCCTACGATATCCGCTAAACATCGCTTTGAATCCTGATCTGAAGGTGGTAGAGATTTTGCGATGTCGTATATTTTACAGAGTATAGAACAGGGAAGCTCTGCGATGTTTATCTCAGTACTTTTGACTGAAGGGCCTATCAGATGGCTGCGAGTCGGCCGCAGAGTCGCACAGGAAACGGAGAGCAAACTCGAGCGGTAATTAAAATACAATTAAGGAAGGAAATCTCGAGAAGAGACAAAGATTCATCTCTCCTTGGCATTTATTGCAAACCTGGGTAGACATCAAAGTAATTTCGTCTTTCGTTGTCTTTCGCAGAGCCACCGCAGCTGCCAACGTTTATTACTCGTAATTAGCGGTGCCTTTTTTTCAACGTGTATAATTGTAAGTCATAAAAAAATATTCTGGGATCTCGAGCAAGTGTTGTTGCTGTTTCCTGCTTAGCATTATAGGCATGGGACTTTTTCCTTCGGTTTGGCAGGTGCTCCAACATCTGTCGGTATACGATTGTGGAGTCTGAAGGGTTTGTTTTTTTTTCTATAAATCTGCGAATTTCTCGATTCACGATTCACCTGGATGTTTGTGTGGGGGAAAGGGTCTGGTTCGCCGACACATTAGCTCCGGAAGTGTTGACTGAGAGAAACAAGGGACGAAAGGCAAACAGCAGCGGAAGAAAAAGAAATTCGCGGGTGTTGGTGGGCAGGAGGAGAATTCGGGAGAAGGAACGACAAAACAGTGTACAATGAACCCAACTTCCGGTACAGGTGTTCTCCTATTTTCAAATCTATGACCTTGAAAAGTACGAATAAGCGACAAAAAAGTTTGTCAAAAGGTTCTAAACTACACCTGTCTAAAGTTTCCACCACATTTCTGATTTGTGGTTAGCAAATTTTTTAATAAGACATGGAATTTTTAAAAAGCTTCATTTATTTTGATGTGACACATTTTTTTTCAACCTTCATGTATCTTTGAGCCTACAAATGTAGAGACAGATAAAAACTGGATAATTGGCAAAGCAGTTCTTAATGCAGGACCATCAGAGGAATAAATATAGAACATTATCATCAAGGGAGTAAAAATCTTTTGGGAGGACGCGTGCCGGCTCGTTAACCATAAGAGCTCTCGCTATTTTCCCTCTCGGAGCTAGCCACGTGCACAGTTTTCGGCGACAATAATTATCTTGTTTTCGAAGCAAACGAAGCGTGGTGTTCACTTTCGATGCACAGCACTGCTACGCTCCTCTGTTTTCTTCTTCCCTACCCTGGCACTAAATCTCGCTTTATCCACGTTTGTTTACCCTCCGATCCCCAATACTGTGGGAATCCCACCATTGGCAGCTTTTAACGAATATCGTACGCTGTAATAGCGAAATCTGCTGATCAAGATCGTACTCATCCCCAGAGAATGACGGATTGCCTCTATTTTCGTAACGTTCAGAATTGAAGAGTTTGTTAGAAAGCCGAAAGAAAAAAGTGAACATGTCGCTTCTAATTATTTCAATTAAAATACGTCAAGCACCTATTTTGAAAAAAAAAACGATTTTTTTCAGACAAGTCATCGTCGACATTTATTCAAACGAATACGCAATTAAATGTCTCCTATATAACAAAGTGTACGCGCGAAAGTTAATAGTATTTCGCAGGGTGCTCGTTGTCCCGTTAAAAAGGCAAAAATGAATAGGGTGTCCATGTGCACTTTGCTAACGGTTAGCACACACGAGTGCAGCCCCATAGGTTCATTGTGCTCTGTGAAACGTAGTGGCGCACGCAGTGCTTACAAAGTGGGAGAGATCGGTGACGAGGACGAGGTACTTAAGGGCAGGGTGCACTTCCGAGTGCAATATGCGCGCGTGGTATGGCTTTTTTTTCAAATGTCGCTCGCAATATGGAACTTTGAACACACAATATAGACTGCTGACTGCAAAAACACACACAAGGGGTAGGGCAGCAGAGAAACATTGTGCGAAGGGAAGTCGAGGGCACGCCCCACTCGTGACGAGCAAACGTTGTCGTTAGTAAGACGCCGCCGCCGTCGCCGCTAATACACTTCCTAGGGAACAAAACTCCCTAAGTCGGCTCGATGTATACACACCCTGTCGGTTTCTTTCGTCTCGCCCTCATTGATATCAAGGCCGACACACAAATGTGACCTCAACGCAAACGGAGCTTACATGGAGTGTGCCCAATCCACGTGTGTTCAACGATCACGCGATCGATACATCTCCCCACGCACGATTCTTCATTCACGTGCTTAATTTCGTCAAGAACATTCGAGAGCAGGGTCTACGTTAACGACTCGCTTTCGATGATTTCCGCATCGTTTGACACGATCTTCTGCGTGCGCATGTGTTTGATGTAGAAACCAAACAAAAATGAGAATGAAAAACTATCACGTTCGTATATAGAACGCAAATTATTAGTCACGTGCGTTTTGGCGATAAAAAAAAGATCGCGAACGGAGGAATGGGAGGCGAAGCAAGTTAAAAGCTTCGTACAAAACGAATGAAATGCACCAAACAAAATACATATAGATATGCAGCGTATATGGATGGAGTTTGATAGAAAGAGGCACGAGGGCTCGTACGAGACGTTGCGACAGAACCGTCCCAGCATCGCTCTTAAGATACAGTGAGGAGGTAACCAAGGGAATGGGGTTGTGCGCTCTTACCACCGGTACATTGCTTCTCTGCTTCAGCTTCCGCCACAAGAGTTCAGCAAGGGAACAGAAAGAGAGGCAAACTCGAGAGCTCGAGATCGAGGTGGGAGAGACAGAACGCAACAGGTTGCAAGTAGAATGCACGACACTGTTACGAGCACGGTGTACGTGTGTATATGTGTGTTTGCGTGTGAGTGTGGGTGTGTCCGAAGTAAATAAAGACGAAAAATAGTTAAAAGATCACGAGTCTATGCGCTGCCAGTGCACTCTTTCTCACATCACGGAAGCAGTTTCGTCTCCTCCGTGGCTGACAAACATATATTTAGAAATATTAATAACACTTGGTCCATATGTTGCGCTCAACACGAATCGCTTCTGATTTCGGAGGCTGTGGCTAATTTTAATGTGAGCCCAAAAATGTCTGCGTATTATTTATTGCAGTGATTGGCCAAGTGCAAATTTCATTTTTATAGAATGATCAATGAAAAGAAAAACAATGAATGAATGTTTTTTTTTTTTTTTCGTTTCAGGCTCGCGATCAGGAATTTTCGAACCTAGAAAACAACTAGTGCCTGCATTCCGTGGCTGGGACGATTTCGTGATAGTCGTTTTCTCGGCATTTCGTCTGATATTCTTGGAAGAACGAGAGACATTTCGTAAGATAAAAAAGGAGAAAGAGGGGGAATGGGAAAGAGAGCTAAAATTTATGAAAACTCTTTTTAATAATAGCCGAAGGTATGTATACTGTCTCGAACGAGCAATTCCGTGGTATTTGCCACTGTGGCTTGCTCCGTCTGTTCTCGAAGCAAATTGTCAGACGGTGCTTCTAAGTGTCCTCTCTCGTTATCAAGAATGTAAAGAGAAGAATAGAGGGACAAAGAAACAAAGAATGAGGGAGAGCAAGAGAGAGCGAGAGAAAGGAGCAGGAAGGCAAAGATGAGAGAAATGAAGGAGGCGAGGTGGAGCGCCCTTTAGCTTCCAAATGTTAACGACGATACGTAGCTGAGGAAGAAAGAAAAGGTTGGTGGTGGGGAAGAGAGAAAGAAAAGCTTTCGGTGGAGAGGCAAGCAAAAGCGGCTTTTCTCATCTCGTAGTAATGGCCGTGATGAGAATACGCTCTAAGACTCGATGGAAACTAGCTTTTTCTCGTGCGTCCTATATATTCGGCATACAAAGAACGAAATGAGGAATATAGAAAACCAATGGAATAATAATAATAATAATAATAGAAATAATAGTAATAAAAAAAAAGAAACGGGCCCAGGAAAAACTGCAGTGGGCAGATTTTTTATAAAACGCATAATAAATGAGAAAGTTAGCAGTACAAGAGTTTGTAACGCTTTTGTGGGTAGAAAGAGCTTTCATCGAAGCCTCTGCTGTCATTTTAGAATTATTACCGATTCTGTATACATCAGAATGAAGCAAATTAAAAATACAAATTCATAGTAATTATTAAAAAAAAAAAAAATGAATAAAAAATAAAAAAACCCCCATTGTACAAAGGTTCTGGTTCTGCGGAGGGTTTCGTACGGAAGTTCGATAAGCTTCGAGTGACAAGAGAAAAAGGTGATATGGAGAAACTGGGTGCAGAGAGCTCGGAAGTTCAGAGAAATCTGAATAAAAAAGTGGTGTAGGAAAACGAGGAGAAAGGCGAGAGTGAGGAGAGAGAAGAGGAATGGGCGGCTTAAAAAAGAGGGTTCAAACTAACTGAGTTCATTACCATAAATACTGGTGCGTTGGTGGAGCTCAGTGCCATATGGACTGTGCTCTGTCTGTGCTTGGCCCCGCGGGGTTGACCTTTCGTTGTCCCTTATACTTTTTCAACCTCCCACAACCACCCATTTTGTCATTCTGCCGCTGTCGATTGTACGCCGCCATCTCCCATTCCTATATACGAACCGGACCACGAGCATGCATGCTCACGGGTCTTCTCAAAACGCGAATTAAAGCACGCTCATTTGTCGGCTTTAATATCGATGTTGCTTCCTACCGTTTGCGTATAAACTCGGAGCTTTTTCGCTTCGGAAAAAACATCGTTCTTCACTCCGATTTTCCAACTTTCCCCAGCGCTCCGAGTATGACCTTTCAAAATATCGAATTAATACGAGTTTTCGTTTTAACGGAAATTGGTATTAAAAAAAATCTGGGAAACAGCCGACGTGAATGAAGATCAGTGAGGCTAATATATTTGTTCCTGCGTGGTGCTTATTAGATACGTTCAGTACTTCCTTCTATCGTCAGCGTTTATCAAGCTGATAAGCGTTCGTTTTTTTCTCTCCTTATTCCGCCCTGCGAGGCATAAACGAAATTGTGCGATGTTGGAGCAGAACTACGTGGCGTCTGTATTACGGGATAAAGAGAAAAAGCGTCGATAACATTAGTTCATGAGTCCGGAATCGAGGAAGAAGGCGAGCGCTTTGGAAGAAGGAAAAGTAAATGATTGCGTAAAGAATTCGAATATAAAACACGAACGGGTTCTCGACGAGGACGAATTCAGGCTTATTGGAAATGTAAGGATTTGGTACTTCAAACTTTTGCACGTGTTTTTATGAAATCCTCCAAATCCAACGCATACTAAAATATTTAAAGCATCGAAATGGTTCATTTCGAACTCGTGTGTAGCCCATCATAAATGTGCTCATAGTGCTGATACATTATTAAGGGTTTTTTTCTTGTTTATATACCAGTCGAAGGATTTTTCAGGAGCCAGAATCTTTGCCCTCGTACCTACGGATTTAGGACTCCTTTGCGAATATGTGTATGCTGTTCACGCTCATAACAGCGCTAGACGTAATAAGGCGAAGAGGAAAATGTGGGGACGAAGCGAAGAAGAGGCCGAGGGAAGAGAGAAAGGCATGCGGCGGGCGCCGACTAGACGGGAACGCTTCCGAATGTATGAAGTAATACATACATGTATATATATTTGTGTATATACATGCGATAGCCCAAGGGAGTGATAGGAGAACGATGTATGGTTATTGGCCGGCCGCGGCGGCGGCATCGATTCTTACAGCGAGGGAGCCACAGATCACCCGGAAACTAAAACTCCTTCAACCCTCTATTCTGCCCCGTACAAAACCACCGTGTCTTTTACCACCATACATTTCCAGTTTTTCTGTGGGGATGGGAGCAAACCTTCCCAAAACGGTTCAATTCTTTATTAGAAAATTAACGACCTTCTTCCGCCGACAATTGAGCTCGCGTTGGGGTCGATACCATTCCGTATACGTCTAATTACGATTCATTCAAAGAATCGCTCGTTATGAGTGTGGGAGGGGTTTGGATCCGAAAATCTCGACAAAATATTAACGTTTTAGATCTTTTGGATCCATCGTCACTACTTTTTTGTAACCGAGTACATTTTTGAGTAAATGTTAAGACAGAATTTCGTGTTTCTTGATGACGTGCCTCATATTTTTATTAATACACTATTAAAGAAGAGATCGGAGAGTGAAGGAAGAAAGCACTACGGAAGGTTATTTTTAGCGGGTTCCGCTGAGAGTTGGAACTCCATGTGGTAGATATTCGTATCCATAGAAGGAGTCCTGGCTGCATTCTCGAATGCTTCCAAGTGTTAGGTATCCGCTGGTATAGATATATATTACACGTATTTGGGTAGTTGAACACTTTGGTGGGAGTTTGCGTTTTAACCAGCTGATTGGGCCGTTCCCATAGGAGTCGTTACATACCTCCTTCTTATTTCGCGTTCGCCGACTGCCTCGTATTCTTCGTCTTTTTGGATTATTTCACGTCGACTATCCGTACTCTTTCATTTTTACCAACTCGTGGGTATCCTTTTCATTCGATATTACATAACAGGAATATCATAATATATACATATATGCAACGTGCCTTCTATACATAGATCCGTAGGGCTCCCACGTTTCAGCCACTGGAGCTACGTCGTAGAAAGGAAAATTTCTCAGTGCATAATATCCTATCGACTTTCGATAAAATATTCTTTTGTTCTTCCTCCAAATTCGTATACTCACACACAAAATTTCATTTCACTTATTTGGGAAATTCTATCGGTATGAGAAATATTCGCAGAAAGCCCGATAAAATCCTTTTGCAAAAATAACGGTTGAAATAAAATGAGCTGGAAATTTAACTGAACGGAAATACANTTATTATAAGGTTTTCGACGACGATTAAAATATCTGCAAACGTGTATGCCGGATTTTTCGACGGATTTTAATTGACCACGATTTACCTTCTTTTTTTTCGGGATACATCGGATTTATTTTATGTCGTGAACTCTTTTCATCAGCAATCATCGAGCATATATCCGAATGAAAGTGGAAAGACACAAAAATGTTTGAAGGCGATAGATAATCGATTGTTTGTTATTTAGAAAGCTTCATTCTGTCTCGATATAGAAAAATAGACACACGCGCGGCAATCAACTTGGAGTAGACTTGCCTTTGGACTTTGTATCTAATGATAACCCGTATCCATTCCTCGAGCGGCACCACTCAATATTGTTTATTCAATTACCTTCGCACAGCCTTGACTAAAAAAACAGAACTTGCGCAATATTCTGGAGCTTGATTCATTTTTTGAACAATGGAAACCATTTCAGTCAATGTTTTGTTGTTCCACCTGGAGTCTCGGTCGAATATCCTAGTAAATTGGCTCAGCGTATGCACGAGACAAACGTGTTTCGCGCATTTCAGAAACGTTATCCTCTGCGACGATATAATTCACTAATCACCTGAATTTGCGTGAAAATTTCAGGCAATCACAAAAAAGAACTCGACTCAGATTTGGTGTTCTCTTGTATCTAACGAACTATTCTTCCATCGCTGATTTAAAAAAAAAGGCTGACATGGTTCGTTCAATCGTTATTGAGGAACCAAAAACGTCGATACGTCAGGATATATTCGTTTGAGGAACAACAACGGTGGTCCCATTTCGCTTCTATCGTCCCGACAGAATGTCTCTTTTAATTAAATCGATAATACACGTGGGGAGATGCCGAAGTCTCGTCGCGATGTCGCCAGTCGACAAACATTTTTCCCACTGGCGCGCACGATTTATACGGACAGTTTTGACGTGATAATCTATTTCGGTTTTAGTTACCAATCGACTCAACGCACGATGCGCAAATCATCAATTCTCTTTGGATAGCGTATCGCAGGGAAGAAAGAAAAAAAATAGAAGCATAATTTTCTATTCGAATTCGCGATCAATTTCTTAAAAATAAAAACAAATTTCGTGCACAACAAAGTGTTAAAAATCCAAGGCCTTGTTTCTATTTTCTCGTAATCGTAATTTCTCCGTTCAAGTTTCCTCCGGAGCTGGTAGAATTTGCACCGAGAACCAAAACACGAAAATCGCTCCTGGATTATGGCAATCGCAAAATTTCAAAACGTATCTACGTAATTGAGGCTTTTCGTAAAGAAAACATCCCGTCGTCGCACTGTGGAGGAAAATACTTAGCAAAAAATTGTTGGAGGATTCTGACTTTGGACGTAGCGAGCGAGTATATGAAAAAGGAAACGGAAGGTCGGAGTACTATTGTCACCGGGAAAGAATACTGGATTCCATATTATCGAGTACGTGTGTGGAGTGGAAAACTACGCCATGTTGGCGCCATGGGGTAACCAGTTTCACGACTGAATGAGAAACCACCCACAGGGTGTCAAGGACTCGTTGGATTGAATATAAATGACTATTCTTAAGTCTCACATATTTGTTAGAATTTCGAGAGGTTCCCGAAGCACTCAAACCTCTGGTTTCTTGCGACTGAATGAAGAAAAACGGAAGAATTCTCATCGGATTTACGCCAATTGCGATGACACAACGAGGCCATAGGTTTTCGAATCTGTCTGCGTGAACAATAGCACGGAAACAAAATATTTCTATCGTGTGGACAGATAACGGTAAATAGTAAAAATCCGGTGAGGCTGGAAGCAACAACGTAGGATTACGGAAGGATTTATTCGAGACATTTTCCTTTTGACGATATTCCCTCGCTGTTTTCTTTTTTCTCTCGTCTTCACGCATTCATTGCCTTTTTTATTCCCTAAACGATTTACTAGACCAATCTGGAGTGTCCGATGTATATGAAAAATTCCATATTTTTTCTATAAAGACGGCTCATACTTTACCGGGAATAAGAGGAAGATAGCAAAAAATGTGTGTGCAGATATAGAGGAATCGAATGATGCGCGGTCAAGTGCTACATTCGGAATAGGACATTGAAACTAATGGCAGTATGAATATATATCACAAGGTTGTGTGTGTAAGCTTCCGCTATCTAATCCACCTCCTAGTACTGGCCAAAGAGATTTGCGGCCCCTTCTATAAACGTTTTCAATCGTTTTCTCTTTCTCTCTTTGACGCTCCCTTTGCAATCAACATTTATTATGCCCTTCCTTCTCCAGCACTTTCCAGGACTTATTTATACTTTTATTTCACCTCCACCGTCAGATAATTATTTTCTTTTTTTCGATCACAACGTCCTATGGTTTTCTTTGTTTTTTATATTCTCGTCCAGCCAGCTTTCTGTTTTGACTCCGTTAGAGTTTATAATAATAACGCGCGAACAATGAGANTGAGAGTCATTTGAATGCGATGAATATCGATATTGGTTGGAACTTCTAATTACAAATTTTGGGTAATGACTACAAACCAGCCTGTGGTATCGACTAAGTCTTTCCAGTAACCGTTCGTGTAATCGATGCCGGTACGTGGATCGATGCGAGGGAGAAAAAAATGAAGGAAAAAAGTAAAAAGATTGTTTTTGTGGGAGAAATGTATTCCTCGCGTGGCTAGTGGTACTCTGACTTTGTATAAAAACCATCACCATTCTGACAATGTGTGTATTGACCCGAACAAACTGGTACGTAAGAAAACGTTAAGTTCAATTTGCCGTTTTGTATTATTCTTACGAATATTTGACTTGCAAATTTGGAGCTATGAGTGGATAGGGTTTCCGGTTGACTGCTGGAATTTCCATTTCTCTTGTAGAGAGAAAAACTCACGGGAGACTGGAATTGTAAGAAATTTGGCACTGAATCGGCTAAGAAGAACGTGATTAAGGTAAAGATCATGCGGAACGTCGACTCCGCTCTCTTTTGATAACGATTATTATTCGTACGAAATGTTGGATGTTTGTGTATATACTAGAATGCTTTGGTTTACAATGGAGACTAGAACAGACAAACATTCTGCTGCTGTTGGTTCACAATGTTATTGCGAGAGCAAAATTGATCGGCAGGCCATGGCTCTGATGTTCAAGAAAGCATGGGCAACCAAAATAAACAATATCTTTTCAATATCCTTCGGGGCTGGCATGGCGATGGATTTGTAATGAACGTGCTGAAGCCGAGATCTCAATTATTAGTTTCATTTCTTTTCCTGGATGTCATTCTCATTACTTGTACCACCCACGTGTTACGACCAGCGAAACACTCGAGCAATACCTTTTTCTCGTTACTAGACAGCCAGAGACTTTCTTTTATTTCCTGCAGACCATTTGCGAAGATGATTTATTTCTGACATTGTTATTTTCATGGAAGAAGATGAACTTGGTCTCGATATTCCTCCGATTTCGAACGTCGGGATGCGAGAGACATTAATGAGACGAAAAAGTGTGAAAAAAATCAAGATCAGTGTCCTATCATCTCCACAGCAGTGACGGGACCTTCTCCCTACAATTCTGAGGGGATTGCAAGGAAAGCAAAAAAACGATGGCAGTTCTTATGCTTCACTAAAAATCTACCACACGTCCACATCGAAGTGCATTCGCTAAGCTCATCTTATACATATTCAATCGACACTGCTCGAAACTTATGAAAACGGTCAAAATAATAAGTGCACAAATTTCCTTGTTGGCTGCAATGAAGTTCAACTCAATTTCAAAGTGAGTTATCTGATGTGAGCGAAATACACTGGAATCTTATTGCTTGAAGATTCTCGGGCTATAGAATTCTAAGAAACTTAAGTAATTACAACAAAGTTCACGTTCACCACATACCCGTTTAACGAATTCAGATAACCCGCATTTTCCGGAGTAATTAATACTCAAAGTTAAGGTAATTCAATTTAATTTGTTTCTATCGAAATTATTCCCATTACAGAAAGAGAAGCCATTGAATTCCCCAAATAAATCCTAAACTATCGATTATCGATGTTATTTTCTTGGATAGTGAAAACTGCGTGGTCTGTGTGTCAATGTGGTAAACAAAAGATGCACTTGAAGGAGGGCAAAAAAGATTGGGTTCCTGGGAAGAAATTCAGTGGAAAAATAAGAAAGGCGTAAGGGAGTCAACTCCGAAGGGTTTTGGTTGTGGACGCAGAGAGAGAGAGGGAGAGGAGCGCGTTGCAGAGATAGGTGCAGAGAGCATGCACATAGTGTCATGACGGTCCCTCCGCGAAAGGGTGTACAAGGGTATAGCCGTCAGCGAGGGAACTGGAGAAGAGAGTATAAGACAGAGAAAGGGATGTGTTACTGCAAGAGCAGCAGAGGGTTGTGGGTGGTGGGTGGTCGAGGCGGCAGCAACGGCGTCGAGCGAACAGGCGGGAGGGTCGGAGTGGTGGGCAATAGTCGGAGTGGCGCCGCGACTCTCGTGACGTCTGTCGGCGCGTCGGCCAATCAATAGCATCCCCATGGCAACCACAGATAACATCGGACACACACCGGTGCCACACGGTCGTGCCATCGACTTGTGTGTGCCTTTTCTATTCAGCGCGCGTAAAAGTGTGCGAATTCGAGGATATAAATAAATATATATATGTGTTCGCATATATATGAATGTGCGTTTACACGTAAACCTATTTAACGTTTAAACATAAGATCGTGTTGACGAGACGCTGTAATCACAATGCAAAGTGTATCAGCATCGAGCTGTGTGCAGTCCAGACGTTTAAAAGTACCAAAAGGCATGTAGGCACGAGGGAGAAAGAATCAAACGATATACGCGGGAGGAACGATTATGCGATCGCGATACGTATAAAAAAAGAGCTTGCTCCAAATTTATAGAAGCAGGAGGTGTAAAGGCGGGATGATGGGATAAAGCATGATAACCACACGCAGTGTACCCGAGGCTTATCTGTGTATAAAAATTCGATTCGGGGAATGAGATATAATAGGAGATTGAGGGGGCGAGCCAGAGGGCCTTAACGATTCTTAATGCATGGGTATATTCGCGAAAGGGCGTGAGAGTGACATGAAATAAGACAGGCCGAAAGTTAAATGAATGTCGAGTCGACGAGGCGAGAATGGCCGATCAACGCTCGGGAATACAAAGTAGCTCTGGAGATTGGATTTGGAGACGTCCCGGTCTTTCTCACACCTTCTCTCCTGGTTTTGCACTTCTCACACGTCTTCTTTGTCGGTGACTCTGCCTCCAGCATTCAATACTAGAAAGAGAGAGAATTGCAAAAAGGGATAGATAGATCGATCGCAAGCCCAACTTTCCAACACGTTTTTCCCTCGACGATTTTTCCACATCGGTCTTCTCTCTTGTTTGTCCTCTTCCTCTCTTTCCCTCTCGCTACCGCCAGAGAGTCCCGGGAGTTGCTGCACTGCCGATCATGATTCCGGACGTGACTCTGGCCAACTCTTCTCTCCTATATATTGAAAATCCGTGCCCGAGACCCCATCCGCAGTGTGCCAAATAGTGAATTCACTTTTTTTACAACCATTTTCTTTTTGAGATTTTTTACTCATACTGCCGTTTGCCCTCAACGCGGCAACGATTCGTATTAAATTCCGATCTCGTATTTTATCTCACTTTTTTTCCATTTATTTATATATATGTATAGATACCGGAGCAGTTCACTTATTCTGCTGCATACACAGAGACTGCATATCGGTCAGGGATTTCCACTCTCAAAGCACACAGAGCAAAGTGTCGATATGGAGAAATGATTGTTCGCTTTTCGCATCGTTGTATTTTAATGAACGATGCGACACAATTCTTTTTTTCAAATTGCCATTGCGAGTACGTCACTGTATTTTTGTCAAATATTCGATAAGATCCCTTTGGATTCTAATTTTATTTCTGCATCAGGTCAGTGAGAGTGTGCGCCTTTGAATAAATCGGTATTTAATGCAATGTTTATTCTCTTTTCCCAAACGAGTATTATAACAAATAACTATAAATTTTACGACGCCCTAAACGGACAGGCAGAGCTCGTGGAAAACTCGCACTCATACACACGAAAGCTGTTGGCACGATTTCATGTTTTTCCTTTTTACCATCGGGCAGAACACCCAATTACTCGGTACAAAAGGTGCAATTACGTTATTGACTAGGCTTTCATACCAAATAACAATTACCCCTTAACACGGGACATTGTGCGAATTAGCCCTCTCGTGCGAGGCGGTAAAAATCGATGAATCCGTGTCAGTATCGTTCTCATCGAAGTTACGAAAGTCTGCAGAAAACGTCTTTCGTGTTAAATGTTTTTGTTTTTTCAATTCGGACAGAATTTATAATTGTAACAGTTGGTAACTGCTTCCGCAGTATCATTTTACTTTGAAACTTTGCTCTTCTCATAGTCGAAGTTTCGTAATATGAGGATACTATTTTCGGGGAGCAACCTGCCGCGACCGAGTTTAATGGGACTTGCTTCAGCAATTAGAAGAAAAAAATAGCACAGGTTATCACTTTTCGTGCATTGTGCATCGCGATGTTTCAACTTTTACGAACACGAGAATATCTTTACCGAATGTCTCGATGAACTTTGATTTATTTTGTTGGCTTATAATTGCACGTGCATAATAATTGATTTTTAAAGCTTTATTGCTCTGATACTAAATACTATCTTGAGGAAATTTGAAATATTTTTATTGTCAGCATAAAGTAAGAGAAAAACAAAACAACAATAACGGAAAGTTTTCATTTCTCTGACAACAAAGCTTTCGCGGTACGTGGCAGCAAAACAATATGAAAGGTCAAACGAAACAGTCCAGTGTAGGGATGCATGGATGCTTTATATGTTTTTTTATGTATGTATATGTAGACGCATGGCGTATGTACGTGGATGTAATATATGGAGACGAAAGCAACGAGCGTCGCGGCGCCATTGCGGCTGCACCCCCATTCCCACGAGCTCGCGTCACAAAAGCCGATCAGCTGGTATTCGCCCGGCTTCTAGGGAATATAAACCGTCCCCCGCGAGCATCACCGAGTGGTAATACCTGGACTATGTCCAACCAGGTTATCTCTTCTGTTCTGTATTCACTCGCTTCCTCCACTGTGCGACTTCCTTTCGACGCTACGTAATCATACGTCCTTAATATTTCTTCCTCTTTTCTTTCTTGATTTTGACATATTTTCCGTCTCGTGACAACCATTTCATTTGTCCGAATAGAGCCGAAATTATGCCAAACGCTAACAAAGTTAATTTCTGTTCGTTAATCCGTTTCCAGGAGAAACGACCGAAAAATCATTACGATTCGACGACGAGCTTTAAAAGTTCTTGGAATAAGTCCTTCGTCTGAAAAAGCGCAATGAACAAGACTGTTTTTTCGATCGTTACTGTCTCGAGCCCTCCGCTATTCGCTCTGAATGTATGCCCTTAAGATCCGATTGTCATGCTTCGAGAAGTCCACGAGACGATGATTTTCTTCTTCCTATCTCGCGAGTATATATCTGAACGTGTATATACATAGGTTTCGGTATGTAATACGTATATAAAGAGAATGCCGAGACTCCATCGACGCCCTGAGTGCGCCCTCGTGAGACACACGGATCAGCAATTCTGCTCAACGCCGTTGCGGAAGATTCGAGGGAAAGGCATGAAGCGGGAGTGGAGCGTGCATTATTTGCGGTCTCGGCATTCGATGTACATGCGACGATCGCCTTTAGAGGTCTCGGTAAGATCGGACGACGAGGCAGGAGCATTCCGCACATTTGATTGAAAATTTCTTGAGATCCGAGAGCCAAGAAGGTATTCCGGTTCCTCTGCATAGAATAAGGGTGAAAAAGTGAGAGAAAGCGAGGGCGAATAGTACACTCCGGATTCGGTGTATTACGCAAGAGCCTCGATATGCAAGGATCGGGGCGCGGTTTTCGACCAAGAAACTGCACAATTTTTTTTTCTGCACGATGCCGATTCCGTATCTTGGGAATGTTAGAGTCTTGATGAAAAAAATACAATGACCATTTGATGGAGAAGTTATTAAGGGAAATGAAAATGACAAAGCACGATATTCCGATACTGCAACCAAAACTACGTCGCGTGTCATTGCATATTGAGAAGTGTGTTATTGGTTATTGAAAGGTTCGCTCAATATTCGTTGTATTTATATTTATCGATTCGTTGTAGATAATCTTGCTCGAGAGGAGGGACATTGCGCTCGTACCGTTAAAAAAAACTGCCAATGTATTACAGCCGGGCGGCATTTTCTCCTTTTTTCTCTTTTCCTCCCTCATATTACATTTTCCCGATAGCGAAAAATCTTGCTCGCTTTCTCATTCCCTCGAACGTGTGTGCTTTCCGTAAACCTACATTACATTTTCGCTCCCCTTTCACCCACCTCCGGGCTTTCATTCCCCGTCGTGACAACGGTCTTTCGCTGTTATCCGAACAACGAATATTACATGCGGAAGCGAAAGAGAGAAGGAGCAAAGAGCCCATATCGGGGCCAAAAGTTATGGCGTAAGTGCTCGGAAAAAGGGGCACTCGGTGTTCCCTGGCATGCCGATAAAGCCTGAGTTTTTGGGGCTTTTATAGGCAGGACAGGAAAAGAACGTTGGTACGAAAAAAAAAAACAAAAAATTCTTCGAATACGATACTTTTTCAAATTTACATATATATGGATGGACGTAAATAAATATCTCTAAATAAGTTTCAGAAAAAGAGTGAACAAATTGAGTGCGAGTCGAAAATATAGAATAAAAACGAAAGAGCAGACGAGATCAGAGATAGCATGAAAAATCCAAGGATCTCGTTAAATTTCGAGCCCCAGTGGTTAGGAGTGTCGAGTGGCAATTTTCTTTTGCGTTTTACACGTTATTCCGTCTTCTTCACTATTTTCTTTTCTTCCGCTCTATCTTTCTGTCTTTCTGTTCCCTTCGTTGAGCACTTTCGAGAAGTTTCCAAGATGAAAAGTGAAAAAATGTGTAGGATCCAGGCTCGAAAGCTGTCTCAAGAAGTTTGCCAGGACAGGAAATTCTGAACTGTGAACAAGCAGAATATTGTTTCTGACAAAGGGTCGTTGTACAATTGTTTGTTTTTCCTCTTCCATTTATACGTCGAAATTCATAATGTTAACAGAATCATAAGCCACCAAGAGCGGCTATCGATAAGGTGAACCATTGCAACTATTTTCAGTTGGAATATGACGCAGGGTGAAGTTTGATGGAGGGTACCAAGCAGCAGCAAATCTTGCAAATATCCGCGAGGATATACAGACTTCGCCGAACTTCACGCAACAGACGTAAACCACGAGCTGTATATTCGTGACGAAACTTTTCGAAATATATCGTTTCGTTGATCGTATAAATCGTTCGAGCAGACATTGCTTATAGGATGGAAGTTCCGTTGACTCTCCATGTGAATGTTGCATTCACGTACATCGCCTACGCACTCGTATCAACTGTAGAGAGTATATACACACGTATACATATGGAAGGTTGTTTTCGAAGCTTAAACTTTGCGAATGTAGTCGCATTTGTACCGAAAGAATCGTTATTGTGGTTGGACCTGAACCGCTTCGAGAATATAGTGAACCGGCAAGGCTCTCTACGTACTCAGTTCTCGAATAACTCAGAGGAAACGAGCAAAAAGTTTTCACTTGGAATTCGATTCCAAGATGTTTATGTGCAACTCAACATCCAAAAAATAACATCGCATCCGCATTTCGCGAGACAATGAGCATACAGACCATTGTTCATCGTAATCATTCAAAATAAATGTCCTGATGCGAACTCTCCGCATGTTTTTAATGTCTCGAGGGATTCCTTTGTGTTTAATCATTCGTTTTATATAATTATTGGAAAATTAAGATCCTACTGTTAACTTGCGATCATTAGCGATTGCAGTTGAGCTGGGGAATGAATCAAAGTTTTGTTATTGGTTGGAGTAACGAAACTTGCATCGGTTTCGTCACTCTTCAGCACGCGGGTGCTAAATTGTAGCTCGTCCTCGTTGTGAAAGCCATCTACGTCTCTGGCTAACACAAAATGGCTTAATTACTCGTAGGCAATGTATTATCCCCCCCCAGTTAACAAAGCCAATCGCTGCGCAAAAGTTAGCGTTCAGTTATTCTTCGGTGCTGACTGTATATCAATGCAGTTGGTACCGTACCAGTCGCGTGTTGCTTCTAGCGTGGTATTGGCTCTTTTACTACCCTCTGCTTCGCGATACTAACATGGCCAATGTTTTTCTGTGCAATACTCGTGACGCCAAAGGATGAGGCAGAGATGGATGTTTAAAAAGCGAAAGCGAGACAGTCAGTGAGAGGAATTGATTTTGTTGAAAAACTCCGGCGTTGTTATTCCGTCGATGCGGTAAGGGCGATTTCCCGAATGCACGAAAATGTATATTCACCGAAATCGAAATTAATCGAAACTTCGGCTCGAACAATTGAGCAGTGCAAACAAAATTGATAATTTTTAAATATCAAACAACGAATTATACGAAGAATAAACCATTTTTTTCTGTCCGCAAAGCACGCGTTCCATAAAACGAATTATAATTATCAAATTCAATCAAAAGTTATTGATTATATGAATGCCTTCTTTTCCGATTGTTCATGAGTAAGAAGACGCAGTACGATCCCTGCTGGTATGACTGCATACATTTGCATTCGCTATTGCCCTGTTTAGTTACGATTTTCTTATCTGCACTTGCAATCAACGTTGATGCGCTGAGTTTTAGGTATATTTCCGTGACACCCTTTATGCTGAGACACGAGCCCACGATATTTAAATGTCAGGGACGAAGCACGAGCGCGCGATTGCCGCGATATTTCCTCGACCCTGTCCATCCCACTTATTTCTTATCCTTTTCCTTCTCGTTTCCAACTCACTCCTGAGATACGGGAGCGGGGTCGGTATTAGGCGTAGTGCGCTTTGTAGACGACGATCAGCCAAGCCCGGGGACTTTGAGCTTCGTAATGACTCATAATTTTGTTGGCATACATATGTCCCAGTGACCATTAGTCTGGATATCGCAATTTAAAAACTTTCGACCTATTTTTCTTGTTCGGGTTAAAACTCAACGCGGCTATGAGACAAAAGTTTGATGCTCGCTGTTGTAAAACACGCGATCGAAGCAAAGTCGTGGTTCTGATAATTTCCGTCATTTCTGCTGTTTTCCATCGAAAAATTATACATTTTGGAAAAGAAGACCGAACGATTTTTCAAGCTTGATATTTCGATTTTTAAATGCTGGCCATGCTTAGTCTCCGCCGAATAAAGTGGCAGTAGATTTTGACTGAATTACGACCTACGATTCGTGAGCCAGCGCATGGCCAAACCCAAGCAAGTGTTGACCTTTCCAAAGCTGCAATGTATCGCTCATTAGTGCGAAAAGATAATGAAAAAGAAAGAAAAAAAATCGTACCCCTTTTTATAGAACGCGTTATCCAAATTGACACCAATTTTTTTTTTCGCCACTATTGCATCATTCCACGTATGACACAAAGGTGTCACCTTCGTGCCTTTTTCCCCTTGCTTTCCGTTATTACTATCCCCAATGTTTTTGCGCCCTTTTTCGTTATTACACTCGCGCACGGTACTCTGCCCAAAAACGGCCTCCACGGTCTCTCATGTTTCTCGCATCTCTCCCGTGCGTGTCGTCATGTTCCCTCGACCCTTTCCGTAAAACGCCGCTCGTATGCCTACATTATACCCACCAAAGCTTTACGAAAGCTCATGTATACGTATCTGTATATATATGTCGCTTTAGCGCAGCAAGAAAATACATCCCCTACCCTTTCTACTTTATGGTATTAATCTCAAGAGGGTTTTAGCTCTCGAGGCTGTGTGAAACACAAGCGTATATCTGTATCGAGTAAATTGTTGTATCCTGTAAAGAGAATTCAGCCTCCATAAAAATTTTCCACTATAAAAATCAAAAATTCCCACAAACTTTATCTCATTGACCAAAATTGTTTCAAATTTTATTAAGACTGTCAATCGGCAGGAACCGCTATGATATCTTCCAAAAATCCTCGACCGAGATTGCCGATTATCCAGAATGTCGTGCGATCATAAAAAAGTAACTTAATAATAAAATTTTTTTTTTAATAATGTTGCGATCATGAATTCAGTTCTGTGACGTTCGAAGCTCTCCGATAATGTAGTCCGAAAATCCTCATTGTAACCCGAATTTTTTTATCTAATGCGCGAGGAGGGGTAAAAATGAAATTCTGAGAAATGTTGAAAAACGCGGTTCTGAATAAGTTGCACTCGCGACCGCACGAAACTGGCCACGTACAAGTAATATCGTGTGCTCAACAAAGTTTTTAGTTAAGAACTTCGATGGACCATTACTCGAGTATTAGGAGATGAGGTAAAGGGTTCGGAACTTGTACAAACATTTCGATCTGTAATTTGATGTAGTATTTGTCGACGAGAATCGTAGCTCCGAGTTCAGACGAGTATTGTGAAGTGGCGAATGGAGTAAAAAAGTATAAAAGGTCGAAGAAAATTGTATTGAAATAAATATGAGAACGACGTTAATAAGGAGCGCGAACCAGTGAGCATATCAGCAGCAGGACGAGGCGGAGTCTCATTAGTCGAAATGTATGAGTATCAGTGCGTCGTTAAACCATTCCTTCCCGCTGCTGGAGTTGGTCGCGAAGTAACCAAATAGCACACGAGACTTTTTTATATTATTGCAAAATTCGTTAAAGTCGGAGAAGGTAAAAGAGGAAAAAGTAAAGAGAAGTTGAAATGATTTATAGTCCGGAGAGAGCCTCACACTTGCATTTCGCAGTTCTTCGTTTCCACATTCTCGCTTGTACTGTATAGTCATGCGTTTTTAGCCATTTCGCTCGGTGAGAATGACAGGACGGTTAATTAAGTTTCGTCGTTGTGTTATATTGGCTGATGCGGCGCTCGTTTCGGGCGCGGGGAAAGCTTTGTAGCAAAGCAGGTTCGGGAAGGGCGAGTCAAACTCTTTCTTGTCCTTCGCACATAAAAACTATAATTAGAAACAACAGAGTATATGGAAATTCTCCCCTATGCGATGAAGGAAAAATGTTGCCAAGTTACTTTTTCGCATCATTCGCGAAACCCACGAGTCTGAATTTTCACTCTGTTCGAATTCCATCGATCTTATTACGTAGTAATTGACTTATACGACCTTCTTTTGGTATGAAGTATATCGCTCGGATTCTTACCTGTAACAGAAAAGAAAAATAACAATTAGCTCATGGCGTTACGCTGCAAATTTTGGTTTATAAAAAAATAGTATTTCCAGGCTCGAGAGTATTGTCGCGGGGATAAGTTGGTGTGAAGTCGAGTCGCTGG